>JARQOC010000004.1:233038360-233706190 GCA_033576535.1 Allobates femoralis
TAGATATTTTGTTTCATTTAATCAAGAGGACTGGGTGGATAGTCTTCCTCTGGCTAATTCACTCACAATAACTGCACCTCTACATCTACCTCAACTTTTGTTATGGAGGTTATAATCCAGTTTTTGGAATTTTTCTGGTTTGCAGTATGTCTTCTGTCCCAGAGTAGGAAACATTTTCTTCTAGTTTGATTAAAGGGAACCTGTGAACTAGTTTAGACCCCCAAACCTTTCACTACCTGTCCCTGCAGCTTCCTACTACATCCCTAACAATCCCTGTCTGACCTAAACGTGCGTTAGTAATGTGTAAAAAAGCAATTTATATCTTACGTTATTCCCCCATTCTGAGAGCATTCCTGGACGTGTGGGTGACGGGTGCGCAGTCTCTCCGGGTCCCTTCTCCCCTCCTCGCTGCTGGTATCATATTCCGGGTGGGTGTAATAATTCAGTAGCACGCTCATGGCTCCTCTTTCCAGATATGAGGCGCTGGCCGTGCGTCATTTCCAGTCCTGTGCATTGTGGAGGATTATTGGATGTAGTGTCCAACTTCGGAATGCGCACTGCGCATGCCTTGGTGCCAGTTTGTACAGCCAATACACTTATGTGCATATGTGCATGCACTGCCCCTTTAAAAGGCAGGGAGTGGGTGTGCCTGCCCCCTTAGCATGCTCCCATGAGACCTATGGAAGCAGAAAGAGATGGCGGGGACTGGAGAAAATGCCGTTGGATGGCTGGGGAGATAAGTGTGTTGGCATCCTCGCCACAGGGACGCTAGTGATGGCATTACAAGATATCAATGAGTACGCTTAAAAACAAAAAAAAAATCCCGGGATAGATCATGACAACTGGTGCTTAAGCAGGGGGCGCAAGTACAGCAGGTGCAGGGGTTGAAATCGCATCCGGGCCCTGGAGCCTAGGTGCCCCAAAAGTCCCTTTGGCCTATAAAAAAATTACTATTACTGGTAAAGATTTGCAACAATTAGGGACTGTGGTGAATCGGCCACCGAACCTGGCAGCTCCACAGCGCCTCCTGTTAAACCCAGGGCAGTCAGAGAACTGCCTGAAGATAAAGAAGGGCTGCAGCTGCCCTGTATGTGCTGGTTTATTAAGGCACCTCTGTGAGTGTGGTATATGCCTTCTAGTCCTCATCCAGAAGCACATATAATATCCTCCACCCCGTCACTGACAGAGGCCCTGGATAAACCCCAAGCACTATTGGTGCCACCAGTTCCTCGTTTTAATATAAGTCCGGTCCGTGATCGGGCTTATATTGGGTCAGAAACCAACCCATGTAGCGTTAAATGAGCAAACGGACATGGGAATGCTTGATCAAGATAAAAAGAGCAACTCAAAATTAAATTCATATATTTAATCACCCTATTGGTACACTAGGTATATTTACAGTTAATATTAAGATGTTACAAATATTTGCCTGTGAGCATCACAGACAGAAGACAATGCTTTCATATTTTCAGTTATGATTTTATCTTTGTATGGATATGAAACATGGCTATTCTGAGCGCATCCTACTAGCCAATATCATATTTAGATTAGATGCCTTATGGTCATCACACACATATGTAAAACGATGTGCGGTACCGTGTAATGTCGCGATCACATATCCATGCTTGCCATGTTTATTGACAGCACGGTTCATGAGATATTAACGTTATATTCACTACTTTGTTCAGTCTGAGTTGAAGAAAGGATTTCCTTCCCACTGGCATTACAGGGAAATTGGATTTGTCACTTCTCTACAAATCCCAGCAGGAGTCTTCCTTTACCTGGCTGCCTCTAGGAAGCTCTATACACCTGACTAAATGACATTTCCCTAGCTGATTAGCATATCACAGGTGAGGAAGAGCCCTTTTGTGTGGCTTGTTGGCATCGACCATTTCCCAGAGATGAATTGCCTCTGGCTACCAAGGGTGGGGGCTTATCTCTTTATGAGTGAGATGTGTCTTATCTGAATAGACAACTATTGCTTTCTGGGACGAAATGGAATCTGGGGAATATGGCAATATTCCTTTCAAAATATTGCTTAATCATCATATCAAATATTGCATAATCATCACAGGGACCCATGAGCTTCAAGTTACGCCACCACATGACAGATGAGTCCCTGGCATAAATGTAATTTTTCTGTATTAATACAATACAAAAAACACACAATAACACTGATATGAACCAAGCCTAAAGTGGGTGCGTCAAGCACTACATTGTATGAACCTAGCTTAAAAAAAAAGACAATCTCTATTTCTTGAAGAATATCTCTTAGGCTGCTTTCACATCTGGGGTTTTTGAAAAATGTGGCAGTTGCGGTCAAAAAACCGCATTTACCGCATAACGTCCACACTTGCGGCACACTTGCGATCAGCGGCGTTTTTTTCGCGGCTGCAACTACCGGAACCGCACTTGCCGCACACTTACCGCAAGCCAATTACAAGGCATGGGGCTTGCAGCAAGTGTGCCGGAAGTGCGGTCGACATGCGGTAAATGCGGCAGATGCTTTTTTTTACCGCAACTGCCGCATTTTTCAAAAACCTTAGATGTGAAAGCAGCCTTATTGGTGCACTTTGTGAATTCTTTAAAACAAGGAGTTAACTTGAAGAATGAAAAGTTCAAATTTAACGTAACAAGTATTTTCCGTATGAAATGGAAACTCAAACACCACTCTGTTTACTTTGTTGGACCAAAATTACATTTATACATACTCATGAGAATGTCTTATCAGTTAGACTTGGCCAAATGCTTAGAACAAAATGTATTTGATTTTTTTCTTAAAACTATTAAACAGTAATATTTATTAACACTAATTAATGCTGTTAATGATATCACAGACTTCGGTATAATATTGACTTTAAAGGAAACTAGTCATCTTCAAAAATACTATTTACCTGTTGATATAGCACTAATTTGCATTTAAAACATATCTAGCGGGCCTTCTTGAACAGCTACAGGCAAAAAAGGAAGTTATATTCACTCTGCAGCTGCTCACTTTCATTGATTGGGGCGGTGCAGGGAGCTTACAGTTACCCCTCACTACACAGAGAGCATTTTATTATCTCTCCACAGCAGTTTGATTGATAGCCTCCTCTGCGTGCACAGCAGAATGTCAATCAAAGTGCAAAGGATTGACTGACAAGGAGTGAAAGCTGTAAGGCTGCATACTCACGGTCTAGAATTGTTCTGGTCTGCGAGGAGTAACAACTCACACTTTGTTTAATTTAAATCCTGAAAATTTTCCAAAATGCTCCAAATGTCCCAGCACCCTGGGTAAATCATGAAATGGGTCCTTTAAATAGAGAACCACGTCGTCTGCAAATAAGCTTGCTCGCATCTCCTGTCGCCCCACCCTGATCCCCGAAAACCCCTCTCCTTCATTGATAAATCTGGATAAGGGTTCAATTGCCAGATTGAAGAGAAGAGGGGACAATGGACAAACGTCGTGTTTCCCCTACCCAATGTTATGACATCCAACAAAAATCCAGGTGTGCTTACTCTTGCTTTAGGGTTTAAATATAACCTTTGCAGGAATGTTCTAAAAGCTCCTCGTACCCCCACTTTATCCAGTACCAAATCCAGCCATGGCCACCTAACATTCTCAACGGCTTTTTCAGCATCAAGTGTGACCATGGCTGGCTCGGTAGAGCTTCCTTTTTGAACCGATTTGAGAATGTCCAGCACCAACAAAGATTTCCTAATATCACCAACAGCCGACCTCCCCTTCACAAATCCAGCATTTTGAGCACCTATCTGTTTGGGCAAAAATTGTACTAACCTGTTGGCCATTATCTTAGATACTATTTTTAGATCCAGATTAATAAGGGATTTAGGACGATAAATCGCTGGTTTCACCATGTGTTTGTCCCCCTTCAGAATCAGTTTAATGTAAGCTGGGTTCATTTGATCTGAAATCATCTCTCCTCCCAAAATTTTGTTATATAAAGAAGTTAGGTGCGGCACCACCTGGTCTCATAAGGCTTTATAAACCCCCTCCCCGAACCCATCCGGTCCTGGGGTTTTGGGGGGATTTAGGTCTTTTATCACCTCCAACACTTCTCCAAGGTTCACCTCTGCATTTAAAGAAGATAGGTCTTCCAACGACAGTGAAGGGACTTTTATTTTCTGCAACCAGGCCTCCCCCCTTCCTCTGTCCCCTCCAGTGTTCTATAACGATCAGCATAAAAGCTGTCCAACACATCCACTATTTTCTTTGGGTCTGTCGTGAGGGAGCCGGTCTTGCATTGTAATGAGGTTATAGAGGTGACTGGTCTCTTTCCCCATGCCAAATTTGCTAGGATCTTCCCAGCCTTGTCCCCATATTGATATAGCTTTGCCTCCCAGTCCGACTTAAAAAGATTCTCTCTCAGTTTAGCCCAATTTTCAAAATTTTCTTTCAGGGTCAACCAGAACTGTTTATTTTGTGGAGTGGGAGATACCTTAAATTCCATATATGCTGTCTTAAGGCTGGCTTCACATTTGCGTTTTTGAACGCAGCCAAACACATGCACACTGCGTTCCTATGTTTAACATGGGAACGCATGGTACCTGCGTATGGCTGCTTTCGGTTGCTGTTGCATTCAGATGCACATAATTTGTGCGCCCTCAGAATTCAACATGTTGCATTCTTTGTGCGTTCATGGGCGCTTGTTTTATCACCAAGCGTCTGCAAGCGCACAAAGAATGAATGGAAGTCAATGAACTCCCGGATGCCGCTGATTGGGTGGCCGGGCACCATACTATGTGAACGCATGCCGAGAATCTCCACTGCGTTCACATGAGTATGGGAGCATTTGCACTGCATTTGCATGATTCTGGCATGCAGACGCAGACACAAACGCTAGTGTGAAACTAGCCTAAGTGCGTCACTGTATTTTAAAATGAGATGTTATCTTTTTTTCATCGTCGCCGTGTAAACCATAATCTTGCCTCTCATAACTGCTTTCACCGTTTCCCAGAATAACGTGGGACTCTATACTCTTAATAACCAGTCACATATAGAATCTGTCCACCGCCCCCCAACAACTTCTTGAAACTTGTGTTGTTTTGCAGATATGTCGGAAAGCGGCTTAATCAGTTCCCTTAAGGTACCATCACACCTGGCGACGGGGCTGGAGATGTTGGCGGTGATGGGCGGGAGCGCGCACGTTTTTGGCGCCCCGCCAGCGTCGCCGTCCCCCATTTACATGGGGTGACATCTCCAGTGCCGCACCGGCGATCTGACAGGTGGTATCGCCGCCGGGGTGTCTCAAAACCCCAGCGGTGATGCAGGACAATGGGAGCCTATGGCTCCCATCGCCTGTCAGGTCGCCGGCAGCCGGTTACATGGGGCGATGTGTACGCATCGCCCCATATCGACCGCCTTGTTTCACAACACTGATGTGAAACCAGGCGACCTCTCGGAGGTGCCGACATCGCCCCTTTACATTAGGCGACATAGGGGCGATGTTGCCAGGTGTGATGGTGTTGATTCCAGTGTCTCTGACCTTGTGTACCACCAGGTCTCCCACTAGAAACAAGTCATTTCTGGAGTAAGCACAGTGCGGATGGGAAAAGTGGGTGACCTCTCGTCTCATGGGATTCCTCAGTCTCCATATGTCTCTCACGTCTAATCCATTCGCGAAGTTCTGAAGGTTGGTAGTCGTTTGTTTCGTCCCCAATGGGAGGTCGGTGGATCCCAGATTACCGTCCCCTCTTTATTGCTTCATTTTTAACTTTAGATGCACTAGATCAATAACACAAATTAGTATACCGTATCTACAGTTAAACACATATTTGCTTTTAGGATAAAAATGGAGGAGACTTAAATTTATTATTTGTGGACCCAAACCACTGGACAGTATTTGAAAATGTAGACTAGTTTTAATAAAACCTTAAGGCACTGTCACACGCCGCAATCTCGGCTGGCGATGTGTGGCGATCTACCGTGCGCGCTCACAGTTTACGTGGTCGCCTCAGATCGCCAATGGCGGCGTCGCACGCCGCAATTTCACCCTGAACCTAAGACGATGTGTCGCTCCGGAAATTGCCTCACCTACAGCGGAACCAATCTTGCCTAATTCGATTGCTGCTTCACACGCCGTACTCTCAAAGGCAATGTGGGCGTACATGTTCAGTGCGGCGAGGAGATAGGCGTGCCACCGTGGTTTACACCGCGCCCCATACACGCTCATTGGACAACGCAATAGCGTTACAATTGGTCAGCTTACCCTGGAAGGCTGGCTAATACATGACGCCATTGTCTATCGGAGTTCGTCACAAATACACGCTCCTGTCTTCAATTGTGGCTCCTGCAACACACTTTCGAGGCGCCGAAGTGTCGCACAGGAGCGGTGTCAACTGACAGCCAATGGGAACACAGTAGCCCACACCAATCATCTCAGACGGGGCGCGGACTACAGCACGCTGTGGCACACCTACGGGAAATCATAGACAACACTCTTTCCATCACTATCGGCCTGTCACACGCCACAACACGGAAATATCGCCTTAACGATTGCGGCTGATTACTGAGCACTGTTCAGGAATCAGGCGACGGCCGAGGGGCGATTTATGGCCGCAAAATTGCCCAATCACACGCTGCAACCGTGAGCCAATTTCACGGTGATTACTCCGGGGTGACATATCGCCTTTCAGATTTCCAGCCGAGATTGCGGCGTGTGACGGTCCCTTTACAGTATATATTTTATCCTCTAGGGAGCAGCATTTGCACAAGTTTTTCATTTCATTGCTAATTTAGTGCAGTAGTTTAACGTGTAAATGTCATTTCATTACAAAAAAAATACTACACTGGTTATTAATGATAGGTCACATAGCAGCTGAGATAATGCTTTTTTTGTGCCCCATGACTTATTTTCTCACATTTTTCTGTGTTCTTTTAAAAACTGCATTTTATGGCTGTTTCGGCATGGCAAACGTCTGCCAGCACTGTGTGTGTAATTCCACAGCTTCTGAGAACAGGCTGACAGTAAGCTGTGTGGGGAGTCCGCAGACAAAGGGTTAACAGATTTGAGCTGCGTGGAGCCAGATGAGAAGAGATCAGAAGCTTGTGCCAAGGAAAGAGGAGTTTACACTGATCTGACATTCTGACATTGCTTAGCAATTGTGCTGTATGCTGAGCTAATCGGATACATTGTTTACTGACCAGCTGCAGTCAGAATTTCACACACAGTATAGGCTATGCCCCCACCCTTATATGATTACATGCCTCATATTCAGTGTGAAGACAGATATGACTGAGAATAAACATATGTCTGCTTCACACAAAGTGCAGTGGGGACCCTTGTGGAAGGTTTATGAATGGTTTCCTTCCATGTTTTATTAATAAAGTATATTTGAAAGTTTATTATAATCTCTTGCTCTTCATTATTATTAAATAAAAATTTAAACGGCAGTTACAATTTAAGCTTTATTTCTGAATGACAATATGGTTTATTATATTTGTAATCTATTATACATCAAATTGCTGCATCAAACAGTATTAATTTCAGCTACATTTTTTCATGTATGTAAAAGAAATATCTGACAGAAAAAAGATGTATTGTGGTACAGGAATAAGAAATATGTAGGGAAGGATAAAATCACCAACATAACACCCTAGGACAATACTTGTCTATTAAACCCTGGTAATATGGTCTGAGATTCTCCACGTCAGGCAAATCTTCCGTTTTTGTGTAGAGATCAAACTTACTATGGAAGAACATAGAGAAAAGAAATGTATTTAGTACAATGGCAGACCGATTTGACATTAACATTTTTAGGCTGGTTTACGTCATTTTCATGAAGTACTGTGCGACTACTGCGTACCCAAGAAATACTCCCAATGTGCTCACTATACATGTCTCCATAGGGTTTCATTAGTGAGACGCAGGCTGTAGCCAACAAACAAAATGTATGTAATAATCTTGAACTATACTGTGTATACATGTGCTAATCTCATGCCAGTCTTTAAATGTACTGTAGGGATGGGCGAGTCTACTCGCTAGGACTCGTTACTCGGCGAGTTTCCCAGCGATTACTCGCACAGTAACGAGTCCAATGCAAGTCAATGGCAATCCTAGTTTTGTCAGAGTTTACTTTTTCTCACTCGCTAGACTCGCTATATCACATCGCTATGTAGCTTGAATCTACCCAAATCATTTAAACAATCGCACCGCTTCACGGATACCCGCTGTCAGCAGTGAGTCTGAGCGAGTCTACGAATCCGAGTCCTGTAGACTGTATTCGGGACTCGCGAATACAGAATCTGTTATGTTCCGACAAAGCTTCCGAGACAGCCTAGCGTGTTAGGTCAGAAAACTTGTGAAGATGGACAAGCATGTTAGCCAATCATATTCAGTAATGCCACAGCCATGTTGGTTGTGGCAGGACTATGGTTGGCTTCTGTCCATCGTGATGCCTATGTCATGTATGAGAGGCGAGGCTGTATATAAGCCTTGCCACCGCCATTTCCTCCACATTCCTGTGACGATCTGAGCTAGTGCAGGGTGAGGTAGATGCTGGAGCAGATCATAGGGAGTGTCAGTCAGTGTAGCGAAACTTCAAGATTCCTTATATTTAACCCAAACAGCTCTTCTGAGAGCTACCAGGAGGACAGAGGAGTACTGTGTAGAGGACTGCAGGCAGGCAGGCAAGCAGGGAGGAGCAGCCTTACAGTGCTCACAGGACCGACCTCATAGCTTAGCTTACTCACTCAGCTTTCCTAATAGCTGAAGTCAGAGGCTTAGCTGAGGTACCATTTCTTATTTTTTGCACCTGATAGATTTTGGGTCATAATAACCCCTTCTGCTTTATTCTCTCTGTGGCAGACCAGTGCGTTGCTGCTCTCCTACCTGCAAATAGCACGCAGCACGTACGCCACCTGCTTGTGTTTCCAAAACGGCAATGCGAGCGCTTTCCGAGACACATCTGCGATTTGTAAATCGCACATTACTCGCTATTACTCGCTTCCCCATTCATTAACATTGGACTCGCTAGACTCGCAACGAGTAGCGAGTCCTGGGCTCGGACTCGCTAGAGTCAAGCGATTCCGAGTAATTTAGGACTCGCCCATCACTAATGTACTGTTCTTAATTATTAAGCCAATCAATGTAAAATTCAGCCGTAACCGCTAGATGGAGCTCATAGCATAAAGATTACATACAGCTCATGTTGAAATCAATTTTTATTATTTTATTATATATTTAACATAATTTAGTATTCGGTGAGCTCTGGGTAGTGGTTGCATTGTCTTCCTCCCCTTAGGTGTATCCCTTAGTTCTTGACTTATTTTTTATTATTATTTCAAATATATCTACGGTATATCTTAGTACGGTTGTGGTCAATATTATTTGCAACCCTGATTTTTTTTTTTTTATTATAAACAAAGGTCAATAACATCAGGATTAGTGGCAACGTACCAACCTTGTATCATTAGAATATTTTAATAGCATTCGTTGTACATGCAGAAAAGGAAAAGAAGCATAGAACAGAATTATTTGCACTCTACCTAATGTTTGGTTTCACAACTTTTGGAAAATTTCAGAAGCTATGTTTAATGTATTTTTTAAATAAATGGGGTCCCCATTAGTTTATTTTTATAGATCCCTGTTTTGTTCTGTGTACCGGAAAATGATAAGGGTTAAAATCATAAATCCAGAAGTCTGTAGCTCAGCCTGATGTTCTTTAGATGTCGTCCATGCTTTCTTTGGCACCATTAGCACCAACCTTTGTAGACTTCTTTTATAAATTGTCCTCCTTCCGCTGTCTCCTGGAGGATTCTTGATTGTTTCTTTAGTTGTAGACTTCTTGAATTCTTTTAAGCCATGATGTAAAGGTCTTTGGAGATAATCTTGCACCATTTAGACTGCTAGTTGATGAGAGCATTTCTGGTTGGTTCAGCAAGTTAGCTTAATCATAGGGTACCGTCACACCTGGCGATTTCGGCGGTGATTTTATAGGCAACGCTGGTGCGTGGCCTATCGCCGCCGATGCGTCGCCTAATGTGAATAGGCGAGGGCGACGAATTTGAGTGGTTGCCTGGTTTCTCAGCAGCGCGCTGAAACCAGGTGAGCACTCTGGGGCGATGTGTACACATCGCCCCATGTAAACGGGGGACGGGGAACTCACAGGAGATGGGAGCCATAGGCTCATATACAGCCCCCCAATACCCCACACAGTCCTCATATCATATACAACAGCCCCCCATAGGGCACCTATATCATATTTAGGCTGTATATGATATGGGAGCCCTATGGGGAGCTGTATATGATATGGGAGTCCCATATCATATACAGCCCCCCCATAGGGCTCCCATAATAGGAGCCCTTTAGGGGTCTATATATGATATAGGAGCCCTATAGGGTTGGTGTATATGAGATGGGAGTACATGTCATCTCATATACAGCGCAGCCCCCACATAAGGCTCCCATATACAGCCCTCCCATAGGGCTCCCGACCACCCCAGCCCCCACATTATCTTCCAGGTCACTTTTGTTTATACTTACATCTTTTTTTAACTGTTAATGTCCTCTCTTCTATCTCAGCTCCAGCCTCCAGCACCAGCAGTGTCCCAGCTTGTTTACCGCTCTGCACAGCGACGAGGCACTCAGTGGTGATGTCATGACATCACCACTTAAGTCCCCTGCCCGCTGAGCTGATCTGCAGTGTCGGCAGTCGGCAGACACTGTCCGAGGATGAGATTCGCCCTGCGCACCTGCTGGCTGCTGCCCCATGATTACTGCGCTGAGGTAACCGTTATCACATTCGCTACACACACACAGGTGGAGGTGGTATCAGTGGCCGGCCTCAGCTCAGCCATTATAATAGGTGCGCTCGGGCGCGCGCTCAGTGCCGCTCACCCCTTCCTCTTGAGGGGGGCGGCAACTGCCCCACTCTGCCCCACGATGGGTACGCCCATGGTTTGGGGCCAGACCGCAATGCCAGAATCATGATACCATTTTGTGTCTGGACACCTGTTTGTGTCATCGTGCTTTGTATCCTGTATCGTATCTGCTCCATTGCATTCTCTAATAAACCCAGTCCCTGCTTTAGAAGAATTGTCTACAGGTTTCTCAGACTTTGGTAACTAACGGTCTAGGACTTTCTTTCAAGTCTTTTCAAAACACAGCAAAACCTGTACAGGTTTCATTTTCTGCAAAAAAATTAAAAAATTAAAGCAATGTGTGTGGACAATTTTTCAAAGAATCACATAGGTTTCGCTGGCAATCAAAAACGCAGGTTTAGAGTCACAGAGATTTGCATAAAACCAAGGTAAAAATATAGCAAAAATGTAGTGTGTAGACATAGTCTGAGGCTGCATACTCACGGTAAGTAGACGCAGCATTTTGGATGTAGCAGCTTGCCCCTGCGTCCAAAACGCTTTGTAGTACAGTATCAGCATAGGGAATGGGTTTTTAAGAAATGCCATGCCCACTATGCTGTTCCCGACTGCAGAATTATTTTATTGCGGTGCAGATTGCCAGGATTCTGCTCCTCTTCCGCATGTTAATTTCATGCTGCGGAGGCAGAAGCAGCTGCCATCACGTGACTTCAGGGAGAAGCCGCCCTGCACCCACCTCACATGGTGAGTACAGGGTGGCTACGATCTCCCTACAGCCACCTGCGGGTTCACTTAGGTCCGGAGGAGGTGCGTCCAACATATTAGGCTTGAAACACACTGGCGTGTAAAAAAAAAACGGTCCGATTGTCGCCCAGGAGAGTTGGACGAGAGTCATCCAATTTTTGCTCCATTTTGCATCCAACTGCTATGCGAGTGTCCGGCATTTTCTTGGATCACATCCGAGTGCTGTCAGTGTGTTGTCCATGTGTAATGCGATTTTAACATGGCATTTCTCATGCTGTATAAAGAGTTGACAGAATAGAGTGATTGAACACAATAGACAGGATAGATAGCATAGAATAGATAGATCGGGTTCACCCCGATCCTCCTTTGTGATGTAGCAGAGCTGAACATTTGTAGAAGAGAGAAAAAAGAAGACCAGGATCCTGGAGGGCTGTAAAGTGGAGTAATAAAGATGGAGTCCCTAAGGGTGTCTGAGTCATCATTTCTAATAAACAAGCCCCCACATGACACCATTGGCAGAAAATTTAAAAATTCCCATAGCCTTCAAAATTTGGTGTTGTAAAAAAACGTTTATTTTGTAAAATAAAAAAAAGTATTTTTGGCATGATCGTAGCCAAACCTAAAATAAAACGGACAACACGGCTCCTTGCAGGAGTCAGTGTGATCCCAGAGACTGCAGCGAGAGGATGCTTGTTCACTATGTTTCAGGACATATATTACATCGTGTACCTAAAATTGATTGGTGCCAATAAAATTGACCACAACTATACTATAAATTATTATCATATTTTTTTAGATAATCACAGATGCTTACAGATCATCCACCAAACATTGTGCTTACTTGAATTCTCGCACCCAGGGAAGCATCTTAAGATCTTTCTCATTACAAAGGTGTCTGTAATCCCCTCCTGTGTGCCACGGGTAAAATGAATGGAATCTGATCATGTACATACCCTAAAATAAAGGCATTGTTTTTATAAATAACTATTTTAAAATCAGATCGTTATACTAAAAGAGTTACTCCAGCCTAAACAGTAAATCATCTCTCCACTAAAATAGTTTATTTTGCCCTCTGCACACATATATTAACAGCTCCTCAGTGTGTCTGCTATTGCTGAGATCTCACACTGCCCTGTACAAACTGCAGCTGTCAGGCAGCCTAAATGGGAGGTCATTGAATACTTAAAGTGGACCATTCAGCAATTAAATTGACTACACCATGGAATAGTGATTGCAGAGAAAAATAAAACATATATTAAAACTAAAACTTATCTCCTTTGAAGAGATCATATTCTCAACTCATACAGATTACATTTAATTTTCTCTAAGACAAAGGGGGCATATTCATGGATTCTTCCAAGGGGCATTCAATTTTTCCTTCATGATTTTGACCAATGATAAGCAGGATGTGTTATGCAGTGGAAAAAAATAAAACATCCTCACTAGTGACTGTCAGACCTGGTTGTCTCTTTGAGAAACATAATAATACACCGCCCTGCTTCATACACTTATTGCACTGTCACATCTACTGTGATTAGAGCAGAGCTGTGCATCATTACAAACACTTCTTGCAACTCTAATTTCACAGCAGTCAGTATGGCAGGTGGTGGAGTGGAGAAGAGCTGCAAGAGGAGTTTTATAATGACATACAGCTTCCTCTATGCACCTCTCATGTGTGTAATCAAAAAAGGTGCTATATGATACGCTGGTGAAAGGTCATCTTTAAAGCCTTAATAACTGGGCGATTTTTGTTTTTGCACTTTTCATTTTTCCTCCTCCTATTCCTATAGTTATAACTTTTACTTTACCGTTTGCATTGTTTTATTTGGGAGGCAAATTTTACCGAAAAAAGGTCCAATTCTGCAGTTGTTTTGGGAGTTTTTATTTACAGGGTATATATTACAGTAGCAATCACCTGGCAATATGGTTCTCCATATCAGTACAATTATGCTTATACTGAACATGCATAGTTCCGTCACCACTTTTCATGTGCCATAATATTTTCAATGTTAGGGATATGGGACTGTTTGAGGGCTTGTTTTTGTGCCCCAAGCTGATTTTTGTTCATTTGGTTTTGGGGTGCATACAATGTTTTAATAACCCATTTTTACATTTTTTCTCTGTTGTTGCAGTGGCTAAAAAATTGCAATTCTGGTGCTTTGATTTATTTTCTCATTCATGTAATTTACCAATTAATTTATTTTGTTTTGATCAGACTTTTATGAAGGCAGTGATATAGAATGAGGCTTTTTTTTATAAGAGTGATTTGAACTACCGTATATTTTTTGTTGTTGTCTGTACTGTCCTGTTGTCAACCGTTAAGCATTGATATATCCATCGCAGTCCTGAATGGCTGAGATATTAATGTCCCTTAACACTAACCTGTGTAGGATTTTGAAGATATATCTGATATCCTGTACCTTAAAGGGAACCAACCACCTCAGATCACCCTAATACACAGTTAGTACATGTCCCTGCACCCTAAGGATACCTTTCCAGCACTGTTTTGTGTAAAATCTTGCATTAGTATAACCGATATAAAGACTTTATAAACTTACTAGCCTGAAGACTTCTGGGCGTATCCCTCCTTCTGTTATACTTCAGGGCTGTGCATTGCATGGCTGTGCTCCCCCTCCCTCCGTGCCTGCTGCCCTGCCCTGATGGGTGTGATCGTTATCTCCTCTGCACAGAGGGAGGGGGAGCACAGCCATGCAATGAATGCACAGCCCTGAAGTATAACAGAAGGAGGGATACGCCCAGAAGTCACCAGGCTAGTAAGTTTATAAACTCTTTATATCAGTTATACTAATGCAAGATTTTACACAAAAACAGTGCTGGAAAGGTATCCTTAGGGTGCAGGACATGTACTAACTGTGTATTAGGGTGATCTGAGGTGGTTGGTTCCCTTTAAGCACCCCTTACAAGTAATTTCTTGCCCTACAAAGACTGTTCAGTAAGTTGATGTTAGGTGGACACATCTTACCTCATCTGGTATTGAACACCGGTTAAACTTCAGCACTTGGTACATGTATTCTGCAGGAAAGTGAACAAATATCAAACAAAACTAAAATGAGTAGAAGAGCTACTATTACCATCTGCTGATAGTCAAGAATTAGAACTGAAAAAATCACCAATAATACTGTTCTACAGCCAAGTTTGTTCAGAGATTAAAACAGTTGAACTGAACTATTTTTGTGGTTCTTTAAACGAATATGATGCTTAACTTTGCTTTCTAGATTCTGAGGTGGTTGTAATTACTTATGACACCTTTCATGCAAGCTTCTAGAAAAATTGTATCTTTATTATTTCATCATCATTATTGCATTGTTAGTTGGAAGTCTATTACGTTATCTATTTTGTCTATTGAGCTTTCAGTATTCTATCATTTTAGGGTAACCAATCAACAACCACCAATTCAGCTCCAATTATGTAATCCTAATTGCAGTTGCATCACCAATGTTTATAAATGCTCTCTGCATAAGGTATATAGTTTTAGGATTTCTTAGCTTAGTGTCTTAGCATGTTGACATGTTTCTATATATTTTTCAAATGTGGCTGGTTCTTGCATTAACAAAGCAGATAGTTTTTGCTAAATATGCAGTAAAGTTGGTTTTGGATCACAAAGGTGAAACTTCACTACCATGATAAGGAAAGCCCATAAACTGTACTTTGGCTGCACAATTGGAGAACAGGATAAAGGCCACGTTACACACACAGATATCTGTTCAGATATTGTTCGCAGATCTCTGGTTGCAGTGAAATCATGGACACATTGCTCCATTTTGTGGCTGTGTACAAATGTAACAATGTGTCCATGATTTCACTGCAACCAGAGATCTGTGACCAATATATCTGTGTGTGTGTAACATGGCCTTAAGAGTTAGGCTCCACAGATATGCTGCAATTTATGTGCATCACATCTCACCCAGTGATTGCCTTGGAAGGGGCAATCTAGGCCTTTTGCAGTCTCAATGATCTGGATACTGCCAGCCAAATCATACTACCAGTTGTTATTTCTTCATGTTGCCCCTCCGTTATGAAAGGAGTTTCAAAGATGAAGTGGACTTTACAGTATCTAGACATTTCATCTGCAATATGCCTAGTACCACATACAGAGTAAATGTCGGTTCCAAAAATACTAGACATTTTTTCAGTCAAGTCAAATGAGGAAGAAGAGGGAGCTTAGTGTTGTGAAGCATTTTTCTCTCACGACCCAAACTTTCTGTCAGTAACCTCAACTGAATCACACATTCTAACACAAAGTGAACTGAATGATCTTGTTAGAAATTTGGACCTGCCCAAAATAAGACTGAGCTCTTAGGCTGGTTTCACACTGCAGTTTTTTCACTGATCAGGTTCGATCAGGTTTGGGTGCCAAAACCAGGAGAGGAACGTGCAAAGAAAAACTATAATTGAAAGATTGACACCTGTTCTGAGTTTTGGAGACACTCCTGGTTTTGAAACACAAAACCTGACCTGATCTGACCTGATCTGACCGCAGTGTGAAACCAGCCTAAGGTTTCAGGCTACAGCAGTGGAATCTCCTAGCCTGAGTTGTTCAGATTTCTTTGTTCCACAACCACAATAAAGATCTTGTCCAATACTTCTTCATGAAGACAAATCTTATGGCAACAACATCAACAGTTTAATGGAAACTCTGAAGAGAAGTCATAATCCAGTGGAATGGAGGCTCCACACCAATTCATACAGTACAAGTCTAAAAGCCGACTTGCTGTATAATGCCAATGCGCTACTTTCAATTCAAGTTGGTTATGCAGTTCACGGAAAGGAAGCAATGACAACACAAAACAGTTATTGAAATACCTGAACTATAACCAACATTTATAGCCCCCTTGTGGAGCCCTAAATATGGTTGCCCTCTTACTTGTTTTCCAGGCTGAATACACAATGTACAGCTGCTTTCTGTGTGAGTGGGATAGTCGTACAAGAGAATACTATTACAATAAAAGAGTCTGGCCTCTCTGACATTCACTTCAGCCAGGGAATAAAAATGTCCTGCATCCAGCACTTGTTGACTCGCATAAGATTTTGTTACCATCATTGCATATCAAGTTGGGCCTAATGAACCTTGTAAAGGCAGTGAATAAAAATGCAAAAGCATTAAAGAGTCTCATTGATACATTTCCAAGGTTGAGTAAAGCAAATATAAAGGATGCAGTCTTTATTGAACCTCAGAGTCGTGTGCTTCTTCAAGATGAAGAGTTTCTCCGTTTGTTGTAGGGGAAGAAAAGGCTGCATAGGTAGCATTCGCTTTAGTGGTAACTAATATTTTGGGAAACTCAAGAGCAGATAACTGAAGATTTGGTGGAAAAAATCTCCTCAAAACATAATGATTTTGGCTGTAACGTACTTAAAGATTCATTTCTTACATACGCTTCTAAACTTTTTTCCCACAAAGCTTTAGAGCAATGAGCGACAAGTACACTGAAAGATGTAACAAACATATTGCAGCTATATAGAAAATATATGAAGGAAAATAGAATCCAACAATGCTTGCAGATTACTGTTGGACAATTGTAAGGGATGATCTGATGCCAGAGTACAAGAAACGACCAAAAAAGAGTTGTCACTAAATGAGGACCACATTTTGTACAATTACTATAAATGTTTATACAGTGGGGAAAAAAGTATTTAGTCAGCCACCAATTGTGAAAGTTCTCCCACTTAAAAAGATGGGAGTGGCCTGTAATTGACATCATAGGTAGACCTCAACTATGGCTAGGGTCACATTTGGAAGGCACATTGCGATTACCGCATCCAGATCCGGATGTGGTAATCGCATGTGCCTTCAGACACATTTTGGCTCCAAAATGTGTCCCTAAACCCGGATCCGATAACCTGATTGCTCATAATGTGCAATCCGGGTGCCGTATGCCTTGTTCATCCCTGCTGCTGCCTCCCTAGAGACATGTTGGCCACATATTTTCTATATAGCTGCAATATGTTTGTGACATCTTTCAGTGTGCTTGTCACTCATTGCTGCTCCCTCCCTAGAGACATGTTGGCCACATAGTGGCATGTGAGGGGTTAAATCTCTTCATTACAGTATTGTCAGCTTTTGTTGGCTTTTACAGTTTTATAAATGACAGCCAGCGGCTCCTCGCTGTAAGGAGGAGATACAGTACGCAATGTGCGTACTGTACATGCTGCTGTCCATGGTCCTGAAAGCTTTAACATTAGTTCTATGGCGGAGTGCTGACCACATAGAACTAATGTTAAAGCTTTCAGGACCATGGATAGCGGCATGTATAGTACGCACATTACGTACTGTATCTCCTCCTTACAGCGAGGAGCCGCCAGCTGTCATTGATAAAACTGTAAAAGTCGACACAAGCCAGCAATACTGTAATAAAGAGATTTAACCCCTCACATGCCGCTCTATGTGGCCAACAAGTCTCTAGGGAGGGTGAACACTCCCTGGAGACATGTTGCCCACAGATAATATTAAGATTACCCCTTGTTCATCCCCGCGGCAGCATGGATGAACAAAGAATCCGGCTACCGCAGGCATTCACATGTGCCTTGCAGTAGCTGGATGGACTCCTATAGGCACCCATTATAGCATCCCTGCTGCGGTTTTCAAACCGCTCCAAAAAACGCTACCTGCATGGTTTTTCACACAGGCAGCGAAACCAGAATGCGGTAACAGGATTGCATTAAGTGCAATTCAGTTTTATAATGGGCGCCTATGGGCTGCGGATCCTGATCCGGTTCTGAGCATTTTTAATGCTCAAAACCGGATCAGGATCTGCAAACCCCACCACAAATGTGACCCTAGCCTATGAGAGACAAAATAAGAAAACAAATCCAGAAAATCACATTGTCTGATTTGGAAAGACATTTTGTTGGAAAATAAGTATTTGGTCAATCACAAAAGTTCATCTCAATGCTTTGTTATATATCCTTTGTTGGCTATGACAGAGGTCAAACGGTTTTCTGTAAGTCTTCACAAGGTTGGCACACACTGTTGCTGGTATGTTGGTGCATTCCTACATGCAAATCTCCTCTAGAGCAGTGATATTTTGGGGTTGTCGCTGGCAACCTCGGAGGCTCCCTCCAAAGGTTTTCTATAGGGTTGAGATATGGAGACTGGCTAGGCCACTCCAGGACCTTGAAATGCTTCTTACAATGCTACTCCTTCATTGCATTGCCCTGGCAGTGTGCTTGGAAGCATTGTCATGGTGAAAGACTCAGCCACGTTTCATCTTCAATGCCCTTGCTGATGGAAGGAGGTTTGCACTCAAAATCTCACAATACATGGCCCCATTCATTCTTTCCTGTACACGGATCAGTCGTTCTGGTCCCTTGGCAGAGAAAGAGCCTCAAAGCATGATGTTGCCACCCCCATGCTTCAGACTAGGTATGGTATTTTTTGGATGCAACTCAGCATTCTTTCTCCTCCAAACACGACGAGTTGTGTTTTTACCAAACAGTTGTACTTTGGTGTCATCTGACTATATGACATTCTCCCAATACTCTTCTGCATTATCCAAATGCTCGCTAGCAAACTTCAGATGGGCCCAGACATGTAATGGCTTAAGCAAGGGGGGCACGTCTGGCACTGCAGGATCCGAGTCCCTGGCGGTGTAGTGTGTTACTGATGGTACTCGTAGCCTGTGTAACGTTGGTTCCAGCTTTCTGCAGGTCATTCACCACAACACTTATCCCAGCCCTAACCCACCTCTTCAACTTATCACTAACTTCTGGTACCTTTCCTTCTGCTTTCAAACATGCAACAATTACACCTATCTTAAAGAAGCCATCCCTTGACCCCACTTCTACATCCAGCTACTGGCCCGTATCCCTGCTCCCGTTCACTTCCAAACTTCTTGAAAAGCATGTCCACACTGTACTCTCATCCCACCTCTCATCCAACTCTCTCTTTTACGACCTTCAATCTGGCTTCCTCCTCCACCTCTCCACTAAAACTGCCCTGACCAAAATTACTATTGACTTACTCGCGGCCAAAGCTAATAGACAGTTCTCCGTCCTCCTCCTTCTTGACCTGTCCTCTGTATTCAATACAGTCGACCACTGCCTCCCAATACAGATTCTCTCTTCCACTGGTATCACTGTCCTTGCCCTCTCCTGGATCTCCTCCTACATTTCCAACTGCATATTTAGTGTCTCCCACTCCCACATGACCTCCTTGCCCCATCCCCTCTCTGTTGGGGTCCCTCAAGGCTCTGTCCTGGGGCCCCTCCTTTTTTCAATCTATACCCTTGGTCTGGGACATCTCAAAGTCCATGGCTTCCAGTATCACCTGTATGCTGATGACACTCAGATCTACCTCCCTGGCCCAGACATCACTTCTCTCCTGTCCAGAATCCCAGAGTGTCTATCAGCCATATCCTCCTTATTCTCTGCTCACTTCCTAAAACTCATCTTTCCTCCATCTCACACACCTTCCTTACCAGATCTATCTATCACAATAAATGACATCACACTTTGCCCTGTACCTGAATTCCGCTGCCTCGGAGTAACCCTTGACTCTGCCTTGTTCTTAAACCGCACATCCAAGCCCTTGCCACCTCCTGCCAACTCCGACTCAAAAATATTTCTAGAATCCGTCCCTTCCTCAACCTACTAAACTACTAGTGCATGCCTTCATCATCTCCCGTCTCGACTACTGCAACCTCCTCCTCTGTGGCCTCCCTGCTAACACTCTTGCACCTCTCCAATCTGTCCTTAACTCTGCTGCTCAACTAATACCACCTCTCTTCTCGCTATTCCTCCACTTTTCCCCTCTGCAAATTCCTCCACTGGCTCCCAATTCCCCAGCGTATCCAATTCAAACTACTAACATTGACTTACAAAGCCGTCCACAATCTGTCCCCCCGTATATCTCTGAACATAATCATCCAACTCGTAATCTTCAATCCAAGACCTCCTTCTTTCCTCCACACTTGTACGTTCCTCATCTAACCGCCTGCAAGACTACGCCCGAGCATCCCCCATTCTCTGGAATTCTGCACCCCAAAACATCTGACTGTCCCCTTACACTCAGATCCTTCAAGAGGAACCTGAAAACCCATCTGTTCAGAACAGCCTACAACCTGCAATGACCACAAAATGCCTGCGCTCCACCACCATCGGACCCGTGCTCCACTACCATAGGACCTGGGGTGCCGCCACCACCAGAGCAGCTACTATCTCTCTCGCCATTGCCCTGTAGAATGTAAGCCCGCAAGGGCAGGGTCCTCTCTCTTCCCTCTGTATCCGTCTGTCACTGATAGTTTGTTCATTGTATTTTGTAACATGTTTGTCTGTATACCCTTTCTCATGTACAGGACCATGGAATCAATGGTGCTCTATAAATAAATAATAATAATTCATTAGGTCCCCCATGTGGTTCTAGGATTTTTGCTCACCATTCTTGAGATCATTTTGAACCCACCAGGTGAGATCTTGCATGGAGCCCCAGATCAAGGGAGATTATAAGTGGTCTTTTATGTCTTCCATTTTCTAATTATATTATTATTATTTTTATTAATTATTTATAAAGCACCATTGATTCCATCGTGCTGTACATGAGAAGAATTATTGCTCCCTTGGTTGATTTCTTCACACCAAGCTGCTTGCGTATTGCATATTTAGTCTTCCCAGCCTGGTGCAAGGCTTGTTTCTGGTGTCCTTTAACATGTCTTTGGTCTTCACCATAGTGGTGTTTGGAGTGTGACTGTTTGAGGTTGCAGACAGGTGTCTTTTATACTGATAACAAGTTCAAACAGGAGCCAGTACTAAAGGTAATGAGTGGAGGACAGAGGAGCCTCTTAAAGAAGACGTTACAGGTCTGTGAGAGCCAGAAATCTGCTTGTTTGTAGGTGATAAAATACACCAATATGTGAAAAATATTTCTTTACAAATCAGACAATGTGATTTTCAGGATTTGTTTTCTCATTTTGTCTCTCATAGTTGAGGTCTTCCTATGATGTCATTTACAGGCCTCTCTCATCTTTTTAAGTGGGAGAACTTGCACAATTGTAGCTGACTAAATACTGTTTTACCCACTGTAATTTGCAATAGTGTTTGACAACCATAAAAAATGTAAAATATGTCCATCTATATTCACAATGGACAAGATAAAGATTCCCAGCTCACATCAGGACGATTAAATCCCAGGTACTTCAGCTGCATCATAACCAATGTACAGGGTGGGCCATTTATATGGATGCACCTAAATACAATAGGAATGGTTGGTGATAACAACTTCCTGTTTGTGGCACATTAGTATATGGGAGGGGAAAAACTTTTCCAGATGGGTGGTGACCATGGTGGTCATTTTGAAGTCGGCATTTTGGATCCAACTTTATTTTTTTCAATGGGAAGAGGGTCATGTGACACATCAAACTTATTGAGAATTTCATAAGAAAAACAATGGTGTGCTGGGTTTTAACGTGACTTTATTCTTCATGATTATTTACAAGTTTATGACCACTTATAAAATGTGTTCAAAGTGCTGCCCATTAGACTACACATACTACTCCCAAGTACACAACTCTTATAGCCGCATCGACATGTTCCTCCTGGTAAGCCACAGTACCCTACCTGGAACCCCACAGCCCACATTGGGGACATCCTCCTATCAGACCATGCCCCAATATTTCTGACCCTGACACTACCAGACACTTCCCAAAGACCTTGGACCTGGAGACTCAACAGTAACCTCCTGAAAGACAACACATGCCTGACGGAGCTGAAGAATGACATTGAGACATTCACCCAGGTCCATAAGCATGACCCAACCGCACAGCCCATAAAATGGGAGGCCCTGAAATGTTGCTGAGAGGGTCGCTCATAAAGCACGGAGCCCGACTCAAGCGAATTAGAACCGAAAAGATCACTGATCTTCTCTCCCAAATCCACAGCTTAGAGACAGCCCACAAACAGACGCTCGCACAACAGACATACGGGGATCTCATTCTAAAAAGACAGGAACTCAAGGGAATATTAAACCAAACCTTCAAGAGACAGGCAGAAAAAAAAACAAATGCTACTACTATAGGGTATCCAACAAAAGCGGCCGCCCCCTGGCACCCCTGCTCCACCCAAGGACAAACCACACCTATGTCCCCAAAATTAAGACCACTACCGGGTCAGACACATACAATCCCTCTGAAATCCTGGAGGTATTCCGGACATATTACAAAAACCTATATAACCTTAAAGGAAAACTCTCAGACATGGCACCAGACAAGCTAGAACGGAAAATACATAAATATGTATCATCCACGGCACTCCCAGCCAAAGGGGAAGCAGACATCGCGATGCTAGAAGCTGAGATAACTGAACAGGAAATCCAAGTGTCCCCCACCCAGATGGATTCACCCCGACCTTCTATAAAACCCTCCAAGACCTACTGACACCCCAGCTAAGGGCAACTTTTAACTCCATCTCAGATGGCACCGACTTTGCCCCCCAATCATTAGAAGCACACATAAGTATTCTACCCAAACCTGGACGAGACCCCACGGTAACTACCAACCATAGACCAATCTCCCTCCTAAATGTCGACATAAAGCTATACTCCAAGATCCTAGCGGACCGCCTGGCTCCCCTACTCCCCTCTATCATCAAAATGGACCAGGTGGAATTTGTCAAAGGCCGGGAAGCTACAGAAATACCATTAAGATCCTGCTCCTGATCAACAAAGCCCTTAACATACCCCTCAGCATCTTATCCGTAGATGCCGAAAAAGCCTTTGACAGGGTCCACTGGGCTTGTGAGAGACACTAAAACGATTGGCTAGGCCCCAGTTCCTACACAAAATATTATCACTCTACTCCACCCCCTCCACCAGGGTAAGGGTAAACGGCGTCCTGTCAGCCCCCTTCAACATCAGGAACGGGACCAGGCAGGGATGCCCGCTCTCACCCCTCCTCTACGTAATAGTCATGGAGCACCTACCCAACGCCATCAGGGGTAACAACAGCATACAGGGCCTACAGACAGACACATCCCACCACAAACTGGCAATGTTCGCCGACGACCTGCTACTGTACATCTCCCAACCTAGGATCTCGATCCCATCGCTATTGAAGGAATTCGAGACATTCGGCTCCTTGAGCAATTTTAAAATTAACTACACCAAATCATAGGCGCTAAACATAACCTTACCCCCAAAGGAAGTCTCTGCTCTGAAAAACAACTTCCCATTTAAGTGGAAAGCAGAGGCCATTAAATACCTAGGGATACACATCCCGTCCGACCCATCAAAACTCTTCACACTCAAGTACCAACCCCTCCTATCCCAACTTGAAACACGAAAATCCACCTATGGCACCCTCCAATTGCCCTGGATGGGAAGGATGAACGTGATTAAAATGGATATACTCCCCCGCATTCTATACATGTTCCAAACAATCCCCATACGCCCACACAGAAACTTCTTCGCCAAACTCCAAACCGCCACAAGGAGGTTCATATGGAAAGGTGGGAGACCCACAGTGAGCATGAAGACCCTAACGACCGCAGCCGAATTGGGTGGAACGGGTCTGCCCGACCTCTTCAATTACTTCCTTGCAACCTAGATGACACGACTACTCAACTGGCAATACAAAACCCAAGCCAAGCAATGGGTAGCCCTGGAACAGGAAAACATAACCACTCCACTACATTACCTCCCATGGATAAACCCCGTGGACCACCCATCAAGATAAGTTCCTTGGGGGGTCTAGTGTCCAAAATGGGGTCACTTGTGGGGGAGCTCCAATGTTTAGGCACACAGGGGCTCTCCATACACAACATGGTGTCCACTAACAATTGGAGCTATTTCTCCATTCAAATTGTTAGCGGACACCATGTCGCGCATGGAGAGCCCCTGTGTGCCTAAACATTGGAGCTCCCCCACAAGTGACCCCATTTTAGAAACTAGATCCCCCAAGGAACTTATGTAGATGCATATTGAGCTCTTTGAACCCTCAGGTCCTTCACAAATTGTTCTGTAAAAATGAAAAAAGTACTTTTTTTCACAAAAAATTTGTTTTGGCCTCACTTTTTTCATTTTCACATGAGCAACAGGATAAAATGCATCCTAAAATTTGTTGGGTAATTTTTCCTGAGTACACCGATACCTCATATGTAATCATAAACCACTGTTTGGACGCACGGCAGGGCTCGAAAGGGAAGGAGCGCAATTTGACTTTTTGAATGAAAAATTAGCTCCAAAAGTCAAATTGCGCTCCTTCCCTTCTGAGCCCTGCCGTGCGCCCAAACAGTGGTTTATGACCATATATAAGGTATCAGTGTACTCAGGAGAAATTGCCCAACAAATTTTAGAATGTATTTTCTCCTGTTGCCCATGTGAAAATGAAAAAATTGAGGCTAAAAGAACATTTTTTGTTTCCACTTTGCTTTAGTTCCTGTGAAGCACCTGAAGGGTTAATAATCTTCTTGAATGTAGTTTTGAGTAGCTTGAGGGGTACAGTTTTTGGAATGGTGTCACTTTTGGGTGTTTTCTGTCATGTACGCCCCTCAAAGGGACGTCAAATGTGATGTGTCACTAAAAAGATGGTTTTGTAAATTTTGCTGGAAAAATTAAAAATTGCTGATGAACTTTGAACCCTTATAACTTCCTAACCAAAAATTTTTTATTCCCAAAATTGTGCTAATGTGAAGTAGACATGTGGGAAATATTATTTATTAACTATTTTGTGTTACATAACTCTCTGGTTTAACACAATAAAAATAAAAAATTAGAAAATTGCGAAATTTTAAAAATGTTTGGCAAATTTTTTATTTTTTCACAAATAAACGCAACAATTATCGACCTAAATTTACCACTAACAGGAAGCCCAATATATCATGAAAAAACTGTCTCAGAATCGCTAGGGTCCATTGAAGCGTTCCAGAGATATTACCTCATAAAGGGACACTGGTCAGAATTGCAAAAAACGGTCTGGTCATTAAAGTGAAAATTGGCTCCATCACTAAGGGGTTAAAAACTGCATTTTGTGTTTACTTGTGTTATCTTGTGTTGTCTAATATTTAAATTTGTTTGGTGATTTGAAACATTTAAGTGTGACAAACATGCAAAATAATAAAAATCAGGAAGAGGCAAACACTTTTTCACACCACTGTACATGTACCAAATGTCCAACTGGGGTTCTGTATGTAGGGGTGACAGGACAATCACTTAGAACAAGGACAGATCTACCTGTGGACAAATATTTTTATAACCCTGATCACAGTATCATAGACATGAAATTGCTGGTATTGAAAGGACATTTTAAATCTCAGAGAGACAGATGAATCTGGGAATATAAACTTATGATGACCTTTGACACATTCATAGCAGAAATGAATGTGTTTTATGGATTTTTGTTTTTTTACATCAATTAAGGAATGTGCTTCACAGACCATTTGGGGACATCACAACACTGGACCAGATTTCAATCAGAGGACAATAAAACTTTCACTTTCCTTATCTATGAACTCCAATATTTACTGCCACAACTTCTTGTCCCCTTCCCATATTGATTGTTCTGCTTCACGTGACTTGTCTTATTTACCTCACTATTCTATGTCCTGTTCTGTTTAAACTATGTGACTCTTCAAATTTTGTGTTATACCATGCTTGATGAAGAGACCAAAGTAGTCTTGAAAGATTGCTATTTATTAATATCTTTTAAGTTAGCCATTAAAAAGTATTAACCCGTATTAACCACTGAGGACTATGTTTCTTTTTTTTCATTTTCTGATATGCTTTAGTTATTTGAATTATTGCTAAGTTTCCGCTAAATAAATGTCAGAGGATTGGCAGAACAAAATATTCTGCATCTTTAGATTTGCAAAAATAATAATGCTTCAAAGTACTGAAATTTTTATGCATTCAATATATGTAGCAGTAAGAAGAAAACTTTGATATAATAGAAAGAAGAGACAATTAAAAAATGTAATTGTCAGATTTACATGCAGGAGGTCAAAAATCATTATGAAATGTGATAACTGAACCTGCCAACTTTGGAAAATAAGTAGAACAGTGAAATAAGAACTAGTTTGTCTGTTTATAATACAGGTAAGCTAATTGGAAATTCTGATACTACACTGAGCAAAAATATTTGACACACCTCCTTTCACAAAATTGTAAGCTGTGTATTATTTTGAACTTGTGCCCTAAAATAGTGGGAATATTTAAAACTATTTTACACTCCATTTTATACTAAAATTAATATTTATTTGGATAGCGAGCTACCATAAAATTACTTGCCACATTTTCCCAACATCTACTATATAATCGTCTAATTCTGTCTGTATGTCTGTCACGGAAATCCCGCATCGCTGATTGGTCACGCCAGCTGCCCGCGACCAATCAGCGACAGGCGCAGTCCAGCAGTGATATTTGCGCTTGATTTAAACCCCGCATTATTCTTAAATCTTTATAAATAAACTACATACATATTCTAGAATGCCCAATGCGTTTAAATCGGGCCACCATCTAGTATCTTATATTTATCTCTATGTATAATTCATTGTAGACATTTGGCATTAAAAACATCATAGCTTTATCATTAATGGCCACTTTACACGCGGCTACATTTCTAGCTTATCCACAGGTAACTTACTAGCTGCAGTGAAATCATGGAGACATGGTTCTATCTTGTTGCTGTGTACAAATGGAATAATGTCTCCATGATTTCACTGCTGCCAGTAAGTTACATGTGGATAAGCTAGAAATGTAGCCGCGTGTAAAGTGGCCATAAATTACACCTTTAGGAACAGAAAAAGTGATTGGAAAGTAGGGTTACATTACCATCATGACCCCAAGACATGAGTACGTTTTCTAGACCACAATTAGGCGCGTAGATACCAGATTCAGTGCTGAACAGAGAAAATATTCAGATGAGTTGTGTTGTTTTCAATTCAATTCTGAATTACTACATTGGTCAAATTCAGCCTGTCTATCCACTCAAATATCCATGGTGCCAACATTTTTGTGGACGCCATTAAAATGATGTAGAGAAATGCTAAATTCCATCTCTAAAATGCAAACAAAGTCACGTTTACTCACCTATATACTGGGTGCTTTGTATCTGGGTTGTTTTCAAATGTTGTGTCACTGAATACAATAGATTTTTGGAATTTACAACCAACTGGAAAGGTGTCGCCAACAACAGCCCACTGGAAAGCAAATGATCAGTTTCTGAGGGAGATTTATCAAGGTAAATGCACAAAAGTTCTCACTTAGTTTGCTCCAAAAACTGTCTTGCATGTCTTTCACTACTTTTATTATTTCAGAACTGTAGAAAAAAAGACATGGACCACACATCCAAAAGTTACACATTGTAATGCACTAGGCAAACATTTACAAAGCTGAACATGAGATTATAGCTCACTACCAGATCATGGTGAACTTCTCAGTGGGTCTTTAGTGGTGCCATGTGCCAACAACCATTCATAATGACATTGCACAAGCAGGGTAGGTGACTTGGTGGCCCACAGCAGCCACGCTATGAGGCTGAGTCCCCTAGACAGAGCCCCCTCTACATTTATTAAGTGTTTTGGACACTCTTAGTACCATGTAAAGGGTTAATGGCCTGGAACACGGAGCGGCCTTAAACGCAAAAATATGTGCCAAAAGCTACGCTTTATATAATTTTCTTGAAGTAGCAGAAACTTGCCAATTGATACATGCTATTCGATCCACCGACACAATGTATCAGACTTGGCTTTTGGATTTCAGCCATATATGTTTACCTCTGAAATGTGCAGCAAAATGTTTTTAAAAGCTGCCAGGGATGAAGACGCATGTTAGACTTGTCAGACAAGCTGGTCTCCGATGGATTTAACCCACCTGCAGCCCTAGAGTGGAAAGTCTTTCCCTGCATGCTCATGTAGAGAGAGACCTGTCACTCCATGGTTGGAGACAGCGAGAAGCCACCGGTGACCCACTTGTCTGACTAGTCTCCCATGTGACTTGGTCCCCGGTAGCTTTTAACCTAAAATGCTGCAGTGTTTCATTGTTAAACATACAGTATATGGCTGAAATCCCGCAGCCAGTGCCTGATGTTTCTGTTTAATTCATTATGCCACTGTGTATATATGAATCTATGATCACATATATATATTTATTTATGAATATATATGTATATATACTGTAAATGCACAGCTTCCACACATATGTGCATGCAGGGTATTCTAGAAAAAAAAATTGCTAAAGTACATGCTCTAGAATTTCCTTATTTATAAAACACATGTCTTCAGATTGGTCATATCATCTCATGGTGACTCCCCTTGAAATATATGCCTTTGTGTTCTCTTAAGAGACTCACCAGAATTGCCTGACTGATGAATTCTTCAGAGGTGCTAAGGGACAGAAATTGTAATTACAGATACTAATGATGATTACACATCTCTTAATACAGTGATAATAAAGATATTGACAGCTTTTCCATGACTTAACTATTAGAAGACTACTGAGGGTCGGAAAATCCCACTATCCCCACAGCAGAGATGATGTTGGCTCTAGATATCAGAGCATGGATTAGGGGTCCACCACTAGTTGTTTGTGAGCCCCTGATGTGTGGCTTGTGGATTTCTGCTCAGGTGTGTGCCACTCTCAACTGTATTGGTGTCCACAGGATGGCAAAACAGTCAAAATCTGTGGTATAATAACGAGCCATGGCTACAAGCTCCAACCATGAGAAATATGCCTAGCCTGAGTCACAGATGTGATTGGACCCTTTTCTTTGGGAAATGACAAAGCTATATTCTGTGATTTAAAGGTTAGCTCACACATGGTAAGCTGAATAGTATTAAAAGGACACTACAACTAATGATAACTTTTACAAACCAAAGATTCCAAAGTTAAGAAAGCAATGAAAGTGCGAAGATATTACAGTGATATTTGTTTGCACCTGTTCATACTTGCTCTATTTTATTAGGAGGTGCTGATCAGTATTTTGTTTCTTTGTAAAACTAATTTATAGTAATCAAAGCAATGTATTGTTTTAAATGCAAAATAGCTACTATTGTAATATTCAGTATATGGTATATGATTGCTGGAATTTTGAATTTTACTGATTATATGGAGTACCTGAGGCTCATTCTCCAATGCCAGAATTTTCCCAATATCGTGCAACAAACCAACCAACTGGAACCAGTCTGAAGGAAGAAAATATGTCAATCTCTCTCTGTGTGCAGATAGACGATAACAAGAACAGAAACTATGTTAACAACTAGTGAAGAGATAAAATCTACAGTACTGTGGAAAAGCTTTAGGTAGGTGTGTAAAAATGCTGAAAAGTAAGAATGCTTTAAAAGAAATATCAGAATTAATAGTTTATTTTTCTCAATTAACAAAATGCAAAGTGAATGAATAAAAGAGAAATCTAAATCAAATCAATATTTGGAGTGACCACACTTTGAATTCAGCTCTTCTAATTACACTTGCACACAGTTTTGTTTTACAGAATTTGGCAGGGAGGTGGTTCCAAACATCTTGGAGAGCCAACCACAGATCTTCAGTGGGCTTCAATTCATCCCTGACAGATTCAATGATATTTCAGGGCTCTGTGGAGGCCCAATCTTCACTTCCATGACTCTTTTTATATTCTTTCAAGGTTGAATACGAGACACAAGGTTGATATACTGCTTTAGCAAGGTGCCTCTCAAGCAAAGATTTCAAAGCAGATTGGAGATTCAAGATCTGCCGTTTAACTCTGAAGAAGCACCAGGAAATGTAGAATGCTGAGGACCGTAGGTGCAGTGGTTAGCCAAGGAAACCTAGTGCTACAAACTCTTGGGCAAATAGAGGACAAAAAGCTATATGTTCTTCATGGAAACAAGGCTGAGCTACTCTGCTATTCACAAAAACACAGAGACTACAGAAAAAAGAGCAGGTGCTCGGACTGATGAGTCAAAATTGGGAATATTTGGCTATAAATAAAGGTAGATTGTTTGCCAAATGGCTGGAGAGTATTACAATAATGACTGTCAACAGGCAACAGTGAAACATGGTGGAGTTTTCTTGCAATTTCAGGGCTGCATTTCAGCACATGGGGATTTGGTCCTCAGTGCTGATGAATGCAAGCAGATACTTATCAATTATGCAATACAATCAGGGAGGCATCTGATTGACTCCATATGTGTTCTTCATTAGGATAACAACCTCAAACATACAGTCAATGCCACTTAAGAACTATCTTCAGTGTAAAGAAGAACAAGACGTTCTGGAAGCGATTATATGGCCCTCAAAACAGCATTATCTCAAAATTGAGTCTATCAGGGATGCAGTAGACTAAACAATTTGTAAAAGCCTACAGCAAGAGAATACCTTTGGTTATTTTTCCAAGATGTTTGGCACAATCTCACTGTTGAGTTCCTTCAAAAACTGTGTACCTAGAAGAATTGAATCCTCTCCAACAGCAAAAGGAACCTTTCCCTGCAACCAGAACAGGTGCAAAACCTGTCCATCTATAATGACAACGGACAAGATGAAGATTCCTGGAACAGATCAGGACTACAGGATCCCAGGTAACTTCAGTTGCATCACAACCAATGTGGTGTATTTAATTATATGTATCAAATGTCCAACAGGTGGCATGTATGTGAGACAGGACTAAAATTCAGAACAAGAATTAATTTTCATCGCCACTCAATAAAAGAAAAGCGTATGGATCTACCATCAAAGCATTTTTCCAGCCCTGACCACAGTGAAACCGATATTCGTCTGTTAATTTTAAAAAGCAACTTCAAATCTCAGAAAGAGAGAAGAATTTGGGAATACGAATTGATAACGACCTTTGACACATTCAAAACAGGATTAATTGTCTCACATGGATTCATGTGTTTTTACATAAAATGAAAGGGCATTTGGGCACACCACAGATTAATGCACCTTTATATAAAATGAAAGGGAATTTTGGGATATCACATCTTTGAACAGACTCCAGTTAGAGGACAATGAACTTTTGACACTTCTTATGTGAACTGTCTCGCTTCGATTTATGGCTTTCTGCTCTCGCTGGGGAATCTTCAGGTCTCCACAGGCCTCTAATCATAGAACAATAATACAATTGGACCTCTTATCTTGGAATTTTGACTTCACCCTACCTTCCCAGCTCCTTTCCCCCTCCCAGGCCTGACTCTGCTTTGTGTCACCTGTTGTATTTACTGCATCATTTTCCCCTGCTTATGTATATATGTATGTATCTTCAGAATCTGTGTCATTATCTGCCTGACGAAGGGGCCACAGTGTCCCGAAAGCTTGCTTTGCTTACCATTTATTCAGTTAGCCATTAAAAGGTGTCAACCACTGAGGACTCTCAGATTCTAATATTTTTCTATCTACTGGTTAACATGGTATAAACATTCTTTACCTTAGAAGAATCAATACACTTTGGTAATGTTTTTAAGGAATAGCATGGACACAGCAAAAATTGATTGATTTAGATTTCTCTTTTGGTCATTCACTTTGCAATTAACTGATAAGAATGAACTATTACTTCTACTTTGAAAGCGTTCTTAATTTGCAGAATTTTTTCCACATCTGTCTAAAACCTTTGTATCATACTGTAGACTCATTGGTTTAGAAGAGACATTTCACAAGGACAAAAATATTTATATATATATTTAGCACAAACGCATGCTGTGTGTAGTCAGGGTCGGATTCTGGGTTCATGCATTACTCTGCATGTCTACTCTTGTAATATTTTCTGCTACCTACTGTACTTTAGCAACATCACTCTAGTATTGCAACCCAAATAGGAATATGTTTGTTACAGTGTTGGCCAAAACATGTGCTTGGAGTGCAAAAAGAATTGTCCTAAAGCCAAATTGGATATAGTTCCACACCAAACATAAAAAAGGGGGTGGACAAAAGTATTGACACTGTTAGAAAAATCATGTGATACTTCTCTAATTTGTGTAAGTAACAGCACCTGTAACTTACCTGTGGCACCTAACAGCGTGTTGGCAAAAACTAAATCACACTTGCAGCCAGTTGACATGGATTAAAGTTGACTCAACCTCTGTCCTGTGTCCTTGTGTGTACCACATTGAGCATGGAGAAAATAAAGAAGACCAAAGAACTGTCTGAGGACTTGAGAAACCAAATTGTGAGGAAGCATGAGCAATCTCAAGGCTACAAGTCCATCTCCAAAGACCTGAATGTTCCTGTGTCTACTGTGCAGTGTCATCAAGAAGTTTAAAGCCGGGGGCGTGTCCTGCTGCTAATGGCGCCGGGCGCATACTAACCGAGCTCCTCACCTGGATCCACTGAAACGGCACTTTCCCTGGCTTCCCTGGACCTCCTGCGGCTCCATAGCGACGGAGGACTCTCCCTGGCCGGTCCCCAGCATGCCGCGAGCCCCATCCAGAAGACGGCAAACAGATTCTAAGGTGACTGCATATTTTGAGCCGCGCGATTCCCCTCACAACATGGCGCCGGCGCTGGAGCGCCCGCCTCCTTCCTCCCCGGCTGCACAGAGGTCTCCTCGCAGCGTGGAGGCTGTGGGGGGAGAGGAGGATGACAGGGCACCGGTCACACAGGGAGCTATTAAAGCACTGCTGGCAGCACAAAGATTCTCCATTATTGAGGATATGAAGGGGCTAATGGGCACCCTGAGAGAAGACCTGGGGGTGCTGTCTGACAGAACGGACCACCTAGAATCAAATATGGCAGATTTCGCCTCCGCACATAACAGTCTCGCTGACAGCCATGCTGGGCTGGATAGGGAAGTGGGAACAGTCTCCTCCACTATATGCCATCTGGAGGACCAGCTTAGGAAAAATAACCTAAAACTGAGGGGCATAACAGAATCAGGAGACGCAATAGAAGTGGCCAGGGCTTTTCTGCTGGCAGCCCTCCCTGAGACCCCCCAGGAACATCTAGAAATTGAAAGAGCCTTCCGGATCCCTAAGCCGGCGAGGCTTCCCCCTGAGATACCGAGGGATATCTTAGTGTCCCTGATGAGATCCGGGATCAGAGATCGGTTGCTGGGACGATTGAGGAATGGCCCCCCCCTACCGCAGCCCTTTTCGGGGGCTCAGGTGTACCCTGATTTATCCCCGGGGACCCTGGCCCGCAGGAAGGGAATTCGCTTCCAGTTGCAAGACCTTGAGGGAAAACGGCATATTTTACAGTTGGGGCTCTCCTGCGGCAGTTAACTTTAAGCACAAGGGAAAAAGACACTCGTTTTCCTCCCCCACTTCTTTGAGGAAGACTCTAAAGGTATGGGACTAAAATCTCCCAGTGCCCGCCCTTCTCCGACACGGGAACCTAACAGACATGGAGGAGAAGAACCCGCTGCTGATGAGGTCCTGTGAAGGTCCAGACCTGAAGAACAACTTCCCAGTGGTTCCGGATGACTTGCTCTATTTTAACAGTTTTTTCTAAAATTTTCTACTTCTTTTTGTTTTCTCCTTAATTACTCCGGGTTCCTGTGGACATATGGATGGTCCCGCTGAACATGGCCTAACTCCATGATACTTGAGTTGGGAATAATATCGGGATTGACTCATTATCACAGGAACTGAGGAGCCTGGAGGACTCCCCTCCCCCCCCACTGTCATCCTCTCCTGACCCTGGTGGTGTCTGGGAATCAGGTGGAGTTACACAACTGTTTCATACATGTTCGTTGTCTATAATTAGCTTGTGTACTGTAACTTCTCTACCCCAGTGCTTTATGCTTATTGTGTATACCTTGCTTTTTCCCATTGTTTTAATATGAACCCATTCCCCTCCCCCCCTTTTGTGGGTGTCTTTCTGCCTTTCGGAAACACCCCTCCTGGTCCTCCCCTCCTAATTTTCTCCCAGAACTCTTTCATCACCCAATTCTCCTATCTTCTCCTCCATCTTTATCTTATCTCCTTCTCTCTCTTCTTTTATTTCTCCTTTTTCAGTCTGACCTTCCCTGGGCCCCGTGATGTCCCTAAAAGTACTGTCATTGAACGTAATATGGTCTCAACTCCCCCGCCAAAAGATCTTTCCTATGGAGGGAGGCCAAGTCCTCTGGGGCGGATGTCCTGTGCTTTCAGGAGACACACCTACTCGAGGCCGACAATGTGCGGCTCCGACACCCAGACTATCCACATAGTTTTTTTGCAAATGCTCCTAAAAAGAAGGCAGGGGTCTGCATTTTTGTCAGCCACAAGATACAGTTTTCTTTCATTTCCTCCTTTACTGATGATGCGGGGAGATTCTTAGGTATTAAGTGTGACATTGGGGGAACCCGTTACACGATAGTTACGACTTACAGCCCCAATGTGGGGCAAACGAAATTCCTGAGACATTTGTTCAGCCGCATTCGAGGAGAGGTGGAAGGGAGGCTCATCATTTGCGGCGATTTCAATGCGGTGATGGAGCCCCGCATTGATTCCTCATCCCCTCTATCAAGAGGTAGGAGTTCATTTGGAGACCTCTGCAGGGAATTTCACCTCCACGACGTCTGGAGATACCAACACGCGAGGAGAGGGACTATTCCTTCTTCTCCCCGGCGCACAAATCCTATTCCAGGATAGACTTGTTTCTGCTCAATGATATAGCCTGAATAGGTGCAGCTCATCGAGGCTTGGTGTGATCACTTGGTCGGACCATGCCCCGATCGAGCTGGAGATGGATCTAGACGTCGGGGGTGGAGCTTCGAGGTCTTGGAGGCTGCATGCGGGTCTCCTGACTGACTTGAAAGTAGCTGATGACCTTGGCAAGGCACTGAAGGAATACTTTGACCTGAATGATGTAGACCAAACTCCCGACGATGTGCTTTGGTATGCGCACAAGGCGGTGATGCGAGGTTTATGTATACAAAAAGCATCAATTGCGAAGCGTCACAGAGAACGTCTTCTTAAAGACTGGACAGCGGAATTGTCTCGTTTGGAGGCACTTAACAAATTGTCACCGTCCTGTGCGCTTCTATCGCAGATAAAAACGACTTCGCAACGATCTCCGAGCGCTGCTTCTTAAACAACATGAGACTGGGCTCAGAAAACTTCGTACCAGATATTATGAGGCAGGAGACCGTGCTGGCAAATTGTTGGCCCGCAGATTAAAAAAGAAAACGGCTAAGGGGATGGTGACGGCTATACGAGAAGAGGGGGGGAATCTGGTTGGAAACCCCTCAGAAATAGTGGAGGTTTTTGCCTCGTACTACGAACGACTGTACAACCTCCGCACTGACCCGCAGACTCCTCAGCCCACCACGGAGACCATATGCACCTTTCTAAAGACCCTCGACATCCCCACTCTCTCAGCTGATTCACTGTATTCTCTTAATGCCCCCTTTACTGAGATTGAAGTTCATGGGGTTCTGAAGGGACTGAAGAGTAATAAAGCACCTGGTCCTGATGGACTGATTAATGAGTATTATGGGCTCTACGGTCAGATCCTGGCGCCTTATCTCCTCCATCTTTTCAACACGTGGCAAGCGCGGGGATGCATCCTCGAAAGTGCGCTGGAAGCCACGATATCGACAATACCCAAACCAGGAAAGGCCCAGGATCGTCCGGAGAATTTTCGACCCATATCACTCTTAAACACAGACTTGAAGCTGTACGCCAAACTTTTGGCCACTCGCTTGAGCAGTGTGATCCCTCTACTGGTACATCATGACCAAGTTGGGTTTGTGCAGAATAGACAAGCGAACGACGGGACAAGAAGAATGCTGGACCTGATAGAGGTAGCGGAGAGGAGAGGTGCCCCCAGTGTATTCTTGTCTTTAGACGCCGAGAAGGCGTTCGATAGGGTACACTGGGGATATCTTAGGGAGGTCCTCTCGGCTTTCGGCATTACGGGCCCTATCTCGACAGCGATTCTTGGGCTTTATTCAAACCCGTGTGCAAGAGTCATGTCCTCTGCATATAAGTCCAGGCTCTTCCGTATCACCAATGGCACCCGCCAAGGATGTCCCCTATCGCCATTGGTCTTTGCTTTGGTCATGGAACCACTGGCGATATCTCTGAGGGCGGACCCGACGATCGCGGGAATTGTGATGGGATGACATAAGCATGTAGTCGGTTTGTATGCCGATGATGTCATTGTGGTTACGGAAGATCCTATTTCCTCTCTCCCGGGGATTGTACAGAGACTTGAATGCTTTGCACAAACATCATACGGACTATCAGACAAAGACATGAATGTCCTCGCCGCCTCGTTCCCGTTTAAATGCTCGGTAACGGGCATACCATATCTGGGAATCATTCTGTGTCCCTCTAAACATGTGGCGAAAAAAAACATGGACCGCCTTATAGTTGATCTGGGAGGAGCCCTTTCGGAACTTACACTAGACTCCATGTCGTGGATGGCCAGGATCCAGGCGGTGAGGATGTTGTGGCTTCCTAAAATTTTGTATCTCTTCAGGTGTGTCCCGATTCGCTTCTCCAAGAAGCAACTACTACGCCTTCAGCGCATGATTTTTAGGTGTGTTTGGGGGACGGCACCGGCGAGGGTTAAGGGTTCCCTACTGTATCGCCACCTGACAAAAGGAGGGATGGGGGTACCGAATGTGGAGAAATACAGGAAAGCGGTGGTTTTGGAGGCGGCGGGGAAGTGGTGGCACAATGAGGATTCCCAGGGATGGAAGTTGATAGAGGAAGGTTCGCTGGGGAAGGGCTCCTTGCGATCTCTCCTGGCGGCGAACTCAGTGAGTCGCCTAGCAGACACTGATTTTCTTAGTACAATTACTGAAATACTAACAGGCCACCGCTCATTGCGGGGAGAGTGGACCAAGATCCCTCCTGGAGACTTCCCGTTGGAGGCGTTCTGTTGGTTGATACCTACATTTTCGGTGTCGCCTTGGAGACTCGCGGGCCCTAAAACCCTCGCGGACCTCCTACAGGGTAATAGAGTGCTAGCTCTGGAGGAATGGCTGTACAAATACCCGGACCTTAAAACTACTTTCTTACACTTCCATCAGATTGTGCACTTCGTGCGCTCCCCAGCGTTCTCTCACGACCTGAGCCCTCCGGGGGCCCCCTCTGCGTTGCGACGCTCCCTGACATCAACTCCCAGACCAATGAAATCGTTGTCAGCCCTGTATTCAGACTTGATTGACAGAGACGCATCTCTGAGACTATCCTACGCTATTAGATGGGAACAAGACCTCTCATTCAGGGCGACAGACGAGGATTGGGAGGACGCTATACACTGTGTGAGAGAAGCATCCAGATGCATTAACCATGTTGAAGTACTCAAAAAAATCCACTTAAGGTGGTACACCAGCCCGACGAAACTAGCGAGATTTGGCAAAGGAGCGTCGTCGCAGTGCTGGAAGAAATGTGGAATGCAGGGAGATTTGCCCCATATGTGGTGGGGATGTCCTAAGGTGGCACAGTTTTGGCTGCTAGTGTCGGGTCTTTTGGACTCGGTCACGGAGACGAAGATCCCACTGGAGCCACAAATTGCGGTTCTACATGTGGGGGTCATAGCGTACCCCCCGGTGTTACGTCGGATGTTGACATATGTTTTGACAGCGGCCAGGATCTGTATCGCCTCTAAATGGAAACAACCTCTCCCCCGACTATGAGTGACCTCACTGACAAAATAAATTCAATCTTTTGTCATGAGTATTACCAAGCGCTAGATTACGGTGCACGGCGTTACGTGTCCGAGGCTTGGGATTTATGGGAGACACACCCGTTGGCCCAACGACCCCCGCTATAGGAACCCACGTTGTGTTCCTCGGTCTATGCTTCATGACGTGAGGACTTCGGGCCCGGGGGCGGCACAGACTACACTTTCCACTACTTTTGCTTCACCGGCCAGATACGGCTAGCTCTATTTTGGTCTACCGCTTCCTGTGTGGCGGTGGCTCTATTTTTCTCCTCCCCCTCTTCATATCCTCCTATACCCTCTCCTCTAACCCCCCTCCCACCTTTTTTTCCTCCTTCTACTCACTTTTCTTCTTTCTATCTATTCGTTTATTATCATTATAATTAATCAACCCTTTCTAGTTCCCCTCACCTTCATGACCCTTCTAGGTTGACTATGAAAGTTTACTACGTTATCACTTGTTTAACGGGGAATATCCTGCCGGTGATTCATCCCTAATATATAACTTGAACGATTGGCTTCGAGGCGTCTTATATGAACTCAGCTTTGAGACTCCCGTTGAGAGCCTTTAGTAACAAAGAGGGAAACAAAGCTTCGACTCGAGACATGATAGACAATTTCGGTCTCTGCGGAGGCTACTTCATGCAGAACCTTCTGGACGCTACCACACGGAGTTGCACTTATAAACCGTGGCCTACTAAAATGAGACACACCGGTTGACCTTCTTGCAATAACACTTGGGATATTATCCATTACCCTATTCCCTTCCCTTCCCCTTCCTTTCCCCTTTTTCTGTGTTAGAATATGTTGTATGTGCATTATTTGTATTAGTGTCAATTGTTTATGTGAGAAGAATACATAATAAACATCATTTATGAGAAAAAAAAAAAAAGAAGTTTAAAGCCCATGCCACTGTGCCTAACCTCCCTAGATGTGGACAGAAAAGAAAAATTGACAAGAGATTTCAATGCAAGATTGTGCGGATGGTGGATAAAGAACCTTGACTAACATCCAAACAAGTTCAAGCTTCCCTGCAGTCCGAGGGTACAACAGTGTCAACCCGTACTATCCGTCGACGTCTGAATGAAAAGGGACTGTATGGTAGGAGACCCAGGAAGACCCCACTTCTTACCCCGAGACATAAAAAAACCAGGCTGGAGTTTGCCAAAACTTACCTGAGAAAGCCTAAAACGTTTTGGAAGAATGTTCTCTCTTTTTGGGCAAAGGCATCAACATAGAGTTTACAGGAGAAAAAAAGAGGCATTCAAAGAAAAGAACACGGTCCCTACAGTCAAACATGGCGGAGGTTCCCTGATGTTTTTGGGGTTGCTTTGCTGCCTCTGGCACTGGACTGCTTGACCATGTGCATGGCATTATGAAGTCTGAAGACTACCAACAAATTTTGCAGCATAATGTAGGGCCCAGTGTGAGAAAGCTGGGTCTCCCTCAGAGGTCACATGGGTCTTCCAGCAGGACAATGACCCAAAACACACTTCAAAAAGCACTAGAAAATGGTTTGAGAGAAAGCACTGGAGACTTCTAAGGTGGCCAGCAATGAGTCCAGACCTGAATCCCATAGAACACCTGTGGAGAGATCTAAAAATGGCAGTTTGGAGAAGGCACCCTTCACATATCAGTGACCTGGAGCAGTTTGCCAAAGAAGAATACTCTAAAATTCCAGCAGAGCATTGTAAGAAACTCATTGATGGTTACCGGAAGCGGTTGATCGCAGTTATTTTGGCTAAAGGTTGTGCAACCAAGTATTAGGCTGAGGGTGCCAATAATTTTGTCTGGCCCATTTTTGGAGTTTTCTGTGAAATGATCAATGTTTTGCTTTTTGCTTCATTCTCTTTTGTGTTTTTTCATTTTAGACAAATTAAATGAAGATAATAATACCAAATAATTTGTGATTGCAATCATTTTCAGGAAGAAACTGAGTATTATCTGACAGAATTGCAGGGGTGTCAATACTTTTGGCCAACACTGTATATATTGACATCGTGAAGATTGTCTGTTTTTCATTTTAGATGCATTGGAGCAGTTCCAAACTGTCAAGAAAAGTGCACTTATAGCAAACTTGCATATATGTTGTCACTGTTGGCCAATATGTTTATGAGAACAGAATAGTTAAAGGGATGGTGGTAAACTTACATTTATTTTAACCCTAAATTTCTTTATATTTAATATGAGAATCTAATTTCTTTTCTAACATAAATTAATTAAAAAGTCTCCTTTGTTTCCTCACTATGCTATCTGACTTGTTTTTTTTTTTACTTCCTGTTAGATGACATTTCATATATGAAACCCAGTGTATGCTGGAATACTCAAACAAGATGTCATCAAGAATGTTTGTTTCATTGGCTTGACTAGTCCCTGCTCTACTAAGAATGCATCATTTGTCAATTCTGACATATGCTCAATAGAGCCAGTGAAGAAACGCTGTCACTGTGCATCGAAAGTAATATCGCACAATGACAAGAACGATTTACTGAGTGTACATCAGAAGCCCATCAGTAGCCCAACCCCTGAATGGCATTTCATTTAAGGGCGGGGACAGAGGCTGCAGCACTGACGCAGCCTCTGTTCCCTGATGACTTTTCAGTTGAGTATCCCAGCATGCAGGGACGTAACAACAATAGGTGCAGGGTTGCAATCGCACCCGGGCCCTGGAGTCTGGGGGGGGCTCCAAAAGTCCCTTTGGCCTATAGAAAAAGACTATTGCTATTAAAGATTTGCAATAATTGGGGTCCGGTTGGAGCTTTTGCATCGGGGCCTATGAGCTTCAAGTTATGCTACTGCCAGCACGCAGTGGAGGTTCTCAAACAAAATATTATCAAACATAGCATAGTGAGGGAACAATAGGGATTTTTTAATTAATGTATATGAGAAAAGACATTACAATATTCCAGTAAATAGACAGACATGTATGATTAAAATAAATGTCACTTTCAGGCTATGCCTTTAAATGTAGTTAAACAGCTGCTACACAAAACTTATGAACCCTTTATTTACAGGATGTGTGTGTTTCATTGTATCTTTATGAATACAGTATTTGTTAAATGTGTTTTGTAGCATTTGTTTGTACCTTTGTCTGGGTGAGCCTTGCGGATTCCCTCTGCTGTTTGATATGCATGGAAGGAATTTGGGAAGTCCACATCAGGATCGGATTCATCCACCAGATTATCTAGTAAACTTAAAGCCTCCATTACACTCATCTTTTTATGTGTACAAGAACTCCAGAGAGCATTCTAGAAAGAAAATTGATAAAACACTTTAAAATGCTACAGGACACAAATCATAAGTCTTGGAACCTTACTATTCATAATAATATAATATTAGTATTTGCACCATTTGAATTGTTCCAATGTAATGCTCTATTTTCTGTACAGTAGTGTTAATGAAAATCTTTGTTTATGTAGTGCCTTCTAGATCTGGTACAAATCTTGCTGCTTGAGAGTGGAAATACAGCCTCTCACCTGCCAATGTCCTACCTATTGCTCTTTCTGGTGTCTTTTTTGCTTAGCTGGCCTGCTACGACATCACCATTTCGTCATGAGGCGTACATGATGTCACTCCAAGCACATGTTTAAAAACAAAGGGCCACGACTGCCAACAGCTAAGATGGGCTACTCTATACTTCTCATATGCGGTAGCTACTGACCAGTGTATTGTTTGATGGAACGGAACTTCAAATCTCTTAGGCTGCTTTCACACTGCGTTTTTGTACTGTCCGAGGGGATCCGACTTTTTGCTGGACCCCTCGGACAGCAACGGATCCAAACTGATGCCTGCAATCGGATGCCAAATAAGCATCCAATTCCCATATTTTGCAGGATCAGTTTGGATCCTCTCCCTCTCTCCTCTCTCCCCACTCCTCCTGTCACCTCGCTCCCCCTCCTCTCTCCCTCCTGTCACCTCACTTCTCTGTCCCTCCTGTCACCTCTTTGTCCCCTCTTTCTCCTTTTCCCCTCTTTCTCCCCTCTTTTGCCCTCATTTTCCCTCTTTTCCAGACCTTAAAAAATAAAAAAAAAACTATTCTCACCCATCCACGAGTCCCCCGGCGCTTCCAGCTTCTTCTTCTGATCCTTACAGGACTGGCGTAATGTCACAGTCACATGACCGCTTACCGCGGTAACCGGTCATGTGACTGTGACATCATGCCAGGTCCTATAAGAATCGAGCGCTGGAGGCATCGGTGGATTGCGGGACAGGTGAGAATAAAGTTTTTTTATTTTTAACCCTTTCTTTTCACTAAATTTCACTTCTGCAATGTATGAATATACATTGCAGAAGTGAAATTAGATGGCACAGAGCGATTTTAGTGTTCTGAGCATGCTTAGTACACTAACATCGGGTCCGAGGAATGATCAGCTGTTTCCCGTGCTCCATAGGCCCCATGTTATTTGGCGCTGATCAGGTTGGATCTAATTTGGTCCGATTTGATCTGCTGTGCCCAAAATCGCAGCAGTCTGCGATTTTGGGCACAGCAAAAAATCGGCAGAATCGGATCAGACAAAAATCAGATGGCAATAAGGCCAAAATCCGATCCGTGCCCATAGCATAACATGGGGGCCAAATCGAATCCGTGGCTGTCCGTTTTACAACGGACAACAACGGATTGAACAAAAGCGCAGTGTAAAAGCACCATTAGCCTACAGTTGATATGCTACACAATATTTTTTGGCAAATGTGGCGACATATACTTTTGTAATTTCATACATTAATATTCTGCTGTATAGATCTTCCTAATCTAGACCTTTCAAAAAAAAAATAAAAAGCTGTCATTATAATCCCTCACCTACTATTATGTTTAGATTATCTGATACCTAATTGGTTCCTTTTGCAGCAGGCTGTAAATACATATCATTCATGAGTTTTAAATTCTGCGCTGAATGTTTAGAAAAATGAAAACCTTTCCATATACAGTATAGAATGCCTAAAAGTCAGTTATTTGTTTAATCTTGAAAATGGGGTTTTCTGTTATGCTAATTGGAGTTTACCGCAATTGTTTCTTAATGTAAAAATTAAATATGGTTGTAATTCTTTTAACATTATTCACAAGGTTGTACTCCATATGTCCACTTTGTTTACAAATTTTGTTGCCAAAAATAATATTCACCCACCAAAAACACTTTGGTGGTCAATGCATATACAGTAATGTTCCAAACTGGATCTGATTATTGTGGAACAGTCGGCGCTTGCTGAAGCCTCTGGACATAAGCAATACTCAGTTATTGCGTTCCCTATACTCTGCAGATCAAAATTAAGGGACCCTGTGGATAAAGCACGATCCAGTGACATACCTTCAACAGCATGCACAGCTTTTTGGATTTCAATGCAGAATACAGGTCTCATGTGAAAGCAAATTACACAAATATAACTTTATTAAGTAATATAATTAGGAAATTAATATTCTTATCAATAGTGTAGTGGATCCACACAGACATCAATCCTTATTTGGGTAATGGAAAAAATCCTCTAAAGAACACTTCTTTTTTCACCTGTCCTTGAATAGGGAATAAGAGTATGATCACTTGAGGTGCCACCCATGGGATTCCATTTATCACTAGATAAGGCGTCCTATGTATCTCATCTCTCTTCAATAACATAGTGGTATTTGAGTGTCACTCCTGTCACTCCATACTTCCCTTCATGCTCACTGTGGGTGTCACCCTATGTGTGTTCAGCTTCAACTACTCCCTGTTCTTCTGCTATCTCCTGTCTGGAGACTCTCCATCTTGGCTATAGAGACACGTGGCCAGACTCTGCAGGAGTTTATATCATGGTGTCCAGCAGAGTACAGCTTCTCTGGTCAATCCCTATGAGCCCCTGTCTGTCCGTGTCTTGCACCATTCTATTGTCCAATGTTTCTGGGTTCTGAATTATTTGATCTGCACCCTGACCCTCTGGTCAGCTGTTGTAGGCCCGAGGACTGCCCCGGAGTGATAGTTAATGTCTACATGCAGCACAAGCCTAACCTCACTACTAGAGGACCTAGTGAATGTAGCTACTTTGTTATCCTTCTCCTCATATGGTAAGCCCAGATCCCATGGCACTATGGGTCCACTCACCCTTTACCTGCCCCGACCATAACACTGAGCATGCATGCATCCCAATAGGGCTGATATAAACAACGGAGAACAGTGGTAGGGTCCCAGCAATAAACCACCCATGATCATTTATTGAGTAGTTTGAATATTATCGCCAATGTATGCTCCTGCTCTATATGTAGGATCTTGAATATTGTAGTTCAACATGCTTGCTCATGTTCCATTCATAGTGTATGTAGAACACATCTGCTGCATGTAAATCTACTCTAAGTTCCAAAGCTTAAGAACTATTGATCTCTATCTGCTGTTTAGGAGAGATAATCAGGAGTTTCTTTATGGATACATACAGTATGAGTATAATCAGTACAAATACACAGTGACATTTGCAAAGTAAAGAGGCACCATAAGAGGCTCATGTACTTGATACATACCCCTCGAGGTACAACATTCACTGCCAGGATTGAACCTTTTATACCCATTCCTTTTACTCAGCCATAATGTTCATAAAATAACCATATTAGTTGGCTAAATCCTATTATGAGTAGTGACCCATCTTTATTACCATTGATAATTGCATACATTGGGGAGATTGACAAAAGTCATTGGAACTTCTCCCCATTGGTCAGCTTGGCAACTTCTGCAAGTCCACACCTGCACCTGTCTGCTTCCTTCTGCTGCCATCTACCTTCATGGATACACCACATTATTTGCTACAGAGCCCCTTTTTTATGGACTGTGCAGGAATTTGTAGATGGCTGTCAACTGTGTAACCGGAAGGACAAGGAGCTGCTACCTCATAACATCACCACAGTGCCTTGAATACAACCTGCACTGGCTAACAGCAGCCCCCATCATAGGATGCATTGGTACATAATAGTTATTATAATCACACACTGCATTGGCACACAGCATCCATCATCATACACTGCCCCAGAACACCACAGTGATCTTTATGCAGGGCACACCAAACACTTCTAAGGCAGCATGCACACGATCAGTAATAGCAGCGTTGTGGAAACAGCGTATTGCTGCTGTGTCCAAAATGCTGTGTTCAACAAAACAAGCACATTGGAAGGGATTTGTGGATATCCCATGCCCACCACTGTGCTTCCCCACAATGCAGCGTTATTTCAGCTTCTGCATCTCTTGCAGCATGTTAATTTATTGCTGTGATATTGGAAGCGATCTCAGCGGGTGATTGCAAGGAAATGCCGCCCTGCACCGAATGCAGATTGTGGGCATAGGGTGGCTGCATTCTCCCTGCATTCACCCAATGTTCCTTCAGGTCCAGAGACACTGCCTCCAGGATGCAGTAATCCTGGATTGTCTACACATACCCTAATTATTCACAAGATATCCTTAATATACAACAAAGTGAAAATGTGTTCAGTTGCAAGATTTTCTCATTATTCACTACACTCCCTCTGACAGCTATATGTTGATTTACTCACCCCAATGGGTGGCCGTGGGGTACTAGGAAATGGGCCTCTGTCTCTCTCTCTCCACGTCTTCTAGCATCTTGGGGAAAGCTGTCAAGGTAGCGTTACCTGGTCCGTGGCCATCCTGGGATAGGCGGTCAGTAAAAAGGGGAAAAGAGTTTTTGGATTAAAGGGATTTATGAGGGTGGTTGTCGTGACGCCACCCGTGGAATACAGCCATTGGTGACTGCCACGACGTCTGGGGATGATGGGATGGCAGCAGTGATGGTATCGCTCCCCATGGGTGGAGCAGGTCCCCAGGGCATCCAGAGTTAAGGAGTATTGGAGTTCTTGGAGGGCCAGACGGGCTGACCTGGCTGCAGCACGAGATCAGGGCAACTCTCAGGCAGGCTCCTGCTGCCTGTGCGGCATTTCAATCTACCGCTCCTCAGGCGAGAAATAAACATTCTCACACAATACTGAGTTCCAACCCGGTTTACTGAGCTCTCTTCCACACGCAACACAAGTTACAGCTACAGTGGCAGTCCGGGTAGCCCTTAGTAGCCAGGATGGCTTGTCCAGTACACCCCTCTTGTGTGCCTTCTCTCACGGGCCTCTCTTCCTCAGAGCTGCCTGTTCACTTCCTTCCTGCAAGTGCCTCTGCGCACAGAGCCCCAATCCAGCAGCCACGAGCATTCGTTGGGCAACTTGCAGTGTTCCCTGGCCCTAGTACAGCTGCCTTTTCAGCGTATGTACCGGGTGTTGGCCAAAGCTCTGTGGTTGGAGCTTGAAGTCTCCTCGCCACTTTTCAGGGCTGGGCCCCGGGTTCTTACCCTGCCCCACCGCTTTAGTTCAGATTCGGGCGCACGGAGGGATTGCTCACTGCCTGTGCCCCTAGGGCTCCCTCTGTCTTCTCGTGGTCTCTGGCCTTGGGACCCGGGACGAGCCTCATCTCTGCTCTCATTCCCCGGGCCCTTTCTCTCCGTCCTCTCCTCAGCTGACCTCCTCCGACTGCCTCCTCGACTGACTAACACTTCCTGTGGTGTTTTCCCTTTGTCCCTTTCCTTTCCCTGACCATTTCCTGTCCCTGTCCACCCACCACCTTTCTTCCCCCGCCATCCCACGGGATGCCTGAACCATTCCACTACCTGGGTTCATCCGCTCTCCCTGGGCCGAGTGTGTTGGGTGTGTTTGTGAGTAACTGGACTTACCAAACCTGGCTGTCGCAGACGGGAATACTACCCCCGGTTGTGGGTGCAGTACCCCTTAGTGGCGACCAGACCACTGGGGAGCCACATTGATTTCATTTTTTACTTGCTTACTGTAGCAATTACAAAAGTAAAACATCCTAAAACATGATGTTTTCCTTGAATATTGAGTATAACAAATACCTCTTTCTGACAGAAGTGTCCCTTTAAGTCTTTTTTATATTTAATTCTTCTCTGTGACGGCGTAGGTATGACTCCAGCATATTCCATTGTACACAGTAGCATATGCCAAAGTTTCACTACTATTTGAAATCAAAATGCATGTTGCGCATGTATACAGACCTCTGCCTCTTATAAAGAAGATATGAACAGAGCGTAAGTTAAAAATTCCATACATGATAAAATAAGTATAGAGACATTTGCAGAATTCAACAGTGAGCATCGACCGATAATAATTAGTGATGAGCATGTACTTTGGTATTCAGGTTTGGATAAGTCTAACCGAATAGTTTTTATTTATCCCGATCAGTGAACATAATGTAAGTCAATGGGGAACTCAGATATTTGTGTATTAGATTCCCCAGACAAATACCGAGTTCCCCATTGACTTACATTATGTTCAGTATCATGGAAGAATATTCGAATAGTAAAAAGTATTTGGTTACACTTAATTCCGGACTACTTGCTCATCACTAATGTATTTTAAATGTAAGCAATGTGAGAAAGGACATTGTGCACATCTCATCATGAAAATGAAAAAATATTGTCAAACAATCAATACTGCTGTCAGTGATTATTTTCATGAAAACTTATTTTCAGACAATCAATACTGCTATCAGTTACTGTTTATTATGTAACTATTGGTTATCAATCATACAGCACCTTTGAGCCTAGGACATGAGATTAAATAAATGCAGGTTGTTTAGTATACATTTTACATACATTCCTTTATGATATAGAATACATCAATTCTTTTATATTCTGATGTTGATAGATATTTACAAGTAAGGTGTGCCAAGGAGGCCTCAAAGCACATGATGACTGCAGTAAAAAGTTTATTTTAAACTTTTCTTTAGGACTTATACACTGTATTACTGTGGATGTACTCATACTGTATTTCCATCGTGCCTCCATATGGAAGCATAGGGTAACCATAAAAATTTTGATGTTCCATTGTGTGACATATTACAAAGGTATTTGCTTCTAGAACAATTACATATAAGGAAAAATAAGGTGCCACATAGAAGGACCATATGGCACACAGTACACATGGCTCTCTAATACAGCAATGCAATTATTCTATATGAAACTAAACCTTTCCAAAACTGAACTTCTTCTGCTCCCCCCATCCACTAACCTCCCTAAATCGGACATCTCTCTCTCAGTTTGTGGCACCACGATAACGCCTAGGCAGCAGGCTCGTTGTCTGGGTGTTATGTTTGACACCGATCTCTCCTTCTCCTCCCGTACACAATCTCTCGTCCGCTCCTGTCGCTTACACCTGAAGAAAATCTCTAGAGTCCGCCCCTTTCTCACCATGGAAACAACAAAAACCCTCACCGTGGCCCTAATCCATTCCCGCCTTGACTATTGCAATTCTCTATTAAGCGGCCTCCCCCTCAGCAGACTTTCTCCTCTCCAGTCCATCCTTAATGCAGCAGCCAGGATCACCCATCTGGCCAATCGTTACTCAGATGCCTATGCTCTGTGCCAGTCATTGCACTGGCTGCCCGTATACTACAGGATCAAATTCAAATTGCTTGTTCTCACCCACAAAGCTCTTCACAGTGCAGCACCCCCCTACCTCTCCTCCCTCATCTCTGTCTATCACCCCACCTGTTCTCTACGCTCCTCAAATGACCTTCGACTAACATCTGCACTAATCCGATCCTCCCACTCCCGGCTCCAAGATTTCTCCAGAGCTGCACCAAACCTCTGGAATGCTTTACCCCAAGAAATCAGGACTATCCACAACTTGCATGGCTTCAGACGATCCCTAAAAACGCATCTTTTTAAGGCGGCCTATCATACTCCCTAATAGAAGTCCTTTGTACTGTAGACAGTGAATGGGCTATCCCTCTGGACATTACTCTTCTACAAACTCCACCAAACCGAAAAGCTCTACACAGACTGTATAATGACCATCCATGTAAGCTTAGTTCTATGCCCCATTTCCTCAAGATGCCTGGACCATCAGTGCAATAAGCCCCTGTACCTTGTGCAACCCCTATCCCGTTGTAGATTGTAAGCTCTTTTGAGCAGGGTCACCTTCATTTCTTGCTTTATTTATTGTATTTTCTTTATTACATTGATTCTATGCCTATTGTTTTGTATCCAATTATTCTACTGTATTTGTTCTCTACTGTAATTACTTACTGTATATTTTCTGTACCCTACATTGTAAAGCGCTGCGGAATATGTTGGCGCTATATAAATAAAGCTTTATTATTATTATTATTATTATTATTCTGTGTGTCACTGTGCGGCCTGTACCCAACTGTGCCATATGGATAAGCTGTAATGTGTCACAAGGAGGCTTTTTAAAGCATCACCAACTGTCATAGCAGCATCAGGGTCTGTGGAATCTCCATATTCTTGCACTCTTCTTTCTAACTTCTCTGATGTTTGTGATCGGCGCAGGGAGACTTAGGCATCGACTCATAGACTTGCAGCGCCGTCAGGCTAGCAAAAGTTAAATCTCTGCTGGGCTGGTTGTTAATATCCTTTAAGGTATCGTTACACGGTAGGATATCGTGAACGATATTATTTAAACGTCACGGGTTTGGAGTCGTTGCAAATGACATCACTAGGACGTCGTTGTGTGTAGCACCAAGATATGAGTATGATAAATTATTGGATCGTTGATGCAGATTTGAGAACATGTTCTCAAATCAGATGATCCATGATCAGCCAACCTCCTATATCGTTCTGTGTGACACCGCGATAACGATGTCGTTAACGACTTCGCCTATTCACAACAGTGAACAAGTATCGATCGCTGGGTTGTGCGAATGATAACTGCTCGCGACATTGTTGGTGCGTTGTCCACGATATCTAGACGTGTGACATCTCACTAACGTTGTCAAAACGATGTCCTAATGACCTACCCCCCGAGATCATTAGTGAGATTGTTTCAACATTGAAGTGTGTAACGGTACCTTTAGTAACATGCTATTTGAGAACCAGTCATGTCTTCTGTCCTCCTATATATATGCTGGCTGGACTGTTCTTGTAGTGGCAGCTATAGCTTGTCTATACTGGTCTGGATAAGTGGACTTATCCCGGCTTACAAATGGCTGTGTCTAATACAGTTGTGGGTGGTTTTGGTGTAAACCTTTTCTTCCCTTTTGAAGTTTTTGTGTTGCTGCTTTGTTCACTGGATCTTTGCTTTCTTTTCTTAGTGTTAATTCCTGAATGAGTGCAGTGTGGCTATGCTTCTGTTTTTCCCTGTTTGTCTTGCCTGTATTTTCCCTTTCACCCCTGTTCTTTCACACCATTAGGAGGGGGGGATGACGAAAGATTAGCTTTATTGAGTATAGCAAAGGCGCCAACCTATAATCTTGAAAACACAGTGTTTTTTATGTAATCTTGTTTAGGCGGCCATCACACGCTTCAATATCGATAGCGATATTGTTAGCGATCACGTGCACGCGCGATCGCTAACAATATCGTTCACATCGCTGGTGAGCTGTCACACAGGCAGACTCACCAGCGATGTGGAGCAGCGAGATCGCTGGTAACTATTGTACACATCGGGTTACTAGGCGCCGCGCGGCTTAGTAACCCGACGTTTACCATAGATATCATCTCCCAGCATAGGCTCTGCCGCTGGGAGATGGATCATCGTGGTGTCACACACCACGATGAGGCAGATTGATCAAGCGTTTATCGCTTGATTGCATGCAGCGATGCACAAACGATGCACAAACGATATCGCTTAAGCGATCAAAGAGCAGATCGCTTAAGCGATATCGTGCTTTAAATTGATGCGTATGACGGCTGCTTTAAGCATACATTTCAAATGATAAAAATATATGACATGTATACAAAACAAAACACTATGAGGGCAACACAAAAAGGTATAACATTACTGTAGCCTACGGACATGGAAACTGTCTGCCGCACGATGCGATTCTAAAGGACAGCAGGGTGGTAAAAGGAGACAGGAGGCTTTAGCAGTAGGAAGAAGGGGTTCGGGACACCTCCTGACACTGGCCTATGTCTGTCCCTTACTACCCTGACACCCTAGGGAGGTCCTTTCCCCTGACCCCGTCATGTGCATAGTTCCTGTCGGTCATCTAAGGTAACCCTGGATGGTGCACTGAGTGAGGTACAGGCAAGTTAGGAAAGGCAGCTAAAATGACAATAAGGATACTTGAAATAGGCTGCAAAACTCCAATGTAGAGAAAGGGGTCACCAGGAAGAACTTCCAGCAGCAGCGGAGCACTACTTCCAGACAGCACAATGGTCAAAGAGGGAATAAACTCTACCAATGACATCAGGTGATGGGTCATGTGACCATTTAAAGGGTGGAGGAGTGGACATCAACAGCATCACCTGATTTAAGACAGCAGCAACAAAGGGAAAACTGACATTAACCCTTAATGTCCCAAAGCAAATGAACATTTTAAATACACAGACTGCGGAGTTGTCAACTCATGACAGCTATAATATATACATAGTCTCCACACAGTATAAAGCCCCAATAGCAGTCTAAAAGGATATAAATAGATACCCAAGGGTACAATAAATATTACTAATGAAATAGTTGTTTAGGTAATCTAGTAATCCCAGATTGATATTAGTGCATAATATAATAAGAGCTATGTGTGAGAACTATTTGAATGTATAGTCTAAAATAAATGTAGTGCATACAGAAAATTTAGTTGTAGCCACATGGCAGAAAAAAATCTCCATATTTTAAAATGAGATGAATTCACATAATTCACGTAATATATTAGAAAATCTGATTAGCACAAATCAGTATATAGTGCCATTAAAAAAGGGTATTATGACACGCCCACTCCAGGGCAATGGGGATACTTGGAACCGGGCCGGTTGTTGCGGTCCTTTCTCGTTCAAGGGAAGTTACAGTGGCGACCCGACTCCGTGGCTCTAGCGGTGTCATTTAATAAAGGGGGATGCTGGGCTTTGATGATGAGGGGATGGGAAAAGGGGTATTCGTGACGCCACCCTGGTGTGCGGCCAAGTGCGGCCACCTGCTGCTGCAGAACCTCTGGAGATGATGACCGGCAGCCTGGATGGTTTTGCTCCCTACGGGTGGAGCGGGTTCCCCAGGGCAGTGGGTAGAGAAGTCAAATCATTCTTGGCCAGTGTTCATCAGGTAATCAGCACCTCGGTGTATCAGGCAGCCTCTGCAGTCAATAGGCGCCTCAAAGAAAAGTCTCACACGCTTTTGTCGGAGTTCTGTACCTTTACTTCAACACTCCACCTTCCAGTTTTTTCCTCCCAGGGCGAACGTGACCGTGCTCCATCCTGCGGGAGCTAACACCTCTGCCACCTCTCAACTCTCACTCCAACTTCCTACTCATTTGCTGTCTTCCTCCCGACTCCCTCTTCATTCTACCCTGTGTCCTGCTCTCTGAGACTGGGCCCACCCTCCTGGGTCCGCCCACCGTCCCTGCCCGGGGTCCTACATGTCTGTTGCGGTGTGGAGTCTCGATTTCAGTAACGGAGAGAACAGGAGCACTACTCTCCTGCTAATAGAGGAATACTCCAGGTGGCAGCCAGACCAGGGGGTGCCACAATTACATATGGCACGCTATGCTGTCTAATAAGGAGTTATATTTTGTTATTGTACACTGCCTTCTATATGCTTGTTTGGCACTTTAAAATTTGATAATCATATTGGCTACACAAGGCCTTCCTAGTGCACTGGAGCACTTTACTGATATGCACCATATGCAAAACTCTTACCGTAGGTTCATTTATTTGTGCTCATTAGTGATGGATGGACCCACTGATGTTCAAGATTTTGTCCAGACTTTTTTTAAAGTCTGAGTTTGGGCCAAACGTGACTCAAACTTAACTTCGAACCCCGAGCTTGGACTTTACAGTTATGGGATGGGGTGGGGGTGCTGTAACATAAAGCACATAATTAATAAACATCATCATTATACTTACCTGGTTCCCCTGTCCCGTGTTCTCCTGTTCCAAAACATCTACTTCCGGGGCCGATATTAACTTTCGGTGATATTCACTGCACTGGTTCCAACAGCTAATCACAGACGCTGTCACACAGAATGAGCATCTGTGATTGGCTGTACAAGGAATCTGCATCAGCCAATACATTCTAGTATGGTGAATGTATGGGCTGGTTTCAGCTTACCCTAGCAGCCAATCACAGACACCCATTCTCTGTGACTGTGTCTGTGATTGGCTGTTGGATCCATCACACATATAGTAGTGTAAAAATAAATAATTAAAAAATAATATGATCGAGCATTTTTGATTCTCAGCACATATAAAGCAGATAGCTACGGGCTGCCACCCCCAGCTGCCTGGCTTTACCTTGGCTGGCAAACAAAATACAGAGAAGCCCATTATTTTTTTTAATTATTTAAATAAATAATTAAAAAAAAATGTGTGGGCTCCTGCTGTATTTTGATCGGCTGCCAGATAAAACCAGGTAGCTGGGGGATGGGATTCTCAGCGTGGTAAGCCCCAAGTGTTCTGGGCCCCCCAAGCTGAAAACCGCAGCCCACAGCCGCCCCTAGAAATGGTGCATTCATCATAATGCCATTTCAAGCTGCTTTACCCAGCTCTTCCAGTGGCCATGGTGGGGGGTGGACTCTGGGTAATAGTGGTGTTAATACTAGCTTTAAGCCAAAATTCATAATGTCAGGCCAAATTAGACCCAGCCACCATGAATTTCAAGTAAACATTAAAAAAAAAAAACACAGCACAGAATTTATTTTATTAGAAATAAAACACAAAACACATTTAGGGACTCCATCTTTATTAGAAAGAAAAAAAATCCTCCCTCTGACATAATCCATAGGTCTTCTTAGCTTCAGCTCTGCTACATCTTAGCCAGCAGACAAACATGTCTGCTGGCAGAGAGAGCAGACACAGAATGACAGCAGTGTGCCTGTGGTTCCGAGTGCACGGATGAAGTGCACTCAGATTAACCCCAGCATGACGGCATCGGGAACCCAGCCATAAGTGAGCAAAGAAGCACAAACTTTAAGGCTGGGTTCTGGATACCTGAATTTGCTGTGTTATCTGAGTTCACGTTCATCTGTGATAATGAGCGGCCCGGACGTAGACACAGCAGGACGCTGGACGGCGGGACCCAGTAAGTATAATGATAATGTTTATTAATTATATACTCTGTTTTACAGCTCCCCTACCTGCCCCTGAACCAAAACTGTAACACAGATTTTCCAGGAAAGTCCGTGTTGTGCACAAATCACTAGGTGTTCAGTATGGACACCGAACTTTAAAATGTTATCTATTATAATAAAACCCTTAGTTACTTCCATCAGGATGTAACGGTATGCTACGTCAAATCCTGGCTGAAGTAGCCTCTACACCCACTGTGGGTGTTCTAATATGGCTGCCCGCACACGCCATATTAGAACACCCAAGTGATGGGTAAGCTACTATGGCGGCTGCTGCCCACTGCACACTCTCCCCGCCCGCTGCCAGCAGTCCAACCAGTCACCGCAGCCCCCCCTCCCACACTCACCAGACGCCACACACCCGCCAGCTATCCTCCCCACTGCCAGTCAGCTGGGGCTTGCAGGACCTGAGATTATGTCACTAGTATGGGTGGGGCTATATCACATGACTGTGACATCATCACAGGCACTTTCCACACCGAGAACAAGTAGGTACTGGAGCCCGTCCTCTGCCCTGACACACACACTACACACTGCCACACACTACACTCTGCCACACACTACACTCTGCCACACACTACACACTGCTATACTCTACACACTGCCACACACTACACTCTGCCACACTACCCTCCACACTACGTCAGCCAAAAGTTTTGAGAATGATACAAATATTAATTTTAACAAAGTGTACTGCTTCAGTTTTTCTAATGGCAATTTGCATATACTCCAGAATGTCATAAAGAGTGATCAGCTTAACAGCAATTACTTGCAAAGTCAATATTTGCCTAGAAAATTAACTTTAACCCCCAAAACACATTTCAACATCATTGCAGTCCTGCTTTAAAAGGAGCAGCTGACATCGTTTTAGTGATTGTTCCATTAACACAGGTGTGGGTGTTGATGAGGACAGGGCTAGCGATCAATCAGTCATGATTAAGTAAGAATGACACCACTGGACACTTTAAAAGGAGGCTGGTGCTTGGTATCATTATTTCTCTTCGTTAATCATGGTTATCTCTAAAAAACACGTGCAGCCATCATTGCACTGCACAAAAATGGTCTAACAGGGAAGAGTATCACAGCTAGAAAGATTGCACCTCAGTCAACAATCTATCGCATCATCAAGAACTTCAAGGAGAGAGCTTCCATTGTTGTCAAAAAGGCTCCAGGGCCCCAAGAAAGACCAGCAAGCGCCAGGACCGTATCTTAAACTGTTTCAGCTGCGGGATCGGACTACCAGCAGTGCGAGCTTGCTCAGGAATGACAGCAGGCTGGTGTGAGTGCTTCTGCACGCACTGTGAGGCGGAGATTTTTGAGCAAGGCCTGGTTTCAAGGAGGGCAGCAAAGAAGCCACTTCTCTCCAGAAAAAACATCAGGGACTGACTGATATTCTGCAAAAGGTACAGGGAGTGGACTGCTGAGGACTGAGGTAAAGTCATTTTGTCTGATGAATCCCCTTTTCGATTGTTTGGGACATCTGGAAAACAGCTTATTTGGAGAAGAAGAGGTGAGTCGCTACCACCAGTCTTGTCTCATGCCAACTGTAAAGCATCCTGAAACCATTCATGTGTGGGGTTGCTTCTCAGCCAAGGGAATCGGCTCACTCACAGTCTTGCCTAAAAACACAGCCATAAATAAAGAATGGTACCAGAATGTCCTCCAAGAGCAACTTCTCCCAACCGTCCAAGAGCAGTTTGGCGCCCAACAATGCATTTTCCAGCATGATGGAGCACCTTGCCATAAAGCAAAGGTGATAACTAAATGGCTCAGGGAACAAAACAGATATTTTGGGTCCATGCCTGGAAACTCCCCAGATCTTAATCCCATTGAGAACTTGTGGTCAATCATCAAGGACGGGTGGACAAACAAAAACAACAATTCTGGCCAAAATGCAAGCATTGATTATGCAAGAATGGACTGCTATCAGTCAGGATTTGGTCCAGAAGTTGATTGAGAGCATGCCAGGGAGAATTGCAGAGGTCCTGAAGAAGAAGGGTCAACACTGCAAATATTGACTTGCTGCATTAACTCATTCTAACTGTCAATATAACCTTTTGGTAATCATAATATGATTGCAATTATATTTCTGTATGTGATATAAACATCAGACAAACACAAATAAAAACCAGAGGGCAGCAGATCATGTGAAAATATAATTTTGATGTCATTCTCAAAACGTTTGGCCATGACTGTACACTCTGCCACACACTACACACTGCCACATACTACACACTGCTATACCCTACACACTGCCACACACTGCCCATTGGCACACACTACACACACACACACACCTCCATGCACTGTCCGCTATACTTAGCACCGGCCCTGCGGGGAAGACGATGACCCGGTGGTAAGTATGGCAGGCAGAGTGCCTCCGTTCCCTGCTGACCACTATGTCCGCCACACTGCGCTGACCACTCTGCCTCGCACTGCGCTGACCACTCTGCCCACCGCACTGCGCTGACCACTCTGCTCACCGCACTGCGCTGACCACTCTGCCCACCGCACTCACTGCTAACCACTGAGCCACCGTACAGTGCTAAACACTGAGTGACCACACTTTGGTAACCACTGAGCCACCGCGCAGTGCTAACCACTGAGCCACCGCGCAGTGCTAACCACTGAGCCACCGCGCAGTGCTAACCACTGAGCCACCGCGCAGTGCCAACCACTGAGCCACCGCGCAGTGCTAACCACTGAGCCACCGCACAGTGCTAACCACTGAGCCACCACGCAGTGCTAACCCCTGAGCCTCCGCGCAGTGCTAACCACTGAGCCACCGCGCAGTGCTAACCACTGAGCCACCGCGCAGTGTGAACCACTGAGCCACCGCGCATGCGAACCACTGAGCCACCGCGCAGTGCTAACCACTGAGCCACCACGCAGTGCTAACCACTGAGCCACCGCTCAGTGTGAACCACTGAGCCACCTCACAGTGCGAACCACTGAGCCACCGCGCAGTGCGAACCACTGAGCCACCACGCAGTACTAAACACTGAGCCACCGCGCAATGCTAGCCACTGAGCCACCACGCAGTGCTAACCACTGAGCCACCGCGCAGTGCGAATCACTGAGCCACCGCGCAGTGCAAACCACTGAGCCACCGCGCAGTGCGAATCACTGAGCCACCGTGCAGTGCGAGTCACTGAGCCACCGCACATTGCTAACCACTGAGCCACTGCGCAGTGCGAACCACTGAGCGCAGTGCAAACCACTGAGTCACCACGCAGTGCTAACCACTGAGCCACCGCGCAGTGCTAACCACTGAGCCACCGCGCAGTGCGAACCACTGAGCCACCGCGCAGTGCGAACCACTGAGCCACCGCGCAGTGCTAACCACTGAGCCACCGCACAGTTCTAACCACTGAGCCACCGTGCAGTGCTAACCACTGAGCCACCGCGCAGTGTGAACCACTGAGCCACCTCACAGTGCGAACCACTGAGCCACCGCGCAGTACGAACCACTGAGCCACCGCGCAGTGCTAACCACTGAGCCACCGCGCAGTGCTAACCAGTGAGCCACCGTGCAGTGCTAACCACTGAGCCACCATATACTCTGCTAACCACTGAGCTGCCATACAGTGCTCCATCCTTCCTCACCCCGCGGCTTTGTCCTCCATCCTCCTCCTCCCACCACTCTGTGCTCCGTCCTCCCCCTGCCTCTGCCATTCCATCCTCCTCCACTGCTTCCCCCTCCTCGCCTTTGTCCTTCTCCTCTCCGCCACTCCATCCTCCATCCTCCCCCTGCCTGTGCTGCTCCATCCTCCCCCACCCCACCTCTTTGTCCTCCGTCCTCCACCCCCCCGCCGCTCTGTGCTCCATCCTGCCCCTGCCGCTCCGTCCTCCCCCACCCCACCGCTTCCTCTTCCTTCATTTGTCCGCCTCCCCTCCGACACTCCATCCTCCGTCCTCCCCCTGCCTCTGCTGCTCCGGCCTCCCCCACCCCACCGCTTTGTCCTCCATCCTCCTCTCCCCCGCCGCTTTGTGCTCCGTCCTCCCCCTGCCGCTCCATCCTCCCCCTGCCTGTGCTGCTCCGGCTTCCCCCACCCCACCACTTCGTCCTCCATCCACCTCTCCCCCACGGCTCTGTGCTCCAGCCTCCCCCTGCCGCTTCATCCTCCCCCTGCCTGTGCCGCTGCATCCTCCCCCACCCCACCGCTTCCTCCTTCCTTTGTCCTCCTCCCCTCCGCCACTCCATCCTCCGTCCTTCCCTTGCCTGTGCTGCTCCATCCTCCCCCACCCCGCCGCTTCATCCTACATCCTCCTCCCCCCTGCCGCTCTGTGCTTCGTCCTCCCCCTGCCGCTCCGTCCTCCCCCTGCCTGTGCCACTCCATCCTCCTCCACCCCACCGCTTCCTCCTCCTTCCTTTGTCCTCCTCACCTCCGCCACTCTATCCTCCGTCCTCCCCCTGCCTGTGCTGCTCCGTCCTCCCCCACCCCGCCGCTTCATCCTGTCCTCCACCCCCCCGCTGCTCTGTTCTTCATCCTCCCCCTGCCGGTGCCGCTCCATCCTCCACCACCCCACCGCTTCCTCCTCCTTTCTTTGTCCTGCTCCCCTCTGCCACTCCATCCTCCGTCCTCTCCCTGCCTGTGCTGCTCCGTCCTCCCCCACCCTGCCGCTTCGTCCTCCATCCTCCTCCCCCCTGCCGCTCTGTCCTCCATCCTCCCCCTGCCGCTCCTTCCTCCCCCTGCCTGTACTGCTACATCCTCCCACACCCCGCCGCTACCTCCTCTGTCCTTCATCCTCCTCCCCCTTGCTGGTGTGTCCTCCCTCCCCCCCCCCGCCACGCCGTCCTTTCCCCGCCGCTCCTTCTTCAAAGTTCCTCCCAATTCAGCCCTCACCGCCTTCCCCATGCAATCTCTATTTCTATATTCTAGAATACCCGATGCGTTAGAATCGGACCACCATCTAGTATAATATATGCATTTTAGTTTATGCATTGAATTACTGAAATGAATTAACTCTTTGATATTTTAAGTCATTGAGATGCACCTGTTTTTGTTATTATCACAATTGTAATTATGCATACTATAGCACTATATAATTATTTGTCCTGTACAATAAATGCCACCCAAAATCTTTAAAAGAATTATGTCAGAAATGCTGTTTTTGAACATTCCACCTTATGAATAATTAAACAAAAATGTATCTAAAACTTATACATTTCCAAAAATGCTATCAATAAGAGCTACAGCATGTTTTGCAAAAAAGAAAACTTTCATATTGCTCTGCTTTCGTAGGACAATGTAAATAAATGATGTAACTTGTATGTACGGTATATCGCTGTAACCGTATTCGACTGTATTATAAAACTACCATATATATTTATCCCGTACAGAGAAAGCAGTAAGAAAAAAGTATGAAAAATAATGCTAAAATTGGTGTTTTTTTGCTTATCCATACTCACAAAATATAAAATAAAAAGTGATCAAAAAGCCATATATTCCCAGAAAGGGCACCAGTTTGTCCTGCAAGTGGATGATTTAAAAAAAAAAAATAGATTTTAATGCCTTTGAGAAGACAAAAATATAACAATCTATATAAAATTGGAATTACAGTATTCCCTGGCAAAAACCAGATAAAGTGTGAATTAAAGTAAAGATTGGATCTAGAATTACTGTTTCTTTTGCAGATTGTACCTCCATTAAAGTGGAATAACAAGTAATCCAATAATCGCATGCACCAGAAAATATCACCATCTGAAAATATCTGTTGTGCAAAAAATAACATGTTAGGGCCATTTCACATCAGCGTTTTTTTCAAATCGCGGCAGATGCGGTGAAAAAACCGCATCTGCCGCGACTACCGCATACCGGCTGCACTTGCGGCGCGGTTGCGGTTTTTGCCATGCAAAGTATAGGCGGACTTGCGGCAGGTGCGGCAGGTGCGGCAAGTGCGGTTTTGCACTTGCGGCAGGTGCGGCCGCGAAAAAAAACGCAGCTGACCGCGTTTTTTTTCGCGGCCGCACCTGCCGCAAGTGCAAAACCGCACTTGCCGCACCTGCCGCAAGTCCGCCTATGCTTTGCATGGCAAAAACCGCAACCGCGCCGCAAGTGCAGCCGGTATGCGGTAATCACCGCATCTGCCGCGATTTGAAAAAACCGCTGATGTGAAAGGGCCCTAACACAGCTCCATTAATGAAAATTGTAAAACGTATATGGCTCTCAGAATATGGCAACACAAAAATAAATCATTTTCTTTTTCAAATTGTAACAAAAGTATTAAAGTATTATTGTACAAAAGTAATAAAACATTAACAAAAAAATCAATTTAGTATTACCATAATCACAGTGATCGGCAGAATAAAGGTTGAGTAGCATGTAAATAGAGGAAAATGTAAAACATCAAAAAATATAAAAACTGCGGACTTTTTTTGCTATTTCTCCCTATAAAGCATTAACTAAAGTTAGGTAGTAACTTCAATGTACCCCAAAAAGCCACTGTGTTTTCAGTGCTGCTCCGGTCCTCTTCTGACTAACGTGACTTCAATCCTAAATTTCCAGATTAAACCAGGATTTGTGTATGTCCTTAAAGTGTCTTTCACTATGTAAATCGGTGGAACGTTAGATGTGGCTACAATATAGAAGAGACTTCCGGTTTAAACATAAACCACAGTGTGATATGGCGAATTTGTATTAGAATCACATAAATCAGAAGAGCACTGGAGCAATACTTGAAACTGGAGATGACAATTGGTAAATATTTTATTTCTCTTGCTCGACACGTCACATATTTTTAGAAAGGTTAAGGGTATAACATTTTTGTTGGGAGTGCTTCTTGAAGACTTGTAAATTGTCAAGTGAACCCTTGTTGAATCAGACTTGTTCTTCCAGCACATCCTACAGAAGTTCAAATGGATTTAGCTGTGGAGCAAATTTGGTGGCCATTTTATCGGCATATTCTTCAAACCATTTCTGAACATTTTTTTGCAAGGTGGCAAGGCTCATGATTAGAGATGAGCAAACCTGTCAATGTTCGGTTTGGGTCGCCAAACTTCCCGATGTTAAGCAAACTTGTCAATATTAGGTTTGGGTCGCCAAACTTCCCGATGTTAAGCAAACCTGCTCGGGTTCCTTACGTTTCCAAAGCAGTGGAGCAAGCATCGATGTGGTCAGGTACAGTTGGTATTTGGCCCAGTGCGAGCTGTGTGCAGTGTTTGACCAGTTCGCACTGGCTTAAAAGCACAATTTTCGGATGTAGTGTGTGTCCAAAATGTACCTGACCATCTACATGATATAAAAAGATATCAAGATCCATCAGACCAGACCACCTTCCTCCTTTGCCCCATTGTCCAGTTGTGATATTCATCAACAGGCAGCAAACTGTGCTGTATAGTGTGTTTTGACAACCTTCGTAGTTAGCATTCCTTTTTTCAGCATTTTTGTGCTACAGTAGACCAGGTTGGCTAGCCTCCCCTACTTACGGGCAACATTGAGCCTTGGATGACCGTAAACTTGTCATTAGTACCAACCAATCACAAAGCCCCACAAAACCTGCTGTTTTGGAGATATTCAGACCTGGTCATGGCATCATTACAATTTTGTCCTTGTTAAAGTCACTCGGTTCCTTACACTTGCTGCCTGGTATATCCCACCCCTTCACTGGTGCCATTGTTCCAAAATAAGCATGCATTACAGTGCAAGGTAGGTCTGCTAAACACCATTAGTCATATATTTTGCTACAGAAGTATACTGATTGCAACCCTGTAATGTATTATGCTTCCCCCATAAGGGGTCATTGAAAAATCAAAATATTACAAATAAATAACAATAATAATAATTATCTCTTTGTCATGAACGAAATAAGCCACATAGTCGTGTTATTGATTGGGATATTGCTAATGATACTTTTATTGTGCTTCTACTGATATAACTGTTATACTTCAAGTTAATAACTTACTATTCAACTCTTTGGATGATACTGTAAGACCTGTTGACCTTCAAAGGTTAACCCCTTCCAAAATAAATGCAAAGTTTTCATAAATAGGAAATGATAGGTGCATTGTATATGTTAGTATAATGATGCCTGTATATTTTTAAAGTAATTTTATGTAATTAAACACACCTTTTTCTTCACAAAGTCCACGGTTTGGTGTGTGTGCATGAGAGTATAGGTCATTTTCACTCGATCCACCAGAGGGCCATCCTAAAACAAGCGGAGAGAATTATGTTTTATCTTAGCTCCTGACCATGGATTTACAATTAGTTTTTCATGGACTTCTCAAGGTCTCTAATATTAACTAATGATTGATAATCAGCATGAATTGTAATACCTAACCAAGATGCTTGACTTTGTAGAGAGGGTAGGTGCAAATCTGGATTTTGGTCAAGCAGCTGATGTAATATATTCAACTTTTTTGCAAAAGCATTTAATACTTTACTACACAACAGCATTGTGCTGAAGCCTCAGTTGTAGGACCCTAGGTGGCAATACATGCACATGCGGAAAGAGCTGGTTAAGGGAGAGAAACAAAGATCTGTTTCAAAGATGAATTATATGAATATATATATATATATATATATATATATATATATAGTGAAGTATGTAATCATTTGATCCCTTACTGATTTTGTAAGTCATGTAAGACATAAACAGTTTATAAATAGACTTCCAGAATAGAATTCAGAAAATCACATAGTCTAAGTTATATAAAGTTGTTTGCACCTTGCAGAGAGAAATAAGTATTTGATCCCTCTGGCAAACAAGGCTTAATATTTAGTGGCACAACCCTTGTTGGCAAGCACGCGAGTCAAACGTTTCTTGTAGTTGATGATGAGATTTGCGCACATGTCAGGAGGAATTTTGGTTCACTCCTCTTTGCAGATCATCTCTAAATAATTAAGATTTTGAGGCTGTCGATTGGCAACTCAAAGCTTCAGCTCCCTCCTTAAATTTTCTATGGGATTAAATTCTGGAGACTGGCTAGGCCACTCCATGACCTTAATGTGCTTCTTTTTGAGCCACTCCTTTGTTGCCTTGTCTGTATGTTTTGGGTCATTGTCTTGCTGGAAGACCCAGCCACGACCCATTTTTAATGTCCTGGTGGAGGGAATAAGGTTGTCACTCAGGATTTTATGGTACATGCCTACATCCATTGTTCCATTGATGCGGTGAAGTAGCCCTGTGCCCTTAGCAGTGAAACACCCCCAAAATATTATGTTTCCACCATCATGCTTGACAGCGGGGATGGTGTTCTTTGGGTCATAGGCAGAATTTCTCTTCCTTCAAACACAGTGAGTTGAGTTAATGCCAAAGAGCTGATTTTTTTGTCTCATGTGACCACAGCACCTTCTCCCAATTACTCTCAGAATCACCAAGGTGTTCATTGGCAAACTTCAGATGGGTCTGCACATATGCCTTCTTGAGCAGTGGGACTCTGCAGGATTTTAATCCATTATGGCGTAATGTGTTACCAATGGTTTTCTTGGTGACAGTGGTCCCAGCTGCCTTGAGATCATTAACAAGTTCACCCCGTACAGTTTTAGGCTGATCTCTCATCTTCCTCACGATCCTGGATACCCCAGAAGGTGAGATTTTGCATGGAGCCCCAGATCGATGTCGATTGACACTCATTTTGTATGTCTCCCATTTTCTTACTATTGCACCGACAGTTGTCTCCTTCTCACCCAGCATCTTGCTTATGGTTTTGTAGCCAATTCCAGTTTTGTGCAGGTCTAGGATCTTTTCCCTTACATCCTTAAAAAGCTATTTGATCTTGTCCATGTTGTAGATGTTAGAGTCTGACTAACTAATTGAGTGTGTGGACAGAAGCCTTTTATACAGGTGACAATTTAAGACAGCTTTATTTAATGCATGTAACTAGTTGATTAGGAGCGTCTATCTAGTCTGTAGGAGCCAGAACGTCTAATGATTGGTAGCGGATCAAATACGTTCTTCTCTCTTCAAAATGCGCATATATATACATAATTTAGACAATGTGCTGTGCTGGATTTTATTTTAAAATTCTAACCCTCGCTCTTAAAATCAACCTACCCTTAAAATTATAGGCTGTTCATGTCTTTTCAGTGTGAAAAACTTACCAAATCAGCAATAGTTATTGCCTTCATTGTGTATATATTTATATATATATATATATATATATATATATATATATATATATATATACAGTTTAAAAACGGGTCACAGCACTTCTTTCCAAAGCGTATGTTGTTTATTCCAGCCTGGCACAGATGGCAACGTTTCGAGCCTGTCAGCTCTTTATCCAGCAACCACATTACAATTAAAGCAGTCTTTTATACACCTTTGGCTAATTACATCACTTCCTTTCACATAATTTACATAAATTCATTTCTATAACAATACCCTTCACCTAATTAGTAATCATGCTAGCAAATAATGTGACAGTGCTTCATATGCATCAGTAATCAGAAGTTTACATTCTTTGTTCTTAAGTACAGTCATTTTCATGCTAATGATCTACTGCCATTCCATCCTCCTCCACTGCTTCCTCCTCCTGCCTTTGTCCTCCTCCTCTCCGCCACTCCATCCTCCATCCTCCCCCTGCCTGTGCTGCTCCATCCTCCCCCACCCCACCTCTTTGTCCTCCGTCCTCCACCCCCCCCGCCGCTCTGTGCTCCATCCTGCCCCTGCCGCTCCGTCCTCCCCCACCCCACCGCTTCCTCTTCCTTCATTTGTCTGCCTCCCAGCCGACACTCCATCCTCCGTCCTCCCCCTGCCTCCGCTGCTCCGGCCTCCCCCACCCCACCGCTTTGTCCTCCATCCTCCTCTCCCCCGCCGCTTTGTGCTCCGTCCTCCAATTGCCGCTCCATCCTCCCTCTGCCTGTGCTGCTCCGGCTTCCCCCACCCCACCACTTCGTCCTCCATCCACCTCTCCCCCACGGCTTTGTGCTCCGGCCTCCCCCTGCCGTTTCATCCTCCCCCTGCCTGTGCCGCTGCATCATCCCCCACCCCACCGCTTCCTCCTTCCTTTGTCCTCCTCCTCTCCGCCACTCCATCCTCCGTCCTTCCCTTGCCTGTGCTGCTCCGTCCTCCCCCACCCCGCCGCTTCATCCTACATCCTCCTCCCCCCTGCCGCTCTGTGCTTCGTCCTCCCCCTGCCGCTCCGTCCTCCCCCTGCCTGTGCCACTCCATCCTCCTCCACCCCACCGCTTCCTCCTCCTTCCTTTGTCCTCCTCACCTCCGCCACTCTATCCTCTGTCCTCCCCCTGCCTGTGCTGCTCCGTCCTCCCCACGCCGCAGCTTCGTCCTCCATCCTCCTCCCCCCTGCCGCTCTGTGCTCCATCCTCCCCCTGCCGCTCCTTCCTCCCCCTGCCTGTGCTGCTACATCCTCCCACACCCCGCCGCTACCTCCTCTGTCCTTCATCCTCCTCCCCCTTGCTGGTCTGTCCTCCCTCCCCCCCCTGCCACGCCGTCCTTTCCCCGCCGCTCCTTCTTCAAAGTTCCTCCAATTCAGCCTCACCACCTTCTCCATGCAATCTCTATTTCTATATTCTAGAATACCCGATGCGTTAGAATCGGACCACCATCTAGTATAATATGTGCATTTTAGTTTATGCATTGAATTACTGAAATGAATTAACTCATTGAGATGCACCTGTTTTTGTTATTATCACAATTGTAATTATGCATACTATAGCACTATATAATTATTTGTCCTGTACAATAAATGCCACCCAAAATCTTTAAAAAAATTATTTCAGAAATGCTGTTTTTGAACATTCCACCTTATGAATAATTAAACAAAAATGTATCTAAAACTTATACATTTCCAAAAATGCTATCAATAAGAGCTACAGCATGTTTTGCAAAAAAGAAAATTTTCATATTGCTCTGCTTTCGTAGGACAATGTAAATAAATGATGTAACTTGTATGTATATCGCTGTAACCGTATTCGACTGTATTATAAAACTACCATATATATTTATCCCGTACAGAGAAAGCAGTAAGAAAAAAGTATGAAAAATAATGCTAAAATTGGTGGTTTTTTGCTTATCCATACTCACAAAATATAAAATAAAAAGTGATCAAAAAGCCATATATTCCCAGAAAGGGCACCAGTTTGTCCTGCAAGTGGATGATTTAAAAAAAAAAAAAAAAAAAAATAGATTTTAATGCCTTTGAGAAGACAAAAATATAACAATCTATATAAAATTGGAATTACAGTATTCCCTGGCAAAAACCAGATAAAGTGTGAATTAAAATAAAGATTGGATCTAGAATTACTGTTTCTTTTGCAGATTGTACCTCCATTAAAGTGGAATAACAAGTAATCCAATAATTGCATGTAAATATCACCATCTGAAAATATCTGTTGTGCAAAAAATAACATGTTACACAGCTCCATTAATGAAAATTGTAAAACGTATATGGCTCTCAGAATATGGCAACACAAAAATAAATCATTTTCTTTTTCAAATTGTAACAAAAGTATTAAAGTATTATTGTACAAAAGTAATAAAACATTAACAAAAAATTAAATTTAGTATTACCATAATCACAGTGATCGGCAGAATAAAGGTTGAGTAGCATGTAAATAGAGGAAAATGTAAAACATCAAAAAATATAAAAACTGCGGGCTTTTTTTGCTATTTCTCCCTATAAAGCATTAACTAAAGTTAGGTAGTAACTTCAATGTACCCCAAAAAGCCACTGTGTTTTCAGTGCTGCTCCGGTCCTCTTCTGACTAACGTGACTTCAATCCTAAATTTCCAGATTAAACCAGGATTTGTGTATATCCTTAAAGTGTCTTTCACTATGTAAATCGGTGGAACGTTAGATGTGGCTTACAATATAGAAGAGACTTCCGGTTTAAACATAAACCACAGTGTGATATGGCGAATTTGTATTAGAATCACATAAATCAGAAGAGCACTGGAGCAATACTTGAAACTGGAGATGACAATTGGTAAATATTTTATTGCTCTTGCTCGACACGTCACATATTTTTAGAAAGGTTAAGGGTATAACTTTTTTGTTGGGAGTGCTTCTTGAAGACTTGTAAATTGTCAAGTGAACCCTTGTTGAATCAGACTTGTTCTTCCAGCACATCCTACAGAAGTTCAAATGGATTTAGCTGTGGAGCAAATTTGGTGGCCATTTTATCGGCATATTCTTCAAACCATTTCTGAACATTTTTTTGCCAGGTGGCAAGACTCATGATTAGAGATGAGCAAACCTGTCAATGTTCGGTTTGGGTCGCCAAACTTCCCGATGTTAAGCAAGCTTGTCAATATTAGGTTTGGGTCGCCAAACTTCCCGATGTTAAGCAAACCTGCTCGGGTTCCTTACGTTTCCAAAGCAGTGGAGCAAGCATCGATGTTGTCAGGTACAGTTGGTATTTGGCCCAGTGCGAGCTGTGTACAGTGTTTGACCAGTTCGCACTGGGCTTAAAAGCACAATTTTCGGATGTAGTGTGTGTCCAAAATGTACCTGACCATCTACATGATATAAAAAGATATCAAGATCCATCAGACCAGACCACCTTCCTCCTTTGCCCCATTGTCCAGTTGTGATATTCATCAACAGGCAGCAAACTGTGCTGTATAGTGTGTTTTGACAACCTTCGTAGTTAGCATTCCTTTTTTCAGCATTTTTGTGCTACAGTAGACCAGGTTGGCTTGCCTCCCCTACCTACGGGCAACATTGAGCCTTGGGTGACCGTAAACTTGTCATTAGTACCAACCAATGACAAAGCCCCACAAAACCTGCTGTTTTGGAGATATTCAGATCTGGTCATCGCATCATTGCAATTTTGTCCTTGTTAAAATCACTCGGTTCCTTATACTTGCTGCCTGGTATATCCCACCCCTTCACTGGTGCCATTGTTCCAAAATAAGCATGCATTACAGTGCAACGTAGGTCTGCTAAACACCATTAGTCATATATTTTGCTACAGAAGTATACTGATTGCAACCCTGTAATGTATTATGCTTCCCTCATAAGGAGTCATTGAAAAATCTAAATATTACAAATAAATAACAATAATAATAATTATCTCTTTGTCATGAACAAAATAAGCCACATAGTCGTGTTATTGATTGGGATATTGCTAATGATACTTTTATTGTGCTTCTACTGATATAACTGTTATACTTCAAGTTAATAACTTACTATTCAACTCTTTGGATGATACTGTAAGACCTGTTGACCTTCAAAGGTTAACCCCTTCCAAAATAAATGCAAAGTTTTCATAAATAGGAAATGATAGGTGCATTGTATATGTTAGTATAATGATGCCTGTATATTTTTAAAGTAATTTTATGTAATTAAACACACCTTTTTCTTCACAAAGTCCACGGTTTGGTGTGTGTGCATGAGAGTATAGGTCATTTTCACTCGATCCACCAGAGGGCCATCCTAAAACAAGCGGAGAGAATTATGTTTTATCTTAGCTCCTGACCATGGATTTACAATTAGTTTTTCATGGACTTCTCAAGGTCTCTAATATTAACTAATGATTGATAATCAGCATGAATTGTAATACCTAACCAAGATGCTTGACTTCGTAGAGAGGGTAGGTGCAAATCTGGATTTTGGTCAAGCAGCTGATGTAATATATTCAAATTTTTTGCAAAAGCATTTAATACTTTACTACACAACAGCATTGTGCTGAAGCCTCAGTTGTAGGACCCTAGGTGGCAATACATGCACATGCGGAAAGAGCTGGTTAAGGGAGAGAAACAAAGATCTGTTTCAAAGATGAATTATATGTATATATATATATGTATATATAGTGAAGTATGTAATCATTTGATTTGAAACATAAACAGTTTCTAAATAGACTTCCAGAATAGAATTCAGAAAATCACATAGTCTAAGTTATATTAAGTTGTTTGCACCTTGCAGAGAGAAATAAGTATTTGATCCTTCTGGCAAACAAGGCTTAATATTTGGTGGCACAACCCTTGTTGGCAAGACCCTTGTTGGCAAGCATGCGAGTCAAACGTTTCTTGTAGTTGATGATGAGATTTGCGCACATGTCAGGAGGAATTTTGGTTCACTCCTCTTTGCAGATCATCTCTAAATAATTAAGATTTTGAGGCTGTCGATTGGCAACTCAAAGCTTCAGCTCCCTCCTTAAATTTTCTATGGGATTAAATTCTGGAGACTGGCTAGGCCACTCCATGACCTTAATGTGCTTCTTTTTGAGCCACTCCTTTGTTGCCTTGTCTGTATGTTTTGGGTCATTGTCTTGCTGCAAGACCCAGCCACGACCCATTTTTAATGTCCTGGTGGAGGGAATAAGGTTGTCACTCAGGATTTTATGGTACATGCCTACATCCATTGTTCCATTGATGCGGTGAAGTAGCCCTGTGCCCTTAGCAGTGAAACACCCCCAAAATATAATGTTTCCACCATCATGCTTGACAGCGGGGATGGTGTTCTTTGGGTCATAGGCAGAATTTCTCTTCCTTCAAACACAGTGAGTTGAGATAATGCCAAAGAGCTGATTTTTTTGTCTCATCTGACCACAGCACCTTCTCCCAATTACTCTCAGAATCACCAAGGTGTTCATTGGCAAACTTCAGATGGGTCTGCACATATGCCTTCTTGAGCAGTGGGACTCTGCAGGATTTTAATCCATTATGGCGTAATGTGTTACCAATGGTTTTCTTGGTGACAGTGGTCCCAGCTGCCTTGAGATCATTAACAAGTTCACCCCGTACAGTTTTAGGCTGATCTCTCATCTTCCTCACGATCCTGGATACCCCAGAAAGTGAGATTTTGCATGGAGCCCCAGATCGATGTCGATTGACACTCATTTTGTATGTCTTCCATTTTCTTACTATTGCACCAACAGTTGTCTCCTTCTCATCCAGAATCTTGCTTATGGTTTTGTAGCCAATTCCAGTTTTGTGCAGGTCTAGGATCTTTTCCCTGACATCTATTTGATCTTGTCCATGTTGTAGATGTTAGAGTCTGACTGACTAATTGAGTGTGTGGACAGAAGCCTTTTATACAGGTGACAATTTAAGACAGCTTTTTTTAATGCATGTAACTAGTTGATTAGGAGCATCTATCTAGTCTGTAGGCGCCAGAACTTCTAATGATTGGTAGCGGATCAAATACGTTCTTCTCTCTTCAAAATGCGCATATATATACATAATTTAGACAATGTGCTGTGCTGGATTTTATTTTTAAAATTCTAACCCTCGCTCTTAAAACCAACGTACCCTTAAAATTATAGACTGTTCATGTCTTTTCAGTGTGAAAAACTTACCAAATCAGCAATAGTTATTGCCTTCACTGTGTATATATATATATATATACACACATTACTTATTACAAGACTTATTAGTACCCCATATACTTTTTCACATTACACCCACAAACTTGAACAGAACATTTCAGCACAATTTTGTAATGTAAATTAAAGACATGGATGTAATGGTACTGTATACTGATTAAATCAATACTTTTTGTGAAAAAGTCAGCTTTGTGGTTCTTCTACAATGGAAGTTTTCTCCTAATTAGATTTCAGTGCACAGGAGCAGGACTGTACACTGGGTCTTCTCCTCCCTGTCTATGATTCCCCATCCCCTCCACCTGTCTTTCGTCTGGAATAATCTCCCTTCTCTGTTTGAAATCTCAGCAGTAACTCACAGTCACAGACTGGAGGCAGGTGGCTGGGGGAGTGGGGGAGTGGGGAAGACAGACAGGGAGGAGTAGACCCAGGAGAAAACTACAAATGGTGATTAAAGAACAACAAAGATGATTTCTTTCCCTAAGGTGTCAATTTAATTTGAGTTACATCCACATTAATGTAAAGACAAGGATGTAATGGCAAATATTTATTTTACATTACAAAATAATGCCAACCAGTTCTACTTAAATGTATTTTACTGGGATTCCATGTGACATACCATCACATATGGTAGCAGCAAGTACAAGTGTTTCTCAATAAACTAGAATATCATCAAAAAGATAATTTTTTTCAGTAATTAAATACAAAAAGTAAAACGCATATAATTTGTAGAGTCATTACAGAGTGATCTATTTCAATTATTTATTTCTGTTAATGTTGATGATTTAGCTTCCAGCTAATGAAAACACAAAAGTCATTATCTCAGAAAATTAGAATAATTAAGACAAAACACCTGCAAAGGCTTATTAAGCGTTTAAAATGTTCCCTTAGGCGGCCGTCACACGCACAGATATCTATAACGATATTGTAAGCGATCACGTGCACGCGCAATCGCTTACAATATCGCTCACATCGCTGGTGAGCTGTCAAACAGACAGACTCACCAGCGATGCGGAGCCGCGATCTCGCTGGTAACTATGGTACACATCGGGTAACTAGGCGCCGCGCGTCGCTTAGTTACCCGACGTGTACCATAGTTACCATCTCCCAGCATAGGCTCTGCCGCTGGGAGATCGTTCATCGTGGTGTTATACACCACGATGAAGGAGATCGTGAAATCGATCATCGCTAGATCTGAGAACCGGACCTCAGATCAGCGATGTCACGATCAAGCGATTTCACATCGTGAATCGCTTGATTACATGCATCGATTTTAAGCCCGATATCGCTTAAGCGATCAAAAAGGAGATCGCTTAAACGATATTGGGCAAAAAATCGTTGCGTGTGACGGCCGCCTTAGTCTGGTTGAGAAGCCTACACAATCATGGGGAAGACTCCTGACTTGACATATGTCCAGTAGGCAGTCGTTCACACACTCCACAAGGAGGGTAAGCCGCAAAAGTTAATTGCTAAAGAAGCTGGCTGTTTACAGAGTGCTGCATCAAAGTATATTAATGGAAAGTGAAGTGGGAGGAAAATGTGTGGTAGAAAAAGGTGCCCAAACAACCAAGATAACCGCACCCTTGAAAGGATTGTTAAGAAAAGGCCATTCAAAAATTTGTGGGAGATGTACAAGTAGTGGACTGCTGCTGGAGTCATTGCTTCATGAGCCACCACACACAGACGTATCCAGGATATGGGCGACAACTGTCACATTCATTGAGTCAAGCCACTCATGACCAATAAACAATGCAAAAAGCGTCTTACCTGGACCAAGGAAAACAAGTACTGGACTGTTGCTCAGTGGGCCAAGGTGTTGTTCTCAGATGAAAGTAAATTTTGCATTTCATTTGGAAATCAAGATCCGAGAGTCTGGAGGAAGAATGCAGAGGCCACAATCCAAGCTACTTGAGGTCTAGTTTGATGTTTCCACAATCAGTGATGGTTTGGGGAGCCATGTCATCTACTGGTGTAGGTCCACTGTGTTTTATCAAGCCCAAAGTCAGTGCTGCCGTCTACCAGGAAATTTTAGAGCACTTCATGCTTCCCTCCACCGACAAGCTTTTTGGAGATGGAAATTTTATTTTCCAGCAGGACTTGGCACCTGCCACACTGCCAAAAGTCCCAATACCTGGTTTAATAACCACAGTATCACTGGGCTTGATTGGCCAGCAAACTCGCCTGACCTTAACCCCATAGAGAATCAATGGGTTATTATCAAGAGGAAGATGAGAGACCAGATCCAACAATGCAGATCAGCTGAAGACTGCTATCAAAGCATCCTGGGCTTCCATAACACCTCAGCAGTGTTGAGTGCATTTACTGTACATACTTTTCATTAGGCCAACATTTATGAGTTAAAAATAATTTTTCAGTTGGTCTTATATAATTTTCTGAGATAATGACTTTTGGGTTTCAATTGGTTGTAAGCCATAATCATCAACTTTAACAGAAATAAACACTTGAAATAGATTACTTTGTATGTAATGGCTCTATATAATATATGCGTTTCACTTTTTGTATTGAATTACTGAAATAAATTAACTTTTTGATGATATTCTAATTCATTGAAATGCACTTTTAAAAATTTTTCCTAGAGTGGTAGAGTGGGCGGATGTGCTTATATTTTGTACTTACTTTGTAATTTCTGTACTGATGGTTTTCAGGTTCTGGTCGGTAAGTCAAAGATGGATCCTATAGAGAAAATACTTTCTTGCATTATATTGAAAACAAAATTATTGCAAAATTTATGCTAAAATATCAGCTTAGGCCCCCTTCACATCACGGCTTTTCCCTGATCAGGTTCAATCAGGTTTGTGTGTCAAAACCAGGAGAGGAACATGCAGAGAAAATCTATAATTGAAAGATTGACACCTGTTCTGAGTTTTGGAGACACTCCTGGTTTTGATACAGAAACCTGATCGAACTTGATCAGGAAAAAAACGTGGTGTGAAGGGGGCCTTAGTGTGAAATGTTAGGCTTTTTCAATTTATAATATGAAATGTAGCCTAAGCCTCTGTTCACATTTGCATTGGACACTCCGCCAGATTTTTCAGAATGACACAGTGGTATTTTCTCTACCACTAGAGTTTTTCCTATAAGGCTGGCTTCACACCATGTTTTTTTTTGATCCGGGGCTGTCCGGTGTAAACCAGACAGCCCCGGACCGGTTTTTGGCCCCATAGCAGCCTATGGGGCCAGATGGAGCCGGATGGCAGCTATCTGCCATCCGGTTTCATCACTCCAGGACAATCCGGGGGAATATGGATTATTCTCTCCGGACACAAAAATGATGCTTGAATAATTTTTTTGCCCGTGGAGAAAAATCTCCCCAATTTGCCGAATCCTGGATTCTCCCGGATTCTCCCGGAGCCGGGGCAATCCGGCGCTCCCTAACATGGGAGCCTATGGGGCCGGATTGCCCCGGACCGGGAGGATCTGGGAACTGGATACCGGCGGCTGAATGCAGTTGTTGTTTCAGGACCGCGGCTAGCTCCATGCTAGCCGCGGTCTTGAAAAATCAGCAGCTGCGGCTGCAATTACAGCCATCCGGCTGCACACAGGACCGGAGGGCACATTTAGCCATCCAGTTCTGTGTGCTGATCCGGTCCGGGGCTGTCAGGGTCATCCCGGACAGCCCTGGACCGGATCACACCGTGGTGTGAAGCCAGCCTAAAAGATATTATCAGATGTGGTAAATATTATTCTGAATTCCCAGTGACAAATGTTGGCTGGGGTGCCAATGTAATACTCCATAGATCAGATTTAGGCTATGGGCCTTGAGTTGCAGATTTAAATCCAGACATTTCTGCACCAAATCTGCATCTTCTGGCAGGTAAAAAAATGCTGCATGTTTGCTGCGATTTGATGCGTTTTTTTACTGTGTTTTTTTATGTAGTCAGAAGTCAATGTTGGATGCAGGGAGTTCACCTCCATTATCAGGGTGCTGATGGTGTGGCTGAGCTTCATGGGTTATAGGGCATTGTAAAATTGACTACAATACTACAGTATTGCAGTGTATTGTAGAAGTAAGCAAGTGATCAGAGGTTCAAGTCCCTATAGAGACTAGTATAAAAAATAAATAATTTTTAAAAAACTATTCACAAAATGGTGAAATTAAAACAAAAATATCAAAGTTTAATTAACCTCCTTAATAAGTTTAATAACCTCCTCCAGAAATATGGAAAAAAAATCTAAAAAATGTTTTTCATGTCGTTGTGTCTATAACAGATTGAAATAATAAATTACGTATCATACTACTTATCTCATATGCTGCACACTAACAGGAAAAAAGATCTAAATGGCAGATTAGAAAGTTATATGAACGACACCAATAAAAACTATAGCTGCTCTCGCTGAAAAAAAGCCCTCATACAAGTCTATCGACTGAAAAAAGAAGTTACGGTTCTCAGAATCTTGGGTTACAAAGCAATTATTTATTGTCAACAAACAGTAAAATAGTGAAGGAAAAAGAGCTTTCATGTGCTTTATTTTTTTATACATGAATTTTACGTTTGTTGACAATTATTCTTCGGTCCTCCAAGTGTGTATGGCTGAAATTATTCACATAGAAATTATCAACATAATGATGTTGTGCAAGGTACTGATAACAAGTTAAAAGCTGGAAAACACAGACCCTGTCCTTAAAGGGAACCTGTCATCCGGACTACGTAGCCTGATCTGCCAGATGAATGCTATAGATATAGAGCAGAAAAAGCTAAATGATTTCATAGATTGGCTGGTGGGAAATAAATTTATTAATTGTAATCCTTGTTCAGACTGAATAGTCATGAAAGTGGTCCTGATCAGTGATTGACAGCTATATGCACATTTAGGGTAGAGACACACTATGCTGTTCAGGGTCCCGGAACTTGCCCGGGTATGCCGGGTGCTGACGCTGGCCCTGGTGACATGCATGCGAGATACTTGCATGAGTCTCACATGACTCTCCCGGCACGGCCGCTGACTCTCTGTAGAGGAGTTGTTCTGTCCCCTTCTGATGACTGCAAATCCCAAGCGCTCTAATTACCAGTCCCTTGGATAATTGTATGTTCGTACTTACACCATCAGGGGCAAACAGACAGCTTTGAACTCGGCTAGAACGATGATTTGTAGTAAGACAGGAGAAACGCTGCAGTTTTCTTCCAGAAACTTGTATTAAGTTCAATGTAACAGGAATAATTGGAATAATCTGTGCAGGGGTTGCAGACATGCGTCTTCAGCAGTGGCTTCTCTAAACTAAACTTTGGAATATGGGACAAGCACCCTCTACAGAGGCAAACTAAGGGAGGGACATAGGGACTATCTTAGTACACAGTCTATCTGGTAACAAGAAATAAAATTACGGATTGGAGGAAATACTCAATGCAGAGAAATATACACAACAGGTTCCCATTCGTGGGACATAACAGGAGTGCATCAGCTCCATAGAAACACATGCAGCTGACATGCTCCTGTCTAGAGAGACAGCGACCATTCTGGGTGAGTCATGCGAGAGTCATGCGAGTATTTTGCATGTATCTCGCACAGTGTGTGTCTGACCCTGAATAGGACCATACACTTTACAGATAAGCACAAAATTAGCAAAATAAAAAATATACTGAATAATTTCCCATGAACCTTTTACAAATCTGTTCAGTTTCTCTTGCTCTATAACATGCTTCTTACAGATTGCATAGCAATTTCAGAATCAACAGGTTCCCATTAGTCATCTGTTTTATATGTTCACAAGTATGTGGAGCAGCTGAGATATTTTTTTCAATAATCATATCAGCAATATATTACAGAGGACTCCACATAGAATAAGTCCACAGGCATATTCAGTATAATGTTAGGCTCTGTTCACATCCCAATTGTTCATTGTCACTGGAGCAGAATAGATACATTATTGGTAATGCATACATTCTGGACTCCAGCAGCACCCAACGGACCTCTTAGATTATAATATGGTCTGTTGGGTTTCTGTAATGGCACCTGGAATATTACGAGATAAAACAGTACAGCCTTTAGGGCGGGTGATGGCCTCCAACTTATATGTCAGTTGAGCAATAAAGTCAAATATAAAGAAACCCACTTTATATGGGAGTTATTATATATGTATATTGGGGAAAGGAGCGTTGGAAAGAACGCACAGATTTCATGTATATTGTGCCATAGTTTCTCTGACCAAAGTGCTGAAAACATACCAAGCATTCATAAAAAAAATTGAAATAGTCAAAAATGCAAAGGATCAGGATTGACCCAAAGTCATCAGTGTTTAAGGAAATGGAGCTTAACTCTCTATCTCCATTGCTTCAGGTAAATAACTCGCAATATTTGATCTTCTATGCATATAATTTTATTTCTTATTACCGAATCTATTGTATAGTCTTAACTTTTAGCCTTACTCACCAGCTGCAGTACCCTCATCCTTTTGGATACCTGTAAGGCGAATTAAGCCCTGGAGAAGACAAGTGTGGAGAGAGAAAGAACATTAGAGAATTCCCTTCCTTTATATATATGATTATGTAAGAGTGACAATGACCAAGCAATAAGTGACCCTTTAACTAGACAGAAGGCAGAGGAAGAGGTGTTTGTGCTGAGTCTTCCAGCCCGCCTGGATCAGTGAACCCTTTCAGGTCATTAAGAGTCAGCCAATATCAAGCATCATCATTTTATAGCATTTCCTGAAAAATTATTGGGAATTGCAATTTGACGTTTTCCCGTCAATAATTGCGAATCCTTTATACCGTAATCACTTTTTTCTATCTAGCTCATTCTTTTATTCACAGTAGGATCTCCACAGCTACCTTTATGAAAACTTTATTTTATAGATACAAGGTCAACATTTTTGAGTAGAAGGTTGAGGGTGTAGTCATGCAAAATATTCCAATAATCTTGACAAAGATTTCAAGTCATACATCTAGGTCTCTACAGAGAGGGTGTGACAAATGCAGTGTCAGAGGACACATACCATGCCTTAAAGGTGGTGGGTGCTCCCCAATTGTCAGCATTATTTCAACTATGTAAGCATGTTAAAGATCCAGATCCAGGTGAAATGAATAGTGGAGCAGAGAGCCATAGGTGATGGGTGCTGCATATTGAAATTTTTGCAATCCAAAACAAATTTTATAACATTTTTGTCTGATTACCCAAAAGGATTGCAACGGAGATGTGATGAGTGCAGGCATTGGAGTGAAAGCCACTTGTCTGTATAGGACAGGAGTAGCAGAGGACATTAGGAACCCTTCACAGGTGACATGACAACTTAATTGCATTGCCGCATCCATGCAGGACAAAAGACTTGAAAGAAGAAAGTAAAGGAGTATCACCTGAATTGAAAGGCATGCCTTATCCATTGGAGACTATATAAATAACCAAGCACTGTTCTCTCCTTTCTTCAGCAGCCTAATAATGTTATGGTTTGCATTGCTTTTAAAGCGCCAACATATTCCACAGAGATCATCATCACTGTCGCTCACAACCTAAATTCCCTGTCAGTATGTGTGGCGCCCCTCTGGCGGGATGCCACAAGGAGGTACTGCACCCAAAAAAAAGAAGGTATAGTATCTCCATAGTCACAGGTAGAGGGTGTGGAAACTACAGAGTCTGTCCACAGAACCCATCCACAGACTCCCTAGCACAGGGGACTGTATTTCAGTAAGTCACAGAGGGGTGGAGCTTAGGAAGCGGGAGACGTGAGTGACAGTTAGGAGCAAGGCCAGTTAGGGTACTTTCACACTAGCGTTTTTTTAAAATCGCGGCAGATGCGGTGAAAAAAACGCATCTGCCGCGATTAACGCATAACCGCGACACCTGCGGCACAGTTTCGGCAAGCCCCATGCAATGTCTATGGGGCTTGCGGTAAGGGTGCGGCAGGTGCGGCAAGTGCGGTTTCGGCACTTGCGGCAGGTGCGGCCGTGAAAAAAAACGCGATCAGCCGCGGTTTTTTTGCGGCCGCACCTGCCACAAGTGCCGATACCGCACCTTCCGCACCCTTACCGCAAGCCCCATAGACATTGCATGGGGCTTGCCGCAACTGTGCCGCAGGTGTTGCGGTTGTGTGTTAATCGCGGCAGATGCGGTTTTTTTCACCGCATCTGCCGTGATTGAAAAAAAACGCTGATGTGAAAGGGGCCTTAGTCAGATGGTGACAGAGAGAAAGAATGGACGGACGCAGGGGACCCTGCTGTCCTGAGGAGAGGGCACCTCTAAGGGGCAGAGGTGACTCAGACAAGAAGGGGACACTCCAGGTCTGGTTGGAACCGTCTGGAGTGCCCAGGTCAAACCGGTAAACTGGAGCCGAGGCGGTTTGATCAGGTTTATGGCAAACCACAGCTGGGATCCCTATGGAGGACAGCGGGGGAAGCGGCTGGGATCCACATGGGGGACAGGGGAAGGGGGCAGATGGGATTCCTATGGGGGACATGGCAGGGGGGCAGCTGGGATTCACTTGGGGACAGAGGGCAGCTGGGATCCACATGGGGGACAGGGGGCGGCTGGGATCCGCATGGGGGACAGGGGAAGGGGGCAGCTGGGAACTGCATGGGTGACAGGGGGAGGCTGGGATCCGCATGGGGGATAGGGGGTGGCTGGGATCCGCATGGGGGACAGGGGGAAGCTGGGATCCGCACAGGGGATGGGGCGGCTTGGATCCACATGGGGGACAGGGAGGGGGTGGCTGGGATCTGCATGGGAGACAAGAGAGGGGGGCGGCTGGGATCTGTATGGGGACAGAGGATGGCTGCGATCTGCATGGGGACAGGGGACAGCTGGGTTCCTCATGGGAGACGGGGCAGCAGGGGTCTGCTTGGGAGTTGGAGGGGGCTGGAATCTACTTGGGAGTTGGAGGGGGATGTGATCTGCATGGGAGAGGGAAGCTGGGATGTGTATAAGAGGGGGAGCAGCGTAACATGGCATCAGTATATGAGAGGGGGCAGCATAACATGGGATCAGTATGGGAGAGGGGGCAGAATAACATGGGATCAGTACGATAAAGGGGTCAGAATAACATGGGATGTGTATGGGAGTGGGGGCAGCATGGCATGTGTATGGGAGAGGGGGCAGCATGACATGGGATCAGTATGGGAGAGGGGGCAGCACAACATGGGATCAGTATGTGAGAGGGGGCAGCATAACATGAAATGTGTATGGGAGAGGGGGCAGGATAACAAGGGATCAGTATGGGAAAGTGGGCAGCATAACATGGGATCAGTATGAGAGAGGGGCAGAATTACATGGGGTCAGTATGGGAAAGGTGGCAGAATAACATGGGGTTAGTATGGGAAAGGCGGCAGAATAACATTGAATGTGTATGGGAGGGGGTAGCATAACATGAGATGTGTATGGGAGAGGGGGCAGCTTAACATGGGATCAGTACAGAAAGGGGGCAGCATAACATGGGACGTGTATGGGAGAGGGGGCAGCATAACATGGGTTGTGTATGGGCAAGGGGGCAGCATATCATGGATATTAAGGACCTAAAAAAAAGAGATATCCTTAAAATTAAAGGTGTGGTCCTAAGGCAAAGTAAGTTTCATTCTAAATCTCTATTAAGTGCCATAATCTAATTTTTTTCTAGTATATTTTCATTAAAAATTCCCCATCGTTCCCTAACCACACTAATTGCTGTGCTATTTTTCCCTCTTTCCTTTTTGATGATGTTTTGTTTGAGAATCCCAGTGCATGGTGCATGCTGGAACACTCAAACGAAGAGTCATCAGGGGGCAGAGGCTGTGGTCACTGCTACAGTCTCTGCCCCTCACTGACATGAAGCATCATCTGTGACACTCATTTCAGGGGCTTGGCTAGTCCTTGTGCGATGTACGATGTACACAATGACAGCACATGCTCCATTACCTGCTCTGGTCAGCAGCAAAGAGCCGGCACCAGAGTGTTATCACAATACCAGGCATATGGAGAACAGTGTCATCCCTCATGGGGCTGGTGTCCGCACACCTGTGATTCTGACACTGCTCTGGCACCAGCTTGTTACTGCTGATCTAAGCCGGCAACAGAAAATGTGTGTTGTCATTGTGCAAATCGGACAGTGCACATCGCGTAGGGACAAGTCCAGCCCCTTTGATGAGTGTCATTGATGATGCTTCACTTCAGGGAGGGATAATGGATGCTGCAGTTACTGCAGCCTCTGCCCCTGATGACATCTTGTTTTAGTATTCCAGCATTCACTGGAATTCATTAATGCAAGTATATTAGAAAATAGTTTACATTTTGGACCTAAACAGATAGGGATTTAGAATGAAAATGACTTTGCCTTCGGACCACCCCTTTGTTATTCTTCATGTACTGTTACTTGCAACTATTAATCAGTACTGTACCTCCTGTATTTTTCATAGTTTGAGTATGGCTGGTATCAACAACAACATCAATTATCTCCTTACCATTGTTAAAGAAATACTGGGAGTTGCAGTTTCATGCAATACATATTTATAAGGTATGGATTATTAACCTAACATTGAAAGTGATAGCTGTTCTAACTGATTGGTGATGTATTCATGTATTGACGGTGGCTGTGGTGCTGTATTACTGTACTGATGATTGTTCTGGTGATGTCATGTACTGACTGTGGTTCTGGTGATGCATTCTTGGATTTGCATTGTTGGATTTGGTAATGTACTCATGTACAAATAATGGTTGTGGTGATGCCGGATCTGCCACGATTGAAAAAAACACTGATGTGAAATCAGCCTTAAAAAGAAAAACCTCAAAACACTGAACATATGAACAGCAAGTCATTTTTACATTGACGTGCATGAGTTCATTCTTGTTAGTATTTATTTGTGGATCTGCCTGAAAAATAAAGTGCTACGTCTGTACACATACACTTAGTCTGACTGATCAGTAGGGGGGAGGGGCGGGACCACTGAAAGTCCTTAGGGCAGCAGGAACTCCAAATACGGCCCTGGGGACACCTTCTGCATACACCCGCGAGCATTACAAGCAGTACACCTATATAAGGACTGTAAGACAATAAACCCTGCCTATATGCCTCTAATCTGAAACTATCCCTGCTTCAGTAGCTATCCCTAAACTGAATGCAGGTAACAGTGATTTTAGTAGAATAAAAGTCAGTATTTAGTCCTCAAAAGTACTTTTGTTTTTAGGTTACAACAGCAGAACACCTATAGAATGACAGAATGACTTTAAGGCGATAAAACTTGTCAATTTCCCTCTAATCTAAAACTATCCCTGCTCCATCAGCTATTCCTACACTGAATGCATGTAATGGTGTTTCTACTAAAATAAAGACAGTATTTAGCCCTCAAAATGACTTTTGATCAAGTACTGTTGAATTGCAGTGTGATGAACATTACATCACCAGGTCTTATAAAACACCTGATGAGGCAATGTGGCTGGCCAATCACGTTAATGTCAGTAGCCAACATATCTATGGCATGACTCTGTATGCCATGCCATCCCTACATGTTGTTAGGCTGTGAAAAAGCCGCAAAACATGTGGGTGGGATCTCAAGCATGGCGCTTGAGCTTCAGCGATACTCAACAAGTAACAAGCATGCCTGAGCAACCTGATGCTTGATCGAGTGTCGAGCAGTGAAGAGCATGCTTGCATATCACTAATTACTACATGAACATGTCACCACAACCATCAGTACAAGAATAAGAGAAAATTAGGAAAAGCTGGCTCACTGTTCCAATGCTGCATAAAATCTTCTTTATTAGGTTCTCACAAACATATTAAAAATGCATCTTTGTTAGGCACCCAGGTCATGTCAGACGCATTTCGGTTTAAAAGCAAACCTTTATCAATGACAGAATTAAAAACCAGACACACAATATATACAAATTCATTGATAGCAAATGAATAACACATGTGAGACCCTCTTCATATACTATAGGGTTAAAATTCCAAATGTTTTCATGTGCATATACAAATTAAATGCAGAGAGACAAGACCAAGAAAAGCCACTTTTATAAAAATACACTTGTTATACTACAGCGCTGTGCAAATTAATTGGGACAAAGCAGTTAAGTAAAAGTTGGGGTTACCAGTCAGTGATTCAAACCAGTTGTAACTGCTTTGAACAGGTGTGAGTGTACAACCTTGAGTAACAAAATGTGGTTTGACTGGTTTTAGTCAGAAAATAACAGCTAGCTGCCCCCTCAGCTGCAGTTGAGAGCTTGTTTCTGTGAGGAGTGGTTTAGTGTACTTTTTCTCTCAGTGTGATTCGTGCCTGTAAAAATGGATGTTACTCCATGGAAGAGGTCTAGAATTATTACTCTTCATGAACATACAAGTCTGACTGTAAGAGAAATCGCTTCCACCGTTGGGATTGGAAAATCTACCGTTTCAAGAATAATTCGCACACACAATGAAACTGGATCGTTTTCTCCAAAACGAAACGGGAAATGTGGAAGAAAAAGGAAAACGACACCAAGAACTGATAAAACACTTATCAGCAATAGTAAAACTAATGCAAGAAAAACAAGTAAAGACTTGCTTTGTCCCAATTAATTTGCACAGCACTGTACCACTCGTAATATGGTTCCACCAAATTAATTTTGTTTAGTGCTCAATATATGGGAGACTATTTTTACATGAATATCATAATTGTTGGTGATTTATGTAACATAATGAGTGTTAGTTTCAACTTATTATGTTAAACATTTGTGTACTTTATACAAGCTTTTCTTGGTCTTGTCTCTCTGCATTTAATTTGTATATGCACATGAAAACATTTGGATAAAGGTTTGCTTTTAAACCGAAACGCATCTGACATGACCTGGGTGCCTAACAAAGATGCATTTTTAATATGTTTGTGAGAACCTAATAAAGAAGATTTCGTGCAGCATTGGAACAGTGTGCCAGCTTTTCCTCATTTTGTCTATTGATTGGATGGACGACAGCCATCGCTATGCACCTGAGTTGGATCTCCTGAGGCAGTGGTGAGCTTTTCGCTTTCCTAATCCCACTTGCAGTACAAGAATAAGAGACCAGAAGCACCATCAGTACATAAATACATCACCAGAACCACTATCCATACATAAATATGGCACCAGAACCAGCATTAGTTTTATTTCAAACTGTACTCGCTGCTCGGCATATATAAAAACCATCATATATATTTGTTTATAATGGTGTCTATTTAGTTTCCATTGGATTATCTGCCAAATGCTTCATGCCTTAATTGAAATCAAATGGCCCCAATTATAATGAAATAGTATTAGTTTCCCTGACTGTGTTTGGGTTTGATATTTAACATATAGGATACCTGGGATGAATATAACTAAGGCTGGCTTCACGCTGCAGTTTTTCACTGATCAAGTTACATCTGGTTTGTGTGCAAAAACCAGGAGTATCTCCAAAACTCAGAACAGGTATCAATCTTTCATTTATAGTTTTTCTCTGCATGTTCCTTTTCTGGTTTTGGCACACATACTGGATGAACACTGATCAGTGAAAAAACTGCAGTGTGAACTGATTTGACCATGGAGGATATTTCGAGACAGAATCCTACAAACTGTTCTAGTTGACACAGGGACTTGAGGTGACCAGGCCTGTTGGAGCTCTGCTGCAGTTGAAGAGGGGCTTGCTTTGGATTTTCTAACCAACAACCGTTCCTCCTGAGCTTGTCAAACACATCTCCAGTCTCTTCAAATCTTTTTTTAATTCTTTGTACTTGACGCAGAGACACATTAATGGTGCTAGCCAACTCTGCAGTGGATCTGGTCTTCAGCCTCTTAATAATCAAGGCTTTGGTCACAGGGTGGATTTTTGGCATGTTGTCAGAGCTCAAGTTGCAGTTCAAGTGAAGGTCTTGTGTGCTTGGTTTCTTATTATACACACCCACTAATTAACCGATCATTTACTGAGCATAGGTGAGGATGTAATCTAGGATTGGGTGCATTATATGACTAGATGACAAAACTTTTGTCTTGCCAAAATCTGACCATTCTGTGTTCATTAAATTATCAATATTTCAGCATTGATGCCAATTTATGTTCTTAACCTAAACCACATTTGGCAGGGTTTCAGCTTTCAAAAGAGTAATTTATAAAACCAATGGATGAATTTAACATCAGGTTCTAAGCTTTTATTTACATAACATGGATAAGCGACATAGCATCTACTGTCCCTGACAAAAGCTATGTAAATGAATGAATGTCTAACTATGAAAACACACTCCCTGTTGAGCCTCACTTCTAAAGGACACTACTTCTGTTGTCTTTGTTTTGGTGAAATAGGTAACAATTATTTTGGAAACTTGTCAAACAGAAGAAAAACGAGGTACCAGTGGAGAACTATAGCTGTAGGTAAAGCTGCAGTGTATGTGGACTAGTACCTGATGTTGCTCAGGTGGACCTGTAGAAGTGCATGTAGTGCGAAACGGTGCCGTCTTCCCCCCTGCTGAATCCTCCCTGCACTATGTAACCCCAAAAGAAAATAAACGCTGCACTGCAAGAATTCCCGGTGAGTGCAGTCTTTTCTTATCACATATAATTATTTTGTAAACATTTTCAGAGCTTGATACCTGACCCATTGGATGGACGAGGGTGTTTTGGGGGTCCCGTTACCTTAGTCTCTGTCCCATGCCTTTTTATGGGGCTGATGGTTCTTGAAGGGGTGTTATAGTCTTCCACTAACTAGGACACCAATATACCTTGTCTCGTCCCTGTACTGGGATTCATAAGCTATGTCAAGTGTATTGTCTGATTCGCTAATAGGAGAAATTAACACAATACTTTTGTGCAGTTGTGGCTACAAGGCGAGCAGGCCTGTGTGGATGTCAGATCACTTTCAAATATATGGAGCAAACATTCAGCTTAACACTTTTTGACATATGATGGGAACATGTCAGATGATGTTATTAGCTGTATACTATGAAAAGAAACCTTACAGATACTAGACAATGTGTCTGCACCGAAGGGGAAACAGCCTTTGAACTAGCAATTGGTGGGATTTCAGTGAGGGACCTCTACAGATAACATTGTATGACATATATCAGCGACATGTTAGAAAATGTTTAAAAGTGCACATGCTTCTAAGTACTCTGACAAAGGGAGGTTTGGGAGTGTCTTTTTGTGTTTGCGCAGGACAGTTTTTTCTTAGAACATTGAATAACCAAGTTAGGCTAGATTCTCATCTTTGATTAGAAATTTCACAGCATACATTCAAAACAAATGAATGTGTATTGCCAAGAATGGCTCCAAATGTATGCAGTTTCTGCACTTCACATATCCACTGCACAGCCTTTATAAAGGTATTCGGTGGCATATACCTTGCCTTCTTTCTGTGCAAAAACATACAAGTTCTAAATGTGCAGCTGTGTCGCAGGAGACTTTGACAAAAAATGTAATATGTTCACATACTTTAAGCAAAGCAACTTTTCCAGTTCTAGAGATGGGCGAAGAAACCCGCAAATGTTCGGGTTTGGAATATCCAGCCAGACTCTTTTTTAAAAGTCCGGTTTCGGGATGGGACTTGATCAGAACTTGAGCCCAAACCCCATATAAGTCTATGGGGACCTGAACTTTGCAGTGATAAAATGGTGGCTACAAAAGAAAGCAAAATGGAGATTAATTCAGGAGAATCATACTTACCAGTCTTTGTTCCCGCCGCCACACTCGCTTCCATGTCCACTCAATAACTTCATCTTTATTCACTGCACTGGCTCCAACAGCCGATCACATACTCCCACTCTCTGAGACAGCGTCTATGATTGGCTGTTGCACCCACACCTATTGTGTCAGTGCCTATGATTGGTTGCCATATACATTAGTGTGTTGGCACAAACCTGTTGTCATAGGGTTGTAAAAATAAATAAATAATTAAAAAAAAAAAGCTGTATTTATAATTCTCAGCGCAGATAAAGGGGGCAGCTGCCATACCCAGCTGCCTGGTTTTACCTTGGCCTTCAATCAAAAATACAGAGGAACCCATTATTATTTTTTTAATTGTTTATATAAATAGTAGAAAAAAATGCATGGGCTCTGTCCTATTTTTGATTGCAAACCAAGGTAATACCAGACGGCTGGGGGCTGGTATTCTCAGTGTGGTGAGGCCCATAGTTATTGGGCAACCAACACTACAGAATAGCCATTCATTAGAAGCATCAATTCCTGGCGCTTTCCTCAGCTTTTCCCAATGCCCTAGTAGGGTGGCATCGGAGTCATAGAACGAGTTAATTACAGCAGAGTATTGACAGTTATAATTAAGCCCTGGATTGGTAATGTCAGGCCTCTGTGAGACTCGTCTATTACCAATCTGGTGAGTAAATACAGTAGTTATAACACACAAACAGAGAAAAATCCTTTATTTGAAATAAAAAAACATACAAACTTCTTTCACCACGTTAATAACCCCAAAAAACACCCCAGGTCCAAAGTAGTCCAACATATGATGTCTCTCAAAGATCCTGGCTCTGCTACATTCAGAGGCTGCAGCAATGGAAAATGCGTCCTCTCAATGTAGCCTCTGGGATCACATCGACTGCTGTGGGGGAGCAGTGACATCATTGAGGGCTTCCCCACTGCTCTCAGTGAACTCAGATGACCCTGCTGAAGGATTGCTGGATTGTGGAACATGGCTGCACCGCTTTACGGCAATCCATCAGGAGGTTTAAATGTGATTACGGCATGGGAAACTAATGCTGTGATCTCAGTCGAACCTGCTGCTGATCTCACACTGGGAGTAAGGCTGCCTTCACACTTGCAGATGCATCTGCAGCGTTTTGCAGATGCATCTGCAAGTATCAGCGTGCAGACCGCGGCCCCTATGTTTATAATGGGGCGCACCGCGGTCTGAAAGCACTCATTCATTCCTATATGTGAACCGTCCGCAGGCGGATGCCTGCTTACAAATCACACACTCCCGCCCGCACCATGGACGCGACATCTCGCGTCCATGGTGCGGGCGGGAGTGTGTGATCTGTAAGCAGGCATCCGCCTGCGGACGGTTCACATATAGGAATGAATGAGTGCTTTCAGACCGCGGTGCGCCCCATTATAAACATAGGGCCGCGGTCTGCACGCTGATACTTGCAGATGCATCTGCAAAACGCTGCAGATGCATCTGCAAGTGTGAAGCCAGCCTAAGAGAAGAGTTAACGGCCGTACTGTGTCTGTAAGATAAAATGACATGTCCCAGCCTTCCTGCCTCCCAAAGTGATTTGCTTATGGCTGGCTGTATGTGGGTGGAGAGCAGAACTGCCCAGTCAGTATCTTCAAATGAGATTCAGGTCTTGTTTTGGACCCGAATTTACCTTTAAAGAAAAGTCCGGCTACACCAAAAGAACCCCATCTTCTACCAGTCCACTCCCTATTTATTAACAATGTTATATGTACAATATTATATGCATCTACTACATAATTGCCGTAGGCAAAATCGTGTCGGCCCCCGAAATCGCCGTGGCTATGTCACACTGTGACGTCACCACGCGCGAGCAATGGCCGCGAAGCGGCCATTGCGAGTCGCTGGCCGAAAATAGAACCAGAGCCTCGGCCACAAACTTAGCGATTTACCGCTGAGGTAGCGCGAGCAATGGCCGCGAGGCCATTGCGAGTCGCTACCTCAGTTGTCGCAACTCCCCCTATACTTTCAATGGGGATCTATTGCGACTCGCTGTGTAGCGCGAGCAATGGCCGCGAGGCCATTGCGAGTCGCTACACTTGCAGGTTGGTGTAAAGATGTCATTGGAATAATTGGATTATTATTTGAACATCTAAAAAAAAATTAAAAATATTCTAGACACCCGATGCATTTGCATCGGGCTCACAGCTAGTTTATATATATTTGACAGAATGAATTATCACTGTCCATGGCTAATTATGTCACAGTTGTCATGTGTAGTCAGGAGGACCTTCACACGTATAATATATCCATAAGGTTGTACAGTTATTGAATTGCATATGTCAATGCTAATTTTGACATTACAGGAAGATTTTCCATTTTTTTTAAAATGCATCCATATCTGTTTAACAAAGTTTGTATCTATTTTTGCATATATTATGTTTTGTTAGTTAAGGAGTTAATCAATCCTTTAATATTTGTGGATGGTGTTGGTTTTAAATAATTTCCCATGGTTCAATGTGTTAGTCTATGACTAAGTTGCACTGTGCACACCAGAATCCGTAAGCCTTTAATTATTGATGATTATTTTTTTGATTTTTACCCTTTAATGGATTTCTAATAAAGAAGAAGCAAAGCTTTTGTATTATCAGTGGTTGTGCCATCAATTCCTTTTTATCCTAGCAGCTGGACTGTATGCTTTCAAGTTCATTTTGCACAACTTGGTATGCCATTTTACAGTACTTATTTCTGGAGTGCTCTTGTGTTTATTTCCTAACCCTTCCAAAATCACCAGCATCAGCATTTATTAGGCTACTTATAGGTAAAACAGATCAATGTGACGTACAAGACATTTCATTTACTGCTTGGCCAACTATGACATTGAGCAGGCTACAGCAGGACGATGTAAAAAGTAAATTTATAATATCTCCCAAGCAGAAAATTGTTGAAAATGTTAGCATCCTTTGTCGGACTCATATTCTGCAAATATTTATAACAGTTATTGTAAGTCTAATATTATTTATTATTAACTGTAGAGCCAGGTATTGCATTATACGTAACTGTTCTCAGTTATAACAAAATAGAATGATTATTTTGCACATAAACGTCACAAAGAAAATAAACAGAAAATTTATTATTAAAAATCAAAACCTCTAGCTCCTCCCCTTTATAGAATGTTGTCTGGTTCTGCCTCTAGTTCCTCCCCTTTATAGAATGTTGTCTGGTTCTGCCTCTAGACCCTCCCCCTCCATAGAATGTTGTCTGGTTCTGCCTCTAGCTCCTCCCCTCCAGAGAATGTTGTCTGGTTCTGCCTTTGGCTCCTCCCCCTCCATAGAATGTTGTCTGGTTCTGCCTCAAGCTCCTCCACCTCCATAGAATGCTGTCTGGTTCTGCCTCTAGCTCCTCCCCCTGCATAGAATGTTGTCTGGTTCTGCCTCTAGACCCTCCCCCTCCATAGAATGTTGTCTGGTTCTGCCTCTAGCTCCTCCCCTCCAGAGAATGTTGTCTGGTTCTGCCTTTGGCTCCTCCCCCTCCATAGAATGTTGTCTGGTTCTGCCTCAAGCTCCTCCACCTCCATAGAATGCTGTCTGGTTCTGCCTCTAGCTCCTCCCCCTGCATAGAATGTTGTCTGATTCTGCCTCTAGCACCTCCCCCTCCATAGAATGTTGTCTGTTCTGCCTCTAGCTCCTCCGCTCCAGAGAATGTTGTCTGGTTCTGTCTCTGGCTCCTCCCCCTCCATAGAATGTTGTCTGTTCTGCCTCTAGCTCCTCCCCCTCCATAGAATGTTATCTGCTTCTGCCTTTAGATCCTTCCCCTCCATAGAATGTTCTCTGGTTCTACCTCTAGCTCCTCTCCTGCCATAGAATGTTGTCTGTTCTGCCTATATCTCCTCTCCCTCCATAGAATGTTGTTTGGTTCTGTCTCTAGCTCTTCCCCCTCCATAGAATGTTGTCTGGTTCTGCCTCTAGCCCCTCCCCTCCATAGAATGTTGTCTGGATCTGCCTCTAGCTTCTCTCCCACCATAGAATGTTCTCTGGCTCTGCCTCTAGTTCTTCCTCCTCCATAGAATGTTGTCTGGTTCTACCTCGAGCTCCTCCCCCTCCATAGAATGTTGTCTGGTTCTACCTCAAGCTCCTCCCGCTCCATAGAATGTTGTCTGGCTCTACCTCTAACTCTCTCTCTTTATAGAATGTTGTCTGGTTCTGCCTCTAGCTCCTCCACTCCATAGAATTTTGTCTGATTCTGCCTCTAGCACCTCCCCCTCCATAGAATGTTGTCTGATTCTGCCTCTAGCACCTCCCCCTCCATAGCATGTTGACTAGTTCTGCCACTAGATACTCTGACTTCATAGAATGTTGTCTGGTTCTTCCTCTAGCACCTCCCTCTAAATAGAATGTTGTCTGGTTCTGAGTCTCTGACTCTAAATCCTCCCCTCCATAGAATGTTGTCTGGTTCTGCCTCTAGCTCCTCTCCTCCATAGAATCTTGTCTGGTTCTGCCTCTATCTCTTCTCCCACCATAGAATGTTGGCTGGTTCTAGCTCCTCCACCTCCATAGAATGTTGTCTGTTCTGCCAAGGCTACCATAGTAACATAATAACATAGTTTTTAAGGTTGAAGGAAGACTTTAAGTCCATCTAGTTCAACCCATAGCCTAACATGTTGATCCAGAGGAAGGCAAAAAAATCCCATGTGGCAATACTAAGCTCCACATTGGGGAAAAAAAATCCTTCCTGACTCCACATACGGCAATCAGACTAGTTCCCTGGATCAACACCCTATCAAAGAATCTAGTATATATAACTGGTAATATTATAGTTTTCAAGAAAGGCATCTAGGCCCTTCTTAAATGTTAGTAGTGACTCACTCATTACAACATCATGTGGCAGAGAGTTCCATAGTCTCCCTGCTCTTACAGTAAAGAATCCGCGTCGGTGATTATTATTAAACCTTCTTTCCTCCAGACGTAGAGGATGCCCTCTTGTCCCAGTTTCAGGCCTAAGAGTAAAAAGATCATTAAAAAGGTCTCTGTACTGTTCCCTCATAAATTTATACATCATTATAACATCACCCCTAAGCCTTTGTTTTACCAAACTAAATAACCCCAAGTTTAATAACCTGTCTTCCCATCAAAACTTTAAAGATATTACTGAAGTCAATAGACCAAGATGAAAACTGTTGTCCAGTTTAGAAATATTGCTGTTTAAACATGGAGGAACTGCTGATTATCTTTTGGTCAAATATGGAGTGGGAAGAGACTGACTTGCCCATCAAATGGTTCCCTGCTCAGGGCCGTATCCAGGGGGGTGCTGGCGGGTCATCTGCCCCGGGCGCAGTGTGCAGGGAGGGCGCACTCAGCCTCTTCCTCCTGCAGTGCCCGAGGTCTCTCCCTGACACCCGCATGTTGCCCCCCCCTTCCCCCAGTGTGAGTCTTTCCGGGGGATGGGGGTGTCACAGCGGCGGAGGCAGCACTGCAGTCCCTCTACCTCATTTCATCAGCATCTTCAAAACGCTTATGAAATAATCCTCTGTGCCCCCTGCACTTCCGGGTTCGGTGGGGGCTCCAAACTGCCCTCTGACCCTGCGTCTGGCTGCATGCACATGCTCTCCTGACATCCCGGCAGCAGGGTAAGTTTACCCCTTCACTGCCAGTGTCAGTGCAGTGTGCATTGCGCGCCGCAGAGGAGGAGAGATGCTGCAGTAGCTGGGAACAGTCGAAGATGGGGGATGGTGGAGCAGAGAAGGTGCAGGGATATGGATGGGCCAGAGAAGGGGCAGGGATATGGATGGGGCAGAGAAGGGGCAGGGATATGGATGGGGCACAGGGGGTGCAGGGATATGGATGGGGCAGAGGGGTGCAGGGATATGGATGGGGCAGAGGGGTGCAGGTATATGGATGGGGCAGAGAAGGTACAGGGATATGGATGGGGCAGAGAAGGTGCAGGGATATGGATGAGGCAGAGAAGGTGCAGGGATATGGATGGGGCACAGGGGGTGCAGGGATATGGATGGGGCAGAGAAGGTGCAGGGATATGGATAGGACACAGGGGTGCAGGGATTTGGATGGGGCAGAGAAGGTGCAGAGATATGGATGGGGCAGAGAAGGTGCAGGGATATGGATGGGGCAGAGGGGTGCAGAAATATGGATGGAGCAGAGGGGTGCAGGGATATGGATAGGGCACAGGGGGTGCAGGGATATGGATGGGGCAAAGGGGGTGCAGATGTGGCGTCCCACTAAGTAGGTGCCATAAAAGGAGTACTACACCCATAAAAGCGGTGTAGTCACCCCAGTGCAAGTGGATTTATGGACAGTAGGCAGAACCAAAGACCCACATCCCACACTAGAATAGTCAGTGGGAGGGAACCCGGGAGGGTATATAGTGACCTCCAGGGGGAACTAGTGAGGTTGGTAGACGGTGAGATAGACGGTGGGTCTGGACCAGACAAGGTGCATCTGGGACAGGTTCACCTGGCACGAAGGAGGGTCACCTTGGCTGAGGGACCCAAGGAAAGGGAGTACAGATTCCAGATACAGAGAAGAAAGGAGAAAGAAGCTCGGGCGGGAGTTCACTCAAAGTAAGAAACCGGGTACCGGAGCCCGCACCTGCAGGAATCTTCACGGCCTGTAGAAAATCTGCAGAAAGGGGGTATATTCAGATATGGCCCTGACTCCTAAAGCACCCATTAGATGGGAACCAGATGCTGCTGGCGAGCTGCTGTGCATGAGAGGCCACAGAGTCCCGGGAGCTGCAGTGTTCAACAGAAGGTTTTCCCGACGGGAGCAAAAGGGAGGTAAAGAGAGAGAGCAGGAGGTCAGACTAGTTGTACATGAAGTCAGGCTTCACAACGCCACTGGGAGGCAAGGGAACAAGAGGAACAAGAAAGGCATATACAAGGGTTCTGTCTACCTACAGAAATCTACTTGCAATCACCCGTAACCATTTGTCTGATAACATCATATTGCACTGTGACCTGTAATGACTTTTGAGTTCCAGTAAAGTACCCGGTGAAGTGACTTGTCAACTCTGCTGCATCTTTTCCTGCCATAGACTGATTCCTTCCACAGAACCACTGCCCCAGCAGTCCAGTCCTGCCTGCGGAGGACTACACCATCATTGCTACCATCGACCACCGGAGGACTGTGGCAGCGCTGGTGAGCATCACCAGGTACTGCAGGTGGCGTCACAAAACAACTTTATTTTATTCTTCCCTTAATCATTGACCACCAGGGCCACAGCCTCAGGCAGCCACCCATGACACCTCCAGACTGAGCCTCAGACCTGAGTACCCTGCCCTGGGTGAGTCACAGGGATATGGATGGGGCACAGGGGGTGCAGGGATATGGATGGGGCACAGGGGTGCAGGGATATGGATGGGGCACAAGGGGTGCAGGGTATGGATGGGGCAGAGGGGTGCAAGGATATGGATGGGGCAGAGAAGGTACAGGGATATGGATGGGGCAGAGGGGTGCAGGGATATGAATGGGGCAGAGGGGTGCAGGGATATGGATGGGGCACAGGGGGTGCATGGATATGGATGGGGCAGAGGGGTGCAGGAATATGGATGGAGCAGATGGGTGCATGGATATGGATGGGGCAGAGAAGGGGCAGGGATATGGATGGGGTAGAGAAGGTGCAGGGATATGGATGGGGCAGAGAAGGTGCAAGGATATGGATGGGGCACAGGGGGTGCAGGGATATGGATGGGGCAGAAAAGGTGCAGGGATATGGATGGGGCAGAGAAGGTGCAGGGATATGGATGGGCAGAGAAGGTGCAGGGATATGGATGGGGCAGTGGGATGCAGGGATATGGATGGGGCAGTGTGGTGCAGGGATATGGATGGACACAGGGGTGGTGACTGCTGCTGGTGACGAGTGCTGATGTCAGGTGCCGGATCCCGGTGCTGGTGCCAGGTAGCTGGTGCTGGTGCCAGTAGTCGGGATATGGATGAGATACAGTAGTGCAGGGATATGGATGGACATAGGGGTGCAGGGATATGGATGGGACACGGGTGCAGGATATGGATGGACACAGTGGTGCAAGGATATGGAAGGACTGAAGGGTGGTGCCTGGAGCTGGTGCCGGATGCCAGGTGCTGGTTCCTGATGCTGGTGCCTGGAGCGGGAGAGCAGGAGCCACAGAGGAAGAAGCTGCCTGGTCCCGGGATCTGGGATCAGGAGCGTGAAGTCAGGTAAGGCGCTATTACAGCCGAAGACAGCAGCCTAGGGGGACAGAATGGGATGGATGGATGGATGGGGCGACCTGGAAAAGGGGGCAGAATGAGATGGAAGGATGAGGAGGAGAAGCTATATGGAATGTGGGGGTAGAAGGTACATGGGACGTGGGGGAGGAGTTGCAAGGATGGGGGGAGAAGCTACATGGATGAGGGATGGGGGAGAGGCTGCATAGAACATGGGAGGGAGATGGGGAGAGCATGAGTTGCATGAGACGTATGGGGGGGAGGATAAGCAACATGGGATTCAGGGGAATGGGGGTGAGGATGAGCTGCATGGAACATATGGATGGAGGATGAGCTGCATGGGACATGTGGGAGGAGGATGAGCAGTGTGGGACATTTAATCTGCATACACATTTATATAGGGAACATACTGTTCTGGTGATGTATTGATGATGGTTCTAATTATGTATTTCTGTACCACTGGTGGGTCTCGTGATGTATGTCTGTAGTGATAGCGGTTATATGGATGTATTTCTGTACCTCTGGTGGGTCTGGTGATGTATTTCTGTACCTCTGGTGGGTCTGATGATGTATTTCTGTTCTGATGAGGGTTATATGGATGTGTTACTGTACCTCTGGTGGGTCTGGTGATGTATTTCTGTACCTCTGGTGGATCTGGTGATGTATTTCTGTACCTCTGGTTGGTCTGGTGGTGTATTTCTGTTCTGATGGGGGTTATATGGATGTATTTCTGTACCTCTAGTGGGTCTGGTGATGTATTTCTGTTCTGATGGGGGTTACGTGGATGTATTTTTGTAACTCTAGTGGGTCTGGTGATGTATTTCTGTTCTGATGGAGGTTATATGGATGTATTTCTGTAACTCTGCTGGGTCTAGTGATGTATTTCTGCTCTGATGAGGGTTATATGGATATATTTCGGTACCTCTAGTGGGTCTGGTGATGTAGTTTTGTGTTAATTATTCTGATCCTGTACACATCTAACAATCGATAACTTGTAAGCTTTCTTGATACATGGCTATGTTAATAAAGTGTTGTGCATTCTAACAAGTTAAGGGTTCTATGTATTTGTTAGAAACATTAAAGGGGTTGTCCCAAGTTTGTGATGAGTCTGCAGTCACTCTATGTGTCTCTATGTGACTGCAGACTTCTGAATTCTCACAGAGCATACACTGCCCGCTGTCAGGATTGTCTGGTGCTGATGGTAAGAGTGAAAGGTCACGTAACCATAAGTATGCAATTAACATACATGCAGTCACGTGCTGACTAGACATGCGAGGCTTCGATCAATGAAATGAATTGAGTGAGGCTGGACACGTCTAGTCAGAATGTGGCCAGAAGTATATAAATCACATGCTTGTGTTCACATTATCATCCAATCGTACCATTGACATGGGAGAATACTGAAAGTGTGCAGTGCACGCGCCATGAGAATTCGGAGGCCTCCAGTCACCTAGACTTTCATCTCAAACCTGGACAAGCCCTTTAATTATAACATTAAACACCTTAGCTTAGGCTAGCGTCACATCTGCAGTTGGGCTTGCAGATCCTGATCTGGTTTTGAGCATGAAAAACGCAGCCCATAGGCGCCCATTATAAAACCGGATTGCCTATATGACAATCCGGTTACTGCATCCGGTTCTGCAGCCTGCGCTAAAAATAATGCAGGCTGCAGTTTTCGGAGCAGTAGAAAAACCAGATCAGTTTTTTTTACAATGGCCGCCTATGGCAACCAGATCCGGTACCAAGGTAACCAGATCCGGATCCGGAGACGGTTTTTCTGTAAGAATGATTGCTCATTGCAGATCCGGATCCATTACTGGATCCGGATCTGCAATGATCCGCACAAGTGTGACCCTAGCCCTACTCCTAACAACATATAATATAGTCACTGCCAGAAACAGCTCTTGCTGATTCCAGCAGTCACTATACCTATAAGTGTAAAAATTGCATATGGATGATTGGTGACATGATGTCTCCTGAGACCACTGGGGGGGGGGGGAAACTGAACTCTTGCCCCGGGTGCCAGAAAACCTAGATACACTTCTGCCCTCCTTAATATGAATGAATCCACCCTAATTGTATAAACTTTCTGGAATGAATATGATTCATACTTTATAATTCTGTCATTCACTCTCTGCTCTTGTGTTATATTATTTTTGGTCACTACGCATGGCAAGAAGGGAGGTACAGAGTTTTTCCAAAACTAAACAACTTGGATCAGATCCTCTACTAACCTACCTAAATATACAATATCACAAAAAGGAAAAAATATATTGAGCCTACCATAAGATTCGGTTCACGTAGGTGCACGGAGGGTTGCAGGGTGGCATACCACATTGAGAGCAATCATACAAAAGACAAAGGGAATACAGCACCAGTCTGCATGGTCCATGTAAGTTTAAAGGTGGCAATATTGCTAGGCAATTCCACTGACAATTTGCTGGCTGCAGTGAAATCATGTACACATTTTTACATTTGTACACAGCAACAAAATACAACAATGTGTCCATGATTTCACTGCGAGCAGCAAATTGCCAGTGAAATTGCCTAGCAATATTGCCGCGTGTGACAGTACCTTAATACTTTATTTTATTTCTCATCTTTTAAAATTCAAAGTACACATAATAAAATCTGCATAACACCTTATGCATTTCAGATCCAGCGATCCTTACTCATAGGTTACATTAATAAAAATGATGAACATACATATAACTACACATGACCACAAAAATTTGAAGTAGGGAGGGGGAAGGAGGAACACTGAAAACAGGTGAAACCTGTTATAGTGAAATATGTATCTGAGGGAATGGTCCCAGCAGTTAATGGTTAAATTCTGTGTCACTACACAAAAGGTCACAACCTATGATATCTAAGCACAAAGCTAACTTCCCAGGAACAGTCTCCTACCTCCCCAGGGTGCCATCCTGGGAAATAACAGAGTGCAACATTTCACACCTGTAGCTAGAAAGAGAAGGGGAGCAAAAACTCCTTTTAGCAGTTGGTATTTACTGTGGGAATGAAATGGCACCCATCCTTTTTGGATGGGAGCCATCTTGGGGCAACGAGCTGCAGAAGAGAAACCCTGTCATTGGCCCAGCAGAATAGTTGCTGGGTCAAATGACGTCACATATTGAAAATCGAGCGGGAGTTATCCCGCCAAATTTAAATTTTTTGATTGGGCAACTAACCTAGAGCCCGGGTATAAAAGGGGGCAATTTGGCCATTTAGTTCAATGATAAGCAGCAATTGCTGGAATCATGGACTCCCTATTAGAGCGCCTGCTATTAAAGGCAGGAAGCCGGGGAGGCGAAGACTGGCTCCGAAAGTGCCTCAGTGACGAAGGAACGCCACCACCGAGAGAAGAGAGGGAAGAGTCGGATCGAGAGCTCCAGGACCCGTCAATACGCCGCCGCAGCCAGCGGCAGAAGAGACCCCGGAGGGATACTTACTCACCCCGTCGCAGAAGAGGAGCGGAAAGAAGCAAGGGAAAGGCGGCAGTGTCAGCGTTCGTCAGACCCGAAGGGATGGTGAGCGGAGGTCCGGGTTCCGGGCGGCCGATGCGGGAAGACCTTCGGGAGTCGCACAGGAAGTGACGTCACCCGGCGCGGCGGAAATGACGTCCCGCGGCTCGGAGGAACACATCGCCGGGGATGCAAGCGGCCCCCCGGCGCACAGCACAGGCACAGGGATAAGCGCAAACGGGGCTAGGAGGGGCGCACAGCCCTCCTTATATGATGAGCTGAACCTGAACACCGGGACCAATGGCATAGGTACGGCCCCGATCCCTGCACGCAGCGCCATCACACAGGATAGAGCAGGCAGGGTCAGGAGGGGCACACAGCCCTCCTTGCATACTGAGCTAAACCTGAACAGGGATAGGAGGGGCGCACAGCCCTCCTTGCATACTGAGCTAAACCTGAGCGGGGATAAGAGGGGCGCACAGCCCTCTTTGCATACTGAGCTAACCTTGAATACCGGGATCAGCAGCCCAAGTACAGTCCCAAACACTGTCATGGGAAGGGACGGGCAAACCTCCCATTGGGGAGCTGAATCGGTATGGAGGCAGAGAGCTATGGAACCGGGCTTAGAGGCCAGGGCGCAGACAGGCCCGAGCCAGAGGCCGGCGGTAGAAATACCCAGGGGCACTCTGTCACATCTTCTACAAATCATGCCCACTAGAGACGGAGGGGCTGATGTGCAAAGGCTAAACCTGCCAAGTGGCACACCACTGGCGAATGGACCCAGCGTTCCCACCACTCCTGACACCATCGGTGGAGGGGCGAGCCCGGCACTTCAAGTCTGGGGCCTACAGCAGCAATACAGGAACGGCGGAACGGAACAAGGACCGCAACAGACCGGCAGCCGCGATGATGAAATCAGCTACCCGGGTCTTCCGAGGATGGACGTCTCCAGTGGACGAGGAGCTACATTTACACCAGGAATCGGTGAGAATCACTTTATAAGTGACAATATTACCCCTTCTTTAGCATCATCTATTTCTGTGCTAGTTAGAGAAACAGTAGCCGCAGCTTTACTAGCTGCTTCTCCCTCCGGGGCACTCTCGCAAGCAAAGGCTAGCTCGGGAATCTCCGAAGCACACTTGAAAGAAGCCATTCCTTGCGAGGTATCCCCGTTGGGATTTCATTTGACAATGAATGTAAAAGAAAAAATTTGGGGGGGAGAATTTTTAGATATATTTTCCCTTCTCCCCTCCCGCGACTCGTCTAAGTACGAGGGGCGCGATGACAAAGAAGGCGATAATAAGAAAAGAGCTTACCGCTCATTTAACACATGGCTTCAAGCCTTTTTAATTTACGCCGCGGTTTTGGGCGAAAAGTCCCCCAATCTGTGCTCAGGATTGTTCCAACATGTGGATATAATCCTGGAAGCATACAGACACTTTGGGGGAACGGGATGGCTGAACTACGACGAAGCTTTTCGTCAAAAACTGGCCGTTCATCCCTCATTGAAATGGGGATCCAAAGACGTGGGTCTTTGGCTCCAGTTGATGGTCCCCCCGTGCCAGCCACTAGCGAAACAGAATACGTTACCTACAACTAAGAAAGGATTCTGTTTTGCATTCAATGAATCTTCTTGCAGGTGGTTGCAAAATTGCCGCTACCGGCACGAATGTTCATCATGCGGAGGAGGTCATTCTGCGATTAAATGTTGTAAAAAACAAAACTCAAGCGTAGTTAAAGAGCCCTTTCTTAAAAGCCCCGAGCCCAGTGAGGCTCACAAAACTAATACCGTGGTTAAAACAATACCCGGATCAGGATAGCGCGGAAATGTTGCATTCCGGATTTGAACACGGATTTTACGTTCCGCCTTTCCTTGGATCGGGTTGCATACCCCATAATAATTTACCATCGGCTAATAAATTCCCAAATGTAATTCAGAATAAAATTAATAAGGAATTGATAGACGGTAGATGTGCAGGCCCATTTTCACACCCCCCTTTTAAGAATTTCCGCATTTCCCCTCTTGGGATAGTCCCCAAAAAAGAAAAAGGGTCATTTAGAATGATTCATCATCTATCCTATCCTGAGGGCGCATCATTGAACGATCAAGTAGACCCAAAGGTTGCATCGGTTTCATATGCGTCCTTTGATTCTGCGGTCGAATTGTTGCAAAAATTCGGTAGAGGAGCATTATTAGCGAAGTCTGATATACAATCAGCATTTCGCTTACTCCCGGTTCACCCCTCCGGTTTCAATTCTCTGGGTTTTACCTTTGAAGGAAAATACTACTTCGACAGATGCCTCCCGATGGGCTTCTCCATGTCTTGTAATTATTTCGAAACATTTTCATCTTTCCTTCAGTGGTGCACCCAGAGAGTTTCCTCAGAGGGCGGAATATCACACTATTTAGATGACTTCTTATTCATCGGCCCCCCAGGGTCTAAATGCTGCGAATCATTACTGAATGCATTCTTATCGCTTATGGACCACTTCGGCGTCCCGGTAGCTCTTGAAAAAACCACGCTCCCGCACACGTCTATAGAGTTTTTAGGAATATTAATTGACTCCCAAAGGATGGAATTTAGGCTTCCTAATGATAAAATTGTTAAATTAAGAGAAATGATTAATATTTTTAGACAGAAAACGGCAGCCACATTAAAAGAATTTCAGACATTAGCAGGGTCCCTTAACTTCGCCCTGCGGGTCATCCCGTTTGGTCGGCCGTTCCTACGGCGATTATACGAAGGCATGACCGCCGCTAATTCTGGTTCACAGATATTAATACACAACCCCTTAAACTGGACTTAGAAGTATGGTCAGAATTTTTATCGCGTTTTAATGGGGTCACATGTTGTCAGACTCAGTTCATTCACGCTACAGATCTACAGCTGCATTTCCATGCTGACGACATGGGGTTAGGCATTCTTTTCAGAAAAGAGTGGGTATCGGCTAAATGGCCAAACGAATTGGTCGAACTATTTGCAAATTCCCCCTCACTCCGTGATACATTCTCTTTGACGGTTATCCTTACTCTCTGGGGTAATAGCCTAACAAATAGAAGGATTGTTTTTTACACTAATGACAAGGGGTCAGCGTTCACCATTAATTCTTTGTCATCCAAATCACATTTAATCTTGACGCTACTAAAACGGCTATCCGTCATTTGTTTAGAATGTAATATTTGGATAAAATCTCAATTTCGCATTACAATTAGTCACCCTCTGTGTGCTCTTCTTTCCCGCAATGACACGGCGCAGTTCCTGGCCAGATGTCCCTGGGCGGAACCGAACAGCATTCAGGTACCGATAGAATTATGGAATCTTCTGTTGGGTTAATTCCACACTTTGTGCGCCAATCGCTCGCACCCCGGATGTGGGCGTCATATTGCACGTCCTGGCATTTGTGGGTTCAATTTTGTGTACAGGTCGGAGCTTGCCCAACAGCTGAAGCAGGTCAGGCGTCTCTCCCCTTTCTCCAAACCCTGGCAGCTAGGCGTTTAGCCTACTCATCGGTAACAAAAATAATTGCTGGGATTTCGTTTTTTCTTAAATTATCCGGTTTCCCAGCAATTACTGAATCTTTTTTAGTTAAGAAATTCTTGTTGGGTTATAAAAAATCGTTTTGTGTACCTGACAAGAGATCACCCATGCCCCTGTCCGTCCTGGCAAGTATATGTAGCATACTGGGTGATGTTTGCTCCAGCAGCTATGAAACTAATATGTTTAGAACATCTTTCCTAACTCTATTTTTTACGGCGATGAGGATTAGCGAATTAGTATCTATAAGTAAAAATAATGCGTCTTGTCTCCGACTACAGGATATCTCATTGTCACAATCGGCATTGTATATTTACTTACGCAAATCCAAGACAGACCAACTAGGCAGAGGTCAAATGATTGTCCTTCAGCCCTCGGATAACGAAAGGATTTGCCCAGTTGTAGCAATGAGAACGTGGTTGAGTACTCGTTCCTCGTCGCCAGGAATTTTATTCGTACATATTGATGGTACCCCGTTGACCATGTTTCAATTTAGAACAATCTTACGTAAATGCTTAGATCGTCTGGAAGCAAAAAGCCTCAATCTGACCTCACACTCATTTCGCATTGGAGCGGCAAGTTTGGCTGCTCAACAGGGGGTCAACGAAGCTTGCATTAAAAGAGTGGGTAGGTGGAAATCTAATGCATTTAAAAAATACATACGCCCAATAAGTAAGAATATTTAACTGAATGAGTCTACCCCCCCCCCCCCCCCTCACGCGTACTAAATTCTCTTTACAGAATAATCTAATGATTAATTTGTTTACCAGGCCCTAAAATAGTGTGGATCATCGGCCACTCCTTTATCTACTGGGCACACAGAAGGGCCACGAACAGAAGCTACACAGAGAATCTTTCATTCAAGGAATCCGAAGTGAGCATCCATTGGCATGGGGTAAGGGGTTTGAGGTGGCATAATATTAATGAAGTAATCCTTCAATTGCTGGACCGTTTCCCCCGGCCGGACTTAGTCATTTGTCACGCCGGTGGAAACGATTTAGGAAAAAGTTCTTCACTAGAACTTTTGTGGCGAATTAAGTCCGATTTTTGTTGGCTCTCCCAGAGAGTACAAGGTGCAAAATTCGTATTTTCAGAAGTAATTCCGCGATTAATATGGAAAGTGAGGAATAACATGTTCTTAGAAAAAATGCGTAAAAAATTGAACAGGGAGATGGAAAAATTCCTGCCCACAATAGGCATGTTTTCTTACAGGCACAGGGACTTAGAGGGTTTTGTCCATGGCTTATATCGCCAGGACATGGTTCATTTGTCGGAGGTTGGCCTCGACATTTTTAATGTCGGGGCACAGAGCATTGTGGAGGCTTGGTTGGGGGGGGCCGGCACCTCAAGGGCGCCGTCCTAATGGGTCACCCAGCTCTGCTGGGGGGATCAGTGGATTAAATAAAGTTATATTTTCAGTGTTTACAAATAAAGAGTCATTTGTTTACATGACTATGGATGCAACGTGTGTTTATAAAAAGTTTTGATGATTAAAAAATAACAAATGGATATATGAGTAAATCTTAATAAAGTACCAGCCTGTTAAAACCACAATGCTCTGCTCTCTCAATTTATTTAAGTTAAGAAAAGTTCTTTATAGGTCGGGGACAATGTAAGCTCTGTTGCACCCATGAAATGGCACCCATCCTTTTTGGATGGGAGCCATCTTGGGGCAACGAGCTGCAGAAGAGAAACCCTGTCATTGGCCCAGCAGAATAGTTGCTGGGTCAAATGACGTCACATATTGAAAATCGAGCGGGAGTTATCCCGCCAAATTTAAATTTTTTGATTGGGCAACTAACCTAGAGCCCGGGTATAAAAGGGGGCAATTTGGCCATTTAGTTCAATGATAAGCAGCAATTGCTGGAATCCCCGCCCACCCGCCCCTACAAATGTGTTGATGTTATTTGCTGGCACTTTGTTAGAGATAGGGTCACCCAGCTCTGCTGGGGGGATCAGTGGATTAAATAAAGTTATATTTTCAGTGTTTACAAATAAAGAGTCATTTGTTTACATGACTATGGATGCAACGTGTGTTTATAAAAAGTTTTGATGATTAAAAAATAACAAATGGATATATGAGTAAATCTTAATAAAGTACCAGCCTGTTAAAACCACAATGCTCTGCTCTCTCAATTTATTTAAGTTAAGAAAAGTTCTTTATAGGTCGGGGACAATGTAAGCTCTGTTGCACCCAAGAGATTGGATTCAGATAAAGACATTTGAAATAATGTATGCATGGCTAAATTACTGAGAGGGTCCAATCATAGTCCCAGAATTAGAATATTAACCTAGAAGGCTGATCTAGAAATCTGACCTTCAGTCTGAGCCTATAGGTGGGCCCTCCAAGTTAAAGTCCTTTGTCACAGAGATGGGGCAGCTGAACACTACTGTGATCATCATTCCATTCTTCTGCCCTCCCCATTGGGCTACAGAAGGCAAGCAGCAAAGTTTAGGTTTCTGTAAGTTTTCTTTTTATTACATAACTGTTCTTGCTTAGTTGTATGTCACTTTTTATTTCTATTTTGATATTTCAAGGAGCGCGTCGGAGGTGACTTTTCAATACATCTCTATCTCTGTAGAAGTCTCATTCTGGCTGTCATAGAGATGCATTGAGCATCTGTGATGTAGCTTCTGACTTCCTGACTGTTAGATGTTTTGGGCACAAGATGACACAGCGGGACCAGAACAGTTTCGGTAAAATATGAAAATGCTGGAAGGTGAGTATAAGACAGGGGGGCATACATTTAAAGCATCAGTACAGCTATGAAAAAAAATGCTGTAGTGGTGATTTAATCTATGCCACACTTACAGTCTTACATTAGAATAATGACAATGGTATACAGTTTATCAATTTATATCATCTCATGCTCAACATATACCCAATATGTGCTATGCATACTATTTTAATTCACATATATATATAAAGATCAATACAAGTGCCAAGGTGGCCTTATATAATCTAATATATAAAGCTGAATGTGTGTATGTGTGTGTGTATGTCTGGGATTGGCATCTACACCGTCGCAACTACAGCCACAAAAGTTTGCACAGTCACACGTCTGGATCTCGAGAGCGTCATAGGCTATGTTGTGAGGCGAAATTTTAACCCCGCGCGTTCCAATTCACCAAACAATTTTGGCCCAGCATATACCAGCATATAGTCACTAAGGTGGGGCCCTGACTTGGAATATTCACCACACATGGGGACATGTATACACACCACATGCACACAAAGAGTAACTGCTAAGGTGGAGCCCCAACATTGGATACTCAGCACGCACCCGAACACAAACACACACATCACAAAGAGACACACACAACACAGAGATACACACCACACAGACACCCCCCCCCCACAGGGACACACACACATACACACCCTATAGGGACTGCGGTATAACAAGGTTTTTTCGCGGCCGCACCTGCCGCAAGTGCCGAAAACGCACTTGCCGCACCTGCCGCACACTTACCGCAAGCCCCATAGACATTGTATGGGGCTTGCCGCAAGTGAACCACAAGTGCGGCCGTTATGCGGTAATCGTGGCAGTTGCGTTTTTTTCACCGCAACTGCCGCGATCAGCGAAAAACGCTGATGTGAAAGGACCCTTAGCTATAACAAAATAGAATTTGAATATGTCATATTAATGAGCTGTAGGAAAATAGAATCTGAGCTGTGATTTGTTGCTATAGGCAGCCTAATAAATCTCCAGCCAACAGTAAACCCTCCCCCGGCCGGGCAGTATATTTAACTCACACATACACATAAAGACAGCTCATGTGACTGACATCTGCCTTAATTCCCTATATGGCACGTGTTGCACATTGGCTGTTTTTAATCAGATGTTTATTTTTGGAAAGTAAAGATACTAGACGTATGAGGCAAATTGTGTGAGGCGATTTGTGCACATCTGTGTATGTCTGTGTGGTGTGTGTGTCTCTGGGGTGGGTGTGTGTCCCAGTGGTGTACGTGTGTCCCTGTGGGGGGGTCCCTGTGGTGTGTGTCCTTTTGGGGGGAGGGGTGTCCCTGTGGTGTATGTCCTTGTGGAGGGAGGGGTGTCTCTGTGGTGTGTGTCCATCCCTATGGGGTCTGTGTGTTCCTGTGGAGTGTGTTTTTGTGTCTCTGTGTCCCTTTGGGGTGTGTATGTGTGTATGTCCCTGTGGTGTGTGTGTCCCTGTGGGGTGAGTGCATGTGTCCCTATAGGGTGGTATGTGTGCGTGTCCCTGTGGGGGGGGGGTCTGGGTGGTGTGTGTCTCTGTGTTGTGTGTGTCTCTTTGTGGTGTGTGTATTTGTGTTCGGGTGCGTAGTGAGTATCCAATGTTGGGGCTCTACCTTAGCTGTTACTCTTTGTGTGCATGTGGTGTGTATACATGTCCCCGTGCGTGGTGAATATTCCATGTCAGGGCCCCACCTTAGTGACTATATGCTGGTATATGCTGTTAGTCTTTGGTGCTGTCATTAAGCCCTTCTCATTCACAACTGTCAACTGGTAACTGTCACTTTCTCTCCATTATGTAGATAGGGCCAAAATTGTTTGGAGAACTGGAACGTGCGGGGTTAAAATTTCGCCTCACAACATATCCTATGACGCTCTCGAGATCCAGACGTGTGACTGTGCAAAATTTTGTGGCTGTAGTTGCTACGGTGTAGATGCCAATACCGGACATACACACACACACATACACATTCAGCTTTATATTTAGATAAGCATATAATTTTTAAAATAATTTATAAAAGTTATATTTTTTTCCACATAATATCTCAAGTTTGGTTAACATCTTTCAAAGTGATATACAATTATGTGGATTTCATAAAATATGAGAATTTAGTAATACCAGTGGCTTATTATCTTACCTCTCCATGTGCCAAGCCAGACATCATCTGAGAGGGGAAAGTGAAAGAAAACCAAGTGCAGCTCACATTTAAAACCTTGTCGGGAAAGGAAGTGCATACAAGGGTGTTGAGCCCTGGAGGGGGCCACACCCCAAGTACGACAAAAGAAGGACTCGCAAACCTTTTAGTATTTAGCTATACCTGGCTTGCTTTAATTTTCCCATTTAGATGAGGTCCGATTTGGCACATGGAAAGGTAGATGTTGAGCTCATGGAGGCATGAGCATGGAGAGTGGACAGGTGAACTGTGGCAGCTGACCCCATAGGTAGGAACAGGCTTGAGAGTTGTCAGAATAAATGTACAGTCTTCATTGGAGTACACCTGCCTGAGTGGTAAAGATGCTGTATAGCACAGGCAGAGTCCATAATAGAGCTTGCAGGCTATGGTAGAGGAGGTACAGCTTCTTACACTAGTAGATGCCAGGAGTAGCAGCGTCCAGTGCAGAGTGATATGGAGTGAGGTCTTGACTCACTGATGATGGTATGCAGCCTTGCTGGCATAGCAGGCTCCCGGAAGCTCTGCACAGTGAATGCAGGTGTAATGTCCACACGATATGAGGAATTTACAAGGGTAAACTTTAACTGTACTTTATTCTTCCATCTTTCTCCATCATATAACATAACAGTCTTTCATGCTCCAAAATGAAACTAAGGCGGCCGTCACACGCTAGGATATCTAGAACGATATTGTAAGCGATCACGTGCACGCGCGATCGCTTACAATATCGCTCACATCGCTGGTGAGATGTCACACAGCCAGACTCACCAGCGATGTGGATCCGCGATCTCGCTGGTAACTATGGTACACATCGGGTAACTAGGCACCGCACGTCGCTTACTTACCCGACGTGTACCATAGTTACCATCTCCCAGCATAGGCTCTGCCGCTGGGAGATCGCTCATCGTGGTGTTATACACCACGATGAAGCAGATCGCTAAATCGTAAATCGCTAGATCTGAGGTCCGGACTCAGATCTCGATTTTGCGATTTGATCAGATCTCGCTCGTCGTATCTTGCCGTCACACGCACAGACATCGCTTACGCGATGTTTAATCTGCCGCGTTCAAGCGATATCTTGCGCGATATCTGTGCGTGTGACGGCCGCTTAAAATTAACTTCCCACCCCCTTCTTATCATGATACACCAGACCTAGTTTTCTTAAAGAGACAGATCTAATTATTGTACATCACATCATCCCCCTTTATTTTATTTATTTATTTATTTTTTTTAACAACCTAGAAGAAATACATTGAGGGTACCGTTACACATCGCAACATGGCATGCAATTTCACTTGCAATTTGCTGGTTGCAGTGAAATCACACATTGTTCTATTTTGTTGCTGTGTACAAATGTAACAATGTGTCCATGATTTCACTGCAACCAGCAAATTGCCAGTGAAATTGCATGCAATGTTGCAACGTGTAACGGTACCCTGGCAATGTAACAATGTGAAAATGTCCAAGAAAGATATATGTCGGTTTTGGCCTATTTAGTCTATTCAAATCAGGCAAGGAAGGAAAAAACCAAAACAACAACCAAAAAGAATTATGTATATTTTTTCTTCTTTTCTCTTTTATACTTCTTCAATAAGCCGCGATGGAGCCCTCCTTTCTCATGTTGGATAGCGTCTGGGCTCAGTGAGTGTGTCTATTATTGAAGAATTGTTCACTTCTGGGTGGTCCTCTCCACCATCGAGTACCAAGTCTTCCACCAGAGGAAGACCATCATTTTGCGGTATGATTTTAAATTGTGATGAATTTCAAGTTAGGCTAGGGTCACAGTTGCATTTTTCACAAGCGTTTTTGGAGACCTGCGTTTTCAAAAACGCATGTAAAAAACGCACCCATAGGCCCCCATGTTAAAAAACGCATGCCCTAATAGCAAAAACGCATGTGTGACAGTACCATTCGTTTTTGGTGCTTTTCCAAAAACGCATGCGTTTTTTAATATGGGGCCTTATGGGAAACGCATGCAAAAACGCATGTACAATTAGTACCATTCAAAAACGCATGCGTTTTTTTTAACATGGGCTCCTATGGAAAACGCATGCGTTTTTGAATGACACTAAACGGTACTAATTGTACCATGCGTTTTTGCATGGTTTTCCATAGGGGCCCATGTTATAAAAACGCACCAAAAAATAGTACATGCACTATTTTTGGGTGTGGATTTAAAAACGCAGCCAAAAACGCAGGGAGCCATCACACACCTTAAAAAACTCATGATGACATGAAAAAACGCATGAGTTTTGTTAAATCACTAAAAAAACTCATGCCAACTGTGACCCCAGCCTCATGAAGTGTCCATTTCGCTCAGCCGTGACCATGCTGCCTTTCTTATCAGTAACATTGTATTGTGCAGGATTATAAGTAGCTGAGGTCTTGTTGGTGGGTTTTTGACGCACGATGACAATATCCCCTTTTTTGATGGCATTCGGCTGTGCCCATCGCCTTCTGTCTGCATAACGTTTCATAGCTTGTTTGCTAGAAGAGTCTGCTGATCGCACAGAAGAGTCACTTGGTAAGGGATGACTGGTCACGTCAGGGATACGTATGCGTGGAGTTCTGTTAAACATTAGATGAGCTGGAGCAGCATTAGTAGTAGAATGTGGCGTATTGCGATAATTGGAAGAAAAACCCCACTACTCCAGGATACATCCGGCGAGCTAGCAGCCGGATGGCAGATAATTGCCACCCGGCGCGATCCAGCTCCGTGCAGCCCGATAGTATTCTATGCAGCAAAACTCCGGTCCAGGCTGTCACTCCTGACAGCCCCGGACCGGACGCCGCCGCAATGTGAACCCAGCCTTAGGCTGGCTTCACACTGCAGTTTTTCACTGATCAGTGTCCATCCAGTTTGTATGCCAAAACCAGGAGAGGAACCAGGAGAGGAACTTGCAGAGAAAAACTATAATTGAAACATTGACACCTGTTCTGAGTTTTGGAGACACTCCTGGTTTTGGCACCCAAACACTGATAGACACTGATCAGTGAAAAACTGCAGTGTGAAGGCAGCCTTAGTAATTTTTTAGTACCAACAATTCCCAGATGACCTTCATGTGCGATCTGTATGACTAAGTCTTAAGTACAACCAGTTTGGTACCTCGAAGAATGAGGTGTTCTTCAGTGACTGATAATTCCTCCCGTACACTTGAGAATAGTTTTAATTCCTTCAGATCAATCTCAGAATCGGGACATTTTTCTTTTTGGATTTCATGCCACCTTCGATTTTGTATGATTTGTATTAAGGCACACAGCGTCTTGTCACTTGTTGCATTCACAAACTGATCAATGGAGAGTGCTTTAGGCACTGCATGAGCAGTAATGAAGCGTATGTATTCTTCAATGGAGGATCGCTCAGGTGAGGCATCATTCATAGGATATCTTGAAAGATAGTCAGCCGGATTGCTGAATTTTCCATGTTTGTGAACAATTTTGTAGTTATAGTCCTGTAGACGTAGACCCCATCATTCAATGCGTGCAGGCATTTTAGTCTGGGATTTCCAAAGATCGTAAGGAGTGCTTGATGGTCGGTGACGATGGTGAAGGGAGCTCCATAGAGAAATAAGTGAAAGTGTTCACATCCCCAGACAACTGCCAAGCTTTCTTTTTCAGGTTGTGAATATATCTTTTCAGTGCTTGCTAAGCTTTTACTTTAATAAGAAATGATGTGAGGATCTTGATTATTATCCTTATTTTGTGCTAAGATAGCACCCAGCCCCACGGGACTGGCGCCACAATTAATTCGGTTCGAAGTGCCGGATCAAAATAAGCCATGGTAGTTGTTGAGCAAAGTTCATTTTTAATTGTTTCAAAAGAGGTCTTTCAGTCTTGGGAGCATTGAAAGACACAATTTTGCTTTGTAAGTTCTCTTAATGGACTGCTGATAGTTGAAAAATTTGGAATATATCTAGCACAGTAGCTTGTGTCGAGCCCCAGGCTTTGGGATATCAGTCTCCAGGGGTAGCATTGGTGTGTCACGGGGAGTGGTGGCAACGCCTGATCCCGTGTCCTGAGTGACACTTCAAAAAAGGGAATTATTTACAGGGGAAATATATATACAGTTCTCGTGACGCCACCCGTAGTGTCTGGTGATAGGTCACCAGTGCTGCCACAGTCCGCCGGAGGTAGCTGGTAATGCGGCTAGGATGACTTAGCCCCCTACAGGTAGGGCTGTTCCTCCGGGGCAGCGTTCCTGGAATGGGAACAGGTTGATGCAAGAAAACACAGGCAGAAGCAAAGTCACTTTCTCCCGGGTACTTTACTGTTAACTTGTAGCAGCATCAGTCACAGTGCACAGTTCAGCATTCAGATGTTACAAGAACAGGTAGCTTAACGGGTGGCTGCAAGTGGATCCCAGGTGGTATTGTGGAACCCTTGGTGTTCCTTTGTTAACTAACCCATGTCCTCTCTTCCCCGCTTTGGATTGATCTATACCCAGTAGCTCCATGTAGGTAGCAGCGGGAGTCCCCTCCCTCGTTGGTGAGGAAGCAGGCAGGCCGCTCCGATGGCAGGGTGATGCGGCTGATAAACAAGCCACAGCAGCCAGTTGCCGACTGCAAAGCTGAACTCTGGCCGGATCCTAGGGCCCGGCGTTCCCTTGGTGGACTGGAGTATCCCCTGGAGTATGGGCGCTCCAATCTGAGGATCTCCCTTTCTCTCTTGGGCCCGGACTTCTCTTGTCGGCCGCCCTCTTTCAGGACCTCCTCAAGGTTCCTTCTTCTTCCCTCCGGTTCGGCTTGAAACCGCCCCGGTTTGACCTTCTGCCTCGTTCCACTAAGCTCAATCTTCTTAAAACCTTTCCTTTTCCTCCATCTCCTCCTGGCCCCTCAGCCGAGAGATCTAAGGCCCAAAGACCTCGGAGCAAAAAGACCTCCTTGATCCCCCTAGAGGTGATTATATCCCCTCCTGGGAAACCTCCCACCCTAAACTAATGTGGGAGTGCTGGGAGTGGGTCCCACCCACCATCTTAGGGTCCACCTGCAGCTGGAGTATTTACACCTCTTTTACGGGTGCAATACCCCTCTGTGACGCCTGCATTTGTGGGGCACCACACTTGCCATTCCAAGAAAAGAGCGTACTTCACTGGCAGTTTGTGGAATTGAGGCTGTTTTGATTGATTCTACTTTCTTAGGATCAGGTTGTACTCCTTTCGCCGAGAAGATGTGACCATAGAACTCTAATGAACTTCTATCAAATTCGCATTTTTCTTTGTTTAAAGTGAGTCCAGCAGAGAGCAGGCATTCGAAGATGTTGTATAGCGCACGATCAGGGGTGGACTGGCCCAGGTGGCAGGGGGGCAAGTGCCCCCTGGGCTGGTGGTATAGCCCACATCTAGGGCTGCCCCCCCACTACAGCAGCAGACGGCGTCAGACATGGTAAGTGAGCAGCAGTGGCCTGATAGCACCCCCTTTCCCCCCCGGGCATCAAAAATTCCTGATGGCCCCCCCCATGCTTCTCAACTCAGGGCTGGCAGACCAAAACTGCCACCCGGGGCTAGAGTCACCAGCCAGCCCCTGCGCACGATTATGTTCAGCTGGAGTTTTACCAAACACCAGTATGTCATCACTGTAATTAAAGGCATTTGGAATGTGTTGAATGACGCTCCTTATCGCATCCTGAAAAATTTCCGCTGCTGAGCAGACTCCAAAAGTCAATCTTTTATATCTTCTGAGGCCCACATGTGTGGAAAATGTTGTTAAATATCTGGATTCTGGACTCGGTTCTAATTGGTGATAGCCTTTATTGAGGTCGAGCTTTGAAAAGACGGTCGCTCCATTTAATAAATGAATGATGTCATCAATCGTGGGTGAGATATGTCTTTCTCTCTGGATAGCGGTGTTGGGTAGGCGCATGTCAACACACAGTCTCACCTGCTCAGGAGTCTTTGGTTTTTGAACTACCACAAGTACCAGTAACAGTTTCAATGACGTCCTCATCCATGAAGAATTGAAGTTCTTTTTCTACCTTCTTTGGCTGGGGTCACACATAAGCCCTTGGTCCGTTTTTGGCTTCATTTTTGGCATTTTTTTTTTCTAAGTCCAAAAACTGATAGAAAAACGGATTGGATGTAATAAACACCCTGTCCGTTTTTTTCTGCACTTAAAAACATTGCTATGTCCATTTTTGAGCCAAAAACGTTGCTAGCAACGTTTTTGGGGTCTGTTTTTAAAAAAAAAATAATTTTTTAACATGGGCCCTATGGAAAAACGGATCCGTTTTTTTGGGGTGCCTTAAAAAAACGGATCCGTTTTTTTTGAGAATTTTGTTCAAAAATTACTAAGTCCAAAAACGTTCAAGGGTGTAGGAGGCTCAAAAAGCACCCAAAAAAATGGATTGGTCATGGAAATCACTTCCAAAAACGGATTTCTATACGTGACCCCAGCCTTTCTCAGGTGAAAAGGAATGCGTTATGTGCTTGGGCTACTGGACGAACACTGTCGTCCACATGAAGATGTACTTGAGAGTCCTTTAATTTCCCCAAACCACTAAATAAGGAGGGAAAACTGTTTACCATGGCCTGTACATCCATATCTGCCGGGCCAGTTATGGTATGAATAATCTGGATGAGACCTAGCTTCAATGCAGTGTGATAGCTGAGAAGACAGCCTCCCGATCCTTGTAATGTGTTAAAAGTGGTTTTCTGCCTGTTTTCTTTATAGCTGATTTCCGTGTCAAATTGTCCTCTTGTAGCTAGAGGTGTTGTAGATCCATATGGAAAGATTTTAGTATTCACTTGCTGTAAATCTGCCTTATTTTTCAATTGTTCATATGCAGTGCTGTCTATAATATCCACTGAAGCACCCGTATCTATTGTAAAGGTGATATTGGTGTTGCAGATTGGGAGTGTGATGCAGGGAGACTGCACGGAGCCAGTGGCAGAAGTGGTGAACACATAGTTTTTCCGCCCCAGATATTTCTTCTGTGTCCTGATTTACTATTTTTATACTTGCGGGCTTTGTTAGAGGCAGAGAAGACTTGTACTGTGCTGACCTGCAGACAGCTGCAAAATTATTCCCTTTTCCACATTTACTGCATGTCTGTCCTATAGCTGGACATTTGTTCAGCTGCTGAGGGAAAACCTGTCCACATCTATAGCATTTCCTCTGTTTCGGGGTTTGCTTCTCTTGTGTACTTTTATGCTTGAGATTATGCACATGTAAATTATCCCCACTCTCCATTGCAGTAGCCTGATGATCTGCTGTTTCTATAGCACGGGCCATTTTGGAGTAAATCATGTAGAGAGAGATCCTGCTGCAGAGCTTTGCACCTTATTTATTGGATGAGCAGGTGACAAATACTTGGGTTGACAAATACTGGTTAGAATTTCATCATCTACATCTGTGAATGCACATCCATGTGCCAGCTCTCTCAACCGGGTGACATAGGTGTCTATTAGGGATGGGCGAATCTACTCGCTAGGAGTCGTTACTCTGCGAGTAATAGTGGAATCGCAGGACTCGGTACTCTGCGAGTTTCCATGCTATTACTCGCACAATAGCGAGTCCACCATCCCTCCGTCCCCCCCCGCAGCCTCCCCACCCGATCCTAAGTTAGGACCGGGCGGGGGGAGCAGGAGCAGGGCCTCAGGACTCAGGCGGGGAAGCCGGCGGTGAAATTTGCTCACTGCCGCTTCCCCGACTGAGTCCTGACCAGGGGTGGGCTTGGGGGCGTGGGGGGTTGGGTTTGCACCGGCCCGGCCGGCTACTTACCGCTGCCTCCGCCGGCGCCGGCCGCAAACTCGCTCCCCGCCTCTTTGCTGCTCTTTCCGGAAATTCCCGAGCGCTGACAGAAGCAGTGAATAAATTAACTTCCGTCACCGCTCGGGAATCTCCGGCAGCAGAGCGAGTCTGGCTGACAGCAGGGTTCAGCTCAGGTCATAATGACCTGAGCTGAACTCTGACTGTTTAGTCAGTTCTCAGCTCTGCTACATCCCTGTGTGTCTATGCACAGACAGGGATGTAGCAGAGCTGAGATTGCATTTTGGACTACGTCGGACGGAAGAGGATTTTTTAAATAAAGATGGAGTCCCTAATGTCTTTTTTGTTTTATTTTTAATAAAAATTTTTTCTCTGTTTTTGTGTTTTTTTTATATTGATTACTGGAAATTCATGGCGGTCATGTCTAATATTGGCGTGACCGCCATAAATTTCGGGCTTTGGGCCAGCTGATAATACAAAGCTGGCCCTAACCCCTTTATTACCCAGTGAGCCACCCGCCACCAGGGCCACTGGAAGAGCGGGGTTCAGCGCAAGAGGATGGCGCTTCAATGAACGCGCCATCTTCTGGGGAGGCTGCGAGCTGCAATTTGCAGGGGGGTGCCCATAAAGCTTGGGCCTCCCTGCGCTGCAGATTCCAGCCCCCAGCTGCTTAGCTGTACCTGGCTGGACATAGAAATTGCGCGGAGCCCCACGCATTTTTTTTTATTATTTCATGAAAATCATGAAATAATAAAAAGGGCTCCCCTATTTTCTTGTTTCTGGCAAGGTACAAATAGGCACCTGGTGGATGGGGGCAGCCCGTCGCTGCCTGCTGGATCCGGCTGGTTACAGAAATACGGCGAAGCCCACGTCATTTTTTTTCTGAAAAATCAATAAAACAATCCTAAAAAAGGGACTGCATCTTTATTAACCCCTCGCCCATGGTCCAGGGGTTAATAAAGATGCAGTCCCTTTTATTTATATTTTTTTATGGATTTGTCAGAAAAAAATTTGACGTGGGCTTCCCCCCTCACCCTTATAGGGTCCGGCAGCAGAGGAATCGCTGCAATACTCGTTCCCCATTCATTTACATTGGACTCGCTAGACTCGCAACGAGTAGCGAGTCCTGGACTCAGACTCGTTAGAGTCTAGCGAATCCGAGTAATTTAGGATTCGCCCATCTCTCGTGTCTATGGATTCTTCCGGAAGCTGCTTAGCAATTCTGAATTTGTATCTTTCATATCTGATATTTTTTTTGGGATTGAAGTAGTCAGTGAGAGCTTTGGTGCAATTGCTGTATGTGTCTGTCTCAGCTGCAGGTAATGTGCTGTATACATCATAGACTCATGAACCTGCACAATGTAAGAGCACAGCCTTCTTTCTTTTCTCCTCTTTTATGTCCACGGCTTCTAGAAAGTTTTCAAATCTGTTTAGCCATTTTTCTCCAGTTATGGGAGAGATTAATAGCATCAGTCATATCAAACTGTGGGAAGCTGTGTAAGTATTCAGCCATGATAGAGTCTCTCAGTGATGCTGGTGTGTGAAGCAGTAAACAGTGATCAGTACTCACAGCAGCCAGTGGTTATATCCCAACCTCGTCGCCAGTTGTAATATCCACACGATATGAGGCATTCACAAGGGTAAACTTTAACTGCACTTTATTCTTGTCTTCCATCTTTCTCCATCATATAACAGAGCAGTCTTTCAGCAGCATGCTTCAAAGTGAAACTAAAACTTAACTCCCCACCTCCTTCTTCTCATTACCCATGGTACACCAGACCTAGTTTTCTTAAAGAGGCAGATCTAATTATTGTACATTACAGGTGTGTCAGGTGGGTGTGGCGAGCAGGACTTAACCTGTGTGAGTTGTGGAGTTCAGTCTGTGTGAGAGCAGAACAGGGCCTCTGAGGGAGATTCAGTCTGTGAGAGAGAGAGAGCAAAACAGAGCCTCTGAGGGAGTTCAGTCTGTGTGAGAGCAGAACAGGGCCTCTGAGGGAGATTCAGTCTGTGAGAGAGAGAGAGCAAAACAGAGCCTCTGAAGGTACCGTCACACAGGGACATATCGCCGGCGATATTGCCGGGGATCGCGGGAGCGCGCATCCCTGACAACATCGCCGGTGAGATGTCACACTGAGCAACTTACCGGCGATGTCGCCGGCTAGTTGCCGCGGCTATCGCTCGCTGAGTTGCCCAGCAACCCAGCGAGCGATAACCCGCAATGTTGGATATAGGCGGAATCGCCCGTAACATTGCGGGTTGCCGCGTTACACAGGGCGATCAGGCAGAATCGCCTGAGCAACATCGCCAGGTTTCCGAACATTGTTGGGAAACCTGGCGAGGTGACTCAGGCGATTCATCGCCTGATTATCGCCCTGTCACACGCGGCAATTCGCCGGCGATGTCGCCGCAACCTGGCCACGCCCCTCGGTTGCCGGCAACATCGCCGGCGATATCTCCCCGTGTGACGGTACCTTTTGGGAGTTCAGTCTGTGTGAGAGCAGAACAGGGCCTCTGAGGGAGATTCAGTCTGTGAGAGAGAGAGAGAGAGCAAAACAGAGCCTCTGAGGGAGTTCAGTCTGTGTGAGAGCAGAACAGGGCCTCTGAGGGAGAAGAGTCCATGTCCTGTGGAGATGAGTGGAGCCATGGGGCCAGAAGGCAGAGGGTTTTGCAGCACCTGTAGTTGGGAAGACTGGCTGACCCTGGAGGGGCTCGCAATGGCGTGTCTGGTGCAGCCGCTTGCCTGGAGGTCTGGGCCTGTGATAGCAGACTTGGAAGCGGATGGCGACCTGGAGACACGTGCTGAGGAGTCCGTGGGGATGCCTGGCTTGCCCTGGAGCTCTGGTAGCTAAACCCAAGTCTGGGCCTGGTTCTGACCGGTATCCTATACCAATGCCGGTGTGTGTCCCAGAATGTGTGCGGGGACAGTGTAGAGCAGCAGAAGCTCTGTGTAGTGGCTGTGAGCACATTAGCAGCCTGTATGCATGGACTGAGCTACTCCAAGGGGAACTAAGCTAAGGAAGAGCCTGGCTGTGGGTCAGAGACTGTTATGTGTGAACAGGTGTGTACCGGCTGTGCCCGGACCCCTGTGGGACTGTGCATGACCCATATGTTCTGTGTGTAATAAGCACTCTAATATTGAGTGTTGTACAGACTGTTCTGTGTATATAGTGCCATGTGGGCAGTTATCACCCTTGGGACCGACTATAAGGTTATAAAGGTCCCGTGACAACTATATGAGAAAATGTTATGTATTATGTGTGAATAAGGCTAGGCGGCCATAAACGGCATAGGGAGCTATGATTGGTGCTCATGGTGTTCCATGTAGCTGTAATCAGTGCTCCCGGGAATATCAGCCTTTTTAAAACAGTATATGTGCAATGTAATGTACTGTTGTATGTAATGTTATGTTGATTATGGTGTTATGTGAGTGTATTATGAATTTTATATGCGATGAGCAGTTTGAGCTTAATAAACTGCTCCTTACATTTTTTAACAGTTAAAAACATGTTTTGGTGTCATTTTACGCTGCCAAGCGAGCCTTTAGGCGTACGCTACCTCACAGCCCATAGACTATGGTTTCAATGGGGAAAGCAGATCAGTAAAAGTGCAACAAGCATATCAAGGCTGCTGCATTCCCCAGCGTGGTGGTTTTTAACCCTTCATCTTCCCTACTTTAATTTTCTGATATAATGACCTTTGTGTTTTCTTTGGCTGTAAGCCATAATCATCAACATTTACAGAACTAAACACTTGAAATAGATCACTCTTTAATGACTCTATATGCGTTTCATTTTTTTTATTGAATTACTGAAAAAATTTACTTTTTGATGATATTCTAATTCATTGAGATGCACCTGTACATAAACTGGGTTGTGAATACTTAGGTGCAGTAATTATTGAAGCGTGACATTTTACTATGAAACATAATGATGAAAAAAATAAGTTTCTTCAGTTCACTATTCACCACAAATTAATATGGATTGCTGAATTAGACTACTGGGCACTGCAGGAATGCCAGGAGGACAACTAGAATATGCATTGTACATGAAATGTGAGCCCCAATGGGGACAGTGTTGCAAATGTATGTAATTATGTATGTATGAAACTTCCATATATATAAGAAACCAGGAGTGCACCATGTAAGGGCAATCCTGGGAAGCTATTCAAGGATAACTGAATACATAAGAAAAAGGAGTCAAAGCGTCAAATGAGCAATTAGGGTGCTGATTTATTGACATACACCATAAAAAAGCCCAGGAAGGGAAGGCAGTGCAAAGTGAACAATGTCATGATAGGTGCAAAACAGCGGATTACAACAGATGATCTTGGATTGCACATGAGTGAACATGAATAGGCCAAAAACAAGATTACCACAAACAGGGCTGCCACTAGGAATTTCGGGGCCCCTTACTAGCAAAATTTTGGGGCCCCCCTGAGACTCCACCCCATCTCTGCCTCCACCAAGCTCCGCCACCATCCAGGCTGCACCTCCACCCAGGCTCCGCCTCCAGCCCTCGAATCTTCCATATTTTCACCGCCCACTATTGGTTGGAAAAACTTCACTTCTGCACCGCGTCCTCACCAATTACACATTAACCTCTTTCTATACCTTGTTCTTTATTAGAGCTGAGGAGGAATGTGAACAATAAATGTTACATGAGGCAGAATAATACTGGGGGTGTGGAACCTTTTTCTTGCTGGGAGGACATTTGGAAATTTCTACCATCATTGGGGGGGCGCACATCACCATGAAAATTACCCGGCTACATTTAATTAATTACCTCACCTAATTTGCTGGCTGCAGCTGCTTCTCTGTGTCTATGATGTTCAGTGATATCTGATCTTCCAGGTTTGCGTTGGTCTGGAGCGCAGTCGACTCTGTGACAATACGTTTTGTAAATCAAATACATCATGTAGGAGACTGCTATATATACAATGTACAAGACAAAGTATATACAGCACTGCAGAGGGCTAGGGGGCACATTCCCTTGCAGCCCCCATCATCCACTTGCATTGCACAATACTGCATCCCCCATCATAATCCCCTTGCAGCCCCCATCATAATCCCCTTGCAGCCCCCATCCTTCTCCTCTTCCAGATAATATAATGCTGCCTCACAGCCGCTCCAGATAATATAATGCCGCCTCACAGCCGCTCCAGATAATATAATACTGCCTCACAGCCGCTCCAGATAATATAATGCCGCCTCACAGCCGCTCCAGATAATATAATGCTGCCTCACAGCCGCTCCAGATAATATAGTTCTGCACACACAGCTTGCTCACTGCACACACAGCCACATATATTGCACACACAGTCAAATACATACATTGCACACACCATCACATACATAGATTGCACACACCGTCACATACATTGCACACACCGTCACATACATATATCGCACACACCGTCACATACATACATTGCACACACAGTCACATACATTGCACACACAGTCACTCTGCACACAAAACCTGCACAGCACACTGCACACACAGCCAACACACACACTGCACCTTCTCTCCTGTGTGGTGCTCCATGCTCCCTCAAGGTCTTCATGCCAGGCCCAGGAAGCAGTGACTAAAGCAGTGCTGTGTGAGGAGGAGAGCAGGCCAGGCCGGAAGACTCTAACCAGCTCCTCTTCGGCAGAGAGGTAGGCGTGCTGCTGCATGTCTCAACTCCTACAGTCCCCAGCCTGCTCCTGCAGTCTGACAGCGATAGGAAGAAGGGGGAGGGGTGGTAGCAGCATCAGCGGCGGCAGCCTCACAAAATAATTAACATCTGCCAGTAGTCCTCTGGCAGCCGTGATCAGCCGCCTGGGGACCGGCCGGGTAGAGTGCCACACAGCTGACGCAGGGGTCGGCGGGCTCCGGGCCCCGTACATCCGGGTGACCGCAAATGGTACGCCACTGGCCACGCCCCCTACAGTCATCAGTCATGGCCAGGCCCCCTCTTCCTCATAAAAATGGCCACGCCCCATGCAGGGAGGTCCAGGCCCCTGACTCCAGGCAGACTCGTCACCCCCTGATGGCAGGCATGACCACAAAATAAAGTGGAATGAATAGTTGCAGAGTAAACACTCCTACATTAGCCCCAAAACATCATGTTACATCTTATTACAACTGCATCATATGCAATAATACCACTGTAGGTTGGAATATGGACGTACATAACAAAAAAGAAGAAATACAGATATTAAATACAATACAAGAGAACCTGATCAGACACAATCATAAAGGGTTAAACCCAAATTCTTACCCTGATTGTCATCAGCCATTGAACAATGTGTACAACAAGGAGGACACTGGTAGGTGACCCCGACGGCGTTTTATGGCCTGGGAATCCCTAACGCCACTTAATTAGGAGGATGATGACAATCCTGTGTAACTGACATCTTTTGTAGTTTTTTACATGTGACATACTATAATCATATATATATTTTTGTACAAAATTACTGTTGTAATCCACATATCCCTGCTGGTTTGCACCTATTGTGAGATTGTTCACTTTGCACTGCCTCCCCTTCCTGTGCTTTTTATGGTGTGTGTCAATAAATCAGCACCCTAATTGCTTATTTTAAGCTTTGACTCCTTGTTCTTATTTATAATATTAAATAGTGATTGCACATTTTTAAGAAGCAATAGCCATGCTATGGGGTTTCATTAGTGTGAACAGACCTATAAGATCATGGATGTGAAGCATATAATGCCCATATCATTTTTTTTTATATATTGCTTTCACGTAAGTGTAGAACATATGGCCTTGTTTGCTGTTGACCCTTTGCAATTTGAAAGATTTGCTCTCCAATAGAATAAAAACTTAATAACTAATAATAATAATGATAATAAAATAACAATTCACACACAATTTCCTTAAAAATACAAAGCTCTCTTAAACTGATGTTTTAAGGACATTGTAATCTTACAGGACTTCTTAGCTGCTGCCACATCTGGAATTGTATGCAAAATTCAGACTCTGCAGGTGTCAAAGCACCAGCAAACTCCATGAAGCTTTAAAAAATTCCCAAAAATTCTACAGCTTAATTTAAGCTGGTAGACCTGATGGCTGAGGACAATCCTAACCATAGGTTAGGTGTAGTCCCCAGCCAACGGGTCTTCAAGTGAGTGTTTAGGCCCCAAATAAACAGATAAAGTTTTAGGGCCATTTTAAATTTCTAACTTTTTCTCGAACTTACCGTAGCTGGATTTGCCGACTTTTGGGGAAAGTGTTCGGGTTTCCGATCACTGAACCAAATCAGCCATGTTTGTACCGAATTTGAAATTGATGAACATGTTCGAGCAAAGTTCTCTCATCTGTACTAACCACAAGATGAGCAATAATGTCCTGGTCAGGGGGTACCCCACACTGGGTGGCAGATCGGGAAAGTTTTATCTTGAATGGGGCACTTTTAATGCTTTTACAAGATGGAAGCAAAAGTCGGACGACCAACTGCTGTTCAATTCATTCTTTACGGGCCTGACAGAAAAAAAGGAGCGTTGTGCTCAGCGCTAACATAGTGAATTAATGGACTGACAGTGGAGCATGAGCAGTGATTAAAAAAAACCCTATGTTCTGCTGATCAGTTGTAGTGGACAGAACGCCTAAGGATAGGTTCACTGAACAACCCCTTTAAAGGAATTTAACACAATAATCAAATGTGGTGATCTGAAACTATTTTTATTGTTTTCACCATGTTGGATGTAGTACTTGTCTTCAACATGTAAATGGTTTATTGGTATTAGGCAGTTATGATAACATCACAAGGCAGATGACATCATAGACACTGAATGACATCACAATTGATATAGAATGTAGCTAGATCTACACAGGAGTCATCTTCTGCCACTAGGATCTGACAGTCGGAGGGGACGAGTCCAGGTAGGGAGCTCTGTACTTTTATTGGGTTATGGCAGCTAAAACCTCCCGCTATCTTATATGGAGCTCATATTCTTTCCCCCAAGAAAGAACATACACACTCCATGTTTGGATAAGTGTACAAATATCATAAGTTGACCACATATTTAGGTCTAAGTTATCGCTCAGAACAAATTAACCTTATTTTTCCTTGCTATCTAAGTTGCTACCACCGCCCAGGGGCGTGAAGAGGGGGGTAAGAAATATTAAGTAGAGAAGGATATTACGGAACATGTATACTTTTTATTGGAGATATCTTGCAAATAACTTAATTATAAAAGACTAGCTGTGAGCCCGATTCTAAAGAATCTAGAGTCTAGAATCTGTATATAATTTGTTTAAGAGTTGTAAATAATAGACTTAAACACCAGATATATGACTAAGTAGGCGATGTAGGCAAAACTGTGAGGGTAGCAATATAGTGGAGGTGTAGAAAGAGTTAATGTCCGACTAACAGGACTATAACACAGTAGGAACTTATAATGATATAAAAAATGTTATTGAAGGAGTTAATGTCCCAAAGGCACTCCCACAACAGACTCAGCGCTGTAAATTATATCCAAAATGATGTTGAAGGGGTTAATGTAGCAGTGGCAGTAGTTATAAACACTACTAAATATGCAGTTAATGCTGAACTGGTATATAATGGGTTAATTTCGCAGTGTGATTACAACTATACACTGTGTAATAGAAATAACAACAATAATGGAATATAAGGGGTTAATGTTCCTACTGGGAGTAGTAATAGAGAATACAACGTATGGAGTTAAGGCAGAAATGGTATATAAGGGGTTAACTTAGTAGTGGCAGTACAACTACACACTGTGTTATAGAAATTACAGATAAAACGGAATGTAAGGGGTTAATGTTGGTACTGTCATGAGTACAATGAGAGAAGCGCCTCACTGGCCATTGAGATACATGAAGGACTTTGAGTTGCAAATTTAATGCTGTAAGTGAGGCGCGAAGGTCATTGGTCGGTGTGTGCTGGCGCCGAGCAATGAGCTTGGCGCCTCACTTACAGGAGAGAGAGAGAGAGAGATTTACTAATAGGGGAGTGCGGTGAAATGAATTGTGTGTATAGAGGTGGGTCAGTGGTTAGCACTGCGCGGTGGCTCAGTGGTTAGCACTGCGCGGTGGCTCAGTTGTTAGCACTGCGCGGTGGCTCAGTGGTTAGCACTGCGCGGTGGCTCAGTGGTTAGCACAGCGTGGTGGCTGAGTGGTTAGCACTGGGTGGTGGCTTAGTGGTTAGCACTGCGCGGTGGCTTAGTGGTTAGCAGTGAGTGCGGTGGCTCAGTGGTTAGCAGTGAGTGTGGTGGCTCAGTGGTTAGCAGTGAGTGCGGTGGCTCAGTGGTTAGCAGTGAGTGCGGTAGCTCAGTGGTTAGCAGTGAGTGTGGTGGCTCAGTGGTTAGCAGTGAGTGCGGTGAGATTGGTCAGCAGGGGCAAGTGCAGTGCGCCGTGGGCAGAGTGGTCAGCGCAGCGCCGTGGGCAGAGTGGTCAGCGCAGCGCCGTGGGCAGACTGGTCAGCGCAGCGGCGTGGGCAGACTGGTCAGCGCTACGCCGTGGGCAGAGTGGTCAGGCTGCAGCGTGGGCAGAGTGGTCAGCACAGCGGCGTGGGCAGAGTGGTCAGCGCAGCGGCGTGGGCAGAGTGGTCAGCGCAGCGCGTGGGCAGAGTGGTCAGCGCACCGCCGTGGGCAGAGTGGTCAGCGCACCGCCGTGGGCAGAGTGGTCAGCACACACATACACACACACATACACACACTTCGCTATACTTACCACCGGCCCTGCGTCTTCCCCGCCACGTGGATCCTGAGTCGACATGTTGCGGCCCCCGGACGACTGGATCCAATATTGGGTCTGGGAAGTCTGGCGAGCCTTCCCGGACGCCATCTTGGACAAAGTATGTTGGTGGCCCCGGACGACTGGATCCAATATGTCCGGGAAGTTTGGCGAAACTTCTTGGACGCTATATTGGATCCAGTAGTTTGGGGCGGCGAGATGTCGACTGAGGATCCAGGCGGCGGACGCAGGGCCAGTGGTAAGTATAGCGGAGTGTGTGTGTGTGTTTGTGTGTGTGTGTATGTGTATTTGTGTGTACAAAGTGAAGGAAGTGCGGACAAAGTGACGGAAGTGCGGACAAAATGACGGAAGTGGCTACATACACACACATATATACACATACTGTACATTGCATATGGAGGGGTGAGGAGAGCGGAGGCTGGAGGGGTGAGGAGAGCGGAGGCTGGAGGGCAGAGGACAGGGGAGGCTGGAGGGCAGAGGACAGGGGAGGCTGGAGGGCAGAGGACAGGGGAAGCTGGAGGGCAGAGGACAGGGGAGGCTGGAGGGGTGACATGACGCCACCTCTCTCCTCCTACAGGCTGCATACCTCTCTCCCTCGGTTTAGGCTGCACAGCAGCGGTGTCCGTATCCCCGGGGCCACTTGGCCTCCTGCCATCCGGCAGAGGACTGAGCCCCGGAGGCTGGTGGCAGTGCAAGAGCGGAGCGTGATCCGTGCAGCCGCCATTGCGCAGCCCCGGGCACCGGAAGTGAGGGGGAGGAGCCAGGACTTGTGAAAGCAGCCGCAGGTAATGGCGGTCGTCTCCCGAAGTGGTGTGTGGCGGACAGGAGACAACCGGCTAACGCCGGTCGTCTCTCGCCCGTGATGTGTGGGTGTTTTGGGCAGTGTTGGGGCGGCCGTAAGCGTGGCGGGGCTGGGTGAGTCCCGCTCTGCTTACGGCCGGCATCTTGGTCCACCCTGAGCGGGTGTAGTGGCCAAGGCACTTGCGTGTGGTGACGTAATTGTTGTCACTTGAAGACGGAAGTGGCTTCGGCTTTTATATATGGCGGGCCGATTCTAAAGAATGAGGTAGTGTAGAATATGTATGTAGTTGAGATACTGTGATTGACAGAACTTGTTAAGTCAACATGATTGAAGTACATATATATATATACATAGCAGTAGGATGGTATATGGTGGTAATTACAGCACATGTATAGCAGCACTATAGTATATGGCGGTAGATTATAGTAAATGTATAGCAGCACTATAGTATATGGCGGTACATTACAGTACATGTATAGCAGCACTATAGTATATGGCGGTACATTACAGTACATGTATAGCAGTGCTATGGTATATGGCGGTACATTATAGTACATTATAGCAGCACTATGGTATATGGCAGTACATTATAGCACATGTATAGAAGCACTATGGTATATGGCAATACTGCGGTCACCACGGTCCCCCACTCCTCCTGGCCCCCGGTCGTCCACAGTAAAATTTAAAAAATCCTCAGTGAGGATACTCACTTGTCCAGCGGCTCGCTCCACCTCCGCCTTGTAGGTCCTCCAGGCCTTTAGGACCTGTCGTTGCCTGGGAAAGTGATCAGCTGAGGAGGGGAGGGGGGGCAGGATTGTGTTGGGGGGGCAGAATGGAGCGAGTGGGGCAGGATGGAGCGAGCGGGGCAGGATGTAGCGGGAAGGGGGGGCAGGATGGAGCCGGAGGGGGCAGGATGGAGGCGGGGGAAACAGGATGGAGGCGGGGGAAACAGGATGGAGCCGGGGGAACAGGATAGAGCCGGGGGCAACAGGATGGAGCCGGGGGCAACAGGATGGAGGCGGGGCAGGGGGGGGCAGGATGGAGCGAGCAGGGCAGGATGGAGGCGGGGGAGCAAGAACAGCGCAGGGCAGGATGGAGTAAGCGGGAGGGCAGGATGTAGGCGGGGGAGCAAGAAGAGCGGGGGTCAGGATGGAGCGAGCAGGGCAGGATGGAGCGAGCAGGGCAGGATGGAGTGAGCGGGGCAGGATGGAGCGAGTGGAGCAGGATGGAGCAAGGGGGGCAGGATTTTGGGTGGCGGAGCAGGATGGGGGGGCGGGGCAGGATGGAGGGGGCGGGGCAGGATGGAGCCTGAGGGGAGGATGGAGCCGGAGGGGCAGGATGCAGCCGGAGGGGCAGGATGGAGATGGAGGAGCAGGATGGAGACGGAGGGCAGGATGGAGGTGAGTGGCGCAGGATGGACGGAGCGAGGCAGGATGGAGAAGGCGGGGCAGGATGGAGACGGCAGGGCAGGATGGTGGCGGGGGGGAGGATGGAGGCGGCGGGGCAGGATGTTGGCAGGGGGTCAGGATGGTGGTGGGGGTGCGGGATGGAGTCGGGGGGGCAGGATGGTGTTGGGGGGGCAGGATGGATACGGGGGCCAGGATGGAGGCGCTACCCTTGACCCCCTCCGCTCCCCGCGGCCCCCGTCCCTCTGGGCCTCCACTTCTTGCGGCCCCCCTCCATCTGGGCCTGCACCCCTCCCCCCGCTCCTTCATGGTGATAAGAAAAAAAAAAAACCTCAGTGAGGATACTTACCCTCCGGCGGCTCGCTCCACCTGTCTTGTAGCTGGCAGGACACGACCTGTCGTTGGCTGGGAAACGGATCAGCTGGGGGTCAGTGGGCAAAGCGGGGTTCAGTGGGCAGAGTGGGGGATCAGTGGGAAGAGCAGGGGTTAGTGGGCACAGTCATTGGGCAGAGCAGGGGTCAGTGGGCATAATCAGTAGTCAGAGCAGGGTCAGTAGGCAGAGCTGGGGTCTGTGGGCAGAGCTGGGGTCAGTGGGCATGGTCAGTAGCCAGAGGGGGGGGTGAGTGGGCAGAGCAGGGTCAGTGGGCAGAGCGGGGGTCAGTGGGCAGAGTGGGGGGTCAATGGGCAGAGCAGGGTCAGTGAGCAGGATTGGGGGGTCAGTGGGCAGAGCAGGGTCATAGGGGGGTCAGTGGTCAGAGCAGGGGTTGGTGGGCAGAGTGATTGGGCAGAGCAGGGGTCAGTGGGCACAGTCAGTAGGCACAGCAGGGGTTAGTGGGAAAAATCAGTGGGCAGAGCAGGGGTGAGTGGGCACAGGGTGAGTGGCAAGTCAGTAGCAGAGCAGAGGTCAGCGGGCAGAGCGGGGGTGAGTGGGCAGAGCAAGGGTTATTGGGCACAGTCAGTGGGCAGAGCAGCGGTCAGTGGGCACAGTGAGTGGGCAGAGAAGGGTCAGTGGGTAGAGCATGGGTGAGTGGGCACGGTCAGTTGGCAGAGCAGGGGTCAGTGGGCATGGTGAAAGGGCAGAGCGGGGGGTGAGTGAACAGAGGGTGGTCAGTGGGCAGAGCAGGGTCAGTGGGCAGAGCATGGTCAGTGGGCAGAGTGGGGGTGAGTGTGCAGAGAGGAGTTGAGTGGGAAGAGAGGGGGTCAGTGAGCAGAGAGGGGGTGAGTGGGCAGAGAGTGGAGTTGAGTGGGCAGAGCAGGATGAGTGGGCAGAGCAGGGTCAGTAGGCAGTGTGAAGGGTCAGTGGGCAGAGCATGGTCAGTGGGCAGTTGAGGGGTCAGTGGGCAGAGCATGTTAAGTGGGCAGTGTGAGTGTCAGTGGCAGTGTGAGGGTCAGTGGCAGGTGAGGTCAGTGGGCAGTGTGAGGGGTGAGTTGGCAGAGCAGGGTCAGTGGGCAGAGGAGGGTCAGTGTGAGGGGTGAGTGGGCAGAGCAGGGTCAGTGGGCCATGTGAGGGGTCAGTGGGCAGAGCAAGGTCAGTGGGCAGTGTGAGTGGTCAGTGAGCAGAGCAGGGTCAGTGGACAGAGCAGGGTGAGTGGGCAGTGTGAGTGGTGAGTGAGCAGAGCAGGGTGAGTGGGCAGTGTGAGGGGTCAGTGGGCCGAGTAGGGTGAGTGGGCAGAGCAGGGTCAGTGAGGGGTGAGTGGGCAGAGGATGGTCAGTGGGCAGAGCAGGGTCAGTGGGCAGTGTGAGGGGTCAGTGGGCAGTGAGGGGTGAGTGGGCAGAGCATGGTCAGTGGGCATAGCAGGGTCAGTGGGCAGTGTGAGAGGTCAGTGGGCCGAGCAGGGTCAGTGGGCCGAGCATGGTCAGTGGGCAGAGTGGGGGTCAGTGAGCAGAGAGGGGGTCAGTGAGCAGAGAGGGGGTGAGTGGGCAGAGAGTGGGGGTGAGTGGGCAGAGCAGGATGAGTGGGCAGAACAGGGTCAGTGGGCAGAGTGTGGGTGAGGGGGCAGAGAGGGGGTCAGGGAGAAGAGTTGGGGGGTGAGTGGGCAGAGTTGGGGGGTCAGTGGTCAGAGTGGGGGTCAGTGGTCAGAGATGGGGGTCAGTGGGCAGAGGAGGGTCAGGGGCAGAGTGGGGGTCAGTGGGCAGAGTGGGGGTGAGGGGGCAGAAAGGGGGTGAGGGGGAAGAGTTGGGGGGTCAGTGGGCAGAGTTGGGGGGTCAGTGGGCAGAGTGGGGGTCAGTGGTGAGAGTGGGGGTCAGTGGGCAGAGCGGGGGGTGAGGGAGCAGAGCGTGGGTCAGTGGGCATCGCAGGGGGATGAGTAGGCAGAGGAGGTTAGATCGGGATAGGACCTTTGATGACATCGCGGTCATGTGATCTGAGTCCACCCATCATCGTGACGTCATCAGAGGTCCTGAAGCACCATGAAAAGAGATCGCGGCTGGCTGGAGGGAGGTGTGGTAAGAGGCGGGGGGGTGACCGTACAGTGGAGGGGGGCGATCGGGCAGCGGAGGGGCTGTGGTGATAGGCTGGGGGTGACAGGGCAGTGGAGGGGGGCTATGGTGAGAGGCAGGGGGGTGATGGGGCAGCGGGGGAACTGTTGTGACAGGCGGGGGGTGACGGGGCAGTGGAGGGGGGCTATGGTGAGAGGCAGGGGGTGATGGGGCAGCGGGGGGAACCATTGTGACAGGCGGGGGGTGACAGGGCAGTGGAGGGGGGCTATGGTGACATGGCTGGGGTGAGCGGGCAGGAGGAGCTTAACTTGCAATGTCCGGGATATATATGTAATCTATGTAATGTAATATGACCCTAACGCACTTCCGTAAGTTTGGCAGCCACGGACACGACGACGGAAACAGTGCCGAAACTGACGGAAGTGCGTTAGGGTGATTATTATAAAAGATGTGTACACCAGAGATTGGTAGATTGTAGATTATTACTACTTTATCTTTACAATACTTTATACATACATCCCGAGAAGTGAATATATATTAGTATATATATATACTACAGCTGTAGTACCCGGCTACGCCCGCGTTAATAAATAACTGATGTTAGCTATAACAAAATAGAATTTGAATATGTCATATTAATGACCTGTAAGAAAATAGAAGCTGAGCTGTGATTGGTTGCTATAGGCAGCCTAATAAATCTCCAGCCAACTGTAAACCCTCCCCTTGGCCGGGCAGTATATCTTACCTCACACATACACATAATAGACAGCTCATGTGACTGACATCTGCCTTAATTCCCTATATGGCACATGTGTTGCACATTGGCTGTTTTTAATCAGATGTTTATGTTTGGAAATTAAAGATAGCACACGTATGAGGCAAGTTGTGTGAGGTGATTTGTGCACATCTGTGTCTGTCTGTGTGGTGTGTGTGTCCCTGGGGTGTGTGTGTGTGTCCCTGTGGGGTGAGTGCATCTGTCCCTATAGGATGTGTATGTCCCTGTGGGGGGGGGGGTCTATGTGGTGTGTGTTTCTGTTGTGTGTGTCTCTTTGTGGTGTGTGTGTGTCCCTGTGGGGTGAGTGCATGTGTCCCTATAGGATTGTGTATGTGTGTGTGTCCCTGTGGGGGGGGGTGTCTGTGTGGGGTGTGTGTCTGTGTGTGTGTGTGTCCCTGTGGGGTGAGTGCATGTGTCGCTATAGGGTGTGTGTGTGTCCCGTGGGGGTGGGGGTGTCTCTGTGTTGTGTGTGTCTCTTTGTGGTGTGTGTGTCCCTGTGGGGTGAGTGCATGTGCCCCATAGGGTGTGTATATGTGTGTGTTCCCTGTGGGGGGGGGGTCTGTGTGGGGTGTGTGTGTCTCTGTGTTGTGTGTGTCTTTTTGTGGTGTGTGTGTGTCCCTGTGGGGTGAGTGCATGTGTCCCTATAGGGTGTGTATGTGTGTGTGTCCCTGTGGGGGGGGTCTGTGTGGTGTGTGTCTGTGTGTGTGTGTCCCTGTGGGGTGAGTGCATGTGTCGCTATAGGGTGTGTGTGTGTCCCCGTGGGGGTGTGTGTGTGTGTCTCTGTATTGTGTGTGTCTCTTTGTGGTGTGTGTGTGTTTGTTCGGGTGCATGGTGAGTATCCAATATTGGGGCTGCACCTTAGCGACTATACACTTGCTGTTACTCTTTGTGGGCGTGTGGTGTGTATACATGTCCCCGTGCGTGGTGAATATCTCATGTTGGGGCCCCACCTTAGTGACTATATGCTGGTATGTGCTTTTAGTCTTTGGCGCTATCATTAAGCCCCTCTCATTCACAACTGTCAACTGGTAACTGTGACTTTTTCCCCATTATGTAGATAGGGGCAAAATTGTTTGGTGAATTGGAATGCGCAGGGTTAAAATTTCGCCTCACAACATAGCCTATGACGCTCCCGGGGTCCAGACGTGTGATTGTGCAAAATTTTGTGGCTATAGCTGACAGCTGTCGATTTTCCTCCAACACTTTTCCATTCACTTTTTCCCCATTATGTAGATAGGGGCAAAATTGTTTGGTGAACTGGAACGCGCAGGGTTAAAATTTCACCTCACAACATAGCCTATGACGCTCTCGGGGTCCAGATATGTGACTGTGCAAAAGTTTGTGGCTGTAGTTGCGACGGTGTAGATGCCAAACCCGGACATACATACATACACACATACATACATACACACATACACACATTCAGCTTTATATATTAGATATATATACTGTATATACTGTATATACATTTTTTAACTGCTACTATTATAGATTATTGAAAATAATATTAGAATTCATTCAAATATAGATGCACAACGACTAAAACTAGGATTATCTACTCTTGATTTGGCTAATATGTGATGTACAAAGACATTTTGTATAAATATATATCTATATATTATTTCTATTTTTCTCTTTTTATTATTTCTATTAATTTTAGATGTAATATAATATTTTTTTATCTTTTGATTTTATGCAATTGAAAATATATTTTATATATATAGTATAATAAAATATAATAAAATATATATTGAAATATATACAAATAAATACACACACAGGTGGGGGACAACTCCATATGGCTCCATTTTTGGGTAGTTTTGCCATTTACGTGGATAAATTGTAGCAATTTGTAACAAATCTTGTTGTAAATGCTATTACTCTCTGCTGTCAGCTCTTTTGTCCCTGTTGTTGAATCATCGGGTAACCTGGGAGTTGTCTTTTGCTGCGGTCAAGAATGACAGTATGGAGTCCTACTGTCCTTTAGTACATAGGGCACTAGATAATATGGATAATATCGAAGGGTCCCTTTAAATGTGCGTCTCATGATTATAAAATGAGGCAGAGGTTTTAGCCTATTTATTAAATGAACTTTTCCTTGATGTTGTAAATTTGAACCATAAATCAGCAGTGACCGCTCTGATGACATCACAAGTCACATGACATCACCAACATTCCATGACATCACGATCGGAATATAAAGTACAAAGTTCTGAACCAGAATCATTTTGTGTTTTCAGCTCCTGACAGCACGATGGTGACAAGTCCTGGTAAGGTTATCGCTCCTCAGTGTTGGGGTCTGTTCACACCTCATGGGGGGCTTGTGATGAAGTTCAGAACTGAACATTTACCCCCAAATTCTCAGCCAGCCCCTCTATCTGATGTGTTTCTTGCCATCATGGTCGAGGTGAAGCCTAACCAGAAGGACATTTCTAAGAAATATCTCTTAGGCCTCGGTTTGTTTTTTGCTTGTGCGAAAAAGAAGAAATGGGGCCAAGTTGGGAACAATTTTCCTCCACTTTTTGTTTTCATCTGAGCCTCATCTGTATCATTAGTGGAACATCTTTATTATCTCATATGCAAAAAATAAATAAAGCAAAATCCAAGCTTTTCACACCCATTAGACAGTGAAAAAACGGACGTCACTAGGACGACACGTGAGTGAAAATACACAGCTGCACCCAACAGATCGAGCATCACTCAATGCCCCGAGACCACAGGGGTGTGCGCGGCCCCTCAGTGTCACTGGTTATGGTGGTTTTTGTAGGGGATGTGCAGGTCTGGACAGATGTCGCCATCCTATTAGATAGGAATGAATGTATGTGTGTCTAAGCTTTATTCAAGATTTAGTCATTCTTTAATTGAAGTTAAAGAAGCTGCTACAAAAAGCTAGAGATATATCCAAGAAGGGATGGGATCCAGTCTCCTGTATGGGGTCTATGGGAGTTTGATTAAACAAAATACTCTCAACTTTGATAAAGCTCATCGTGGTAGTGATAGGATTGATTGTATTGATCTTATTTGCCTAGAAATTACTAATGTGCTGTGTTTCTCATTGCAGATAATGATAGCTCTGCTCGACTACCCATCTCTCCTGAGAAGGCCAACTAAGCTTTTTGAGAGTTGGGTGGAGGACATCATCTCTGAAAAAAGGCTCCCACAGCATCACCCCCAGCAGCATTCCTAGAAGAGTCAAACCCTGAGGGGGGCGTAGCCCCTCACTTTGTCACCAAGGGCGTTTTCATGATCCAGGGAGTAACTCTGGAGTGGTCCTGTGGTGGGATGAAGGTCTGGTTTGCTGTCGTCATTCTGGTGGATACACAGGAATGAGGGTAAGTGTGTGTATACTTACTTTATAAAAGATTAAGTGAATGCTTAGATAAAGATAAAAGAGCTGAAACAAAAAGCTACAGATATTTCCAAGGAGAGTTAATCCATTCTCCAGAATGGGGGTCTATAGGAGTTTGTTAAATAATATATTCTTCACTTTGCTAAAGCTCATTGTAGTAGTGATAGGATTGATTGTATTAATCTTGATTGCCTGGAAATTACTAATGTGCCGTATTTTTCATTGCAAATAATGAATTCATTGTGGAATTGGAACCATAGGAAGGATGACCCTACATACCGATACAGAGGAGACTGTCTGATGGCCCAGCTGGACTACCCACAATCTCAACTTTGCTAAGGCTCATCGTGGTGGTGATATGATTTATTGTATTCATTTTGATTGCCTGGAAATTATTAATGTGCCATGTTTCTCATTGCAGATAATGAATTCTACCTCGGAACCATAGTATGGATGACATTACTACATACAGCAAGAGAGGTGAGAGGTAGTCAGCTCGACTACCCATCTCTCCTGAGAAGACCAACTCAGCTTTTTGAGAGTTGGGTGGAGACATCATCTCTGAAAAAAGGGTCCCACAGCTTCACCCCCAGCAGCATTCCTAGAAGAGTCAATACCCTGAGGGGGCATAGCCCCTCACTTTTTCACCGAGGGCGATAACATGATCCAGGGATTAACTCCAGAGTGGTTCTGTGGTGGAAAGAAGGTCTGGTTTGCTGTCGTCATCCTGCTGGATACACAGGAATGAGGGTAAGTGTGTGTATATACAAAAAAGTTTAACGTCTGCTCATGTGGCGCCCCGCAACGAGTGCGTCACAGGAAGGTATTGCATTCCTGACTGAAGATGTAATATCTTCCATCTTGGTGATGACATGGTTAACCTCAGAGCTCCAACACCACATGCACCACTTAGAATAGAGGGCCAATCAGGTCCTGGTGGGAGGAGTGTAGGTGTAGTGTGTGTGGGTAACTTAGGAGAGGAGTAGGAGTCTGGAGGAGTGTAACGTAGGAGAAGCAGGGCGCTGCACAGTTACCGGCTGGCACCATTAAGCGGTGCCCCAGACTGGAACACGGGCACTCATCTAACGGGTTCAACCATACCCGTGCCCAAAACTACCGGATTACTGGTTCCGAGGCGAGCAGACGTTCAACGCCGCTCAGCAAACCAGGGTGAAGAATCGCTTCTAGGAGCCTCTCACCACAGCCGCAACTAAGTTGTCTTGCCAGCAGGGACTCACCACTGAGACACAGGACCTTCAGCCTAATTCAGCTAGGTACCACTCAGAAGTCTCCCTAGTTCCCTGACCTGGTATACTAAGGCAACACCGGCAACCAACACAGTAAAGTCAGGAAAAGGAGGAACACTGCGGAGCTCTGATCTAACACCAGTCATTGCTGGGACCACCCAGTCCGTTACCTGCTGACTGTATACCTTGTACCATCTTACCGATTACAGTAAAGACTCGTTACAGAGGAATCTGGTGTCTGAGCTTTTCTTCGAACTGTTACTAACTCTGCACATTCAAAACTACCTGAGCTGCCATATCCATCGAGTGCAGCTCCGGGCCCCGGGGACTCCCGCTCATCCTGTGGGAAGCGTCCCATCTAGCTGCCACACATCTCCCGGAGGCCCAAGCAGTGCCGGTGCCATCACCGGAATCCCACAGGTGGCATCACGACAATAAGAATCATCCCCATCTGTTCATCCCCTTTTGATCTGACCACCGGGCCCCACAGCCTCAGGCGCGGAACCGTGACAAGTGCTGCATCGCCTGAGACGTGAGCATCCGGCAACAGTGAGTAACTCACCACCTCCTGGAGCGCGCGGATCCTGCTGTGCGGCAAGTTTTCAGTATTTAATAAAAGTAAATCCAGCGCTGTGAGTCCATAGAATCCATAAAATCCATTTGCTTTTTATTCCATATTCCAAAAGTATAAAACAATGATGTCATCGTGACAAGTGCTGCATTGCCTGAGATGTGAGCATCCGGCAACGGTGAGTCAGAATTTGGCGGTCACGAACAGTATACGAGCAGACCCGTTTCTCAATGGGTATTGTGTGCCTACAGAACTTTATTCGGCCAAAAATAACTTTTTCCCGCCTTTTTCTACTGGGCCAAAATGGCGACCAACATGGCGGATCCCGCCATGTGAAACACAATGTGCTGGCCCAGGGGCGTGCCTCCGCCCCTCTTGGTGGGAGGGCCATGGCAGAGGCGCCAAAACTCTTGTCCGCCCCGATTGCTGGAAACAACCAAGTGGGCGGGCCAAAGACTTCGGCCCACCCATGGACTACAAAAACGAAAAAGAAACAGGTGTGGCAAGGCTTTTCCAACAGCTCCGCTTCAGGGACAGTTACCAGTTCTAACGGGTGCGGTTTCTGGAAAAAGCGAGATGGCAAACCTGAGGCTCCGCAAGCTAATGAAAGAGGTCAAGGATGAAGCTCGTGCCGCCATCGGCAACCCTGGCCCGGGTCCCGTCCTCACCATCGACGGGGACCCCGAGTTTTGGGAGACCGCGCTCCAAGATCTTCGGGTGCGGTTGATGGAGACTACAGAGTGGACCATCAGGAGCTGGAGTGCAAGCCTGGCCAGCCGACTCCACCGGGCTGTCCAACAGAGACTGACAACCTGTTCCGCTCAAGCACTGGAGCCTACAACCTGTTCCGCTCTAGCACCGGAGCCTACAGCCTGTTCTGCTCCAGCACCGGAGCCTACCACCTGTTCTGCTCCAGCACCGGAGCCTACAACCTGTTCTGCTCCAGCACCGGAGCCTACAACCAGTCCCACTCCAGAACCGGAGACCGGCCCCGAACCTACTGAGGCCTACCCGGTTACCGGAGCTGACACCCCACTGCCAACGGGTGCAGAAGCGGCAAAAGAAGAGGAGGCGGGCAGCCCAGAAGCCCCGCAGGATGAGACGGAGAAAGACCCCGCAGTTCCAGAATCCCAACCAACCGAGGAGCCAGATGTGGTCGTCGAGGCCGTAGAGCAGGAAGACGACAGGAGTTCGAGCGAGACTGAGGACTCCATTCACACCGGTTCCGAGGAGGAGGAAGAGGAAGCGGAAGTTCCCGCCGAACAGCTACAAGCAGCTCGGGTGGAGTGGTCTGGTGCCGCCGTAGCAACTGCTCCCGATCACCGTGTCCGGGCACCGGTCCAAAGTTATGACCAACTCCTGACCCGTCCTCACTCTACCAGTCTCTGGGACTACGTCCGTACTACCTGCCGGTCCGACGATGCTATACGTCGGCGCCGCAGAGCAGAATGGTGGGCCCAGGAGCAAGCCAACTTGCGGGCTCGTGCCGAAGCCCGCCGCCAACCCTCGTTGCCAGAGGAGTTTCGCAAGACAGGTATGGTCACGTCTTTTAATCTGGACAACGGGTGGGGTTTCGTTTGGGAGGAGGAAGAAATGTCATAAATATAGATGTAATTATGTAGGTAATAAACATGCAGGAGTCGCTTTTACAACTATGTATAGCCCATACTTCAAAAATATTACTAACATTATTAAAAACCGATTACCTATATTATATCAGGACAAAAAACTGGAGAAAATCCTGACAAATCCTGTGAAGTTTATTGCTAAAAAAGCCTCCACTTTGGGAGATATTTTGTCCCCCAACCTCTACCTTAGTGACAATAATAAAAAGGATAACTGGCTCAGCACCAGAGGGTCGTACAAATGTGGCCACAGTGTTTGCACCTGCTGCAAGTTTATGAAAAACACCAAAACCTTTGCCTCTTGTGCAAAGAAAAAAGAATATGTGATTAATTCATATATAAACTGCAACACAAGCAATGTGGTGTACAGTGTGCGATGCGCTTTGTGTGACCTGCAGTATGTCGGCTGTACAGGGGGGGCCATTAAAAATCAGGATAAGGCGTCACCTCTCAGATGCCACCAGCAAAATTATTAATAAAAGTTCAGCAATTTCAAAACATTTTATTAATAGTCATGGGGGGGATGTGTCCGCATTTGAGGTGTCAGGTATAGAGAAGGTCAAAATTCCATCCAGAGGCGGTAATATTAAAAGAAAACTGATAAGCCGGGAAACATGGTGAATCTACCAACTGAACACCAGGGTCCCGCATGGCATCAATGTCAGGCAGGATCTTTCTTCCATTATGAATAAATACATATCTATTTGATGTAATATAGGATTCTAGCTTGTAAAGGTTTAATTCCCAGTCAGGGCTCTCTGCACAGCTGTCCCTATCAGGTAGGAGGACATTGTGGGTGGGATTGAACTGTGAACTAGCTTAAAATGTTCAGTCTGCCATTAGATCTTTGTCAATGATTAAGACGCACTGTATTGCGTTGAAACATGTTTGTTTTTAATGTCTGGATGATGACATAATTGTTTTATACTTTTGGAATATGGAATAAAAAGCAAATGGATTTTATGGATTCTATGGACTCATAAGTGTGTGTATACTTACTTTATTAAAGATTTAGTGAATGCATAGATGAAGGTAAAAGAGCTGCAACAAAAAACTAGAGAGGGTTTTATTCAAGGAGGGTTTTAATCTATTCTCCAATATGGGGGTCTATAGGAATTTGGTAAACAATATACTCTCCACTTTGCTAAAGCTCATCGTGATAGTGATAGGATTGATTGTATTAATCTTGATTGTGTGGAAATTACTTATGTGTCCTGTTTCTCATTGCAGTAAAAGAATTCATTTTGGATCTGGAACCATAGGACAGATGATCCTACATACCGCTACAGAGGAGACAAAGTATTCACTGATCTCAGGGAGACCAGTTCAAGAAAACACTGCGGGCAGCCAGCTAAAGCGCTCAACACAGTGAATTCCTAGGCGCATTGCCTCCTGGGAATTATGAATATGCAAATAGAGTCTGTGGAGCCTCGTTTAGGAGTCTCAACACAGGACTAGCCAGATCTTCCTCTAGTGAAGGACCTAGCCATGATAACCACCATATTAAATGGCCCTATGAGTCAATATCCAGCGATTTACAAGCTTAAAGATATGACAAGGGAATACCAAGGCCAGGTATTCCCTTGACATATCTTTAAGCTTGTAAATCGCTGGATATTGACTCATAGGGCCACTTAATATGGTGGTTATCATGGCTAGGTCCTTCACTAGAGGAAGATCTGGCTAGTCCTGTGTTGAGACTCCTAAACGAGGCTCCACAGACTCTATTTGCATATTCAAAATTCCCAGGGGCAATGGGCCTAGGAATTCACTGTGTTGAGCGCTTTAGCCGGCTGCCCGCAGTGTTTTCTTGAACTGGTCTCCCTGAGATCAGTGAATACTTTGTTTTGTTGGTCTACTAGGCATTGCTCCCACCTAGCCAGAATCCTACTCCACACTGATGAGGGGCAACACCCCGAAACAGCTGTCTGTGGATGGATACCTGGCCTTGGTATTCCCTTGTCATATCTTTAAGCTTGTAAATCGCTGGATATTGACTCATAGGGCCACTTAATATGGTGGTTATCAGGGCTAGGTCCTTCACTAGAGGAAGATCTGGCTAGTCCTGTGTTGAGACTCCTAAACGAAGCTCCACAGACTCTATTTGCTACAGAGGAGACGTCTGACAGCCCAGCTCGACCCATCTCTGCTGAAGACCGTTTTAGCTTTTTGAGACATTATCACTGAGGTTTCCACAGCTGCACCCCAACAGTTTGAACATCAGTCAATGCCCTGAGATCACAGGGGGGAGTGCGTGGCCTCTAATTTGTCAAAGGTTATAATTTCATTTTCCAGGAATTACTCTGGAGTGGTTCTTATATTGGGATGCAGGTCTGGACAGGTGCCGAAATCCTATTAGATAGATAAGTATTAATGTATTTGATTGTGAGCTCCTAGGAGCAGGCTGCATGTGTGGTGCCCCACTAAGAGTGTGTCACAAAAGGGTACTGCACCCCTGACTGAAGGTGTCGTATTCTTTGTTTTAGTAATGAGTAGGATAATCCTGAGGCTCCAACACCACATGCAACACTTAGTGTTAGAGGACCAATTAGACACCCGTCACTAGGGTAACCGATCCTGGTGGGAGGAGAGGCTAGGTTATAAAGCAGTGGAGAAAGCAGCAAAGAGTTAGTGAAGGAGAGGAGTGAGAACAGAACAGAAGTTGAGTGAAGGAAGTGAGGGTAGAGAAGCCAGAAGGGAGCTGCACAGAGCTGCGCAGCAGATGAAGCAGAGTTGGAGAAGCTACAGAGAAACAGAGAGAATGCTGGCACCTCAACCTGGTGACCCAGAAGAGAAAGAGGCCAAGAATAGAATAGAACGGGTAATTGAATGCCCTAGCCCAGTCCAAACCCGGAGTACGAGCTCCGAAGTGGTCCAGTCGGCTACAACCCTGAACCACAAACCCAGAAGTGGTTGATGTCTTTATAGGAGCACAACCCACCAGCCCTAAGACCATCACAGTCTACACCAGGAGCACCCACAATTAAAGGCCAGGGACCATGGAGCGAAAGACGGCGGAAACCCAGACGAGAGGCTTCAGTGCTACCACACGGGTATAGCAAGGGCAGAGCGTGATAGAGAAGGAACACCAGAGGAGCTTCAGAGGGACACTACTCATTGCCAGAACCACCCGGTCCACTACCCTGGAAGAACAACAGCATTACCTTGTATGCCTGCAGAATACCGGAGTAAATACCCGTTCAGAGTGAGCAAAGTGTCAGTGTTTTCTTCCTTGAACTGCTATTGACCTTCCTTGCTCCACAGTGACTGCGCTGCCGTACTACACCATCCATTACTACTTCCAACACCCCGGGGATCCAACTCCTCCTGTAGGGAGCTACTCCATCTTGCTGCCGCCCATCACCCCAGAGGTTCCTGCAGCGCCGGTGCCATCACCGGGACCTACAGGTGGCGTCACAAACAAACTTTATTTTTTTATTTTTATTTTTCCTTTTTTATTGACCACCAGGGTCACAGCCTCAGGCACCGCCACCCGTGACCTCCAGACTGCACCTGAGATCTGTGTCCCGGGGCCTGGGTGAGTCACATGTCTTTTTCTTTCCAGGTTCATATCTCCTGAGCTTAATGATTACGTACAGCAGGGACGGACATACCATTGTCCCACAGAGGACCAAGAAGCAAGATGGCCCATTACCACCTCCAGAGCAGGTGGAATTGTGCGTTATGATGAGATATCGGACTGCACAGGGCCCATTTATTGTTCTGGCACCAGGGCCTTTTCTATGTCCGCCGCTGACATTCAGACATACAGTAATAAGTAGCAGGACAGACGTGATCCAGGGAGATATCCGATCGACACCACTGGGGTCAGGAAGGAATTTTTTTTCCCCCTGAGGTAGAACTCTCCGGGGGTTTTCTTCGCCTTCCTCTGGATCTTTGGGTCCGGTGGCTCATCAGGTCCCCAATATCCGCAGCAAGTTGTGTGGTCTCCATTGGAGCCGGACATGAGAGTCACTGTGACCTTTAATTTATTACAGGGCCGGTAATATTTTCATTACAATGTTGCTTATTGCTATTCCAATATAAAAAAGAAATTACAAATAATATACTGTGGTGTGTGTTTTATTTGTCTGCACTTCACCCTACACAGTGACAATGGCTCAATACTCTAGAACTAGATCCAGACTTGCTTGCTGATCTGGCATCTAATAGAGTGTCTCATCTATATACATGTTATGGGCACACTCACATTGTATAGATCCTATATAACACACTACTTTAAAGAAGACTGAAAAGCGGGTCACAGAGATACAGAATACAGGAGACTTAGGAAAAAGTGGAAAATGGCTAAAGAGGTGTCACAGGAGGCAACAAGTAACCACGGGGTCCCGGGACAAAACATGGGGCTCACTCAAGAGTGATCACAATGGCACAATTACTAAGACTGGATATAGTAATTAGAGAAACCTGGGGGGAATTAGTGCCAAATTCTGCACCTATTTATCAGAATAGCACAGATACACGGTTTGTGTTAATCATATACATGTCCTGGCCAGTATCTCCCAGAGCAAAGTCACCGTACGGTGCAGTCAGGGGTGAACCTAGCCTCTCTGCTGCCTGAGGCGAACTAGAAAACGGCACCCCCTCCCTCCCCCGATAGTAAATTTTTTTATTCGGTAAAAAACAATCTGGTTCATACAAATCTATATTTATCCTGTAGAAATGAGTACAATAGCGAACATTTTAATTTAGAGGAATAAAGAAAAAGATGTCCACACACAAGGATGTCAGCGCCATCATACGCACATACAAGAACCACACAGAAATATTCAAAACAAGAATCATTAATGGCAATGGCAGGATTGGCACAAGCATATACTGTAGACACAATAATGGCAGCAAAGCGGTGGTCCTGTAGGCAGACACAGTCCTGAATCCTTATAGCACAGGAGGCAGCACTGATTACGAACCTATTATTTCTGAAACAAGCCTACAAAACTCTGGACAGCTCCAATATGGCCGCTGGCTGGCACTAACTAGTCAGACATGTCCACCATGCTGCACCATCCACATACCACATGCAATGACCTGCACTCTGAGCATCAACAAGCCGCCACTGCACTAAGCTGGTAAAATGGTGCATCTTCCCCAACAAATCACGCCTCCTTCTCCCAAAACTCTTAGCCAATCACAAGCGTCACTCACAGGGCTGTCTGGCGCTAATTGCAGGTGATGTTCAATTGGGTTTGGTAAGGGATGTGGGAGCGGGAAGGGAGACAAGCGCCAACTACCAACCGCCGCTCAGGAGAAACATGGCTGGATGCCTGTATGTACCGAGGTGCGGCACTGGATGTGGTGTGTACAGGGTTGACCTTAGGCTAAATACTGCACTGTGCAAAATTTACTTAGTAGAAACTACTCAGGAGTTACCGTCCAAAAATAATTAAAATTTATTGATTAAAAGCACACATACAGTTAGGGCCAGAAATATTTGGACAGTGACACAATTTTCGCGAGTTGGGCTCTGCATGCCACCACATTGGATTTGAAATGAAACCTCTACAACAGAATTCAAGTGCAGATTGTAACATTTAATTTGAAGGGTTGAACAAAAATATCTGATAGAAAATGTAGGAATTGTACACATTTCTTTACAATCACTCCACCTTTTAGGAGGTCAAAAGTAATTGGACAAATAAACATAACCCAAACAAAATATTTTTATTTTCAATATTTTGTTGCAAATCCTTTGGAGGCAATCACTGCCTTAAGTCTGGAACCCATGGACATCACCAAACACTGGGTTTCCTCCTTCTTAATGCTTTACCAGGCCTTTACAGCCGCAGCCTTAGGTCTTGCTTGTTTGTGGGTCTTTCCGTCTTAAGTCTGGATTTCAGCAAGTGAAATGCATGCTCAATTGGGTTAAGATCTGGTGATTGACTTGGCCATTGCAGAATGTTCCACTTTTTTGCACTCATGAACTCCTGGGTAGCTTTGGCTGTATGCTTGGGGTCATTGTCCATCTGTACTATGAAGCGCCGTCCAATCAACTTTGCAGCATTTGGCTGAATCTGGGCTGAAAGTATATCCCGGTACACTTCAGAATTCATCCGGCTACTCTTGTCTGCTGTTATGTCATCAATAAACACAAGTGACCCAGTGCCATTGAAAGCCATGCATGCCCATGCCATCACGTTGCCTCCACCATGTTTTACAGAGGATGTGGTGTGCCTTGGATCATGTGCCGTTCCCTTTCTTCTCCAAACTTTTTTCTTCCCATCATTCTGGTGCAGGTTGATCTTTGTCTCATCTGTCCATAGAATACTTTTCCAGAACTGAGCTGGCTTCTTGAGGTGTTTTTCAGCAAATTTAACTCTGGCCTGTCTATTTTTGGAATTGATGAATGGTTTGCATCTAGATGTGAACCCTTTGTATTTACTGTCTTGGAGTCTTCTCTTTACTGTTGACTTAGAGACAGATACACCTACTTCACTGAGAGTGTTCTGGACTTCAGTTGATGTTGTGAACGGGTTCTTTTTCACCAAATAAAGTATGCGGCGATCATCCACCACTGTTGTCATCTGTGGACGCCCAGGCCTTTTAGAGTTCCCAAGCTCACCAGTCAATTCCTTTTTTCTCAGAATGTACCCAACTGTTGATTTTGCTACTCCAAGCATGTCTGCTATCTCTCTGATGGATTTTTTCTTTTTTTTCAGCCTCAGGATGTTCTGTTTCACCTCAATTGAGAGTTCCTTTGACCGCATGTTGTCTGGTCACAGCAACAGCTTCCAAATGCAAAACCACACACCTGGAATCCACCCCTGACCTTTTAACTACTTCATTGATTACAGGTTAACGAGGGAGACGCCTTCAGAGTTAATTGCAGCCCTTAGGGTCCATTGTCCAATTACTTTTGGTCCCTTGAAAAAGAGGCTATGCATTACAGAGCTATGGTTCCTAAACCCTTTCTCCGATTTGGATGTGGAAACTCTCATATTGCAGCTGGGAGTGTGCACTTTCAGCCCATATTATATATATAATTGTATTTCTGAACATGTTTTTGTAAACAGCTAAAATAACAAAACTTGTGTCACTGTCCAAATATTTCTGGCCCTAACTGTACAGGTAATGAAACATATAGGAAATAAATGGTGAGGAGATTCCAAAGATATGCCACACCAGGGTAATAACAGGAGACTGGGCTAAGTCTCAGCTATTTCAGATGCACATATTAAGGGCAAAATAGTCACAGAGAAATTGCACGGTTAGCAGCCATTCATCCATCAGACTCACCCATAAGATTGTGAAGTGTAGCTGCTGATTCCGTGCCCAGTATCACTGCACTAGTCCGTGGTGACCCCAACGCACGTTTCGCGTGGATGCTTTTTCGAGGGGTTTCCTGCATGCCCACAGATTAAAAAATATGATAGTGTGAAACTAGCCTTAGTCTTTGGGACTCAGAACGAGACCAGAGACTCTAACTCTGATTCTTACACTTTAAAAAATTTAGCTTAGCTCAACAATGAAGATGCAGTGTGATGCAGCAGGTCACAAATGTATAGTTAGTCACTACAGTCTATGATTCGTTACTAAAGATAGTCGCTACAGTGTATGACTCATCACTATAGGTAGTGACTACAGTGTATGGCTCGTCACTATAGGTAGTCACCACAGTGTATGAATTGTCACTATAGGTAGTCACTACAGTGTATGACTCGTCACTATAGGTAGTCGCTACAGTGAATGAATCATCACTATAGGAAGTCACTACAGTGTATGACTCGTCACTATAGCTAGTCACTACAGTGTATGACTCGTCACTATAGGTAGTCACTACAGTGTATAGCTCTTCACCATAGGTTGTCACTACAGTGAATGACTCTTCATTATAGATAGTCACTACAGTGTATACTCGTCACCATAGCTAGTCACTACAGTGTATGACTCGTCACTATAGCTATTCACTAGAGTGTATAGCTCATCACTATAGGTAGTCACTACAGTGTATGGCTCGTCACTATAGGTAGTCACTACAGTGTATGGCTCGTCACCATAGGTAGTCACCATGGCATTGTGGACCATGTAGTGAATGCTGTCTCATGTCAGGAGCATGCTGGACCTTGTAGTGTTATCCTGTAAGGGGCATGCTGGACCTAGTAGTGTTATGCTGTCAGGGCCATGCTGGACCATGTAGTGAATGCTGTCTGATGTCAGGGGCATGCTGGACCATGTAGTGAATGCTGTCTGATGTCAGGGGCATGCTGGACCATGTAGTGAATGCTGTCCGATGTCAAGGGTGTGCTGGACCATGTAGTGCTATGCTGTCTGATGTCAGGAGCATGCTGAACCATGTAGTGAATGCTGTCTGATGTCAGGAGCATGCTGGACCATGCAGTAAATGCTGTCTGATGTCAGGGTATGCTGTTCCATCAAGACATGTAACGGTGGATGGGTTCATGCTGTGATCCCTTCTTGGCTCCCCAGGTGCACACTTCCGGTTGCTGAAAACGTATAACTCTGCTCTTAATCCTGCCAAACAAGGACTTCATAGCCATCATCACATCACTGGCCAACAACCCAAAATGACTAATCCAAACCTTCCACTCCCACCGGAGTCCTGAAGTACAGGCCTCGGTGATCAACCTCAATGGTTATCATCTGACCCACTTATGTTGTAGAAAAAAAATCAACCACATCACAGCACCGGCTAAATGCAGAAAGACCCGACATGAACAACGGCACTTCTGGCACACCCTACAAACACGTTTCTTCCAGCGTTGCGCAAGGTGCCGAGTATCTGTGGATAAAATCACTCTCAGCAGAAGACTTTCTCCACTATAAGTTTATGCGGAAAACTTTACTCACGGTTTGTAGAGATGTGTCGAGCACCAACGCCAGCTAAACTGCTTCTGGAGTCCTGTTCCACCGAGACGAGCACCGGTGGACAGCTTCACGCTGTGATCCCTTCTTGGCTCCTCAGGTGCTGAAAACTTATAACTCTGCTCTTCATCCTGCCAAACAAGGACTTCATAGCCATCGTCACATCACTGGCCAACAACCCAAAATGACTATGCCAAACTTTTCACTCCCTCCTGAGTCCTGAAGTACACACCCTTGTGATCAACCACATCCATCAGGATATTATTGCACAATTTCCCTAGAACCTGGATCCTCTTCTCTTCCAAACTTTAAGTCAATTTTCCACTTTTTATCCAGGCACAGGAGAAGTTGTTACCTGGCTCCTTGCTTCTTCTCGCCCAGCTGATTCTCCTAGATCCTCTTATCAGCCCTAGGCCCCCTCCTTTTACTCTTGGGGTTCCTCAGGATTTAGGAGCATGCTGGACCATGTAGTGAATTCTGTCTGATGTCAGGGGCATGCTGGACCATGTAGTGAATGCTGTCTGATGTCAGGGGCTATGCTAAGCTGTCTGATGTCAGGAGCAAGCTGGACCATGTAGTGAATGCTGTCTGATGTCAGGGGCATGCTGGACGACCATGTGGTGAATGCTGTCTGATGTCAGGGGTATGTTGGACCATGTAGTCCTATGCTGTCTGATGTCAGGGGCATGCTGGACCATGTAGTGAATGCTGTCTGATGTCAGGGGCTATGCTAAGCTGTGTGATGTCAGGAGCAAGCTGGACCATGTAGTGAATGCTGTCTGATGTCAGGAGCATGTTGGACCATGTAGTGAATGCTGTCTGATGTCAGGGGCTATGCTATGCTGTCTGATGTCAGGAGCAAGCTGGACCATGTAGTGAATGCTGTCTGATGTCAGGGGTATGCTGGACCATTAGCTATGCTGTCTGATGTCAGGAGCATGCTGGACCATGTAGTGAATGCTCTGAGCAGGGTATGCTATGCTGCTGATGTCAGGAGCAATGCTGGACCATGTAGTGAATGCTGTCTGATGTCAGGGGTATGCTGGACCATATAGTGCTATGCTGTCTGATGTCAGGGCAATGCTGGACCATGTAGTGAATTGCTGTCTGATGTCAGGGCATGCTGGACCTGTAGTGCTATGCTGTCTGATGTCAGGGCATGCTGGACCATGTAGTGAATGCTGTCTGATGTCAGGGCATGCTGGACCTGTAGTGAATGCTGTCTGATGTCAGGGCAATGCTGGACCTTGTAGTGCTATCCTGTCTGATGTCAGGGCATGCTGGACCATGTAGTGAATGCTGTCTGATGTCAGGGTATGCTGGACCTTGTAGTGAATGCTGTCTGATGTCAGGGCATGCTGGACCATGTAGTGAATTCTGTCTGATGTCAGGGACATGCTGGACATGTAGTGAATGCTGTCTGATGTCAGGGGCATGCTGGACCTTGTAGTGAATGCTGTCTGATGTCAGGCATGCGGGACCTTATAATGCTGAGTCAGGCATGCTGGCTGTAGTGCTATCCTGTCTGATGTCAGGGGCATGCTGGACCTTGTAGTGGTATGCTGTCTGTCTGATGTCAGGGGATGCTGGACCATGTAGTGCTATCCTGTCTGATGTCAGGGGCATGCTGGACCTTGTAGTGTATGCTGTCTGCTGTTAGGGGCATGCTGGACCATGTAGTGCTATCTGTCTGATGTCAGGGGCATGCTGGACCTTGTAGTGTATGCTGTCTGATGTAGGGGCATGCTGGACCATGTAGTGCTATGCTGTCTGATGTCAGGAGCATGCTGCCATGTAGTGATCTGTCTGATGTCAGGCATGCTGGACCTGTAGTGTACTGTCTGATGTCAGGCTGCTGGACCATGTATGATGCTGTCTGATGTCAGGGGCATTGACATTAGTGGTACACTGTCTGTTGTCCTTTTACTGTTGGGGTTCCTCAGGATTTAGGAGCATGCTGGACCATGTAGTGAATTCTGTCTGATGTTAGGGGCATGCTGGACCATGTAGTGAATGCTGTCTGATGTCAGGGGCATGCTGGACAATGTAGTGCTACACTGTCTGATGTCCTTTTACTGTTGGGGTTCCTCAGGATTTAGGAGCAAGCTGGACCATGTAGTGAATGCTGTCTGATGTCAGGAGCATGCTGGGCCTTGTAGTGAATGCTGTCTGATGTCAGGAGCATGCTGGACCATGTAATGAATGCTGTCTGATGTCAAGGGCTTGCTGGACCGTGTAATGAATGCTGTCTGATGTCAAGGGCTTGCTGGACCATGTAGTGAATGCTTTCTGATGTCAGGGGCATGCTGGACCATGTAATGAATGTGTCGAGCCCACTGGGACGGGGTACTCGGTACCGAACCGGGTTGCTACTGGGGGGATGTCACGGAGGTCCTGGTCCGGACCGTGTCCCGGGCCCTGGCAAATAAAAGGGGAATATTTACAGGGGATTAGAGTTTGTCGTGACGCTACTTGTGGTCAATAGTGGGACCACCGCTGCTGCAGAACCTCCGGGGATGATGTTATAGCAGCTAAGGATGGAATAGTTCTCCGCAGGTAGAACTGGGTTTCCCGGGGCAGTGATGAAGTTAGAGTCTATGGTGTAGTCTAAGCTGGTAGTGGATGCAATACACTTACTGTCCTGCTGCTGCAGCTTTCCTTTCTCCAGCATTCAGAGCTGACAGGCTGTGGCTCTCCAGGCTGGGATCTCCCTGTAGTCCTGTTGGAGGGAATCATGTGCAGGTACGAGAGAATCATGCAAGGGAGTCAGAGGCAGGGTTCACCGTTTTTACTTAGCAGGTTGTTCAGCTTAACAGCTCAGTCACAGTTCACAGTGCAAGTCTTTACACGGGTTACACCTCTCCCCTTTGGGTTCCTTTACTCCCTCTGCAGCCAGGTTGTTCCTCTCTATGACCCCTCACTCCTTCTCTGTCCTTTCCAAGCTTTTACTCTCTCTTTCTGACTTGATGTGTGTCTCCGGACGGTATGGCGGTGACTCGGACCCCTGTGGGCCCTCGTGGTTGCCACTGAGCTGCCCGTCATCTGGGGTAGGAACTCTAACATAAAGCTGGAGTTCCCCGTCGGTTAATCTGGGGAAACTGGGTAGATCGTCGTTCTCCTTCAGAGCTGACACTCTGCCTCTAGCCTAGCCTCCAATAGTCCTACTGTGCTAGGCTCTATCAGTCTTCTTCTAACCGTGACTCAGGTTCCATAGGAAGGCTACTCCGCCTGCAGTCGGTCGTCTCAGCCGTGTTACTAGGACCCAGTATCACTGGTCCTCTCTTCCCTCACACTCGTGGGGTGCTGGTTCCAGATGGGCTTTCTCTCTGTGGCTCCACACTAGCTCTGCAGATTCTGCGCTCCTTACACCCCACTCCTCCAGGACATGTGCTTCTTGTCTTTGCTTCTAAGCCTACCTCGGCCTACTGACTCCTTCCTCCTCCCCTTCTCTATTTCTACCATCTATCACCTGACTTGCTTGCTGGCCCACCCACTGTTCTCTAAACCCACCACCGCTTGCCCACCTAGAGTCCCAGTCTCCGGGTTGTGTGCTGCTCTCTAGTGGTTGTGGGTTTTCTGTGAGGGTGTTGTGGTGCAACTGTCTTTCTATCTTACCTGGCTGCAGTTTCCTATGTGGCCTCCTGGTCGCAGGGGCACCACAAATGCTGTCTGATGTAAGGGGTATGTTGGACCATGTAGTGCTATTCTGTCTGATGTCAGGGGCATGCTGGACCATGTAGTGAATGCTGTCTGATGTCAGGGACATGCTGGACCTTGCAGTGCTATCCTGTCTAATGTCAGGGGCATGCTGGACCATGTAGTGAATGCTGTCTGATGTCAGGAGCAAGCTGGACCATGTAGTGAATGCTGTCTGATGTCAGGAGCAAGCTGGACCATGTAGTGAATGCTGTCTGATGTCAGGGGCATGCTGGACCATGTAGTGAATGTTGTCTGATGTCAGGGGTATGCTGGACCATGTAGTGCTATGCTGTCTGATGTCAGGGGCATGCTGGACCTTGTAGTGAATGCTGTCTGATGTCATGGGCATGCTGGACAATGTAGTGAATGCTCTCTGATGTCAGGGGCATGCTGGACCTTGTAGTGCTATCTTGTCTGATGTCAGGGCCATGCTGGACCATGTAGTGAATGCTGTTGACTCACCGTAGCCGGGTTCTGCACGTCGCAGGCGTTGACTCTCCTTGTCACGGAACCGCGCCTGCGGCTGTGGGGCCCGGTGGTCCAGATCAATAGGGGGGATGGCTGAACAGTAAGGAATTGATTGTCTTCGTGACGCCACCTGTGGGTGTTCCGGTGACTTCACCGGCGCTGCTAGGCCTCCGGGGGATGTTAGGCAGCAAGATGGAACACTCCCCACAGGATGAGCGGGAGTCCCCGGAGCCGGGAGCTGCACAAGATGTTGTGAGGCAGCTGCGGTAATACTGCTGTTAGGCCAGGAGTCAGACACAGACACACCAAAGTCTTTTAAGTACCTTTACTGGTGGTAATCAGGTGCACCAGACCGGGTTAGTGAAGAACACCCGCAGGTGGCGTCATGAAGACAAACTACCCCTACTGTTCAGCCATCCCCCCTATTGATCTGGACCACCGGGCCCCGCAGCCGCAGGCGCGGTTCCGTAACAAGAGGAGAGTCAACGCCTGCGACGCGAACACCCCGGTCACGGTGAGTAAGAATTTGGCGTCACGAACAGGATACGAGCAGGCCCGTTATCACGGGCATTGTGTGCTATTTATTGACTGTAAATATGGAACTGTAAATCTGATCCGCCATTGCTGCACAAAAGACGGGAAAAGAAGGGGCGTGACTGTGCAAAGGGCGTGAAGGTTGGCCCCGCCCCCATGCTCTGACGACTTCCCCCACACGCAGCAGGAACCGGAAACTCCCGTGGTGCCTCACTCCTCACCGCGAGGCCGACACTTCCGTTTGAAATCGAGGGAAAGGCTACGCTTAACTAAGGGGGAGCGACCATGAGTAACCCGGCTCCCAACAACGCGGTACCCCCGCTAAACCAAGCGGCACCTCAAAACATACCTCTTGATGGACAGCAACAAGCCAGCGGTATGCCACAGCAACCCGCTCCGATTATGCCGATATCTCTGCCTTACGTTCCGAGTGCGACCTGGTTACCTAAGTACAGCGGTACACCCAGCACCTTGGAGACTTTCCAGAGGAAGATATGCCAAACGATGGACATGTACGCTATGACCGGTAAGCAGAGAGCTTCAGTTGTTAAGGGACAGTTAACGGGCGCAGCCGAGCTGCAGAGCCGCAGCCGGCCTGTAGAAACTCAGGAATCTGTGGAGCAGATATTCGCTAAATTAACCCGGGTTTTTGAACGCCATACCGAAGCTGAATTAAGACTGTCATTCTATCGTTGTAACCAAGGGGCACAAGAAAGTGTCCTAGATTATTCACTGCGATTGCAAGAAGCATTAAGACTGTTAAAGCAAGTTGATCCTGATGGTGTCAGAGATGAAAACAAAGCGTTAATTGAACAATTTATTGTGGGCCTTAGACTATCTGAGGATAGAAAGCAAGCAAGCTGGTGGTCCATGCAAAATCCTGGCGCAGAGTTTGACACCTTGAGAGACTTAACAGTCTGGGGACAACGGCTTGCCGCAGTGCCCGATTCCGCTTCACAGCAGCAGTAGTATACTGACACCCCTTCCGTGCCGGCAGCAGCATCTCCAATCCCTACGGTTCAGTCCAGTGCACAGACTGTAACACCTGACCGGTTTGAACAACTGTATGCTAATGTTGAACAGCTGATGAAAGACGTGGCCAAGCTACAAACTGGGAGAAGACCCAAGATAGATGCAAGGTCATCAGACAAGATTCATCTCGCCGACAGCCCTGATGACGTCCCGTGGATGAAGAGAAAGACGCAGCCGTCGCGAGGAAAACCTGCAGACCGCCGCAGTCCTGACAGACGCCGCATCACTGACTTAGGAGGATGTATTCAACAGTCCCGTCCTTTAAATGGGCAACCCCTGGGCGAGAAGGGCCAACCCCAGGAGTAGACTGTCCAGGCCTAACGTCCAGCTGGGAACACAAGTATGTAGGAGACTGTCCATACTTACCAATCGTCATCGATGGCATCGCTATATCCGCCTTGATAGACACTGGATCCCAGGTGACATCCATCCCGAGTATCCTTTACAAGCGGTTCTGGCCAGATGTTAAGCTGGAACCCCCAAACCCCGATATGAACCTTGAAGCCACTAATGGTATACCGGTTACAATTGAGGGACAATGGGAAGCTACAGTAAGGGTGGGGAGGGTGCAGCTGAAGAACCAGGGAATCTTAGTAGTGCAGGATAAACCAAACAACAACGATCCCTACATAATACTGGGTACTAATGTTATGGTTAAATGCATCGATGAAGTGTTGTTTTTACTCCAACAGAGTGTTGAAGCTGGTAGACCCAGAGAGAGGAGAGCAATCCAAAAGCAGATCCGAGCTCTGGTTTATCAACAACAGGTAACATTGTCTAATGGTGAAATTGGCAGAGTACGGGTTACAGATCCCATTCCAATTGTGGTACCACCCAGAAGTGAAATGATGATCTGGTGTCGAGCAGCCATAGGCCTCAGAGGGCAGGACTACCAAGCTGTAGTAGAACCTGTAATGTCTGATAGTAGTCCTACGCTCTTGACAGCCAGAGGATTGGTCGATGTGAGAAAAGGGAGAGTCCCCGTACGCATATTAAATTATGGTGATGACGAAGATATGCAAAATACGCAAAATTGTACCAGGTAAAAGATGATGCTGTAATTGATGTAAAATCCTCTGCACAAACAGTCACTGATGAACCCCCTCACTCCAAAGATCAGTTAGAGAAATGGTGTCAAGAACTCAGTGTAGGAACTGACAACACACCCTCTCACCAGAAAAATTGAGTATACCGGGTAGTTCGGGAGTATGAGCAAGTGTTCAGCAAACACCCACTTGACTTCGGGAGGATTAAAGCGGTACAACACCATATCCCCACAGGCAACCATGCACCTATCAAAGAAAGGTACAGGCCTATACCACCCACTCACTACCAAAAAGCAAAAGAAATGCTTCAGGACATGAAAAATGCAGGAGTCATTAGGGATAACTGTAGTCCCTGGGCAGCACCACTAATCCTGGTTAAAAAGAAAGATGGTAGTATGAGGATGTGCGTAGACTATAGGCAAATCAACAAAGTCACACACAAGGATGCATACCCATTACCCCGCATAGAAGAGTCACTAGCTGCACTCAAATCTGCCAACTACTTCTCCACATTAGATCTTACTAGTGGGTACTGGCAGGTTGCCGTTGCAGAGGAGGATCGTGAGAAGACAGCCTTCACGACACCTATGGGCTTATGCGAGTTCAACAGTATGCCATTCGGGTTGTGCAATGCCCCAGGCACATTTCAGAGACTGATGGAGTGTTGTTTGGGCCACAAAAACTTTGAGACTGTCCTGTTATACCTTGATGATGTCATTGTATACTCTCAGACCTATGAAGATCACCTCCAGCACCTGAGTGAAGTGTTCGAGTCACTGTCCAAATACGGGATGAAACTGAAACCGTCCAAGTGCCACCTGCTGAAACCCAAGGTCCAATACCTAGGACACGTAGTAAGCGCTGAAGGCGTAGCACCGGATCCGGATAAAGTAACCGTCATCAAGGACTGGCCAGCACCAACTTCTCACAAAGAGGTACGTCAATTTCTAGGACTGGTCGGGTACTACCGACGCTTCATCAAAGGCTATACCAAGATAGCAGCACCTATGCAAGATCTCTTAGTAGGTCAATCCAAAAACGGCAAAATCAGGGGACCCCCGTTCCACTGGGGACCAGAACAGGAACAATCCTTCCAGAAGCTGAAAGACGCTCTCACTGGAGAAGAGATCCTGACCTACCCTGATTACAATCTCCCGTTTTTATTGTACACTGATGCAAGCAATGAAGGCCTAGGAGCCGTCCTAGCTCAACGCCAGCAGGGCAAGGAGAAGGTTATAGCCTACGCCAGCAGAAAGCTCCGTCCCACGTAAAGGAACCCGGAGAACTACAGCTCCTTCAAGCTAGAGTTCCTGGCCCTGGTCTGGGCAATCACAGAGCGTTTCAAGCATTACCTGGCATCCGCCCCGTTCACAGCTTTCACAGATAACAACCCTCTAATACATTTAGAGACTGCAAAGCTGGGAGCCCTAGAACAGCGTTGGGTAGCAAGACTCTCAAACTATGATTTCACTGTAAAATACCGGGCAGGTCACAAGAACGGCAATGCTGATGCCCTGTCCAGAATGCCTAACCTTCCTGAAGAGGGAGAAGACATAGATGACCTGGAAGAGATTGAACTACCTGCTTTCCACTGTTCGGGTACAGCAACATGTCATCAGAGAAATCAGAAACGTGTAGAGAGGACCGTGAACCCTTTACCTCACCATGACTGGAAGGAGGTTCAAGCCAACGATCCAGATGTCAGCCTGGTAAGGGATCTGATCACTCAAGAACACGCCAACAAGGACTCTGATGCCTCACCAAATGCTAAGCGCCTATGGAAAGAGAAAGGAAGGTTGTTTGTCTAGCAAGGTAAACTATGCAGAAGATACCTCAATCCTAGAACCCACAAACTAATCTGGCAGATTGTAGTTCCCAAGACTGAAGTCCAAATGATCCTTGAAGCATACCATGATGATGCCGGACACTTTGGATGGAAGAAGCTGGAGAGACTCCTGAAGGATCAGTTCTACTGGGTCGGTATGCGAGGCTCAATTGACAAGTGGTGTAAAAACTGTGGACCATGTCACCTTCAAAGGAAAGACCATCTAACTCAGAAAGCTCCGTTGCAGCCAATTGTTACCACCAAACCTCTGGAAATAGTTGCTCTCGACCACGTGAAGCTTACCCCAAGTCGAACCGGGTACACTTACGCTCTCACCATTGTTGACCACTATTCAAGGTTCCTGGTAGTCGTTCCAGTTAAGGACTTAACTGCTGAGGTAGCAGCTAAAGCATTCCAGAGTTACTTCTGTCGCCCCCATGGGTATCCAGACCAAGTCTTGACTGACCAAGGGCCAGCCTTCGAATCAGCTCTGTTCCAAGAATTCTTAGGGCTATATGGGTGTAAGAAGATCCGCACAACACCTTATCATCCTCAGACGAACGGTTTATGTGAGAAGATGAACCACATAGTCATTGACATGCTCAAAACCTTACCAGTTGAAGAGAGAAATCAATGGCCAGAGAAACTTCCAGATCTCGTGGACATCTACAACAACATACCTGTCAGTTCAACCAACTACACACCTGCTTACTTGATGAGAGCAAGACCAGGTAAATTGCCTATTGATTTGCAGATGGGAACCATCGAACCCACAGAAGATTCTTCTGATGAAGACTGGGTCAGCCAACGCCAAGAAAAGTACAGAAAAGTACAAGAAAGTGTTAAAAGAAACCTAGAAATCAGCAGAACAAAGCAAGAAAAAGACTTTAACAAGCACGTCTCAGCTGAACCTCTAGCTACAGGAGACTTAGTGCTAAAAAGGAAAAGAAAAACCAACAAATTGGATAACAGTTGGGAATCTGTACCCTACACCGTTATGCCGTCACAGTATGACAACTCTAAAACTTGCGTTATTAGCAAAGACAATGGGAATACTATTGCAACTGTTTCTAGAGACCATTTGAAGAAATGTCCAGCACAGTTAATCCCACAAGTAACCAGTTACCCTACTGTAACTATAGATGAAGAAACTAAAGAAAATCTAGTCCTTACAGACATTGGATACTTACCAGCAGACTGGCCACAATGCGATGGAGCATACATCATACCAGTTATGCATTTCTACCAGCCTGTAGAAAATCAGCAACCAATTCCAGTTCAACAAGAACAAGTTCAAGTGCAAGATATGCAGCCTGTTATATTGGAACCTGAGATTCCTGTAATCGGTCAACCTGCTAGTCCCACAGTAAGAGAAGCCATTCCTACTCAACTACCCACAGAGGATAGTCCAGTTGATAGACTACGCACTTACTATGGCCTTACACAAAGCAGAAGTAGAGAATCAAGAACCACTTCGTACACTACACCAACAGCTTTGGAAACACCCACACTACGCAGATCCACACGTAGTACATTAGGACAAGCCCCAAACAAACTTGGAGAATGGGTTTAGAATGTAGTGGAAAATATTACCTGTAAGTGTTTGTAAAAAGTACCCTGTTTTCAAAACCTGTAAAAAGTAGTGTACAGAAGGGTGGAGGAACTGGGCTCTGTCCCAAGTATATCAAGTTGGGGACAGAAAGCGCCTGGTAAGGTAAAGAAGGATAGTACCGGCCTCCCAAGCAGAGACACCCGTAGGGAATGTATAAAGTTTAAATATGTGTGTGGACTTTACCTTTTCCCTTTTTATAAACTTTGGACATTTGTCACAGGACTTGTGTGACCACTAACTTTACCTTTTCCAGCCTGCGGCAGATGGACTAGTGCCGTATGGACTGCTTTTCACATTTTTCATATTTTTCCTTTCCTTTTTAGTGATTCTTATATTTTTCTTTAAGACTCTGTTATTAAATGTTTATAAACTGTATAGTGTTAAGTTGTAAAAAGAACTTTTTGCTCAGCCGGGAGAACTGAGGTTAACTAAGGGGGAATGTGGCATCCTGGCACCTTGTTGGGCACCACAGAATTCCTTAGGGCATGAATGGAGTTAACAGCAAAGCAATATTCACAAACACCACAACACCTTAGAACACCTGTTTTCACCCCGAGCCTCTAGGGGAGCTCCACTGGTCAGTTTGAGCCAGTTGCCCCTATAAATAGAGTCTTGGAGGGAGAAACTTCAGAGTGTGTGCAGTCGCTACAAGAGCTGCCAGCCTGTGTGAATCCTCCATCCTATGAGGGACTCACCAGGCCCCACCAGCCAGCTAGCAAGTGAGGAAATCCCTGCAACTGGGGTAAGAGGAAGAAGGAGAACACCTCTCAGGAAAACAGAGTTATTCTGACTCTTTCCTTAATAACCGGTTACTGGAACCGAAGCTGTGAGAGCTACCAGCCATCACAGAGAACCAGCTTACAATCACAGGGAGTCTAGCCCCCTGATCCACCTGAAGCACCTACCAGCGAGAGCCCAGGGAGGAAGGAAGAATTATCATCACCCTTTTACAGTGCCCTCAGTGCTGATAACCAGGTGAAGCAAGTTCCATTGAACATACAACCCGGTCTGGGCAGGATTCCACATCCACCCGACCGCACTACAAGTAGAGAGAGAGAAGGAAGCCTACTACAACTGCTTGCTGTGAACCTCCAAGAGTGCTGACTTCACTAACCCGGTCTGGCGTACCTGAAAACCATCAGTAAAGGTACTTAAAAGACTTTGGCGTGTCTGTGTCTGACTCCTGGCCTAACAGCAGCACTACCGCAGCTGCCTCACAACATCTTGCGCAGCTCCTGGCTCCGGGGACTCCCGCTCATCCTGTGGGGAGCGTCCCATCTTGCTGCCTAACATCCCCCGGAAGGAAAAGACAACAAGTTGCGCCACGCTGATCCCACACTTTGAAAAGGGTTAATAAGAGATACACTCACCTGGAACTGTTGTGCACCGCACAACAGGAAATGGGGAACAGGGTGAGTGTAAGATCTGTCTGTTTTTCCTGAAGCGACCTTCCACTTGGCTTCGTGTAGCAAGGCTCCGCGGTCGGGCCAACCGTGTCGAACGGGCCTGAACACTTAATCCCAGGGAAGGCAGTTCTATTGTATGTTCAGCAGGGTCTCTCCTCCAGCAGCTCTCATACCACACCCCGAAGGGAGGAGGATAATGACAAGAAGGAAATATAGTATGGAAGTGAGCGCTAGAAAAGACCAAGGAACTGAAAATTAAGAGAATTACCTATAAGTTTATTAAAAGGTGGGTGGACGAGCCCTCAGCCACAACACGTTTCGACAAACGTCTTTCTCAAGTGGATCCACTTGAGAAATCTATCTTGTCTGATGTCAGGGGCATGCTGGACCATGTAGTGAATGCTGTCTGATGTCAGGGGCATGCTGGACCATGTAGTGAATGCTGTCTGATGTCAGGGGTATGCTGGACCTTGTAGTGAATGCTATCTGATGTCAGGGGCATTCTGGACCTTGTAGCGAATGCTATCTGATGTCAGGGGCATTCTGGACCTTGTAGCGAATGCTGTCTGATGTTAGGGGCATGCTGGACCTTGTAGCGAATGCTGTCTGATGTCAGGGGCATGCTGGACAATGTAGTGAATGCTGTCTGATGTCAGGGGTATGCTGGACCATGTAGTGAATGCTGTCTAATGTCAGGGGTATGCTGGACCATGTAGTGAATGCTGTCTGATGTCAGGTGCATGCTGGACCATGTAGTGAATGCTGTCTGATGTCAGGGGCATGCTGGACCATGTAATGAATGCTGTCTGATGTCAGGGGTATGCTGGACCATGTAGTGCTATGCTGTCTGATGTCAGGGGCATGCTGGACCATGTAGTGAATGCTGTCTGATGTCAGGGGCATGCTGGACCATGTAGTGAATGCTGTCTGATGTCAGGGGTATGCTGGACCTTGTAGTGCTGTCTTGTCTGATGTCAGGGGCTATGCTATGCTGTCTGATGTCAGGAGCATGCTGGGCCATGTAGTGAATGCTGTCTGATGTCAGGGGCATGCTGGACCATGTAGTGAATGCTGTCTGATGTCAGGGGCATGCTGGACCATGTAGTGAATGCTGTCTGATTTCAGGGGTATGCTGGACCTTGTAGTGAATGCTGTCTGATGTCAGGTGCATGCTGGACCATGTAATGAATGCTGTCTGATGTCAGGGACATGCTGGACCATGTAGTGAATGCTGTCTAATGTCTGGGGTATGCTGGACCTTGTAGTGCTATCTTGTCTGATGTCATGGGCATGCTGGACCTTGTAGTGTTATGTCATCTGATTTAAGGGGCATGCTGGACCTTATAGTGCTATCCTGTCTTATGTCAGGGGCATGCTGGACCTTATAGTGCCATCTTGCTTGATCTCAGGTGCATGATGGACCTCAGCATAAGTGGACAGTGATTGTGAAAAATCTAGTGTGGCGCCCCTGCGTCCAGGAGGCCACAAAGGGAACTGCAGCCAGGCAGGTAGGACACTTGTTGCACAACAACACCCTCATAGCCCACATAACCCACGTGTAGGAGAAAGTAGCATCCAGCCCTGAGATTAGATACTCTATGAGATTGAGGGGTGGTGGATTTGGAGGAGTGGGTTGGGCACACCCGTAGTCAGGTGACTTGACAGTATATAGGAAGGGGGATGAGGAAGGAAGTGAGTAGGCCCAAGGTGCCGAGCTGTAAAGACCAAGAGTAGGCCGAGGTAGGCTGAGAGGCAAAGACTGGAAATCACACGTCCTGTGAGTGTAAGGCTTAGGAGCGCAGAATCTGTACCGAGCCAGTGTGAGCCGGGGGAGAGAGAAAGCCCGTCCGAAGCTGATACCACCAGGAGTGTGAGAGGACTGAGAGGGACGGTGATACCCGGGCCCTAGGAACGCAGCTGAAGCTACTGACTGCAGGCGGAGTAGCCCTCCTATGATACCGAGAGGAACAGAGAGAAAGGAGCCTGGTAGAGCCTCTGACTTGAGGACTGCTGGAGGCTGGGCTGAAGTAGAGTGTCGGCTCTAGAGGGGACCGTAGCTTACCCAGCATCCCCAAACAACACTACGGGGGGTCTTAGTTCCAGATTGAGATCCCTACCCCAAAGGACAGGCAGCTCAGTGACAAACTAAGGACCCACAGGGGCCCGAGTCACCACCATACTGTCCAGCGTTTCACACACACCAGTGGAGACGGAGACCGTAACAGCCCGGAAAGGACACTAAGGACACTAAAGACTGTGTGAGGGGTCACAGAGAGAGAGGCCTGGCTGCAGAGCAAAGGGAACCCGGAGAGGGAGAATGTGCCCGTGTATTAAGGACTGTACTTGAACTTTGTAAGAACTGTAACTGTGCTGTAAAGTGACTTGAAGAACTGAGAGTAAACAAGGAAAACCCTGGAACTGCTTCCCTTGTGTTTCTGCATGAAAGTGATTCTCTCCATACAGGATACAGCCTGTCAGCACCAGCAAAGAGGAGAGATCCTGCAGCGTCTGCAAAGTAAATGTGCTACACACTCCACAATAGACTTAACCCTTACTGCCCCGGGGAACACAGTTCTACCCACTGGAACTATTACACCTAAGCTGCTATCCCATCATCCCCGGAGGTTCTGCAGCAGCAGCGGTCCCATCACTGGCCGCATATGGTGGGTGGAGTCACGACTGACAACCCCTGTAAATATCCCCTTTTATTGCCGAGCCCGGGACACGGTCTGGACCAGGACCACCCGTGACTTCCCCTGTAGCAGACCGGTCCGGCACCGAGTACCCCCGTCCAGTGGGCCCAACACTAGCAGGACCTATGCAGCATCCATAGCAGGGTTGCAGTCCTGTCCTCCTACCCCATGATTTATTGGCTGAATCTGTGTATTAGATGGCCAACTCCCCCACTCTCTGGAGAAACAGGTGCTGGACCCTCCACGCTATAGAACTAATAGACAATGTGAGCTACACAGCTCTTTATCTTACATACAGGGGCCTTATCATTCACAGGAGCTGATGGAGGATGAGCTTCTTCTTCTGCCTTCACTCTTCACTTTTGCAGTGTGCACTTTGCTTTCTGATTGGCAGAGCTGAAGACAGACGCTCCTGTCATCCAATCATGCCTCTGCTAACCCTTGGTGTCACCCTCCCTCTCTAACTTTCAGCATATCAGACCTGAGCTCCCTCAGAGCCCCGCCTTCTAGAAGAATCCTGCCGAAATCAGGCAGAAAAGGGAATAGAAAGAAAAAAAAGATGATCTGACTGCAGGGGACGGCGCCGCATTGCCGCCCCCTGTCTTCAGAGACTCATCGCCGCCTGAGCAGAGTTCTCATATTGGCTCATTGATGATGCGCCCCTGCGTAGGGTCCTCCATATCCACGGCTACAGAGGCACTTACACCTTCTGTTTGGGATGTAGTACCTCCTTGTGGCGCCTTGCCATAGGGGCGCCACATCTGTGTGTAAGGACGGTTTCACATCATGGCAAGATCAGGCCGGGGCTGTCCAGTGTAAACCTGACAGCCCTAGACCCAATTTTGCACTAATGCAGCCCTATGGGGCCGGATGGAGCCGGGTGGCAACTATTTGCCATCCAGTTTCCATCTGTTTTTGTGTCCAGGAAAAAAATCAGACAAAATCGGATCCTCCCGGATCCTGCGTGATACGGCGCACCCTAACATGGGAGTCTATGGCACCGGTTCACGCCGGATCCGACAAAAAAATCGGATCCGGGAGCTGGACACCGGGTGTTGAAATTAAGCAGCGAGCGCTCCTAAACTTCAGCACCATGAGCTGTCCCCTGCAGAGATTTCTGGACCGCAGCTAGCTCCCCGCTAGCCACAATCTTGAAGTTTCTGCAGCTGCCACTGCGACGTCCCGAATCAGGCTACAAACCTGTTTCAAAAGCAGGTGTGGGGCTGTCAGGCTAACACTGGACAGCCTCGGACCTGATCTTGCCGTGATGTGAAACCGGCCTAAAGCATCATGAAATCTGAACATTACCAAAGGATTTCCAGTCACATTATGTTCTGCTCAGCGTCAGAAAGCTGGGAGGCATCCTAGGTCATGAGTCTTCTAGCAGGACAATGACCAAAAAGATATTTCACAAAGCATCCAGAAATGAATGAAAGCAAAGCACTGGAGAGTTCAGAAGTGGCCAGCAATAAGTCCAAATCTAAATCCCATTAAACACCTGTGGAGAGATCTTACGATTGCTGTTGGGAGGAGAAGGCACCCTTTTAATATAAGAGACCTGGAGATGTTTGAAAAGGAAGAGTGGTCCAAAATTCCAGTTGAGAAAAGAAGCTTGTTGATGGTAATAGGAATTGATTGATTGCAGTTATTTATTCTAAATAGTCAAAATGTAAGAAAAACGGCACTCACCAGGTCAGCAAGTAACGGCATCTTTATTGCGGGAACATACAAAGTGCAGGGAGGGGGCGCCTAGGTGACAACGGGTCCGTTCGGGCAAAGGCCCTTCTACCGGTCACGGCTTAAACTATTCTAAATAGTGTTCAACCAAATATTGAGAGTACCAACAATTGCGTCTGGCCATTTAGGTGGTTTGGTGTGAAATTATTTCCAATTAGCTTTTTTGTTTTTTCCGTTTTTTTGTGTTGTTCCATTGCACACAAAGGAAATAAACATGTGTGTGACAAAACGTGTAATTGCAATAATTTTCTGTGAGAAATACTTCATTTTCTGTAACAATTTCAAGGGTGCCACAACACTTACAACAATATTGTGTTGCATCTATGATCAGAATTTTCTTTCTGTATACTTGCAGGGGAACCTCCTGCCTCTCTTCTACTCACTACCCTTATCTCAGCAGCTTCACAGTCTCTAGGTCTTTATGATGAGAATATACAGAATTCCTAGCAAAGTGTTAAAAAAATTACCTCAAAATCTCCTTAAGGTCATATGCATTTAATATTAGATAGAATAAATACAATAATGGAAAAACATTGAACAATGTTAACAGAAGAATAATAAATACACAAATAATAAATATTAAATTATTATGTGCAAAGTATGTTACAATGTTATCTCTATGAAAAGAGAATACAAAATGGGTCCACATGAAGAATAAACATACGGACAATCTGTCCCTTCACCAAATCACCAGCTATTTCTGTGTTTCTGGACAATGTAAAACTGCTGGTTTAAGAATCAGCAAACACATAACATTTGAACAAAAGCAATGCACACTTTATATGGTCTGTTTTTCATATGTACGGTACTTGGACATTACTAATAAAACAATGTTGGGTAGAAAGATACTTTTCAGTTTGAGTGTGGTCTTATTTATGACAAAAAAATCCCTTCTATAGTCTGCATTAAAGTATTTCAGCCATATCCAATGATTTACAGGTTTAATTCATTAAAGGGAATCTGTCAGCAGGATTTTGCTACGTAAGCAGAGGACAGCATGCTGTAAGGGTTAAAAAACAAAAATCAACTGTGCCTTTCTTATCAGGATCTGTGCAATTGTTTCTGTAAACTAAAGGCTTTATCACCTGGTGATTATCATTACAGGACTACTTTGTCAGGTGTAGGGCAGTCCAGCATGCCCTCTGCTGTGATTGTGCATATACAGTAAGGATGGAGGGCAGCAGCAGTTATCTCAGCTCTTCAGTGTTTCTAAAATGAATGCTTTGATTGTGTCAGAATGGCTGAAGCCAGTTATCTATGTGATACATTGTTGAATTCAGGAGAAGCTTGAAAGATCAGCTCTTGGGCCTTCAATTTTTGTAACATTTGCGACACATGGGTAAAAAAAGATGATACAAGACAGACAGATCTCAAAAGGATGAAAAGTGACCAATGTATTAGGCCGGTTTCACATTGGCATTCAGCGCCTCAGCATATGGAGTCGCCTGAACGAGTGCTGCGCCACATGCATGGAGCATCCCTATGGGTACCATGGGGACGCATTGAGCCTGCATCTGCCTGCGTTCGCTTGCGGTTGTGGTCACATGCGTACAAACCACGATCTCCCGGATGCACAAAAAAATGTAAAAATGTATCTTGTTCCATTTTCTGTACGTCCAAGAGAGCTTCTTTGGTATGGAAGCATCCGTGAGTGCATAAATCATGCATGTAATCTTATAGGAATGCACTGCCATCTGCTGTATGAGCAAGCGAACGCATGCGTTCCCATAGAAACATGAATGGAAATTAATCTCTCCTCCTTTCCTCTCCTCCTCCTTTCCTCTCCTCCTCCTCTCATCCTCTCCTCCTCCACTCAGCCTCTCCTCTTCCTCTCATCCTCTCCTCCCCTCGTCCTCTCCTCTTGTCCTCTCCTCCTCTCCTACTCTTCTCACCCTCTCCTGCTCCTCTCCTCCGCTCCTCTCATCCTCCTCTACTTTCCCGACAGCTCTTACTGTGCCCGGACCGGCAGTCAATGCATTACTATGAACATTTTGATGTGAACGCAAGCAAACAATCAGCGGTGCATTCACATCAAAATGTCTGCGTTTGGCGCTGCGGCTGCATATGCAATCCATACGCTGCGGTACCGAACGCCAATGTGAAACCGGCCTTATAGATATAAATTAGACACACATGAATAAAGCCTAATAGATAATAAATGCTCTGGTGCCCTTTGTCTTTATTAATTACATTTCTGAAAGGTTTATTTTAGATGCTGACATATCACATTACAACTGGAGCAATTACTGCTGTATATGTAACCTCTACAATAGCATCCACCACCACTGTTTTCATGGTGGACACAAAATGTAACAGTGGCTAAATAACAGAATAAAAAACTATTTTTTTATTATTTGCTTTAATTTTGCATCTTTATTATGGGGATATTAGCTATGAAGGTATTTCGCACCTAATGGCCACTTTACACGTCCCGATATCGGCGTCCAACTCCGACCAAAAGTCATGTGGTTCGTGCGTTGGCCCTGATATCGTTGGTGCGTTGTATGGTTTAAACGTCCAATACGATGCACGAACGATGCCAAAACGATATCGGGGATCAAATGAGCCTGCTCTCCAACGGCCCGATATTGGATGGACATTGTGGCTGAAAGCCCAACAACGATGTGGAGTACAACTTCCCCTACTCTCTCCCATGTTAAATGGTCGTTCCTAGGTCGGCCGTACAAGGGGGCGTACACATCGTTGGAGCGTTGCCTGCCGATATCGCGCTGTGTAACATCTCCTAAGCGATCTTGGAATTCTGCCCAGAAAAAGCGCGCTCCCGCGGTGTTGGATCCAATATCGGACCGACGTTGGGACGTGTAAAGTGGCCATTGTAGTTAGCTTTTGTTAAGTCAAAGTGGTTGTTACCTTTTAGCAGATCATACAAGGTAAAATTTAAACCCCAGTGAAAAATATCCCCACATTGACTTAAAGTTGTTATTAGGTGTCAAATACTTTGATTGCTAATATTACCGTAAGGCGGCCGTCACACGCTACGATCTCGCTAGCGATATTGTAAGCGATCACGTGCACACGCGATCGCTTACAATATCGCTCACATCGCTGGTGAGATGTCACACAGACAGACTCACCAGCGATGTGGACCAGCGAGATCGCTGGTAACTATGGTACACATCGGGTTACTAGGCGCCGCGCATCGCTTAGTAACCCGACGTGTACCATAGTTACTATCTCCCAGCATAGGCTCTGCCGCTGGGAGATCGTTCATCGTGGTGTTATACACCACGATGAAGCTGTTTGTCAAATCGTTCATCACAAGATCTGAGCTCTGGAGCTCAGATCTCGATCTTGCGATTTGAACACTTCTCGCTCGTCGTATCTTGCCGTCACACGCAGAGACATCGTTCAAGCGATGTTTAATCAGGCGCGTTCAAGCGATATCTTTCAAGATATCGTAGCGGGTGACGGCCGCCTAACAGAGAGTAGAAATAGACAATAAAAGATGTTTTATTTTGCTCTGCAGACATTACTGCATCAAGTGTCCAGCTCAGCATGAAACATTTGGTGAAAGGTCCTCTTTAATTACAGAGCAGTGCCTCCTAGTTTCATCTATACAACATGTAAAGGGCTGTGTTAATGATTCATATAACTAATAATTACTGGTGGACTGTGACCCACCATAGAATTTGGTACTCCAGAAAAAGATTTCCTAGAAAGCAAATAAGTGGAACTACTTAACACAGGGGCGCTTTCTTTTTTCTGTCTGCCCTTACTTTATTTTTACTTATTGACATAAGCTGGTTATCTAATGCATTCTTGAGGCGGCCGTCACACGGTGAGATATCTTTAGCGATATTGTAAGCGATCACGTGCACGCGCAATCGCTTACAATATCGCTGACATCGCTGGTGAGATTTCACACAGACAGACTCACCAGCGATGTGGAGCAGCGATCTCGCTCGTTACTATGGAACACATCGGGTAACTAGGCGCCGCGCGTCGCTTAGTTACCCGACGTGTACCATAGTTACCATCTCCCAGCATAGGCGCGGTCGCTGGGAGATGGATCATCGTGGTGTCATACACCACGATGATGCAGATCGTTGCATCGTTCATCGCTAGATCTGAGAACCGAACCTCAGATCAGCGATGTCACGATCAAGCGATTTACCATCGTAAATCGCTTGATTACATGCAACGATATCTTGCCCGATATCGCTTAAGCGATCAAAAGGAGATCGCTTAAACGATATCGGGCAAGATATCGTTCCGTGTGACGGCCCCCTAAGGGGTATTCTCAAATTTGGAAGTTATTCCATGGATTGGGGATAGCTTCTAGAAGGTTAGATATCCAATGACTGGGACCTCTCATAGATTATGAGAATTGGGACTCTGGATAGCCCGTGTGAATGGAGTAGAGCTTGATCATGCACACTGATGCTCCATTCATTCTTATGGGAAGGTCAAAGACCTGTCAAGTGGAGCTCTCGGCTATCGTTGGCAAATGGTGCGGCATAGTCCTTTGACATGAGGCTCTTCACAGCTCCAGTTCTTAGGAGCAGTGGTGGGCCCACTGGTCCAGACCACCCCAGTGATCAGGAAATTATCCCCTGTCCCATTGATATGGGATAACTTTCAAATTTGAGAAAACCATTTAAGATTTCTTAAGTAAACCAACCCATTGAAACAAAATAATTGAGCTATCACTGTTAAAATTACAAATAGAAACATTGTGTGAAAGGCAGCAGGTTCCCACAAAAAAAATTAACATTATGTTATATGGTATAATGCTTTAATATTATAAAATCAATGCCTAATTCTAAGGTAGACTACTATAGGATATTTCAAATTATGGCCAACACGCTATTTGATGTGACTCTTTGATTTTGACTATGATTATGTTGCTTCTGCAATATATATTTATCTGTCTATCCCGCCTAAGGCCCATATGACGAATATGCTTCAACTTGCTTAAAATAGTTTCCAAGCGTATTCACAGTGGAAACACTCTGACCGGTTGTAGGCTATGAATTCTAGCACAACCACTATGTGATCTACGTGTGTTATGCTGAGATCACAGTATAAATGACCCAGACACACGAAGAGTCAGAAGCCGTCTATTTACTAAGCAGCACAAGTGACACTGTTTGGTAAATTATATTCAATGCCTTTGAGGAGAAATGATTTTGTGGACAGGTGTCCTATGATATTCAACCAAAGCTATGAGGATTGCTCAGCTGTATTGGTGAGTCCTCTTTCCCTTTTTGTCCCATCAGTTGCCACAGTCGATGGTTCAGATTCTGCACGTGACAAGTTCCCAGGGAACAACCAACACGCATTAAACGTGGTTGATGCAGCCGTCGAGCTCGTCGTTTTTTCCTCCGTAGGGATTGAAGATGTGTCATCAAGTCTGTCATTGGCGCAGATAATATAGGCTGGATCATAGTGCTCAGCTCCTTTAAATGGTCTTCCCCATCAGAAGATTCTCTGCAAGACATATTAAATACTGTTATTCGACCTGAACATGAATAAATGTGTAAATACATCAGAAATTAGCAAGTGTCCTATACACACCGGTCCTCATTATTTCTATATTAATAATAATAATAATATAATAGTAATAATGGTTATAGTAGCTAGAATGATTGGTTCTCTCTATATTACATAGTAATTCTATTTAAAGGGAACCTGTCAGCTCCTTTATGCCTCCCCAGCTATCACTATCTGTAGCTGTAGCTTTATAATACCAGTCTAATCATCCCTGTCTGAGCTCATAGTGTAATGTTATAGGTGAAAAAAAGCATTTATACACCTACATTTCCTTATGTAATGAGGCAGTCAGTCTCCAGCTTGGCCTGTTAATAGTTAACATTTCAGCCTTATGTTAGAACATGTTGGGAGGTCTGATGTGATGTCATAACCATGTGATTACTATAGGCAGAGCTAAGTCCCTATAACTAATAAGTTTGCTTGATTAGCTCCGCCCACTATGGTCACATGATGTTACATCACACAGGTCCTTTAGCCATGCAAGTTAATAGTAAGTTAACTATTATCCTGCCAGACAGTCCCCTCCTCCAAGGTGTAGACTGAAATGTAAGTGTATAAATGTTTTTTTTTCACCTTTCACATTACACTATGAGCTCAGACACGGATGATTAGACTGGTATTATATAGCTACAGGGACAGATGGTGATAGCTGGGGAGGCATAAAATAGCTGACAGGTTCCCTTTAAAGAGGTTGGCCACTATCTTTTTTTATTTATGGCCTATCAATATCTGAACTTTGGAGGTTCGGAATCTGGCAACCTAGTTGATCAACCTTTACCTTGCCACTTGGAAATTTTCAGATGCTGCCGGAACACAACAGCTCCATCATCTCTATAGTGGCCACAGTTGGGTATTGCAAATCCACCCCCTATTCAAATGCGGTTGAAACTACAGCTCTATCCTTTCTATAGTGGATGCAGCCAGGTATTGCAGATTCACCCCCTATTCAAATGCTTCCGGAACACAGCAGCTCCATCAATTCTCTAGTGGCTGTGTCCAGGTACTGCAAATCAACCTCCTATTCAAATGCTTCCGGAACACAACAACTCCATCATTTTTATAGTTGCTGAAGGGTGTTGTAGATCCACCAGCTATTCAAAATAACCTAGGATAAAAACAAAAAGAGCAAATATCCTGCAGCAAGTAATATAGTACATGTAAATAACATGTAAATATAATATACTTACACTATTTTGATAAAAAAGTGTGAAAGCCATCCAACCATAATTAGGTTTACCCAATCAGAACAGTCCTATCCCTTGGATTAAACCTCTCTAAGGCACTTTCGCGCTTTTTTTATCAAAACATGTCAACTAAGTACCCTATGTTATTTATATGCACTACTACTACTTACTGTATTTTCGTACACTGGGTATTTGCTCATTTTTTGTTTTATTTTAGGTTATGTTTGTTAATGGCCACGTGTGAACATGTGTGTACACTTTGGACCAACATATGCTCAAGCTCATTTTTTTGGTTTCCCCATTTCAAATTAATTGGGGGTGGATCTGCAGTACCCCCAGTGGCCACTTTAGAAATGATGGAGTTGCTGTGTTTTGGCAGCATTCAAGGATGTCTGGCTGCCAATGGCCCAGGTAACCCTTTATCAGCGGGGGTATCAGGTTTGATCATCAATAAATAAATAGTGGCCCACTCTTATTTGCTATTTTAGTTATGCATAATTTGCAGAGACAGACAGACAGATAGGAAGTATTTATACAGATTTTGTTATAATGAGTAGATTACTATTTTATTTTATATACCAGATCTTCCACAGAACACTTGGTAAAAGCAAAATAAATGATTAAACATCAACTTTAAAAGATGGATCACCAGCAGAAAAAAACATCATTTTCACACCCGTTTTTGGTTGAAAACATTAAGGGGGAGGCGGAGAACATAGCTTCCCCACATAAATATTTGCTATCAATTGTACCAGAAAATAAATCGTCCTTCACTGTCATCTGCAGAAATTTACATGGAGGTTCATAAGTGTTTTGAACGTAACGTTTTGTGCGAACATGTTTGTGACCTTAAGAGCACATCAGGACATTAATTCATGGATGACTGCGAGTCCAATGTCCAACTCTGATATTAAGCAGTCAGCAACACATCACTGATCACCCATGTGCGTAAAAATATATTTGTTACACAAAAGAAAACATTTACTTTACTTGTTTTAACACATGTTATGTTACTACATGAACAAAACAGTCTACTTATTGTAGTCTATAGCTAGTGTAAATCATTTCCCATAACACAGTTCAATGAATGCAACAGTTGTTCTGTAAAACCAATAGGACACTCTTCTATTCAAAAAAATCAGCTAGTGCACAACTATTGTAGCGGTACATACTCAACATGTGAGACCTTGACATAGGGTGGAAACACACTTATGCAAGCTGAATACGAGTATCTTGCATGCATCTCACATGGCACACCCAAAACAGCTTTAGCCTCTCTGGACGGGAGGGTGGAGCTGCATAGAAACACAAGCAGCTGATGCGCTCCCGTTCAGACAGGCAGGAGTCATTCTGGGTGAGTAATGCGAGATGTATGCGAGACACTCATATGCAGCTCGCATAAGAGTGTCTCTGCCCTTACTGTGATATATGCAACTCCGGAGAGCTGAAAATTCTTGTGCTATTAAAGGGCTATTTTTTATCTTTTCCAGATTATCTACCCTTCTTACTCACTGTTAACTTGGAACACATAATGCCAGAAATATGAAACATTACCTTAATACTATGCTAATTAAATCAAATCCCCACTAATTAAATCAAATCCTCACTTATACATAGAATTATCCCATAATGTTGATCCAAAGAAATATCCCCAAATGGTAGCTGACAATTTTCCCTTAATTTCTCTTAAAGGGGTCTTTCTGCAAACAATCTAAATTTTAAAGTTCATTTTAATCTATAGATCTTGGAAAACTAATAATTTCCATAACTGGATGTGATTAAAAAGAATGTTCCTGCGCTGAGATGATCTCATATATGTGTCCCTGCTATGTACTGTGTAATGGCCGTGTCTGACCATACAGGGACATGGTCTGATCATACCACATCTCCTGTGCTGAGATAATCTTATAAATGTGTCCCTGCTGTGTACTGTGTAAAGGTGGGGTCACACGCGGCGATCTGGCCTGCGATGTCGGAAGCGATGTGCAGGTGCCCGCTCGCTTCCGACATCGCAGGCCAGCTGTCACACGGCACGACGTTGCCGGTGACGCGGCAGCGATGTGGGCGGAGCCATCGCTCGCTGGACTGGGCTAAGCCCAGCGAGCGATGGCTCAGTAACGCTGCGATATAGGCTGGATCGCGCCGCCAACAGTGTCAGACGGCGCGATCCAGCCTAATCGCTGGTCACAGGTTGACAGGTTTATGAACATTTTCATAAACCTGTCAACCTGCGACCAGCGATAATTTGCAGTTGCGTCGCGCTGTCACACAGCGCGACGCACTTGCAATATCGCCCGCGACATCGCTGTGACGTCACTTTGCGGCGATGTCGCGGGCGAGATCGCCGCGTGTGACCCCACCTTAATGGATGTGTCTGACAATACAGGGACATGGTCTGATCATACCACATCTCCTGTACTGAGATAATCATATATGTGTCCCTGTTATGTACTGTGTAATGACTGTGTCTGACCATGCACACAGCATGGTTTGATTCTTGGCAGGGGAGGATGCAAAACAATAAAAGACATCGCAGCATGGGATTGTAAATAATTCTTTTAAAAACAGTCAGAGAAATGTTTGTTCTAAAAAAATAATCATTTATGATGCCGTGCTGTAATGTCTGTATACTGTTTTACGTCCTCCCCTGCCCAGGAGATAGTATGATCAGACCATGTTCCTGTATGGTCAGACACGGCTATTACACAGTACATAGCAGGGACACATATACAAGATTATCTCAGCACAGGAACTGTGGTATGATCAGACCATGTTCCTGATTAAAATGAACATTAAAATTATCTTTCTTCATAGGAAAACCCCTTGAAAGAGGACCTTTCACCAATTTTGACAAATATTAAGCTGGCCACATCCTGGAATAGTGGCTGCAGAGCTGGAAAAAAATGTAGTTTTTATTTCTAAGTTTCTCATCTGTGTTGCACAGATATTAGTTTGTATAGTTTAGGTTATAAATTATGATCAGTCCAACAAGGCAATAATAGAAATTCTGGGGGTGTGAACATTTCCCCTGCATGCGGTTGACCAATCATATGCAGGAAGCATCATGGAGGGTAAAAAAGAACACACACCCAGAAGGTCAGAACATACTTTCTCTTGTAATAATTATGACAAACAGACCTACTGTTAGCCCTGATCTCTGCACCTACTGTATGGCATTAGAAGCACCTTCAACTTTCATCTCACTACAGTCAGTGTGGATGGAGTAAGGGCCGCTTTACACACACCAACTTATCTGTCCAACTTCTGAACAGATCTCTGGTTGCAGTGAAATCATGGACACATTGCTCCATTTTGTGACTGTGTACAAATGTAACAATGTGTCCATGATTTCACTGCAACCAGTAAGTTGTTCAGAAGTTGGACAGATAAGTTGGTGTGTGTAAAGTGGCCATCAGTGTGATTACATCTTCAACTTTCCTTTCATAGTAAGTGTGGGGGGAGTGGGAAACAACAGCTCTGTTAGAACAAAACTATAGCTACAGAGGTGTTTGTAATCATTCTTATGTCACCTCTACTCCTCCTCCCCCAACACTGACTTTCATGAAATGAAAAATAAATGTGTTATGGTGGGTTTACACGTCCCGATATCTGCCCGATATCGGAGCCAACGAAGCGGGAGCGCGCTTTTTGAGCGCGCTTTTCCCACCATCGCATCGCCGATTTAGACAGCCCGATATCGGGATACAACGTCCCGACGATGTGTACGCCCCCCAACCCAGGAACAACCAGTTAACATGGGAGTGAATGGGTGACGTGGGCGTACACATCGTAGTTGGGCTGTCACACGGGACGATGCAGCTACAACGGCCATCCGATATCGGGCGGTTGAATAGCACGCTCATTCAACCCCGATATCGTTTTGGCATCGTTCCAGCATCGCATTGTACGTTCAAACCGTACAACGCGCGAACGATATCGGGTCCAACTCCCGAACCACGTGACTTTTGGTCGGAGTTGGGTCGGAGTTGGACGCCGATATCGCGACGTGTAAACCCACCATTAGTAATCGCACTCCTCTGCTCTATTCTTTACAAAAGCTGCAGAGATCAAGGCTGAGAACAAGGCTGCCTGTCATTTATATCTCATAGGATACCATATGTTCTTCTGACTTTCTAGGGGAGTGTTTTATATTTCTTGTATGATGCGTCTTGTTGTTGGGCTTATCACAAATTAGAATCTAAACTTTATAAGCTAATATCTCAGCAATGGAAAGGCGGACATGAAAAACAAAAATGTATGTTTTATTCAGTTTTGCGTCCATGACTCCATGATGTGACCAGTTTTTCCCTTGCTATGCTTTGCGGGGTTCTGTAGTTCATTCTGTTGTCCGCTTCAGAAGTAAAAGGCTAGGTAACATACAGAGTTTTAGGGCACATCATCATGGGATGTATTTGCTGCTGAATTTCTGCAGTGGGAAATCCTCAGCAAATTTACAGCAGTAAACACCACACTAATGTATGATGATTTTTGGGGGCATTTATTTTTAGAGATACTGAGGGTTTTATGCACATATCACTTTTAGCCCAATAAAGGATAAAATCCAGGGTAAATATACGCAGACTAAAGTAACATGAAGTACATGTCATATCTGCAGGCAGGTTGATTTACGCTATAGATGATCCGTGTGCGAAAACATCTTCTACAAAACTTGTGCTGCAATGCTCTAGACTTTCCTTCAGGAAAAGAAATAGTTAACCCTTGTGAGCATGCCCTTCAGCAGGTAGTGTCCCTTTACTATGCTGACTGTGCAGACCAGGCCTGTGTGCAGGCTAAGTAGACATGCTCCCTAAGCAACAAATGCTTTTCTACCTGAAGAGTTACATCACAGAGGTCAATACTGAGCTATGTCCTCATAATGTGGCAGCCAAGACATTTTGTACTGACCAGTGACAGCACTAATTAGTGAAGGTTTATTACCAACTGCAAACAACGATGCGAAAGCTGTTTTCAACATTGAAGTGAAGAAATATTTGATGATTGCTCCTGTTTTTCTTTACATTTGCTAAGCAGTGCTCCACTTTGATGGATCACAAGTGGAAATAGAACATTTTATCTTCTTCCCAATACGGGAAGCTTGTGTTTGTGTACTTGTCATTGAGTACATTTGAAAAACAGCATCTACAGTATACCGTAACCATCAAAATACTCTATGTAGACCATAACTGCATAACTAGGAAAATATCACGAATAATTGCATCACAGAACATTACATTTTCCTTGTATCTGATGAATAGAATTATTTTACAATGACTTTTAGATAACTGTTGGCTTAACTCTAGTTCATCTAACAGCTTTTTCTCCCACATCAAATCTTTGGAAACTGTTTATCTCAAACCACACAAACAAAGGATTGGACTTGTTAAAATCCTACTTCTTTCCCCAGAAATAGGCAAGAGATGTATATAAAATTTCAAGTGGTTGATCACTGATGGACTATTACAAAACTGTAAGTGAAAAAGAAAGCTCCTTATGAAAAAAGTTAAAATGGGCTCGTATTATGGTACCAGGGTACGACACTGACCCCCAAAAATGCTACTGAACAGCACCTTCAAAAGGAACCTGAAGACCCACCTCTTCAACAAGCCTACAACCTGCAGTGAGCCTCCGTCTACTAAACTGCCGCACGACCAGCTCTACCCTCACCTTCTGTATCCTCACCCATCCATTGTAGACTGTGAGGCCCCGAAGGCAGGGTCCTCTCTCCTCACCTATTGTAACTTCATCCATCCCCTACAGACTGTAAACCCTCTTGGGCAGGGTCCTCTCTCATCACCTACTGTATCTTCACCCATCCCATGTGGACTGTGAGCCCTCGCGGGTAGGGTCCTCTATCATCAACTACAGTATCCTCACCCATCCCATGTAGACTGTGAGCCCTCATGGGCAGGGTCCTCTCTCCTCACCTACTGTATCCTCACCCATCCCATGTAGACTGTGAGCCCTTGTGATTAGGGCCCTCTCTCCTCACCTACTGTATCTTCACCCATCCCCTGTAGATTGTGAGTCCTCGCGGGCAGGGTCCTCTCTCTCCTCCTGTACTTGTATTGTTCTAGAATATTGTACTTGTCTATGTATGCCCTTTTCACATGTAAAGCACCATGGAATAAAAGGTGCTATAAAAATAAGTAATAATAATTCATTGTATCTAAGGTGTTTTACATTTCAGTGAGTTCCCATGACTATATAATGTCTCATTTAAAGCGAACCTGTCACCCCCTCCAGGCATCTAAAGATAACATAGCCACCTTCTGCAGCACTAAGGCTGCATTCTGAGAAGGTGTCTATAGCATTTATGCTCCCTTGATTCACTGAAATAAAGACTTATATAAAATCTGTTTCAAACCAGACCCAAGACCGGGAGGCGGGTTTTCAAGCCTCTATCTCCTTCCTCTGTGGTGTCAGTCATCCCTCTCTGCTCTCTGTGCACCGCCTCCAGGGCCACCTCCCTGCATTACAGAGCTTTGTCAGCTCTGCTATAACATGGAGCTGCTGTTATAGGAGACCCCACAGTAGTAAATCCAGCAGGAGGATACTGCCTGCTACGTAGCAGCCCTTGAGCTGAGCTGTCAGCAGTGCAGCAGAGTTGAGTTTGTGCTTTAGATCAGGGGCTGAGGACGGAGCAATGCTGCTGGGTACAAGAAACTGAAAGTGAAACCTGCTCAGCTCAAAGGCTGCTAAGTAGCAGGCAGTATCCTCCTGCTAGATTTACTACTGTGGGGTCTCCTATAACAGCAGCTCTATGTTGTAGCAGAGCTGACAAAGCTCTGTAATGCAGGGAGATGGCCCTAGAGGCGGTGCACAGAGAGCAGAGAGGGATGACTGACACCACAGAGGAGGGAGATAGACACTGGAAAACCCGCCTCCCGGTCTTGGGTCTGGTTTGAAACAGATTTTATATAAGTCTTTATTTCAGTGAATCAAGGGAGCATAAATGCTATAGACACCTTCTGAGACTGCAGCCTTAGTGCTGCAGAAGGTGGCTATGTTATCTTTAGATGCCTGGAGGGGGTGACAGGTTCGCTTTAAGCAGTTAGCCTTGTGCTTTGTATGTTCAGCCATGGGCGTACCCAGGATCAAAACTAGGGGGGGGCAAGCTATGGTCGTTCCCGCCTCCTGTGGTACTCTGACATGCCAGCCGTAACGTCATATCCGGCCCAATGCATTGTGGAGGCAGATCATGTCATAAGCCCCCACAATGCACTGGACCAGATATGAAGTTGCGGCCGGCATGTCAGAGTATAACAGGAGGCGGGAATTTCAAAAAGAGATGGAAACAACAGAAGGAATGCTGACACCCTTTAAATGGAACCTATACAGGACAACACATGCTCATTACATACACATCATACATATTTTTGACATAGAGACACAAGCCACACACACACACATACACAGACAAAATCCACACGCACACAGACAAAAGCCACACACAGGCAAGCCATAAGCCACACACAGAGACAAGCCACACACAGACACAAGCCACACACAGACACAAGCCACACACAGAAGACAAGCCACACACAGACACAAACCACACACAGACACAAACCACACACAGACAGACACAAGCCACACACAGACAGACACAAGCCACACACAGACAGACAAGCCACACACAGACAGACAAGCCACAGACACACAGAGACAAGCCACACACACACAGAGACAAGCCACACACACAGAGACAAGCCACACACAGACACAAGCCACACACAGACACAAGCCACACACAGAAGACAAGCCACACACAGACACAAACCACACACAGACACAAACCACACACAGACAGACACAAGCCACACACAGACAGACACAAGCCACACACAGACAGACAAGCCACACACAGACAGACAAGCCACACACAGACAGACAAGCCACACACACACAGAGACAAGCCACACACACACAGAGACAAGCCACACACACAGAGACAAGCCACACACACAGAGACAAGCCACACACAGAGACAAGCCACACACAGACAAGCCACACACAGACAAGCCACACACAGACAAGCCACACACAGACAAGCCACACACACAGAGCCAAGCCACACACAGAGACAAGCCACACACAGAGACAAGCCACACACAGACAAGCCACACACAGAGCCAAGCCACACACAGAAGACACAAGCCACAGACAGACACAAGCCACGCACAGACAGACACAAGCCACGCACAGACAGACACAAGCCACACACAGACAGACACAAGCCACACACAGACAGACACAAGCCACACACACACAGAGACAAGCCACACACACACAGAGACAAGCCACACACACACAGAGACAAGCCACACACAGAAGACACAAGCTACACACAGACTGCCACAAGCCACACACACACAGAGACATAAGCCACATACACACAGAGACATAAGCCACACACACACAGAGACAAGCCACACACACACAGAGACAAGCCACATACAGAAGACACAAGCCACACACAGAAGACACAAGCCACACACAGAAGACACAAGCCACACACAGAAGACACAAGCCACACACAGAAGACACAAGCCACACACAGAAGACACAAGCCACACACAGAAGACACAAGCCACACAAAGAAGACACAAGCCACACAAAGAAGACACAAGCCACACACAGACACAAGCCCCTCATAGGGCTCCTGTATCATATACAGCCCCTCCATAGGGCTCCCATCATGAGAGCCCTATGGGGGGTTGTATATGACATGGGAGCCCTATGTGGTAGGCTGAATATGATATGGGAGCATTATGGGGGATGTATATGATATTGGAGTCCCATCTCATATACAGCCCCCCAATACCCCATACAGTCCTCATATCATATACAGCCCCCCTAATGCTCCATAGGGCTCCTATATCACATATAGCTCCAATAATGGGAGCCCTTTAGGGGTCATATATATGAATGACATAGGAACCCTATAGAGATGCTGTATATGATATGGGAGCCTATGGGGGGCAGGGCTGTCTATGAGATGGAAGTACATGTCATCTCATATACAGCGCGCAGCCCCCACATAAGGCTCCCATATACAACCCTCTGGGCTCCCATCACCCCAACCCCCCCACATCACTTTTTTTACATACATCTATTTTTACCAGTCAGTTACTGTTGTCCAACTTACTTGTCCTCTTCTGAGGTCTCTGACTTCACTCGCTCTTCACTTTTGTAGCTTGTCTCGTGCTCCTGGCTCCAGCCTCCCTCCTCACCACAGCAGTGTCCCCTGGCTCCAGCCTCCCTCCTCACCACAGCAGTGTCCCCTGGCTCCAGCCTCCCTCCTCACCACAGCAGTGTCCCCTGGCTCCAGCCTCCCTCCTCACCACAGCAGTGTCCCCTGGCTCCAGCCTCCCTCCTCACCACAGCAGTGTCCCCTGGCTCCAGCCTCCCTCCTCACCACAGCAGTGTCCCCTGGCTCCAGCCTCCCTCCTCACCACAGCAGTGTCCCCTGGCTCCAGCCTCCCTCCTCACCACAGCAGTGTCCCCTGGCTCCAGCCTCCCTCCTCACCACAGCAGTGTCCCCTGGCTCCAGCCTCCCTCCTCACCACAGCAGTGTCCCCTGGCTCCAGCCTCCCTCCTCACCACAGCAGTGTCCCCTGGCTCCAGCCTCCCTCCTCACCACAGCAGTGTCCCCTGGCTCCAGCCTCCCTCCTCACCACAGCAGTGTCCCCTGGCTCCAGCCTCCCTCCTCACCACAGCAGTGTCCCCTGGCTCCAGCCTCCCTCCTCACCACAGCAGTGTCCCCTGGCTCCAGCCTCCCTCCTCACCACAGCAGTGTCCCCTGGCTCCAGCCTCCCTCCTCACCACAGCAGTGTCCCCTGGCTCCAGCCTCCCTCCTCACCACAGCAGTGTCCCCTGGCTCCAGCCTCCCTCCTCACCACAGCAGTGTCCCCAGACGGACCCCACTCATGCTTGCACCGCAGCCACAGGGACTCAGCCTCAGCGGTGATGTTACTCATAACATCACTTCTGAGTTAGTCCCCCTGCAGGCCTGCCTGCCGAGCTGATAATCATCTGCAGTAAGCAGACACCGTCTGAGGCTGAGCTGAGATGATGATCCATCCTGCGCCCCTGCCTGCTGGCTGCTGGCCTGCCACCCCCATGTCACACGCTGCGGCTGTCATGTCACTGAGACCGAGGCTGAGCTGAGCGGTGCTGCCTGAGGAGGTAAACTAGCCGGCCGCGTGGCGCCGCTACAGTGAGGTGACGGTGACATGTGGAGGCTGGGCAGAGGTGCGGTGGCTGCCTCAGCTCAGCAGCCTCAGCCGCCGAGTGTGACTGACACACATATAACGATAATAATACTACATTAGGTGCGCGCACAGTGCCGCGGTCACCCCTTCCTCATGAGGGGGGCAGCCTCTTGGGGGGGGCAGCTGCCCCCCCCTGCCCCACGCTGGGTACGCCCATGTGTTCAGCATTGCTAACTCCATGCATATTGTTTGTATGCATCCAGCCTTAAAAATACCATGAAAAGAGGCATTTTTCACAAGAACTCTGTATGTAACCTGTTTTATACTAACAGTCCACCAGTAGTGTTCTGTGCACAGAGTGGAAGGCTGTGCTGAGCTTTGAAGTAAGTAGAAATGTGTGTGATTATGAAGGATGGGGTGTGTGCTTAGACTAATCTTTGCTTAGACAGACAGGTAGTGTATGCACAATAGGACTCTATATTTCTGTAAAGACCACAGGTCTCATTTTCTAGCAATCTGAGATCTGGTACAGTTCTTCAAGACATGAGAGTGTGCAGATCTACACGTTCACACTCCTAATGCCAAATTCTCCACCACAGGGATTTTATCCAGTACATACTCTCATACTATACTCATACGCTTGTCACTTTAGAAATTTACTACTCCCTATCCTAAAGGTACAAGTAGTGATGATGTACTCAATAAAAATGAATCAGATGTCAGGAATGATATTCAGCTTTGCAATAGTATTATTAAATAATAGTATTAATGCATAACCAGGGTCAGTAAATGACAGGTTAGAATACATTATAATCTGCTCCGTCATGGATTATATTTTTCACATAAATTAAAAATATTGTTGGTGTTTACATTTGCAGACCCAATGGATTCCAGCTCTGTCTGGACAATTCTGAAACTTTTATATGTGATCATTCTTTTTACAAAAACTATTGGTACACAAATAAGTATTGGTTATGGAATAGCAAGTGGCTACATTAATCCCTCTATAAGATTATTTGACAATTTTGATGTGTGTGTCATTAGATTTTCATAATACCCGAACCATCAGCAACATAATATTCTAACGCTGAAGCGTTTTAGGCAAAACATGGCATAAAAAAGTGGCTAGAGACTAGGCAGAGTGTTTCAAAGTTAGGCCAGAGTCACACTGGTATATGACTGCGCGAGTGCAAAGTCAGAATGGGAGTGTGGAGTTGCTTAGAAACACAAACAGCTGACGCTCCCGTCCAGAGAGGGGGGAGGCCATTCCAGGTTAATCATCCATGACCCATCCGACTTAGTTGCATATCACATGGACAGTGTGATTCCACCCTAATGTTAATCAATCAGGCAGATCAGATCTACAATTGTTTTCCTCCGCTCAAATCGGACTGAGGAAGAAAATTGCAGCATGCTGTCTTGGATCACTCATACCCAAACAAGTATAAGGACCGCAAGTGGAATATGGCACTGCACTGATGACATCTGAGTCACCAAGGCCAGCAATAGAGGAGCTGGAGAGATTAATCTCTCCCTCTCCTCCGCACCAGTAATGTGAGCGTAGGATCAGATTGCAGAATAGTGACACTCGGATCACGCTCACAGCAGAGCCTGAGCCGAGTGTCCTTAGGGTCTCGCATCACCATATGCTAATGTGACTCCGGGCTTACACATACTTGGATGAAATCATACAGCCAGCCTCTTACTCATGATGAACATCATTTGGGTGGCATAAATCTAATGCCTGTTCCCTTTAAATGTTTAGTAGTCATCTCAATTTGTGATAGAAGACAACCAGCTCATGGTGAAGCTGTCCTTATTGGTAAGTAAGGCGATGTCAAATACTATAGGAAAAAAAATCATAAAATAAATAATTTATTGGTATGCTTTAAAATAATCAAACCAGTGTCAAAGGTGAACAATAACATGTAGAAACAAACCCACCCCCACAAAGAGACAAACAATATAAAAAGAAATCTACACTAGATAAGGAATTTTTATAGAGGAAATCTGTCTCTTAAGCCCCCGTCACACTAAGCGAGATCGCTGTTAAGTCATAAATTTGGTGACGCAACAGCAACCTCACCAGCGATCTCGCTATGTTTGACACTTAGCTGCGACCAGGCCCCTGCTGTGAGATTGCTGGTCATGTCAGAGTTGCCTGGACCATTTTTAGATCGTTGTGCTCCCGCTGGGCAGCATGCATCGGTGTGTTTGACAGGGACAACGACCAACGAACTCAATACTACAGGTCTGAGAAACAGAGTCCCAACAACCTCTGTATCATTCCGGATCATTGTTGCGTCGCTGGTGAGATCTGACCGTTTGACATCTCACCAGCGATCCGACAGCAACGCACCAGCAATCCCTACCAGGGCGTATTTCTGTCAGGATCGCTGGTGCGTCGCCAAGTGTGACAGTACCCTAAAGATACCGTCACATGCCGCCATGTCGCCGGCGAGATCGCTGGCAATTCCCGAATTCGGCAATGTGGAAACCACATCACATGTGCTAGTGGGTGTGACTGGGCGATTCTACGGTGAGAAATCGCCGGTGGAGCGTCGCCTGATTACCCTGCACTGCAGTGAAATCAGGCAATATCCACCAGGCGATTCAGCGGATTGTGCCGTATGACAGGGCGATAGCAACATACACAGCATCCTGAAATAAATCTCGTAGGCGTGCTTGGATGTGTTTTTTTTCGCACCGCACTGCGGCAATTGGTGGGTGTACTGCGTTCCGATTGGCTGGCCTTATCCGAGGCGCCTTATTTGATGACCCGTGCATTCACGCAAGGCTGACCAATGGGAACGCAGTTCCGTCCACCAATCACAGTGATAGGGGCGCGGTGAAACACACTCTAGTACGCCCCTATCAAGACAGTATGCCCACATCGCTGCTACGATTGTGGCATGTGATGCGGCGATGTGTGAAGGGAAGTTCGCTTCCTGTCTTCTGCAGGCGATTTCCGGAACGCAGGATCGCCGAAGAACGCAGCAAGATCGCTACGTGTGACAGCTCCACAGCGCTCTGAAAAAAGTGTCCAAAACGTGCGCGGTCAAGTCAAATTGCCAGCGATATGGAAGCCATATGGTGGCGTGTGACGATACCTTAAGGTAGTTGTATATGTCTGCCATTCAGTCAAAGAAGTAGATAGATAGTTATTTTTGAATATAGTCATAGAATGTATACCTTACAAGTCAGGTCTATAGTTGTAGCGTTCTATGATAGGTACAACAAGGTCAGTTTATTCGGTTACCTCGGTTTTTATCATAGAAACATTGAAGGTAGGAGTTCCACTGTGTCTAAAGAAGGGTCAGTGAAAATGTTTAGTTCACATAAATGAACTCCCAATATAATGGGTAGGGATTGATGAATGTTGATAGATGACCATCAGGAGATGGCCCCAGTAAAGACTGCCCTACATGAGGACAAATGGAAAAATATAAAAGTTTCCATTTTTCAGTAAAACTGAAACAAATATCATCACATCCAAGTTACATTTAGGACCATGTTTGCTGCATAGCAGAAATTATTTAATTTATTATGTTCTTTCCATAACACGGAAATAATGAAAACTTGGGCAAATCAGTAATAGCTTGTCTACATGATTTAATACATCTGTCTGGCTTTTCAATTCAATGAAGAAATGGCCTGGAATTTATAGGCAGTTTTAATTATTATCCACACCGTGGCGCTGTGATGTCTATGAATGTAATGATCATTCATAAATGGACCATGATGAACTATTCACATTGCCCTCTGCACATTGTGTTTTATTATCTAATGATTTGTGCCATGCAGAACATTCAAACTACTTTAAGCCCACCTGAACGATATATAACATTTAAGGATTATTACAGTACATAAGGCAAGGTGAGAAGTGAAGGCTGCACTGTTCCCTGACTGCGACCTTTTTAATTTAAAGGGAACCTGTCATGTGAAAAACAGTATTAACCTGTAGATATGGGGATAATCTACAGATTAATAGCATTCTGAACCTGTCCAGCGCCTGCGCTTAGAGCCCCACTGCCGGGAGGAACTGAACTTGTTTACTGCAGCCTACAGTCATAGAGATGGCATCGGCACTGGTTAAGTCACTGCTCAGTGTATAGTGATCAGCGGCTGTATCCGCACCCCTGTACTGAATGATGGCCAGCTGTAAATAGAGCCAACTGTCAGTCAGTGCGGAAGGTATGATAAAATGAGCATTTTATGAGTCCATTAAAAGCTGGACTCGTCAATTACTCGGGTGAATATTTAGGATTATATAGCCCAGTGGTAGGGAACTCAAGGTTTCAAGAACTGCACACCGTGCAGGTTGTCAGGATTTTCTTAGTATTGCACAGGTGATAATTGAATCCTCTTCACTGGTGATGATTCCAACCCCTGTGCAATGCTAAGGAAATCCTGAAAATATGCACTGTGTGCGGCTCTTGGGGACTGGAGTTCCCTACCCCTGATATAGCCATTATGACATGGATTTTCAATGTGGGTTCACCATTCTCACTTGATCTAAGTGATCTATTTAAGAATTTATACAGTTTGTATTGTTAAAGAGAATCTGTTAGCTGGTTTTTGTTATGTAATCTGAAGACAGAAAGTGATAGGGGCTGAAACACAGATTTTAGTGATGTATCATTTATTAAGCTTTGTTCAGCTTATTTACAGTGAAGGTTTTAACACTAGGACATTACCATTGCTCTGAATAGTTGCCTCATGCCATGTCATCTGACCACATCTCTTCTGTGATAAGCATCTCTCTGCCAATATACAATGTACACTGAAAGCTGTGGTGTGGACAGAGTTAGCCATCTCAGCTACATCAAAGAGCTCTGATTGTATCACAACTAGAACTGAGTGAACGTTTGGAAGTCCGGGATCAAGTGCTGCCTATTCCAGACCCGCGAATGTCCCCGTACATCCTCGGAAGTCACTGATTGGCAGTATCAGGGCAGAAAGACAAATAGCCAGCGATAAGCAAAAGAATTCCATGGGCAGGAGGCAGGATTTTTAACGTTATTGCATTTTCTAACCACATTACAGACAATAACGTAGAATTTAATCCAAGTGAAAGTCGATTATACGCTGTAAGCGGCACACAGTGGCCCGTCCATCCAGTGTACAGGATCACAACAATCCCGGCTCCAGAACTTACAAGACGGAATTCCCCCAAACTCCAGCCCCGAACAGGTTCGCTCATCTCTGAAACACAACTACTGCACCCAGTAATCTAAATGGTACATCATTAGCATCAGGGTCTCTTTTACGAAATTATGCAGCTCTCAGATGAGGTAGCAAAAAATAGATTTCCAATTGGGACAGTATTGCTGATTATAAAGCGCTGTGGAATCAATACCGCTATATAAGTAAATATAAAGTTCTGCCTGCTGATATGTTCTAGCAATCCCTTACTAGACGTCACTTCACCTCTGTTGAATCACTAGGTGATCGGTTTTGACTTAGTCTAGGCAAAGAAAGTAGCTGGCACAGTGTTGTCCTTTTGAAGCAGAAAAGGCTTAAGGCTGGTTTCACATTTGCATTTGGTACGCAGCGCATGGAAACGCAGGCAAACGCATGCATACCGTGTCCCTATGTTTAACATGTGTACGCAAGGTACCCGCATTTGGCTGCGTTGCGTTTGGATGCTCATAATCTCTGCGCCATCCGAATGCCACATATTGGATTTTTTGTGCATAGCCGTCTGCTTTGTTTTTCCGCAAGCAGCTGGATGCGCACAAACAATGAATGTAGCTGAATGGATACGCACTGCCATCTGTAGGGCAGCGCAAGGAACGCAGCGTATGTGGCGTAATCCATTTCTCTCTCTCTGTCTGTTCCTAGCCACTTCATAATGACTTCCAATGGGCGGCAATGCATTCCTATGGGCAAAATTCTGTGAACGTATGCAGACAAATTACGCTGCGCTCACAGAATTATGTCTGCGTCTTGGCATGCGTTTCCGCATCATACGCAGCATTCAAAAACGCTAATGGGAAAGTAGCCTAAGTGACAATACAGGATAAAACATCAATATATTTTCTCCCTTGTATCAATTGTTTTAATATTTACCCAAAAGAGTAAAAGATTTTTGCTACACTAGCACTACAGCCTCTCTTATAAATTGCTAATATTATTCATTTAGATTAGAGGATCATTTGCGTGGCCACCTCCAATCTCTACTGCATAGAATAGCAATAATAGCACAAAGAGTAAAAGGTTATTTAAAAAGTGACAATCTACAAATATGCCAGACTAACAATCTAAAGGTCATTGTGACCGGGATTAGTGTCATGTAACCTTATGATGTATAAAATACAGTTATGTTACAAAGTATTTCTAAAATATCATATAATTGTCCTTAATAATGAAGCGCAAATAAAATATCCATTGGTGTTATTACAACATATAAAATATAACACTTTTAGAAATCAAAGATGGGAAAAGTGAGAGGGTCAGAGTGAAAAGGGATTGAAGAGTTGTGGAGGAGGGGAGAGGTGACTGCCTGCAGTTTCACACGTACTCCTTGTGCCTGGCTAGTGATTCATGGCTGTGTGCAGAAGGGTGCAGAAGTACATATTCCATATATCAGTCTCCTGCTCAAAAGATGTTCAGCTGCTCTACATTGTTATGTATTATCCTTACTTAAACATCGCCAACATATTCTTTATCGCCTTATAAATATTGTAAACTGAACATATAAATTCATATGAAGGAACAGTAACTGTATATATTATATATTTATATATACTGTGTATATATACAGTGCCTACAAGTAGTATTCAACCCCCTGCAGATTTAGGTGGTTTGATAAGATGCAAATAAGTTAGAGCCATCAAACTGCAAACAAGAGTAGGATTTATTAACAGAAGCATAAATCTTACAAACCAAAAAGTTATGTTGCTCAGTTGAATTTTAATAAATTTTAAACATAAAAGTGTGGGTCAATTATTATTCAACCCCTCAAACCACCAGCATTCTGTTTGGTCCCCTAAAGTATTAAGAAGTAGTTCAGGCACAAAGAACAATGAGCTTCACATGTGTGGATTAATTATCTCTTTTGCCAGCCTTTTCTGACTATTTAAGACCCTCCCCAAACTTGTGAACAGCACTCATACATGGTCAACATGGGAAAGACAAAGGAGCATTCCAAGGCCATCAGAGACAAGATCGTGGAGGGTCACAAGGCTGGCAAGGGGTACAAAACCCTTTCCAAGGAGTTGGGCCTACCTGTCTCCACTGTTGGGAGCATCACCTGGAAGTGGAAGGCTTATGGAACTACTGTTAGCCTTCCACGGCCTGGACAGCCTTTGAAAGTTTCCTCCTGTGCCGAGGCCAGGCTTGTCTGAAGAGTCAAGGCTAACCCAAGGACAACAAGGAAGGAGCTCCGGGAAGATCTCATGGCAGTGGGGACATTGGTTTCAGTCAATACCATAAGTAACGTACTCCACCCCATTGGTCTCCGTTCCAGACGAGCCCGTAAGGTACCTTTACTTTCAAAGCATCATGTCAAGGCTCGTCTACAGTTTGCTCATGATCACTTGGAGGACTCTGAGACAAACTGGTTCAAGGTTCTATGGTCTGATGAGACCAAGATCGAGATCTTTGGTGCCAACCACACACGTGACGTTTGGAGACTGGATGGCACTGCATACGACCCCAAGAATACCATCCCTACAGTCAAGCATGGTGGTGGCAGCATCATGCTGTGGGGCTGTTTCTCAGCCAAGGGGCCTGGCCATCTGGTCCGCATCCATGGGAAGATGGATAGCACGGCTTACCTGGAGATTTTGGCCAAGAACCTCCGCTCCTCCATCAAGGATCTTAAGATGGGTCGTAATTTCATCTTCCAACAAGACAACGACCCAAAGCACACAGCCAAGAAAACCAAGGCCTGGTTCAAGAGGTAAAAAATCAAGGTGATGGAGTGGCCTAGTCAGTCTTCTGACCTTAACCCAATTGAAAACTTGTGGAAGGAGCTCAAGATTAAAGTCCACATGAGACACCCAAAGAACCTAGATAACTTGGAGAAGATCTGCATGGAGGAGTGGGCCAAGATAACTCCAGAGACCTGTGCCGGCCTGATCAGGTGTTATAAAAGACGATTATTAGCTGTAATTGCAAACAAGGGTTATTCCACAAAATATTAAACCTAGGGGTTGAATAATAATTGACCCACACTTTTATGTTTAAAATTTATTAAAATTCAACTGAGCAACATAACTTTTTGGTTTGTAAGATTTATGCTTCTGTTAATAAATCCTACTCTCGTTTGCAGTTTGAAGGCTCTAACTTATTGGCATCTTATCAAACCAGCTAAATCTGCAGGGGGTTGAATACTACTTGTAGGCACTGTATATATATATATATCGAGTAATAAGCAAATGTTTTAGGCAGGTATGGAAAAACAATCCTGCAAAGTTTGATTGATTATCAGAAATAGAAGTGTTACTAGTTTATTTTTATCAATTAACAAAAGGGAAAGTTCATGAACAAAAGAGAAATCTAAATCACAATATTTGGAGTGAGCCCCTTTTGTCTCCAATACAGCATTAATTCTGCCAGGAAACCAGTTTTAGGGCTTGGACACACTCATCCGAGTTTGACTGAGGAGACTCTGAGAGGGCTGGAGCAGTGACCCTGAATGGCTTCTCCCTATCTGGACGGGGCTGTCAGCTGATTGTGTTTCTGTGCAGCTCCAGACTCCCCGTCCAGATAGGGAGAAGCCGTTCAGGGTCACTGCTCCAGCCCTTTCAGAGTCTCCTCAGTCAAACTCTGATGTAACTAGGAAAGTGTGTCCAAGCCCTTAGAAGGAACTCGGCAGGGTGGATGTTCCAAATATCTTGGAGAACTAACCACAGATCTTCTGTAGATGTCAGCATGGAGAAGTTGCTAGTGCTCATATTCGCCATTCAACATCTCATAGGTGACTAAGGACACTTTGTAAGCAGGTTCCTTCGCAGAGATAAAGTGCTGACCTCTCAGCTATAAGCTCATATGTCTATGTTTTCCAAGAGAGCGGAATGAGACCAAAACACACATTGAATTTAAAATAACTTTAAGTAAAGATTATGACTTTTAGGATTGCTAACTTTATTAGGTGGCACTAGAGTTGGCCTACTTCCTCACTGAAATGACAATTTGCAGATAAGTAAAAAGGTCACCTGACTGCCTGTAGGATAGAACATGTACGTACGCAACAAGTGTGAGCCCTACAGAGACATAGTAAAGTGAACCTGATAGCAGTTTTTTGCATATAAGCTGGATACCACCAGTAAGCCCTTATATACAGCATTCCAGAATGCTGTATATAAGTTCCAGGCTGATCTATATAATGCAAAAAAACAGCTTATATTATACTTAGGGGGGCGGTCTGGTCCTATGAGTGTCGCAGGTCTCTGTCCGGCGCCTCCTTTCTTTCTGTGAATGTCGTCCTCTTCTCTGCTTCATTCAGGTGTCCTACATCACCCGCACAGTCTCCTCCATTGCTCTCCTGTACAAATGTCCTCCAATCCTGGACCCCATCCTGGAAAATATGTACTGAATATATTTCTCTGCCATCCTGGTATATATGCCCCCCAACCTGGGCCCCTTCCTGGTAAATATGCTCACCATCCTGGTTTACAGTATATGCCCCCCATTCTTGGACCCCATCCTGGTTTAGATGCAACCCATCCTGGCACATATGTCCTTATCCTGGGCCCCTTCCTGGTATATATGTCCTTTTACTGGAATACATGTACTGCATTCTGTTAAATATGTCCTTATCCTGGGCTCCTTCCTTGTACAACTATGCCCGAAAGCAAAAGAACTGGGTTACAGATAATTGGCAGTAGATGCTCTTAACTGATGAGTCAAAATTTGAAATAGATGGCTGTAACAAAAGATGTTTATTAGGCAAATGGCTGGACAGCAGCACAATTTTGCATTTAGCCCACAATGTTCTACTTTGGTCTTATCTGACCAGAGCGCCTGGCTGTTTCCCCTACATAGCTTTTCACAAACAAAAATGGAACTTCTTATGGCTTGCTTTCAAAAATGTCTATCTTCTTGTCACTCTTCCATAACAGACACATTTGTGGAGTACACGACTAAGGCCTCGGCTCCACTAGCATATGACATCCAATGCATAAGTAGCGGATGCAATAAGTAGCGGATGCAATATGCTAATGACACTCGGCTCAGTCTCTACTGGAAGCGTGATGCAACTGTGATCAGGAGAGGGACAGATTAATCTCTTCATCTTTTCCACCATCTTTTCCACCACCGGTCTCGTCATATATCGCACTTCACTTGGACTTGTATGGGCACATATGATCCAAGCGATAACGACCTGCCGGAATCGCTGGACGTCATTACCTGGTCGCTGGGGAGCTGTGAAACAAGCAGATCTCCCCAGCAATCAGGGACCCGGGAGCCACCTCCCACATCGCTGAAGGCGATGTTACCAGCGTCCTCCCTGCTTAGCACTGCCTGTAAGCAGGGAGGACACTGGTAACTATGATAAACAGTGGGTATCCAGGCAGCGCGCGCTGCCTAGATACCCGCTGTTTATCATAGTTACCAGCGTCCTCCCTGCTTACAGGCAGCGCTAAGCAGGGAGGATGCTGGTAACTATGATAAACACCAGGTATCCAAGCAGTGCGCTGCCTGCATACCCGGTGTTTACCATGATTACCAGCCAGTGAGGTCACTGATCGCTGGTCTCTCGCTGTCACACGCAGCGATGCGTGCAGTCCAGCGGGAAACCAACAATCAAAAAATAACCCAGAGCACTTTGCAACGATCAGCGACCTCACAGCTGGGGCCTGATTGCTGCTAAGTGTCACACATAACGACATCACTGGAGAAATCGTTGTAACGTCACAGTTACAACTATCTCGCTAACGACATCGTTATGTGTGACTGGGCCTTAAGTCTTCAAATAAAGCCTATTTGTTCTGGCCTAATTCTATAACTAACACAGAGGGGTGTAACTATGGGGGGGGGGGGAAGGTTGCAGATGTACCTGTGCCTTTGGGACTGAGGAAGTCCAACATGGGAATATCAGTCTTTATTTTGTCTAGAGTAGACCATAAATCACATGTCCTTTGTCATTAACTGCATTTTTTGCCACATTTTCCTTATTCTCTGACATAACTGTGCACAATATTCTATACTGTGATACCATTGTATGCAATAAGCTTTTTCTGTAACCTGAGTGCAGTGTTTATGTTCTATATACTGTGACAACAGTGTGTACATTGTTCCTACACAGTGACATCATTGCAGCTATTAGTCCGGTATTGTCACTCACTCTAGTTAACCCCCTGCACTCTGACATCATAGCCTGTGTTTTTCCTGTATCAGTTTACAAAGTATTAACGGTATAGAGATTGCGGATGCATTAAGTACTTTGGTCAGAGGTGACCGAATGTTTCCTTTGTAGCATAAGAAAATGCATTCTTCATTCAGGCCATGTATGTGTTCCTCTGCACCATGTATTCCTGTAGCTTGCCTGTATTGTTTACTGATTTTGGAAATAGTATATTTTTTGAGATCCAATCATTTTTATTTAAAAAAAAAACTACTTAATGTGAGTCAAGCCTACTGTCCAATGGGCAAAGGAAAATTAACAATTTCTTCTCCCACCAAGTCCCTGGCCGGATCTACAAGCTGTATCTTTTCTGAAATACTGGAGAGTTTTCACAGAAAACATAACTGGTTACCCTGGGATTTGGGCAGCACGAATCGACTGATGGGTTACCTTTAATGTGTATGGAAATTAACCATATGTACACATGAAATGATTATGTATCTGTAGGGCATTGGTCTACCCGATGTCCAGAACTCATGAATACTCCCTGGTTAGAGGTTCTAATCTGGTACTGGTATTAAAATCAGATGGATCATTTGATCAAAATGTACCACAGAAGCGTTCAGTAAAAGAAAACTGATTAGGACCGCGCTCCCGTCCGAAAAATAAAACTTGTAGCGAAAATAAATTATTGTGACTTTATTTCTACACGTTTCGGGGCATAAAACCCCTTCTTCATGAGAATCACAGATAGTCAAAATGTAGCAAGAAGTAAAGGACACTTCATTTATGAGTATTCCATAAAATAATCTACTCTAGCTTTGCATTTGAGAAATTATTGACCTAATGAGGAGATTGTGACGCGCACCAAGGGCTCGGGTACTCAGCTCTCGGGCTCGGGTTCAGTTCTGTCTTGAGGATGTCACGGGTGGCCTGCCCGAGGCCATGGCCCTGGGGGTCAACTGAATAGGGGGGTATTTACAATTTGTCTTCGTGACGCCACCTGCTGAGTCTGGTGATGCTCACCAGCGTCGCCACAGTCCTCCGGTGGTCGATGTTATTGCGGCTTGGATTGATTAGTCCCCGCAGGTGGGACTGGACTGCTGGGGCAGCGATGATGTAAGAAAACAGTTTATATAGGAAAAGATGCAGCAGAGTCACAACTTCACTTCACCGGGTAACTTTACTGAAACTTCTCCAAAGTCATACAGTTCAGCAATGCAGTAGATGGTATTATGGCAAATGCTCCGAATGCTGCAATTGGAATTTCTGGCTATAGATGGATCCCTCCTTGTGTACCTTTCCTTTTCCTTCTTTCCTTGCCTCCCAGTGGTGGTGAAGTCTGATCTCCTAAAGATGATCTGACCTCCTGCTGCTTTTCTTTCTGTCTCCTTCCCTCCTGAGCGGTCTCCGGGACAACCTTCTCTAAGCTGTGCAGTGGCCTCTGCTCCTAGCTTTTGGCTCCCTGTCTTGACTTATTCAGGAGACTGGGGCTGTATCTATAATATCCCCGTTCTTTGGATTCTCTGTGAGTCGTGTAGGAACTCACAGTTGCAGGCTCCGGTACCCGGTTTCCTTCCTTTGAACTAGCTCACTTCTAAGCCTCCGTTCCTTCCTTCTATTCTCTGGGATCTGTACTTTCTGTTCTGGGCTCCTCAGCCGAGGAGGCCCTCCTTGCTACTTCAGGCTGGCTGCCTGGCTCCAACTCCTACTCCATCTCTCCTCCTCAACTCAACTGAACTGAGCTCACTGGTTCCCCTTAGAGGCCACTATATACCCTCCCGTGGTCCCTCCCACCTACTATCCTAGTGTGTGGGTGTCAACTCTAGGGTTCCACCTAGTGACCATTGTTCCAATTGCAGTGGAGTGACTACACCGCTTTTCTGGGTGCATTACCCCTTTTGTGGCACTTACATGGTGGGGTGCCACAATTGTCTAACAAATGACAGTAGTGTCAAGCAAGTTAATTTCTCACGTTGATAACCAGAATGCCTGAACTTTAGTAAACTAGATCTTCCGGGTCATTTATTGCTGAGACAACTCCAGGGTGCAATGAGATAAGAAAATCAATGTTTGCACTTCATTATCTGGCTAAATAAATAAGATGAGAAAGATGTTGCAAAAGGCAATAACTGAAAGGGCACAAATATAGATATAGTTATCACTAAAAGGAAACAATAGTACTAAAGTCATATTCAGGGAAGAACTAAAGGTGTTTCCATTAAAGTTTATAGTGTACACATCCACAAAAGTAACACTGTGCCAGCAATAATTATTATTCATCATCTGCAATCTTTATTCAATAGGAAATTTTTGTTACTTTATGATAAGAGTACACCCATATTTTCTGCATGTATTTATTTTTCTCATCCGGAGAAACACATGGGAAAACAAATGAAAAATACACCATTTCTAGAACATACAACAATTTGGAAAAAAAAAAAAAAAAATAGTATATGGTTGTAGTGCTTTTTGCATCTTTTTTTAATTTTTAAAGGATTAACTACTACCAAACATTCCTAGCATTAGCAATTCAGGGCTCCGATTAAAATTATAACAGTGTATTTACTCCTCCTTCTTGCAGGGATGCTGTTTCAACGATATTGGTGCGACAGTTCCCGGAGAGTGATATGACTTGTGTCACATTTCATCTGCTGCCAATGAGGAGGGCCATTCTGATGAAACAGTAAAGGCTGCAGCTGACAAGTGCCAGCTTTTTTACTGTAACCTGTACGCGACACAACAATGTCAAGTCACCACTGGGAACAGCGACTTACATTGAAGTTAAAAATGAATTAATTTACTATCACCCCTTTCTTGCTTTGTAGAAATGGATACCAGCTTCAGATGTCTAACAATGTCAAGTCAAGTTGAAACAGAACCTGTAATGGCCACTTTACACGCGGCTACATTTCTAGCTTATCCACAGATAACTTACTGGTTGCAGTGAAATCATGGAGACATTATTCCATTTGTACACAGCAACAAGATAGAACCATGTCTCCATGATTTCATGCAGCCAGTAAGTTACATGTGGATAAGCTAGAAATGTAGCCGCGTGTAAAGTGGCCATAATTGATTCATGCTGATTGCAGCACTGCAATGAGAAAACATAGTTTAAAAAGTCAGCAGGTGACAATGGGGAGAGACCTGAAATTTTTGTTGATGCGGTCAGCTTCCCCTGTCCTGCTACAGTTGGCTGACCTGTATCTCCCTGTCGATCAACTGGAGCGGAATGGAGAGAAGCCGGGTCGGTGACCACCAGTATTTATTTATTCAGCTACAGAATCTGCTGCGTGTAAAGATACTAATACAAGAGACGGTTCATTAGAACCTTGATAAAAAACATTTTGAACTACAGCTAAATTTTTAAGTAAGAATCTAGAAACTTTTGGAATATTTCAGTCAATCCAGATTTTGGTCAGAAGAAGCCAAGGCCAAGTACAGCCAGAACATTTATTGTATTTTTCACCACAAAAGTGACAAATTCCAACAGAAATGTAGTCTGTTACCTAACTGGAGTAAGTATCTTGGGTGGCTCATGTCAGGTGAAGGATACACCAAATTTGTTAATTAACGCTAGTGGACTCCTCACCACAACTGACATGCAAAATGCCAATCTTAATGAATCGGTGTCATAGAGGTGTTTGGTAGTCACCCCATTGGAAACACAGTTTCGGAGTTGTTGTTCTTACCTCTGACAGTGATACAAAAGTCACAGTAGATATTCTACAGTATACCGTACTCAAAATCTATTACTAATCTGTTTGCTCCTTGTCATTGACAGACACAACTAAATGAGCAGTTCCAGGTTTAGGCCTAGTTGTATAATTACAATAAGCATATCTTGGCTTCCTGGATCTCATTGAATACTGGCAGTGCAGATAAGTAAGTTACTGGGCTTCTCCATGATCCTTTTCTCTGCTAACCACATGATCTCACTGAATGGCATCTGCATGAGGATTCTTCTCTTCCTACCAATCACTAATTTCTTTGGTCCTTAGTGGCTGTTTAAATGTGAAAAGCATTCCTAATTTGCTGGTGAATAATTTAGTGGACCATACTGAGAAGTTAGGGTGGGTTCACACTGCAGTCAGGTCCGGTCCGGGGCTGTCAGGGGTGACCTGACCGCAGTGTGAACCCACCCTTAGAGACTCCCTTCATAGATGATGTTCCCTTGTAAGGGTTTAACAGATAATATTTTCAATGTGCTCATTTAGGGGGATTAAGTAAAATACGGCTTGAAATGTCAAGAACATCCAATATGTACTGCTAAACTAATAAAAATCATGTAAAAATCACTTCAGTAAAACAAAAGCCCTGCTTTATCAATTAGTTTACACATAAATTCGGGCGTTAAATACCTTCAAATGTTACAACTTTGTCAAAATAGGAGGAGCTGGTGTGGGACAGGGCGTGACCAACTGACAAATTCTTTAAAAGTTGCTGTATAACTAACACCAGAAATTTTATTCCAGGCTCAGACTAGAGCAACATAACTTCATAAGTCAGATTTGTGATTAACCCTAGAGCAAGTAGACATTCACTATAAGGATTTATAGTTATTAATAACGATGCCTTGCTTATTGTTATCGTAAAGATTATTACTAATCATATTTGGCATAATTAAATAACATAAATAATATAAGTTACTGACGTTAACCGATACATTTCTAGCTATTTTGCTACTGATGCATGTAAGGCGATATGTGTCTGAGGGATGTGAGCACGGTCTCTGCACAAGCTGTGGTAGATAGTTGTCTCGCTACCTCCTTTTCCCCAATGTTATTGCCAGCCATATATATATTCTGCCAGGAAGGTTGATGCAATGATTCTATGTTAATTTGTTTATTTACAGTACCTTGATGAAAGGAGTTTGAGATGTCAAGGAGAAGATGGATAATGAGAGTTGTAGTATGTGGTTGGAAGGTAGAGGTAAGAAGAGAATACAGCTTCATTCTGTATGCATGTATAACAAAATGGCACTGACTCAACCCGGAAGCAGTAAGTGAGGGTGAACATAGGAGGGGTTACAGAGAGGGGCATTATGGGAAAATCACCATGCAATTCTGTATAAAAATACATCTTGAGCTATTATAACAATAGCCAGTAGGTGGCAGCAAAGTATAACAAACACAGCTTACAATACTATATCAATTGAATAATATAAGTCCCTCTCTAACAAAGTCTGCTGGACTACACACCAGCATTGCCCAAACTTTAAATTATCTGTTGCCTATTATGAAACATAACTGTTAGATTAGGTTTTTGTAAAACTGTGTAGATGCTTGTTATAGTGTAATAATTATCATAAACATATGTTAGTGTATAATTATGGGGACAATAGCACAATTATTATGATGTAACCAACAATACTGCATGTTGGAAAACTAATATGTCTCAATTACAGACACATTTTTAAGTTGCACGAATTAGAGATTTAAATGCTATGGGCATATTTGTCAATTAAAGAGAACCTGTCAGGTGGTTTATGACAGGTATCACTGTCTGTCCCTGCAGCTTCATAGTACTATTCTAATCATCCCTGTCTGAGCTCATAGTGTAATGTTAAAGGTAAAAAAAGCATTTATACAGTTACATTTTCTGAGGCAGTGACTACACCTTGGAGGACGTAGTCACTCTGGCAGGTTAATAGTTAACATTTCAGCCGAATTTTATAAGATGCTGCAGGACCTGTGTAGTGTCACAATCATGTGACTATAATAGGCAAAGCTAAGTCTTCATAGACCATAATGATTTTGCTTGTTTAGCTCTGCCCACCATGGTCAAATGACCATTCCATCACACAGGTCCTTTAGACAGAGAAGTTAATAATGAGTTTATTATTAACCTGCCAGAGTGACTACAGCACTGTCAGTATGGAGCAGGACCAGAAATGATGACACATCCCGACCACGTCAGCCAAAAATACAGCCAATCAGTGGCCACAAAAGTCAGAACACTAGTGGTCATTATGTCATTGTTTGAGCGGCGAACAAATTCAGGTCGTAGATATGTCTTCTCTTTCTTCAGGCTGGCTTTTCCATGTGAATTTAAAAAAACAAAAAACAAAAGCAAAACTATAGACCCAACAAAGGTGTTAACCAATCCAGAAAATAAAATCAATGTTATCTGTACATAAGGATACAGACGTAGATGAACATGATACTAACCTAATGGAACATTTATTATCTGGTTATTCATATAGCTATGAGAAGAGGGTAAGGCTCGATAACTGAAAAAACTGAATGAGGTTTTTTTTTCAGTTCACAGTATTCATTCACATAATTGTTGATCCCACTCAGCAAGTTTGTGAATGGAAACTTCAATCACTTTACTTTCCCTTACGTTACACTAATACAGAATGTGTAGAAACACTTAAAGTGATGGCATGCCATGTCAGTTTGTCATGGGTTTTGTGGTCAGGGCTATGACTTTGCTAAAAGATTTAACATTGCATCAATGTTGCATCAGACGCTTAAAGTGGCCAGCTTTCAAGAATCAACGCAGGAGGGGCGGATGTGTCGTCTTTGTAATTTACCTGTCAAGCGTTACCTGCCAAATATATCATGTAAAGGGAGTTAATATTACAGAATAGGATAAGTGAAGCTTTATCTTCAAGAATAGGTGGTAAAGTATTTTACAAAGAGACAATGATGAAATCCACCAAAGTACCTGTGCTACATCATGAAACAACCCCTAAATGTTAATAACGCAGTGCCATGATAATATATACCCCTAATTATTAGAATGTATATTACATGGCATATTTTATATAATACATACTTTATGTATAAATATATGATGCTCCATTTTACAGTCTGCTATAATCCTGTACATGTAATACCCTTGCCAGCCCAATTCCTTACTCACAACATGTAGAGTATCACTACTTCCATTTCTATGGTTTTATATTACCAATGCCTCCATTACGTTAAACAAGCATATGTTTCCATTTATACTAGATTGTGGTTATCTGATCATTATCTATTATGCTCTTTCATACTATGATGGAAACTCAAACCTTCTATTGCTTTCTACTGTGTCTGTGTCAAGCTGTCCGACTTATGATTGTTTACCATGATAAGATGAAAATGCATAAAAAATGCAATATGAATGGATATTATGCAACATATCAAACTGTAACTTGTATACAGCTATTCACATGTAGCTCAAGAGCATAACACAACTGGCAGCTGTAACTGGCTTTCTTGGTCAGTACAAAAATTGAAGATATTGCGCTTTGAAGTTTTGTCTTTGGAAAATAATCTAAGGGGCCTTTCACACTTGCGTTTTTTTCCTGATTTGGAAGATCAGGAAAAAACCCGATTCTTACAGTATTTTGCCCATTCACTTTAATTTGGTCAGGTAGAATGTTGTTGCTTCATGTTTTTTCCTGAAATCATTAAAGAGAATGGGCAAAAAAAATGAATTCTGTAATGGCCACTTTACACGTCCCAGCATCGTTCAATATTGTATACAACGGCACGGGAGCGCGCACTTTTTTGGCTGATTTCCAAGATCGCATAGGAGATGTTACACAGGGCGATATCGGCAGGTAACACAACTGCGATGTCTACGCCCCCTTGTACGAGCGACCTAGGAACGACCATTTAACATGGGAGTGAATAGGGGAAGTTGCTCTACAAGTCGGTGTTGGGCTGTCACACAGAACGATCCTGCCAGATCGTCCATCCAATACGGGCAGTTGGAGAGCCTGCACAAGTCTTCCCCGATATTGTTATGGCATCGTTCTTGCGTCGCATTGGCATTTACACCATACAACGCACAACGATGTCGGCGCCAACGCACTAACCACGTGACGTTTTATCGAAGTTGGACGACAATATCGGGACGTGTAAAGTGGCCATAAGATTCATGTGTTTTCCTGATTTCCAGATCAGGAAAAAAACACAAGTGTGAAAGGCCCCTAAGAGCCATTTCACACTGCGGCGTGATCCGGTCCTGTTCTGTCCGGGAGGCCCCTGACAGCCGCGGACCGGATCTGCACACAGGACTGGGGGGCTATTATGCCCTCCGGTCCTGTGTGCAGCGCACGCAGCTGCAGCCGCTGACAGGTCAGGACCGCGGCGCCCGTGGTCCTAACTTATCAGCAGCGGGAACTGCGTGCACTGCACACAGGACCGGAGGGAATAATAGCCCTCCAGTCCTGTGTGCAGATCTGGTCCGCGGCTGTCAGGGGTCTCCAGGACAGAACCGGACCGGATCACGCAGCAGTGTGAAGCGGCCCTAAGATGTTTGCAACTGTGTAGGAATTTTACAAAAGTGAGAGTTTAAGGCCACCAAACATTACATGAATGCTGATTGAGTCAAGCAACGTTTGAGCCAAGAAAATTCCCCTATCTATTTCAGTTGATTGACAGCTTTCTGGCTATTGTTGTGCATAGGAAGCAAAATGTTAATCAGCATCATATGGGTGGCGGAGACTCTAGCCCATAAACATAGAGAACTCCATAGTCATGTGCTGCATTGAGTGGTCTCCTTAGCTTGGCTAAGGTCTCATTCAGACCTCGTGAACAAACGTACATTATTTATTTTATTCATTATTTTCATTTCATGTACAGAACACATGACCATTAAAGTCCATCTTGCTACTCAGATGCCCGTGGTTTTTTTTCGATTGTGTGTCCACAAAATGTCAGTTTTTGATGCAAGTCTCAGAACAAAATTACCCATACAAGTCTATGGTTCTATTAAAAATGACTGACAGCACACATTCCCATCCACATGTAATCAGTATGCTGTCCATTTTTTACATTGTAATGAATAGAAATTTGGACATGTAAAATAGCACATATATCTAAAGACGCCTGTTCTGAAATTCAATGCAATATGCACTGCCTTCTTCTATAGCAATCTCTCCATCTGTCTGCTGATCTATTCGTTTTAGCACATATAACTTTAATGGCCGCTTTACATGTCCCAACATCGTTTCGATATTGGATACAACGGCACGGAGTGAGTGCGCACTTTTTGGGCAGAATTCCAAGATCGCATAGGAGCTGTCACACAGGGAGATATCGGCAGACAACACAACTGCGATGTTTACGCCCCCTTGTACGAGCGACCCAGGAACGACCATTTAACATGGGAGAGAATAGGGAAGTTGTTCTCCAAATCGTTGTTGGGCTGTCACACAGCACGATCCTGCCAGATCGTCCATCCAATATCGGGCAGTTGGGGAGCCTGCACAATTCTCCCCCGATATCGTTTTGGCATCGTTCTTGCATCGTATTGTACATTCACACCACACAACGCGCAAACGATATCGGGGCCAACGCACGAACCACGTGACTTTTTATCGAAGTTGGATGATGATATCGGGACGTGTAAAGGGGCCATTATACTCTGTGCAATGTGAATAAGAAATTAGCCCTCGCAGACAGGTTTCCCTCCCCTCCTGTATCTGTACAACTTGACTGTCCATATATATTGTACCTGTCCTCGTCTACCCTTTCCATATGTAAAGCGCCATGGAATCTAATGGCGCTATATAAATAAATAATAAGAATAATAATGCCTTTAAGAAAACAATACAAAAGTAAACTCTACAAAATGATAGAGTTCTAGGGTCTAGGTATTGATAGAATTTTGGGTGTGTGAAATAAGAAAGACCGGTGTGTTGTATTCATTCCATCATACGTGTATGTAGTATTATGTAATAAATCAGTATTTACCTGGGAGCAGGTAACTGTGGCACCTGGGGGGTGGGCAGTGCCAAAGAAGTTTGCAGTAGCTGCACACACAGGAGGCTGATCCAACACAGAGACAAGAACCTCCAAGACCTCATGGCAAGAACTAGAGCAGGCTGCAGTCACAAGTGTCCTATGTGATGGAAAAAGCAATATGTATATATGTTATACAAACAATCCCCACATGCTATAAGGCGAAAACATATGAAGGCATAAACACAATCTAGAAATCTATGATCTATTCATAGGCAGAAGTATTCTCTCCTATTCCTATCAGAAGTGAAATCTTTACTGTCTGATGAATACAGTATAAAGATTCTTGAGTTTTCTCCAATGTATATAAATATATTATCCCATAAAATATAATAATAAAATAACAACAGGTAAAAATAAAATAATAGGTAAACTGAATGAGCTGCCTAAGAAAAGGTAAAAAATAAAAAAAAATGTAAAAAAAAAAGTTTGTACAGGCAATGAATGAAAGGAGCACACTCTGAAGTTTTCAGTTTTTCTGTATAATTCCATTGTGCCACTGTCCTATTCTTCAGACAAATCATTCAAAGTTTTACCCAAAGTAACAGAAACTTTTTCTGAGCCCGTCATGGTCAAGTTTGTGTTGAGCAGCACATGCTTCATCCAGATCTAAGAAATCTAACCTGTTTCAGAGGAGCTTGTCCTTCTGCCGGCTTTCCTGCACTGTGTCTAATAGTAGAGTGGACAGGTACAGACTCCTGAATATGGAGGGTGGGTCTATAGCACTGGAATGGGAGGTCACACAGATTAACTATTTAAGGAGTCTTTACTACTAAGGCCATGTGCACACATTCAGTATTTGATGAGTTTTTTACCTCAGGATTTGTAGCCAAAACCAGGAGTGGATGATAAATACAGAAGTGGTGCAGGTGTTTCTATTAGACTTTTCCTCTGATTGCTCAACTCCTGGTTTTGTCTACAAATCCTGAGGTAAAAAACTCATAAAATACTCAGTGTGTGCAAGTGGCCTTACACAATAGCAAGATGATTACAATAACGTCTGAAAGTATGAATGAGCTAGGGAAAAATGAACCCAGTAAGGGTCGGTGACCAGAATCAGTAGACTCTGAGTTCTGGATGCTCTCTCTTGTGGAGGCGCTAGTGTCCAGTGCGGGAGAACACTCTGTTAGTGGCCATGATGGGGATTCTGGTCACAGCGTATTTTTGCTGTGTTCTCATGCACAGAATACTAGCATCTCCACAAGAATATATTGACATGCTGTGGCCCTAAAAGCCACGTCACATGTCAGTTGATGCTGCGGAGAAAAGAAGGTCAATGGGAATGAGATGTCTATAAATCCATCCACTGTACTAGGGCACTCACCCTAAAGGCCACTTTACACGCGGCAACATTTCTAGGTTATCCACAGGTAACTTACTGGCTGCAGTGAAATCATGGAGACATTATTCCATTTGTACACAGCAACAAGATAGAATCATGTCTCCATGATTTCACTGCAGCCAGTAAGTTACCTGTGGATAACCTAGAAATGTTGCCGCGTGTAAAGTGGCCATTAGGCTGAAAACACACGAGCATAAGAAAAATCTGACCGTTTCTCATCCAGGACAGGAGGACGAGTGACATCCCTTTTTTGATCCGTCTGACATGTGAGTGTCTTGCTGATGCTTCTGGGGCAGCCCATTATCTTCATGCATATTCACTGCACTGACTGGTAACAAACAATCACAGATGCTAACACTCTGTGAGAAACTCTGTGTTTGGCTGTTGCAGTCAGACTGCATTTCCACAATCTGGACAACTAAACCTGCCATCCTAGTATGTTAAATAAATAAATAAAAAAAAAAAAAAAAAAAACAAGTGAGGCAATATTTTTCACTCTAGCCTAGTGAAAGTGGACAGCTGTGAGCTGCCTAACTTTACGTTGGTTGGCAAAAAAAAGCGTGGGATCTACCCTATTTTTAATTGCCAGCCAAGGTAAAACTAGGCAGCTGAGGGTTGATATTCTCAGCAGATTGAGGGCTCATTGTTTTAGGGCCCCCCACGTCAAAGAATAGCAGCCCATAGCCACCCCTGAAAATGGCACATTCATCGTAGTGCCATTTCCAACTGCTTTACCAGTCTCTTCCAGTGTCCCTGGTGGCAGTGGTACACTGGATAATAAGAGGTTAACACTTTGTATTACCTGCTGGTATTAAGTCCTGAGATTCTTAATGTCAGGCCAAGTAAGACCAGGCCATTAAGAATCTCAAATAAATGGTTACAAAAGACACAACGTAGAGAAAAATCATTTAATTATAAATAAAAACACAGACACTTAGTGACCCCCATGTTTAATAACCCCTTCACCTTCATACCCCTCCACGATCCTAGTCTTCTCTCTTCCGGAACACACACAGCTCTGCTACATCAGAGACCTCGAGGAGGAAGAAGTCATCCGCTCCCTGTGGTCTCTGATCACTCAATGATAGCGCTGAGACCTGTGGTATAGTAAGTGGTGAGGTCACTGTTGCCATAGTAACTGCTAATAGTGGTTGCAATGCTGTCCTTGAGTAAAATCAGTTACTCCCGGCTTACCCTGCCACTATCCCCATAGCTCCTCAATGATTTTTCTCTGGGTTGTGTCTTTTTTAACCATTGATTTTAGATTCTTAATGGCCTGATCTAACTTAACCTAACATTAAGAATCTCAGGGCTTAATACCATCTGGTAATAGAAAGCTGGTATTAACCCCTTATTATCCAGCATACTACTGCCACCAGGGCTGCTGGAAGAGCCTGGTAAAAGGCTGCGGGCTGCTATTCTTTAGCATGGAGGGGCCCTAAAACAATGGGCCCTCACAAACGTTCATCTGATCTAACTCATTTATTAACATTAGTCAGAGTGCAATGTGAGATTTTCTTGCATTGCACCCATCTGATTTCAATGCCCATGTGTCTGAGCCCTAAGACATTTTCTACAATTTATTCTACATTTATTGAACACAGCAGGTTGCAATGACATGACAATGACTTAAAGAGTAACCATCATTTTAATTAACTTTTTTTCAAAATTGATAGTACACATGAAATTAAGAAACTTTCTAATGATATGGTTAATATTTCATAATAATATTAACAACAAGTTGCCTGCCACTGTCCTGATTGATATGGACTGTTGCATGCAATGAAAGACAAACACCGATAACACAATCAGGTGTAAGCTCTCCTCAGCCCTCCACAAGGCACAGCTCCAAAAGTGAGTTTTATTGATCACACCTGGGTCTTTTAACAAAGGCCCTTTTAAGGGGCTCGGTTACACCCAGAATGGGGACAAATGGAATGCATTTATTGGTTGGAAGTGGTCTAGTCCATGGAGGGGGATTGTTCATGAGGTCATCAAGATAAATTAGTCCTTCAGGTCTCCAAAAGTTAGTTTGATCCGTGAAGCCATCTGATGAGGTGTCATTCTGTGATTGATCACTCTTTGTCTTGACTGCAGCTTTGTGTCAGAACATGTGGTGATGTAGAAGAGGAAATGGTAGCCATCTTTGTCTGATACAAACTTATGTAAGGTGAAAATAATACACTTTATGAGTCATTTCTCTCAAACCTTTATGTATTAAGGTTAATTAAGTATTTGATCCTAAAATCTCCCCTCAACAGTCCCCCCTAAATACTTTATTAACCAATTTCTACCAGAGCCTATCACATCTACCCAGTGTGCCCCAACTCTTCTATGTTGCCCGTTAGATGAGAAATACCAACCAATAGACCCCCCTTGTTACAGCCTCTGCAAACATGAACCATTTGATGTGTGTATCTTACCTACCATAACTCAGAGGAATGGGGGACAGCCTAATTGGGCACTCGCTGTTCTGTGTCTACAGAAAGACCAACCTTGTGAGCCAGGAAAAACGGACATTGAGGTCTACTCCTTTCTCAATCATGTTCCTTGCATAGGAAAAACACAACAAACAATAATATCCACAATAATTTAAGACAAGGATAACAACACTTATCTAAACCAGCCATCTCTACCATCCCTTCATCTATGGACAGTATTGGCCCCAGGAATCTTCTACACCTGAATTCCTTCTTAATTCTTATTGTGGAGAATTCATTTTCTTTATAACTGCTGTAACCTTCCTGGTGGGACCTGTATTATCTGGAATATACATACAATTTGGCAAACATCTCCCCACTTCGTTATTAACATGTCCAGGTTCATTCTATTTTGGAGCACCATTATCGATATAGGGCCTAGTTGGTCTGCTAAACCTTGAAGGTCTTCTGTAGTATAATTGACGAATCTCTGTTAATCATAATAGATGTAATTGATCTAGACGATATTCTTACTTGAGTAAGATAAAGATACTTGGGTGAGATAAAGGATCCAAAACCTACTTTAACTTGATCTCTGGCTTTAACTTCATGCGGTATGAACAATTCTTATGAACAATTCTTATGAACAATTCTGGGTACACCAGGAGGTATACAGGATCGCGCTATCCGCGTCCTCAGGTCTTTCCTACCTGCTTCACCTCAGTTCCCTACCTGGATACCCAGAATTGTATCACAACACTCGTGGATGGACATTTCTGTCTCAGGGCCATATTCTACCACCAGAGATTATTTGGTAACATTTCCCTTTACACATTAACCCGATTACCTTGAAAAGAACATAAAATAACGTAAAATAGTGCTTTTACGGCTATATGTACAAGTTATTAGAGTAATGTCAGTTATACTCAGTGTTATCTACCCTTGAACTAATGGTTTGCTCAGGAACGTGAATGTTTCTCCCTCACTGAGTCCTCATTTATATCATGTTCCTGTAACCATTTTGCCTTAGTTTGGATATTCCATATGTATATCAGACATAATGTGGAGTTATAAGGTCATATATGTGACAGTGTATCACTATGTGGTGTATGTCAGTGACTATTATTATCGGAGTTCATCATCTGCTGGGTGGGAGTCTCCAACAGCTGCCACGTCCTTTTCCCTCAGTCTCCACTGAAGTTGCTGTAATTCAGAGAAGCTGGATCGGCCATCTAATCTCGGCTCACGGCTCTTTCTCGCATCTTTTCAGGATCACCCGGTCTACTGACATGAGACCATGCGCTCCTGACACTGATTTAGGATCTGGAATTGAAGAACATATCTCTTTATCACACTATTTAAACAATTATTTAATGCTTGGTCATCGCTGGTGATTTCATCTGTGGGAAATAAAGCACAAATTCTGAAGAACATTGACTTTAATTCTCCTTACTTGAAGATAGCAACGCAGTGTTTAACCCTTTCTTAACTGGATACTCATCTCACTGATGCTGATACTGCAGCAGCTATCTATTGACCTGTAGTTCTTACACCCCTAGGTGAGAGGCTCATCGGGTCCCATTCATTTAATATCAGACTAAACTTTATTACACACTTACTTTATAGAAAATACAACCCTGTTCAAGGTGTTGGATCGATAATTATCTTATTTTAACTAATTTACTGAGGAGGAAAATTAAACAAAAACAAACATTTCCTCTATGTCTTGCCTGTCTCCTCTACCTTGCACCTTTAATGTTAATCTCCCATTCCTATTGTCCACTGTCTTATGCATGATACATATTGTAGAAAGTCCTATTTATTCTTCAAATTCTCAATTCAAAGTTAAAATATGTCTTGAGTGAAAACAGATTTTACTATTCCTGAGACAGAAGATGGGAACTATTAAAGTCGTTTCAGGAGAACTTGCAATACAATGTTTGTGTCTCTGCCTCCAGCTCCTACCCCCATAGAATCCTATAGACACCAACTGACACCTCCGATATCAGTAATAGGAAAATCTGTGTTTGCTGGATAAAGATTATTCAGATTTTACCCAGAAATTCAGAGTGTACTTGAGAAGTAAAAACAATCTTTTCTGCTAGGATATATTACAAACCTTCTTATTTGCATGTGTTCTATTGACTTATGAAATTAAAAAAATTAAACCAATGGTTAATTTTTAATATACCGTATATACTCGTGTATAAGCCGACCCGTGTATAAGCCGACCCCCTACTTTTGCCCCCAAAACCTGGGAAAACCTATTGACTCGTGTATAAGCCGAGGGTGGACCCCAGCACAGGTATACAGCCCCCAGCAGTGTGGTATACAGCAGCCTCCCCAGTGGTATATACAGACCCCAGTGGTAATACAGCAGCCCCAGTGGTAATACAACAGCCCCAGGGGCTATACAGCAGCCCCAGGGGCTATACAGCAGCCCCAGGGGGTATACAGCAGCCCCAAGGGCTATACAGCAGCCCCAGAGGCTATACAGCAGCCCCAGGGGTAATACAGCAGCCCCAGGGGTAATACAGCAGCCCCAGGGGGTATACAGCAGCCCCAGGGGTAATACAGCAGCCCCAGGGGCTATACAGCAGCCCCAGGGGTAATACAGCAGCCCCAGGGGTAATACAGCAGCCCCAGGGGGTATACAGCAGCCCCAGGGGTAATACAGCAGCCCCAGGGGCTATACAGCAGCCCCAGTGGTAATACAGCAGCCCCAGTGGTAATACAGCAGCCCGAGTGGTAATACAGCAGCCCAAGGGGTAATACAGCAGCCCAAGGGGTAATACAGCAGCCCCAGGGGTAATACAGCAGCCCCAGGGGGTATACAGCAGCCCCAGGGGTAATACAGCAGCCCCAGGGGCTATACAACAGCCCCAGTGGTAATACAGCAGCCCCAGTGGTAATACAGCAGCCCAAGGGGTAATACAGCAGCCCAAGGGGTAATACAGCAGCCCCAGGGGTAATACAGCAGCCCCAGGGGGTATACAGCAGCCCCAAATGCTATACAGCAGCCCCAGGGGGTATACAGCAGCCCCAGGGGGTATACAGCAGCCCCGGGGGGTATACAGCAGCCCCAGGGGCTATACAGCAGCCCCAGTGGTAATACAGCAGCCCCAGGGGCTATACAGCAGCCCCAGCGGTAATACAGCAGCCCCAGGGGCTATACAGCAGCCCCAGGGGCTATACAGCAGCCCCAGGGGCTATACAGCAGCCCCCTGGGGGTACCCAGCAGCCCCCAGGGGGTACCCAGCAGCCCCCTGGGGGTACCCAGCAGCCCCCAGGGGTTACCCAGCAGCCCCCATGGGGTATCCAGCAGCCCCCTGGGGGTACCCAGCAGCCCCCAGGGGGTACCCAGCAGCCCCCTGGGGGTACCCAGCAGCCCCCAGGGGGTACCCAGCAGCCCCAGCGGTAATACAGCAGCCCCAGGGGGTATACAGCAGCCCCAGGGGCTATACAGCAGCCCCAGCGGTAATACAGCAGCCCCAAGGGCTATACAGCAGCCCCAGGGGCTATACAGCAGCCCCAGGGGCTATACAGCAGCCCCCTGGGGGTACCCAGCAGCCCCCAGGGGTTACCCAGCAGCCCCCATGGGGTATCCAGCAGCCCCCTGGGGGTACCCAGCAGCCCCCAGGGGGTACCCAGCGGCCCCCTGGGGGTATCCAGCAGCCCCCTGGGGGTAACCTGCAGCCCCAAATGCTGGCACTCACCCCCACTTGCAAGGGCCCCCCCCGGGCGCTTCTCTTACCATCCCGGTCTTCTGATCCGCGCTGCTCCTAGGTGCTGCGTCCTCGCAGCTCCCGACCTGCTACATCCGGGATCCCCGGCCGTCGCACGATGACGTCATTGCGCGACGGCCGGAGATCCCGGATGTAGCAGGACGGAGCACCGAGGACGCAGCACTGCGGATCAGAAGACCGGGATGGTAATATAAGCGCCCGGGGGGGGGGCCCTTGCAAGGGGGGGTGAGTGCCAGCATTTGGGGGCATATGCACTGCTTCCCCCTGCCGCTGATTGACAAGGGGAAGCAGTGCATATATAATGAGCGGCCCCACGTGACGGGGCCGCTCATACAGCAGCCTCCCCCCGCCTCCTCCAGCCTCCCAGCCCCGACTACCGTATTGACTCGTGTATAAGCCGAGGGGGAGACTTTTCAGCCCAAATTTTGGGCTGAAAAACTCGGCTTATACACGAGTATATACGGTAATTTGATATGTAAAAAATAAAAAAAAAGATCATGAGCAATAAACAATCCATTCTTTAGATGCATTTAATATTACTATTTTTTTCTTGCAATAAGGGGTCACAAGATGTTCTTTTTATGTGTCATTAACAGTATAAGTATGCTTTCTTACAATGTAGGCACAAGCAATTTGAGGAAACATATAGGCCAGTTCCAAACATTCACCACATCTTAAATCACCTGTCCAGTGGGTTTTTTCAATGCTGGAGTGGTACTTGAAATCAAAGTCCCACGCCCCCTGTAAGGCTTCATTCACAAGTCAGTATTTTTAATCAGTATTTCATCAGTATGAGTATGTCAAAACTAGAATTGTCACCAAAATAAAGAACAAGCTGTCAGTCTTTTAATTAGAGAATTTCTCTGTAAGTTCCAAGCCTGTTTTTTCCATACAAATACTTATGTAAAAATACTGATATGTGAATGAGGCCTTATGTTCATCCTCCAGCAACTTCATTCCTTTCCGGAGTCGCTCCGGTCGTGCAGCGCCATCTTGTGCCCGTAACTTCTTACTGGCCAGATATCAGAAGTTATATCAAAATTTCTCAAAGCAAGTCTGTGAAAGCCAGACTAACGATGCTAACGATTAAGGGGACATGTTCCCTGAAACACGTCTAGCGTTCCCCTGTACGGGGATGTCTGTGTGCTTTTAATTTTACTGAATAAAAGGAATAACCACGTCGGTGGCGCTGGTACAACGTTTTCAATATGAAAGCCAGAATCAGGCCAGAATGAGGAACTCATAGACTTGTATTGATTTGTCACAACTCCATGAAATAATGAAGCAGCTGGCAGGTCACAAATCGCAGGAGACCAACCGGAATGATGCTGGAAACAGATAAAGACGTTGATAGATGAGTATAAGACAAGCTTCAGGGAACTTACAGTTGAAGCACCACTCCCATGGTGAAATAAAAAATAACACTGGAGTGGTGCTTTACTGTCAAGTTTTACAGCTACAGTATTGTAATATGAAAAGATCTGCACAAGAGTATTAGTAATTATGTAACTACATTGTAGTATTTTATATGTTATAATGGGATCTTATGAGTAGAGATGAGCAAACTTTTTCAAACAATGTTCACAAATTTCAATTTGGCACAAACATTGACGATTTGGTTCATAATCAGAAACCCGAGCAATTTACTAAAAAAATTGGCGACTGCGGCTTTGTTCAAGAAAATGTTTGAAATTTTAAAATGGCCCTAAAACTTTGCGTGAAGGCTTGGGTCCAAAACGCTCACCGAAAGACCCGGTGGCTGAGAATTCCGCTATCCTAAGGTAGTTATTCTGCATCAGTAAGATGTCTCCCAGGCAAACATTTTAAGGCAGACTTTCATGATGCGTTATTCATGCTCTTTTTAAGAGGTAACAAGAAATGAGAAACTGTGAGGACTGTAGACACAGTAGTTGACCAAGGAATCTTTGTATAGCCAATGGAAACACATCATGCTTTCTTCCTTTTGGAATGAAAAGTTGTCCAGTACAGTGGCGTAACAAGATTCCGATGGGCCCCGTTACGAAATTTGGATCTGCCCATCCCCCCCAACACACACACGTTGGTAAGATGTATAGGTCCCTGTAGCATTTTAAATCCTATGACAACTTATGAATTGCCCTTCTCCCCATTCATTATGCATTAATGTTCCACATCATGTTATATTTGTCCCCATCCTTGTATATATGATACCCATCCAGGTGTAAATGTCCTCTGTCCAGGTGTATATGGCCCTCATCTTGGTCCCATCCTGGTATATATGATCCCCATCCTGGTATATATGTCCCCATCCTGATGTATATGGTTCTGCTCCTGGAATATGTCTCCATCATATATATGGGGGCATTTTGGTATATATGTCCCCATCCTGGTATATATGGGCCATTCTGGTATAAAGGTCATCCATCCTGGTATATATGTCCTCATTCTGGTATATATGTGTTGCACCCCGGGGCAGGGGGTACTCGGAACCAGGTCCTCTTTTCAGTCTGCAGAGGGGAATGTCATGGATGGTGAGCCCTCAACGGGTAGGGCTTGGTTCCCCAGGGCAGGTGTAGGGATAGTGAGTAACGGGGCACTGCAATTGCTCTCTTCCCACAGTTTCTCCTATGACAGAAAACAAGTGTGCGGCTCCACAGGCGAGCCACTGCAGTCTCAGCACAATAAGTCTCAAACACAGTTCTTGAGTTCACCGGATACTTTACACCACTGCCAACACAACAACAAAGTCTCTGCACTGTACTTTACTGTACGTGTTGTGGACCGGGTTCGCACAACAGACACAGTCTCAGGTTCTCACTGCAGCCGGGATGGTTCCTCTGCGTCACTCCCTCTCAGTGTAACTTTCGGGCCCTCTGATTCTCTCTCTGCTCCTTCGTGTATGGTTTTGGTCTGGCCATCACAGGCTCTACATGATCTATCCCACACTCTGGGTCACTAGCTCTAGTACAATGGCTTTGTCATGCACCTCACACAGTTGTTGGGTCTCGGGACATAGAGTTCCCGCACCCCGACTGGGTGTCTCGTGGTTAGGGGCTTGAAGCTTCCCGGCCACATCTACAAAGCCTCACTCTGGTTCTTTGGCCCAGCCATCAGTGACCAGGGTTAATCGGCTCACCTGGCTCTTTTATCTCTTCACGGATTCCGCCTGGGTTCCCGCCGGCCATTAGTGAATAAGGCCGCCGGGCCCCGTTGTTCTCTCTGTCTGTAACACTTAGCTGAAGGGTGTCTTGGCTTGGGGATCCTTCCCTCTTCCTCACCCTCCAGGGAATTCCTCTCTCCAACTTAATGTTCCTGTGTTTTACTACAGTTCCTCCACCCTTTTTCAGGGTTCTTTCTACTTCCCACCCACACTTAGCTACTCCCGCCACCCCTCGCCTGACATGAAGTGACTTAGGCTCAGGGCCGGAGTGTGGGTGGGGTTTGTGTGGAGTGACCGTCCTGTTTATCCAGCTGCAGTTCACCCTGTGGCCACCTGGTCGCAGGGGCCCACATATCCTCCTCCTCCTGGCATAAATATGTTCCCCATCCTGGTATTCATGTCTCCATTCTGATATATATGGACCCATTCTGGTATATATGATCCCCTTCCTGATACATATGATCCTCCTCCTAGTATATATGGGGATATCCTGGTATATATGCTGACATCCAGGTATATATGGTCCCCACCCTGGTATAAAAATCTCCACTTGGTATATGGTCCCTTTCTGTTTATGCCTTCTGTTATACGTCCATTTGGGATATTTGTCCCCATTCTGGTATATGTCCCCCTTCCTGGTATATTTGTCCCCATTCTGGTATGAATGGAGGCATCCTGGTATATAAGTCCCTATTCTGGTATATATGAAGCAATCTGACGGCATGAAGGGTCAGCACACGAGGTTGGTATCGGGTGATCAAAGTCAGAGTCTTTAGGTAGAAAAACTTCAGAAAACATGCTAAGGTCAGAACAAGGTAAATACAGTAAACACAGGAGAAAAAAGACTTTAGATAGTTACCAGAGTATTTTTTACTAGAACTAGAACTGATGGAAACTGACTATCATGAGTTTAAATAGAGAACAGCACCACCCAGAGCTGAAAGCAAGGAGAAACACTAAGGTAATGTTCACACCCAGCATTTTTGCTTATTTTTCTTTCTGCAGCCAAAACCTGCAACCTGCTCTCTTAGCAGTAAAACCACTGAGCCCATTTTTCAGGATGGTAATTTTTTTGGCAATTTTTTCGGGTGCAGATAACATGTGCTTTACCTACAGTACATGTTTAATAAAGTTCATTTTTTTCACCAGAAACTCTGTGAAAACATAGCAAAAAAACTGTTGAGATTTTTGTAGCTTTTTTTACCTTCCCATTGCTCTTTGTGGGTGATAAAACGGTGAAGAATTGATATTTTGCATATTTAAAAAACACTTCAGATTTCCAATTCAATAAGGAAAAAATAAACAAATGTGCATGACATTTCTGAAATCTCATAGATTTTGCTAGAACTGTAAAAATTAATTTAAACTGTAATTAATTAATTTACATACAAAAGCACAGGAAAAAAGTACCTGAGAGTAATCTACTATGTTACATTTCTCCATTTTCATCTTCTTCACTAAGATTATTGCTTGTCACCACAAATGTGCCTATCTTGCGCTAGGAAGGCAACAAAACAGCATGTGGCGCCCCTAGGGTCTGGTTGCCACAGTGGTATGCCTCTCTGACCAGAGGTGATATCATGCTTGGAAGCAGACGAGACCTCCACGTTAGGTAAACCCATCACATGCACACACCAGTCCTGACTCTTGGCCAGAAGGGGGAGCTCTACACCAGAGTTCAGGGGAGCTACCCTGTTTCCGGCAAGGAGGAGGGATTAGGTAGAGAAAGTGCAGGAAGGGAGAGGGAGCAGACAGAGAAGAGTAGACGAGGATTGAGAAGGAGTAGGTCCTTGGGAGTGGAGTTGTTGACAAGGTCACTCCAGGCAGCGCTACAGAGGACGCCAGCGTCCTGGTTTAGAAGGGAACTGCACGTCCTGCTGACCAATTCTGGAGGACAGGAGAGTGCAAGTTTCCTGGCCGCATGTAGAGACCTGGGGGCACAATAGGGTAACGAGAGCCCGGAGCTGCAATCAATATGGCAGTGTCCGTTAAAAGTTTGTGCTGTCTGCAAGTCGGGAGCAAGGCCACTAGAGAGGAAAAGACCAGGGCCACAGAATAGCTCACAGGCACCTGGGACCCAAACCAAGAAGCGCAGCAGGCAGGACTCCAAACCCACCTGGCAAGGTGGAATCTGACTGCTTCCACGCTGACTGGACCCTCCTGGACCTGGTAACCAGTGCTCCCGGACTGCACCACGTTTCTACAGTAAACATAAAAGAACTGCACCCCTTTGTGTGCTCCTGTTATTTCCTGCGCCTCCTTGCTGACTCCCGCACCATAACTACCACCACTATCATCTCCCAAATACTCTTACACCAAACCCCAGGGGCCCGCTCCGCCTGTGGGGAGTGTCACTATCCTGGCTGCCACTACATCTATCCCCTGGTGCTCATCTAAGCAGCACTGGTCATCCTTGATCAGATACCACAGGTGGCGTCACATAAAGACATTATCATCCCCTGTAAATACCCCATTCATCTGCTCGGCCAGGGCCACGATCAGCGGGACTGCCATCATGACATCCCCCTTGACTATGCCTGGCTGGTCAAGTACCCCGGCCCCTGTGGCCATTACAAACACATGCCCATTATATTGATGAAACGTCACAGCTTCTCAACACAGATTACATTTTATGTACTGACAAACCCACATCAAAATCCCGTGTTAATTACTGATGAACATCATAGATATACGGTAATCAGTTAGCAAAACAGTTTTCCCTTCGTCATTGAGTAAATTACAGATATCTGGCATACTGCGGGGCACACGTCATGCGTGGCGTAAGATTTCTTTAATCAATTTATACAAACAAAGTCCTGTTGTCCCATGTCTTAGATCTGGGAGTTTTAGTATCACTGCTAAAGCATGTATTTTCTGATAGAGGGGAATTTTATATATGCAAAGAAACACTGTATCATCAACCAAATAAAAATTTTCATAGTCACATGGGCTAATTAAAACTGTAATTTGATGAATGCTGCCCCTGTTTTTATTTTAAATCTATCTTAGCCTGCTTTCACACTGGCATTTTCGCCAAAATGCGGCAGATTTGCCGCATCTGCCACCTAACGGCCGCATTTGTGGCACCCTTGCGAGGGCAATGGCTCCATGCAATTTGAGTACCTATTGGGCCGCAACTGCCGCAACTGCGACCTTACTGCAAGCCCATAGACAATGTAGATGCATTTTTTTGTCCAGATCCACTGGATCCGGGCAAAAACGCCTATGTGAAAGGGGCCAAAATAAAATAAATCTAAATAAATCCCAAAAATGGACTCAGCAGTTTAAAGTCAGATAATAAGAAAACTAATTTTAATCCGCACATATGACGTTCAGCTCAAAATGCCAGAGCAAAGAGATATTCCGTATACACTCCTTAGGGTGCGTTCACATCTGTATATATACAATTACATAGTTTCTTAGCCAGGAAAAGTAGGAGAGTGTCATGCGTTTTCCTTGCTCACTTAGCTTCCGTATGTCATGACTACAGTATATCATGCATATGTCGTGACTATATCATGAGCATGTCATGCGAGTGCTATGTGAGTGTGTGTTTTTTTTCACCTAGAAAAAAAAGCACATTCGCACAGCACTCATATGACATACAGATGCCTTAAAGGGGATCTGTCAGTAGGTTTTTGCTATATAATCTGAGAGCAGCATAACATAGGGCAAAAAACATGATTACAGGGATATATATCACTTACTGGGCTGCTTGCTTTAGTTTTCATAGAATACCCGTTTTGTCTGATGTAGATGTAGCAGTGCAAGTGTTCAGGACTGTGTATAATGCCGCCCACATCCTAAATGGCAGCTCCTGTGTATACAGTACATAGTCAGCAAGATGCCAATCAGTAGTAGGGTCAAGGTTATACAGATTAGCTAGTCTGTGGTGAATTAGTTCACAGTGTTAATCTCTTGCTGAAAAAAAACTGTTTATATTGAAACTACAACACACATCCTAATAAGTGACACATCCCTGTAATCAGGCTCTCATGCCCTATATTATGTTAATCTCAGAGTAAAGGGATTCTTCGATCAGTTTTTGCTATTTAAGTGTTCTCACCAACTATGGTATCCCTTTTATGGACCCCATAGAGTATGATGCCCCAAAAATGCCTTCACATAGAATGATTGTCACATACAGGGCTGGGACAAGATATTTTAGTGCCTAGGCTGATGGAGCTGATGACGTCCCAGCCTACATGAACCTTCAGCCCCCAAGTAAAGGCATGGTTCAAAGACTAAGTTGACGGTACCCTTAACATACCCCCCACCCTCTGGTGGGTCACGTAACAAACTCTGGTGGCCACTTCCATTACAATTGTTAGCTGTTTCATCAAAAAATAGCAACTAAAGTCAACAAAAGTGGTGTACTTTATAGGTGAGGCCTAAATGGAATTGTGTTTTCTTAATTAGATATGGAATTATTCATTGCTTGCAGACCATTTACACACTGTTAGGGGAAATTAGCTAGCGGTATATTCTTCTCTGACATATACCTACTGGTATATTTTAAATTTCAAACACAAGGACAGTCATTGAAACTAATATTACCAGGATGGCGGGACATACTGTATATATCAGAGGGGCACATATACCAGGATGGAGAACATTTATACTAGGTGAGGACATACATGTAGATACCAGGATGTGGACAGACATAACAGAATGGAGGCAATATACCAGGATGGAGGACATAATACTAGGATGGAGGCATCATAGATACCAGGATGGGGACACATAAAATGGAGGCACATATACCAGGATGGGGGACCATATATACCAGAATGAAGGCAAATATACCAGATGGGGGACATGTAAGCTGATTGCAAGACGGACGGACACTGACATTATAAGACAGACCCCATTTAACATTTAAAAATGTTTTTTTCTCTCTTTCTTTCACCAAATTTGGGTTGCATTTATAATTCGGTGCATCTTATAAATCAAAAAATATGGTAGTTTCTTTCTTTTCAACTCCATCTTATCCAGGTACCATGGTGAATTTACTTAGCTTTTCTACGGTATTCCGCAGCACATCCCAACACAGTGCCCTTAAAAATAAGAATGTGATTAAAATGCCTCTGCATAAAAATAACTGCCCATATTTTGACCTAAATAAGATTCCAATAGTACCGTATATGTCCTTATATGCCTGTTTGAGCTACACCTCCTACGCTGTTCATCTTAATGAGTTTAGCCGCCCTGTTGTCTGCCATTATCTACTATAATTGCCACACGGTCTGCCCCTATGAACCATGGCCTATACCTTGGTTATCGCCTCTTCACTTTTTTTCCTTAAACTCTGTATAGCTCCACACTGTCCATGCCATGTTAACATCTCTCCATACTTGGCCCACATTTCACCCTGCCCTCTCACCATATTCACATTGTGCTTCTGTAGCCCTCCATATAATATAATGCAGCCTTTATAGTCCTCCAAATACTATAATGCAGTCTCTATAGTCCTCAATATAGTATAATGCACCTGCAAGTCCTCTGGCTACTGTGTACCCACTGATTTGATTAAATAAATATAAAGTACTCACCTCTCCTCGGTTCCCCCACAGATCTGATTTGTCTGCAAGCGGCCGTCCCGTGCTCTATACATCTCAGTACAGCAGCATGCAATAGTGACGTCATCGTGCCCCGCTGTGCTGAGACATCAGAACGCAGTCACAGCGGGAGGATTGGAGAGAGGGAGTGCTCTGCTTCCTCTTTTATCATTTCTCTCAATTGTACAGACATCTGCTCATTCAATTAAAAGTGTGATAATAGGTGGGGGGCACTGGGCCCCCCTGAATCACAGGCCCCGTAGCGGCTGCATGGTCTGCCGCCATTAGCGGTACGCTACTGCGATAGTCAACACCTTCTGACCACATAGCCATCCTGTTGTAATGTCCACATAACTAGATCCTCTTGTAATTTCCGCATAGCCAGCCCCTTATACCCCTATAGCCAGAACCTTATGTCCCCATAGCAAGCTCCTTATGTCACAATAGCCAGCTCCTCTTGTAATGTCCCTATAGTCAACCCTTTATGTCCCTATAGCCAGTCCCTCTTGTAATGTCCCTATAGTCAGCCCTTTATGTCCCCATAGCCAGTCCCTCTTGTAATGTCCCCATAGCCAGCCCCTCTTGGAATGTCCCCACAAGTCCTAGATATAATATCTATTCTATAAAATGGAAAATAATAGAATAAAAAAGATTTTACTCACCTAATCCATGCTCCATATCCAGCTCAGCTCTGTCTTCTCTTCCATCTGGAGCAGCAGTGGGTGCTGAGCAGAATGATGATGCCACTGCATCGTGACATCCAACGTCTTCTGCTTGCATCATAGTTCCAAGCAAAACAGGTAGCTGTTTACAGCTCTGACCCGGGCAGCGCCGACATCAATTGTATTCGCGTCTTACAGATGTGAATACAATTAAGTACTATAAAGGAGCAACGGTCGTGGTGCACAGAGAGAGAAGGGAGGCGGTTTCGGTGACTGACACTGCTCCACTTTGTGTCCACACCCCAGTCATCACTGTGCTGAATTTCTACGGCCAAAATAAGGTGAGGGCGCCCACAGGCATTCAGAGATCTTGTTTTTCTTTTTTCTCCGTAATGCACCCCCCTTGGGTAGGTGGGAGGTAGCACCCTATGCAGATGCCTACCTTGCCTAGCCCTCATCCCAGCCTGGGTCACATACCTCAGCGTCTCACACAGAATGATTTTCAGCACTGTCCCCCACACAGTATGTTGGTTATCTCAGACCCCCCACTGAGTATGATGGTCACCATTGCCCTACGTTCCTACAGTATGATGGTCATCACTAAGCCCTCACAGTATAATGATCATCACTGATCCCCACACAGTTTAAATGTCCACCACACCCCACAACATACAATGATGGTCACCCCTACGCTGATACAGTATGATGGTCTCCATTGCTCCCCACACAGTATAACGTCACCCATAGCCCACCACACAAATGATTTAATGATTTAGTACTTCAAGATGTTTTTTTACAAGCTCCTTGATGAGGTCCTTCAAAAAGAGTGTGCAAGTGTACAGTACCTGGAAGAATTGATAGTGTTTAGAAGACAAAGGGTGGTCCCACCAAATATTGATTTGATTTAGATTTTATTACATGTTTATTCGCTTTGCATTTTTTATTTGATAAAAACAAACCATTAATATTTTTATTTTTTAAAGCACTTTTTACAATTTTTTCCACACCAGCCTAAAACGTTTGCCCAGTATTGAATATACAACATTACCAAAAATTGTGTTTCGCCTCTTTTTCAGTGATGCTCTAGACATATGCCAATCCTCATATGCTCCCCTCATTCCTATCTTATGGAAAGTATTCTCACTTGGTGTTTAGTGTAGCAACACTTGTTAATACAGCCCTGAAGACACCACTTATGACAGCTATTTGAACATTTCTAACACTTTACTGTAATTATAAATGTCACAGGATGATTAATATTTGCTGTACATTGAGTACAAGGTCTTCAAATTATTAACATAATTGTCAGAAGAGAAGAAACAATGTTTCAGTCTGTTATTATCTATATTGAGCAAGTGTATGTTCTATTTTAAACAAAATATTTCTACCGCCAAAGGACATAACCCGAAAAAAACAAATCTACATACTGGTCAGATGAATGGCCGTCTATACTTTGGTGGCTTCGATCTGCCAGAGCAAAAATACCTATATTCTGCAATATTGTATATATATTATCTTCAGTCTTCACAAGACCACACATGCATCATATTTAGCAGTGAATTAATAATTCACGTACAAATCAGGTTTTCAGTGTCTCATAGAATTAGATGCAGTTACTTTAGCACCATCTGCTGGTGATTTGTTAATAGGGAATTTTCTACCAATATTGCTCTCATATATTATTTTTATCCATACAACATATTTACAGAACAATACATTAACCCCTTCACCACCTGGCGATTTTTCGTTTTTGTTTTTTCGCTCCCCTGCTTCCAAGAGCCATAACTTTTTTATTTTTCCGTCAACATAGACTATGACGGCTTGTTTTGCAAACGAGTTGTACTTTCAGATGCAATCATTTATTTTACCACATAGTGTACAGGAAAATGGAAATAAATTCCAAGTGCTGTGAACTTACAAAAAAAGTACAAATACACGTTTGTTTTTTTGGAATTTTATTCGCCATGATCACTATATGGTAAAAGCGATGTGACGGTGTTATGCCTCAGGTCAGTACGAGTTCGTAGATACCAAACATGTATACTTATCTGGTATCTAAGTGGTGAAAAACAAATTCAAATTTTGAAAAAAAAGACAATCGCACTTTTAGCGCAATGTTCTGTGACCCGTAGCATTCTCATTTTTTGGATCTGAGGCTGTGTGATTTCTTATTTTTTGCATCTTGTGCGGACGTTTCTAATGATACCATTTTTGGGTGGATGCGCTGTTTTGATTGCCTGTTATTGCATTTTATAGTAATGTGGTGGTGACCAAAAAACGTAATTTTGGCGTTTGGACCTTTTTTTCTGTTACACAGTTTACGGCTCTTATTAATTGATTTTATGTATTGATAGATCGGGTATTTCTGAACGGTGCGATACCAAATATGTGTATTTTTATATATATACTTTTATTTACAATGAGGGATAAAGGGGGGTGATTTGAACTTTTGTGGAGGTTTTTCTTATTTTTTAAAACTTTATTTTTTAATTCATTCTTGATTTTACACTGCCTCATAGGGCACCACAGTGCTGCAAGGTTCAATCCCTTGTGCCATGTCCAGATGAGTGCAGCACATCAGGACATGGCACTGCTTCACTTCAGTGGTGCATAGGGAAGGGCACATCTTGTATATCCCCGTGTTAGGGAACAGGGCCACCCTGTGAAAGCAAGGTAAGGGTTGTTAATCACCCTAATTATACTTACCGGTCCGCGTTATTTGCTCGCCGACGTGGCGGCACACATCTCTTGGTTGTCTGGGGATTCATCATATGACCGGCTCCAATAGCCAATCATATGTGAGCAAAAGATAAGGGGCAGCCCGAAATGACGCAGCACGCGTCACACCAGGAGCCACAACGCTTCAACGTATATCAGCTGTATTAATGCTGTATTAACCCTTTCCTTGCTTTCACAGGGTGGCCCCGATCCTGAACACAGGGATATACATGACGTTCGCCCATCCCTAGTTGGCAGCGCTTGCCAACCACTGACAGAAGCGATCGCTGATAGCTTCTGAGGTCACACCAGGACCCGGGGCTATCAAGTGATCATTGGAGATCCCACGATCTTATCGTGGGATCTCCGATCTCGGCGGGCCAGCGTGATCCCTGACGCCCCGATTTTGAATCCCGCTGTCAGTGAATGACAGCGGGATTCAAAGGGTTAACAGCACCGATTGGATCGAGGATCCGATCGGTGCTGGAAGCCTGACATCTGAGCTGATGAGATCAGCTTTGTCATTGTCATATCCAGAATTTAGTACAACATAGATTTCTTGTTCCCACTGATTGTCCAATTTGTGTTGGGTTCTTTTACTCTTTAAGACAATACTTCCAGGTGCTATAGGTTCTGCTGGAGCATGTTTGTTATAGTCCCTTTCTTACCTTTCACAGGCTTTCTCCAGGTTGTCTTCGACACAGGCTTGAACCATTTTGTATTGTTCGAGATGATTTTCATTCCAGTTGGGTATTGAGTCATCTGCTTTGGGATCGACTACTCCGAGTTCCAAGTCTACGGGTAACTTTCCTGTATGGGCTCTCATCAGGTCAGCTGGTGTACAGTTTGTAGAACTTACTGGAATGTGGTTGTACATATCAACCAAGTCTGGTAATTTCTCCGGCCATTGGTTTCTTTCCTCCAAGTGTAGGATCTTCAACATGTCAATGACGATACCATTCATTTTCTCACATAATCTGTTGGTTTGGGGATGATATGGGGTAGTCCTTATCTTCTTGCACCCATACATATGGCAGAACTCTTGGAAGATCTCCACTTCGAAAGCTGAACCTTGGTCTGTGAAGACCTGTTCTGGATAAACCAATGGTCTGCAGAATACATTCTGGAATGTTCTGGTAGTGGTGGCAGCTGTCAAGTCTTTCACGGGGGCAACCATTAAGAACCTCGAGTAATGGTCTACCATTGTCAACGCGCATGTGTAGCCAGATCTACTTGGAGTCAGTTTTATGTGGTCCAAGGCTACAATTTCCAGGGGCTGTTTTGTCACTATGGGCTGGAGCTGTGCTTTCTGGCTCTGTAAGTCCTTTCTTCTCAGGCTACAGGGTCCACAGTTCTTCCATCACCTCTCAATGGATCCACGCATGCCGACCTAAAAAACCTATTTTTCAGTAGCATTTCTAGCTTCTTCCCATCCAAAATGACCAGTCTAGTTGTGGTAGGCGTTCAAGATCATCTGGACTTCTGACTTTGGCACGATGATTTGCCAGACCATCTGGTGTGTCCTTGGGTTGATGTGCCTCCTGCAGAGCTTCTCCTGGTAAATGAACCGCTTGCTCCCCTCGCTCCACAGATGTTTGACTTCTGGTTGGGGGTTTTCTGGCAACTTTGCTGACTCCTGGGTTATCAGCTGTTTTACCAAACTGACAGCCGGGTCATTGTCTTGCACTTCCTTCCAACCGAAGTGGGGCAACGGGTTCACCATTCTTGCAGGAGGGTCTTTACGGGTTTGATGGCACGGAGTTACTCTTAGTTGACGGAAGGCAGGTAACTCCACTTCCTCTAGCTCGTCTTCATCCACGCCCTCATCTGGCAGGTGAGGCATTCTGGATAAGGCATCCGCGTTTCCATGCTGGTGCCCAGCCCGGTTCTTGATGGTGAACTGGTGGTTGGACAATCTGGCCATCCATCTCTGCTCCATGGCTCCCAACTTTGCAGTCTCCAGGTGGGTCAGCGGATTGTTATCTGTGTAGGCTGTAAACTTGTTAGATGCTAGATAGTGCTTAAACCTTTTTGTGACGGCCCAGACCAAGACCAGGAATTCCAGCTTGAAGGAACTAGTTGTCTGGGTTCCTCTCTTTGGGGCACAGCTTCCTACTGGCATAGGCGATTACCCTTTCTTTGCCTTCTTTCCTTTGAGAAAGGACAGCTCCTAGTCCCACATTGCTGGCATCCGTGTACAGCAGGAATGGCAGGCTGTAGTCCAGGTAAGCAAGGATTTCTTCTCCTGTTAGAGCATCCTTCATCGTCTAGAACAATTCTTCTTGTTCCTTGCCCCACTCCCACGGAGAATCCTTAGACTTGCCCTTCGTGGGTTGGCCTACTAGGAGGTCTTGCAGGGGAGCAGCCTTCTTGGTGTACTCCTTTATGAACCTCCTATAGTAGCCCACCAATCCCAGGAATTGACGTACTTCCTTCAGGGTCTTGGGTTCTGGCCACTCCTTGATAGCTGTCACCTTGTCTGGATCGGGGGCCACGCCTTCAGCACTGTCTATGTGTCCCAGGTACTGCACCCTTGGCTTTAATAGGTGGCATTTGGATGATTTCAGCTTCATCCCATATTTGGCCAGAGCTTCAAACACCTCTGCTAGATGGGTTATGTGTTCCTCATAGGTCTTAGAGTACACGATCACGTCATCCATGTAGAGCAGTACCGTCTCAAAGTTCTTATGTCCCAGGCAACTCTCCATCAACCTCTGGAAGGTCCCAGGTGCATTATATAGTCCGAAGGGTATACTGTTAAATTCACATAGGCCCAAAGGTGTCGTGAATGCCGTCTTCTCGCGGTCTTCCTGGGCTACGGACACCTGCCAATACCCACTAGTGAGATCTAAGGTGGAAAAGCAATTGGTGGACTTCAACGCAGCTACAGATTCCTCTATACGAGGTAATGGGTAAGCATCCTTGTGTGTTATGCGGTTTATTTACCTATAGTCTACACACATCCTCATACTGCCATCCTTTTTCCTGACTAGGACCATTGGGGTTGCCCAGGGACTACAGCTATCTCGTATAACCCCTGCATCCTTCAGGTCCTGTCTTCTTTGGCTTTTTGATAATGTGCAGGTGGAATAGGCCTGTACTGCTCTTTGATTGGTGGATGTGTACCTGTGGGGATATGATGTTGCACCCCTTTTATCCTACCAAAGTCAAGTTAATGCTTACTAAAGACTTGTTCAAATTATTTGACTACCCAGTAAACACCTTGCTTTTCGTACACAGGGGTGTTGTCAGTAATGGTGTCATGGAGCTGCTGACACCAGTCTTCCAGTGGCCCTATTGTATGATCAGGTTTAGCCCCTTTGGTATGGAGTATGGGTCCCACTGTTTGGATCTCGTTGTTGCTGACTGTGTACAATTTAGCACCGGTCGCATACCTGGGTAATTTAACCTCTTCACTGCCACAATTTAAGATGCGAACCGGTACTCTCCCATTGTATACTTCAACCACCCCCCTGGCTGTCAAGAGTGTAGGTCTGTGCTCTGTGCTGATGGGCTCCACTAATGCCTGATAGTCCTGCCCTCTCACACCTATAGCTGCTCGACACCAAATCATCATTTCACTCATTGGGGAATCACAATAGGAAACGGGTCTTTCACCCGTGCACTACCAATTTCGCCACTTGTAATTGTTACCTGTTGATCGTGCAGGAGGGCTCTTATTTCACGCTGATGGACCTTCCTCTGACCAGGTTTGGCAGTATCTGCAATCTGTTGAAGCAAAGACAAAACTTCTCCCATGCAATTGCTAACAACATTTGTGCAAAGTATTATATATGGGTCATTTGCATTACTTGCTTCTGCTACGACTATGACCCCTTGGTTCTGCAATTCCACCCTCCCTACCTTTATTAGTACTTCCCTAACCCCCATTACAGTAATCGGTTCACCGTTAGATGCATTGAGGGTAAAGTCTAGGGCAGGTTGTTTTCAGTTCTGCATCAGCCCAGTACTTCTTATAAAGGATATATGGGATGGTGGTCACCTGTGACCCGGTGTCCAGCAGAGCAGGTGTCGGTTGCCATCTAGTACAATTGACAGGAACGGACTCTGTCCAATGAAGGCCTTGTACCAGGTGACTGGGCTCTGTTGAGTTACTCCTGAGGTTTGGCCCCGGCCCCAGGGTCAGCCCATTTAAAGGACAGCTCCTGGCGATGTGTCTGGTTCGGTTACAGCGACGGCAGATGGGCTCCCCAGTGGAGCTGTATCGGTCAGTGGTTCTCACTCGGTATGCTGTGGCTTGCTTCGCTCTCATCCAGGGTACATCCTCCGTACTGTCAGCAAGTTGAATCAGCGGTTGAGGTCGGGCTGGGGTCTTGGCGCCGACTGTTGGTTTTGCTGCAGCTGTAGAGCTTCCATCAACTTTGTTATGTTTTTGCTCATCTGGCGCATTTCAGCACGCATCTCAGCATGCAGAGAGTCATACTTGTCAGGCTGAGCAGATTGTACATTGTGCGTGGCTGCAGACACAGGTACTGGTTTCGGGTAGCCTGCGCCTCACTGCTGCACCACCGTTTGATGGCAGCTTCATGTGTCTTTACTGGCCGCAACCCTTTAATGGCCATTTCCTTCAGGGTGTTAAAGTCAGCTTCCGGGTTGCTCAGTGACCACACATACATAAACAAATGTTTAGAAAAAGTATGTAATAATGATATTTATTTAATCATATGTTATTCCATCCCTGTTCCCATTGGGGCTCACAATCTAAATTTCCTATCAGTATGTCTTTGGAGTGTACTCACTAAAACATGGGAGATTGTACAAACTCCTCACAGATGGTGTTCCTGGTGGAATTTGAACCTAAGACTCAGTGCTGCAAGACTGCGGTACTAATCACTGAGCCACAGTGCTGCCCCTATTTCCTGGCATTAGAAAGGCTCATTACACATGATTGGAAGTCGTCCTCACTTCCGATCATTTGCACTACACCTCTCTGAAACCGGCACTTTTGACCCGGCTTCAGAGTCGTGCACATGACCGGAAGTGTGGACGACTTCTGATCATGCACAGTGAACCTCTCTGAATCTGGGACACACACACCTGGCATCAGAGCGCTGAAGGGAACAAGGCCGCATGCGTGCACAGCTTGGTATATGTGCTGTTGAGGACACCTGCTTTGTAAAGCATGTTATCATGCCCACAGGGGTGTGTTAACATGCCAAGTGGGCCAATGGTCAGGGAACCAACGCCCCCTCAACTAGTCAAACCCCTATGTTGCATATCATAAACGGACTTTAGAAATACTTTTTATAAAGATTTTTTTATATGTGCAAATACGTTAAGGGACTGTTAGGCAGGGAATTTTGATATGTGTCCACATCTGCTGGTGATTTTGGTTATAATGCGATAGATCTGATCATGTCATTGCTCACTGTTTTAAATATATCAAAGATTTTCAAATGAAAAAGGAATTTTTTGTAGTATATAGTGATATAGATTTTACAAGTCTGAGATAGCCTCTTTTACAGGTGCACATATCTAAGAATGGTAAGGCTGATGTTTGTCTACTAACATTGTCCCAGGGTTTAAAAGAACCTGCCAGGATTCCAGGTGACGGGGTGATACTGGGTGCTTTGAAGGCAAGTCTCAGACAGCACGTTCAGAGTGCTTGTAAGAATACTAGAGAATATGTCCGTAACTGCAGAATCTGTACTAGGACTAAGACTATATTTGGGTTCCAGCGAGCTTACCCTCCTCTAGTGAGGCTCCATCATGACCTGGTACCAGGGGTGAACCAAGCCTCTCTGCTGCCTGAGGCGAACTGCAAAACGGCGCCCCCCCCCCCCCACCCGCTAGAAAAAAAATTTAATTGATAAAAATAAATCTGGTTCCTACAGATTTATATTTATCCTGTAAAAATGAGCAAAATAGTGGACATTTTAGTTTACTGAAACAGAAAAAAAAGATCTCCACACAAAGATGTCTGCGCCATCACACGCACATACAAGAACCACACAGAGGAATCCAGAACAAGGATCATTAATGGCAATGGCAGCTTGGCACAAGCATTTAGACACATAATGACAACTGGCAGAGCCGTGGTCCTGCAGGCAGAACTGATTGCCAACCTCTGGCGCACGCCTGCAAAACTCTGGACCGCTGCCTGGCACTGAATATTCAGACAAGTCGCCATGCCGCACCTTCCACACAACACAGGTAAAGACCTGCAGTCTGAGCATCAACAAGCCGCCACTGCACTAAGTTGGTAAAATGGCGCTTCTTCTCCATCCAACAGACCACACTTACTCCCGAATTGCTTAGCCAATTACAAGCGCCACACACGGGGCTGTCTTTATGTAATTAATAACAGGGTCCTTCCTATTGGGTTGAGCAAAGGATATGGGAGCAGAAGGGGGAAGAGCACCACCGACCAACCGCCGCTCAGGAGAAAGATGGCTGGATGCCTGAATGTACCGAGGGGCAGCACTGGACCTGGTGTGTAAGGGTGGTTTCACATTTGCATTCGGAACGCAAGCGTAACAGAACGCAGCCAAACGCTGCGTTCCTATGTTTAACATGGGAACGATTCCGTTTGGATGCGCATAATTTATACGCCCTCCTCCGCCCTCCAAATGCAACATGTTGCATTTTTTGTGCGTTCACAGGTGCTTGTTTTATCAGCAAGTGCCCGCGAGTGCACAAACAATGCATGGATCTCAATGGATCCGCACTGTCCTCCGCATGGCGGCGCAGGAGAAACGCTGCGGATCACATTGAAATTTCGTCGGCGGCGGCTGGGAGGTGGAGGATCTCCGCCACAGATCTCCGCCTCCCGGACGCCGTCGAGATCACTGATTGGCTGGCCGAGCACCATACTGATGAGAATCTCCTCTGCGTTCACATCAGTATGGCAGCGTTTGCCCTGCGTTTGCATGCCCTGCGCATGCAGACACAAATGCAAATCTGAAACCAGCCTAAGTTATGGCCAATCAGTCCTGCAGCAGAGGGACAATGCATCCTGCATCATAGAAATCATAGGGCCCCATAGCAGAAGTTCTAATTGGGCACCCCCCAACAAAAGCAATATTTGGCTGGGTCACATAGGTACATCTCTCACAATATGTCAGCCTTTACAAAGTAATTTTCCTCCTACTGAAGCCCCTAGATTCCCCTTTCATTGCCCCTCTAAAGTGTGATGCCAACAAAAGTGCCCCACAAACACTGTATGATCCCCCACAGTGCATTCCTCCACATGCACAGTATGATGACCCTACTGCACCTCCTGCAACTACCCCAGTACAGCATGATCCCCAACTATGACCGCCGCCCAGCCCTCCATGTAGTAAAATGGACCTACGTACAGTATAATGTCCCCCAACACAGCCCTCAAATAGCCCTTCATAAAGTATAAAGGCTCCCTTGTAGCCTCCAAGTATTATCATGCCTCCCACAGAGCCCTCCAAATATTATAATGGATTCCAAATAGTATAATTTGCTCCATATAATATAATACACCCCCATAGTATTCCACATAGTATACCGCATTCCTCCATATATTATGCACCCCCATAGTCTTCTATAAAATAGAATGCACCCCCCACAGTACTCGATATAGAAAAACGCACCCCCACATCCTCCATATAGTATATTGCACCCCGTAGTCCTCCAAATAGCATATTGCACCCCCACAGAACTCCATAGAGAACAATTCACCCCCACAGTACTTGATATAAAATAATGCACCCCCACACTCATCCATGTAGTATAATGCACCCCACAGTCCTCCATATAGAATAATGCAGCCCCACAGTCCTCCATATAGAATAATCACCCCCACAGTCCACCATATAGATTAATGCACCTCCACAGTCCTCCAAATAGTATAATGAACCCCCACAGTCCTCCATATAGCATAATGCACCCCCATATTGCATACTGCACTCCCATAGCTCTCCATACAGCATATTGGACCCCCATAGTCCTCCATATAGTATAATGCACCCTCATAGTCCTCCATATAGTATAATGCATCCCCTATAGCCTTCCTTATAGTATAATGCACCCCATAGTCTTCCATATAATATAATGGGCCACAATAGTTCTCCATATAGTATATTGCACCCCCATTGTCCTATATTATATTGTACATTACATAGTTTCCCATCAGTGTACTCACTAAAAAAAACTATTAAAAAAATAAAAAGTAAATACCTCTTCTCCTCAGCATCTCCTCTGCCGCTCTGCACGTCTCAGCACAGTGGCGCTAAGTGATGACATCATTGTTCCCCGCCGTGCTGAGCTGCAGAGGGGTGGACAGGGGTGGCAAGGACTTGGGAGAAGAATGCTGCCGGCAGAGGCGGCGGGACTATAGGAGCGGCATGCTCAGGGGGGCCACCACTGGTACACACATGGCTCCGCTCCGTACACCTAGTACACACTCAGCTCCGTACACCACGTACGCCTCATACACAAGCGGCTCTGCTCCGTACAACTCGTACACACACGGCTCTGCTCCGTACACCTCGTACACAAGCGGCTCTGCTCCATACACCTCGTACACAAGCGGCTCTGCTCCATACACCTCGTACACAAGCGGCTCTGCTCCATACACCTCGTACACAAGCGGCTCTGCTCCGTACACCTCGTACACAAGCGGCTCTGCTCCATACACCTCGTACACAAGCGGCTGTGCTCCGTACACGTTGTACACATGTGGCTCTGCTCTGTACACCTCGTACACATATGACTTCGCTCTGTACACACCGTACACACGTGGCTCCGTTTCGTACACACGTGGCGCCGCTTCGTACACCTCGTACACACTGGGCTCCGCTGCGAAAGCCTCGCACACACGGCTCTGCTCCGTACACCTCATACACACGAGGCTCCGCTCCGTACACCTTGTACACACTCGGCTTCGCTCCGTACGTCTCGTACACACGCAGCTCCGCTCCGTACACCTTGTAACACTCTCAGCTCCACAATGTACACACGTGGCTTCACTCTATACACCTCGTACACACACGCCTCCGCTCTGTACACCTCGTACACACGCGGCTCTGCTCCGTACACCTCATACACACTCGGCTCTGCTCCGTACACCTCGTACACACACGCCTCCGCTCTGTACACCTCGTACACACGCGGCTCTGCTCCGTGCACCTCATACACACTCGGCTCTGCTCCGTACACCTCATACACACATGGCTCTGCTCCGTACACCTCGTACACAAGCGGCTCTGCTCCATACACCTCGTACACAAGCGGCTCTGCTCCATACACCTCGTACACAAGCGGCTCTGCTCCATACACCTCATACACAAGCGGCTCTGCTCCGTACACCTCGTACACAAGCGGCTCTGCTCCATACACCTCGTACACAAGCGGCTCTGCTCCGTACACGTTGTACACATGTGGCTCTGCTCTGTACACCTCGTACACATATGACTTCGCTCTGTACACACCGTACACACGTGGCTCCGTTTCGTACACACGTGGCGCCGCTTCGTACACCTCGTACACACTGGGCTCCGCTGCGAAAGCCTCGCACACACGGCTCTGCTCCGTACGCCTCGTACACACGCGGCTCCGCTCCGTACACCTTGTACACACTCGGCTTCGCTCCGTACGTCTCGTACACACGCGCTCCGCTCCGTACACCTTGTACACTCTCAGCTCCACAATGTACACACGTGGCTTCACTCTATACACCTCGTACACACATGCCTCCGCTCTGTACACCTCGTACACACACGGCTCTGCTCCGTACACCTCGTACACAAGCGGCTCTGCTCCATACACCTCGTACACAAGCGGCTCTGCTCCGTACACGTTGTACACATGTGGCTCTGCTCTGTACACCTCGTACACATATGACTTCGCTCTGTACACACCGTACACACGTGGCTCCGTTTCGTACACACGTGGCGCCGCTTCGTACACCTCGTACACCTCGTACACACTGGGCTCCGCTGCGAAAGCCTCGCACACACGGCTCTGCTCCGTATGCCTCGTACACACGCGGCTCCACTCCGTACACCTTGTACACTCTCGGCTCTGCTCCATACACCTTGTACACACTCGGCTTTGCTCCGTACATCTCGTACACACGCGGCTCCGCTCCGTACACCTTGTACACTCTCAGCTCCACAATGTACACACGTGGCTTCACTCTATACACCTCGTACACACACGCCTCCGCTCTGTACACCTCATACACACGCGGCTCTGCTCCGTACACCTCGTACACACGCGGCTCTGCTCCGTACACCTCGTACACACGCGGCTCTGCTCCGTACACCTCGTACACACGCGGCTGTGCTCCGTACACCTCGTACACACGCGGCTCTGCTCTGTACACCTCATACACACTCGGCTCTGCTCCGTACACCTCGAACACACACGCCTCCGCTCTGTACACCTCATACACACTCTGCTCTGCTCCGTACACCTCGTACACACGCGGCTCTGCTCCGTACACCTCGTACACACGCGGCTCTGCTCCGTACACCTCGTACACACGCGGCTCTGCTCCGTACACCTCGTACACACGCGGCTCTGCTCTGTACACCTCATACACACTCTGCTCTGCTCCGTACACCTAATACACACACGGCTCCACTCTGTACACCTCGTACACACACGGCTCCACTCTGTACACCTCGTACACATGCGGCTCCACTCTGTACACCTCGTACACATGCGGCTCCACTCTGTACACCTCGTACACAATGCGGCTCCACTCTGTACACCTCGTACACATGCGGCTCCACTCTGTACACCTCGTACACATGCGGCTCCACTCTGTACACCTCGTACACACTCGGCTCCCCTCTGTACACCTCGTACACACTCGGCTTCGCTCCGTACACCTCGTACATACACAGCTTCACTCCATACACCTCATACACACGCACCTCCACTCTGTACACCTTGAACACTCAGCTCCACTCCATATACCTCATACATACACAGCTCTGCTACATTAATTTACACTGTAAAGCCTCAGCCCCACACATAAACTTCACCTCATCCAGCACCATGGTGGAGTCCTGGCTGCATACTGAGGAGCTGATCATGTGACCCCCTGACTCCTCCCCTCCTTTGACATCATCACAGGTCCTGTCAGCGCGAGGCACAGTGAAGCATGAAGCCGGCTCACACAGCCGGCTCACACAGCCGGCTCACACAGCTGGCTCACACAGCCGCACGGGGGGGGTTTGGAGACCGCGGCCGCTGCCGCTAACACAGCTCACACTGCCACACTGGAGGGGGGGTGTTTGGTGTTTGGAGACCGCGGCCGCTGCCGCTGCGGCAGGAGATGCCCCGCCAGCAGCCCCAGATACGCCAAGCCTGGTCGCAGCGTCGGCGGCCAGGACTATAGAGCGGCATCTGCAGGGGGCCGCACTACCACCAGCTCCTGAAGACGCCGGCCCATGTCTACCAGCAGAGCTCGCCGCCTGAGGCTGACACTTCATGTCGCCTCATGGATGGTGCGGCCCTGCCTGGTACTCACATGACTAGTGACCAAACCAAAAAAGGTGTCAACTGTAATCGTAAGATATTTCATGTCCGTAGTGTGCAGTAGAGCAAGTGCTCCATTCTACGTGGGTCAGGCGTCGCTTTCAGTATCTTGTTAATTGGAAGGGTAATGTTTCCTCATTTTGGGTAACTGTCTATTTTTGCACGCTTTCCCTGCATTGGTTTGTAGTGCATAGTAACTTCCCTGCTTGTTCCTCAAGAAGTACATGAAACAACCCAACGGCCTTATAGGCAGCCAGGTCATAATTGTGACTTTCTAGTTGTGTAGCTACGAATATTCCAGTCTGTACAAGCAGCAAGGAATACTAGTCTGTACAGGAGCCAGCAGAGAAATACTCTTTTCTTTCCCTTTATCTATACTGGATTATGTATGTTCATAACACCAACTGTTTCTTTAGGGAGATAAGTAATTCCATCTACTACTGTCCTGTCTTCTTCCTTCCTAGAGAGATAAAACACAAGAAGTGCTCCCTGTGTAACACTGTAGGTAAACAAGTCACTGTGATTGGCAAGTTAGCAGTCTATGTGTCCAGTACTCACCTTGAGTTAAACAGTGGCATTTGGATGATTCAGCTTCATCCATATTTGGCCAGAGCTTCAAACACTCTGCTAGATGGTTATGTGTTCCTCATAGGTCTTAGAGTACACGATCACGTCATCCATGTAAGCAGTACCGTCTCAAAGTGTCTTAATGTCCCAGCAACTCTCCATCAACCTCTGGAAGGTTTCCAGTGCATTATATAGTCCAAAGGGTATACTGTTAAATTCACATAGCCCAAAGGTGTCGTGAATGCCGTCTTCTCGCGGTCTTCCTCGCTACGGACGCCTGCCAATACCCACTAGTGAGATCTAAGTGGAAAAGCATCTGGCGCATTTCAGCATGCATCTCAGCATTCAGAGAGTCATACTTGTCAGGCTGAGCAGATTGTACATTGTGCGTGGCTGCAAGACACAGGGTACTGGTTTTAGGGTAGCCTACGCCTTACTGCTGCACCACCGTTTGATGGCAGCTTCATGTGTCTTTACTAGCCGCAACCCTTAATGGCCATGTTCCTTCAAGTGTTAAAGTCAGCTTCCGGGTTGCTCAGTGACCACACATACATAAACAAATGTTAGAAAAAGTATGTAATAATGATATTTATTAATCATATGTTATTCCATCCCTGTTCCCATTGGGGCTCACTCTAAATTCCTATCATATGTCTTTGGAGTGACTCACTAAAACATGGAGAAAATACAAACTCCTCACAGATGGTGTTCCTGGTGGAATTGAACCTAAGACCCAGTGCTGCAAGACTGCGGTACTAATCACTGAGCCACAGTGCTGCCCCTATTTCCTGGTTTAGAAAGGGTCATTACACATGATTGGAAGTCGTCCTCACTTCCGATCATTTGCACTACACCTCATGAAACCGGCTACTTGTACCGCTTCAGAGTCAGTTACATGACCGAAGTGTGGACGACTTCTGATCATGCAACAGTGAACCTCTCTGAATCTGGACACACACACCTGGCATCAGAGCGCTGAAGGGAACAAGGCCGCGTGCGTGCACATTTGTATAGCGCTGTGAGGACACCGGCTTTGTAAAGCATGTTATCATGCCCACAGGGTGTGATAACATGCCAAGTGGGCCAATGGTCAGGAACAATGCCCCTCACTAGTCAAAACCCTATGTTGCATATCAAAACGGACTTTAGTAATACTTTTTATAAAGATTTTTTTATATGTGCAAATACGTTAAGGGACTGTTAGGCAGGGAATTTTGATATGTGTCCACATCTGCTGGTGATTTTTGTTATAATGCGGTAGATCTGATTATGTCATTGCTCACTGTTTTAAATAGATCAAAGATTTTCAAAGGAAAAAGGAATTTTTTGTAGTATATAGTGATATAGATTTACAGGTGCACATATCTAAGAATGGAAGGCTGAAGTTTTGTGTACTAACATTGTCCAGGTTAAAAGAACTGCCAGGATTCAGGTGACGGTGTATACTGGGTGCTTTGAAGGCAAGTCTCAGACAGCACGTTCCAGAGTGCTTGTAAGAATACTAGAGAATATGTCCGTAACTGCAGAATCCATACTAGGACTAAGACTATATTTGGGTTCCAGCGAGCTTACCCTCCTCTAGTGAGGCTCCATCATGACCTGGTACTCACTTGACTAGTGACCAAACCAAAAAGGTGTCACTGTAATCGTAAGATATTTCATGTCCGTAGTGTGCATAACAAGTGCTCCATTCTACGTGGTCAGGCGTACGCTTTCAGTATCTTGTTAATGGAAGGGTAATGTTTCCTCATTTTGGTACTGTCTATTTTTGCACACTTTCCCTGCATTGGTTTGTAGTGAATAGTAACTTCCTGCTTGTTCCTCAAGAAGTACTTGAAACAACCAACGGCCTTATAGCACCAGGTCATTAATTGTGACTTTCTAGTTGTGTAGCTACGAATATTCCAGTCTGTACAAGCAGCAAGGAATACTAGTCTGTACAGAGACCAGCAGAGAAATACTCTTTCTTTCCCTTTATCATACTGGATTATGTATGTTCATAACACCAACTGTTTCTTTAGGAGATAAGTAATTCCATCTACTACTGATCCTGTCTTCTTTCTTCCTAGAGAGATAAAACACAAAAGTGCTCCCTGTGTAACACTGTAGGTAAACAATGCAGAGTGAGTTGAAGTTAGTAATGTGTGACATACAATATTATGAGAAAATACTACAGGATCCCTCACCACAGCATGATGTTGAATATAACAAATTAATAAAAGAGCCATACAGTGTAATTTATTAAAGAAAAAATAAAACTATTTTGTTTGTATTAAAAATAGTTAACTATCATTTTTTTATGATTTACCTAAAATTCATAAAAGTTTCATCAATCCCCCTGGACGTCCTAATATTTCGGGTTTAGATTCTAACATCAAATTTATCTCATATTGATATATTCCTTCAAACGTTTGTTAATAAGTTACCTTCACATATACATGGTTCATCCCACCTCATCACTGAGATTAATAAATTATTTATTCCTCACAGATTTTCATTTTTTACACTTGATATTAATTCATTGTGTTCTAACATTTATCACAAATCAGGACTCTTATAAGAAGGTCTTATTCATTTTGCACCCAGTTTTGCTCAATTACTTATGAGGCTTATTGAATCCCTCCACATTGAGCAGTCCCTCCTCCCAAGTGGTCGCATTCATTTGTTATGGACGACTTATTTTTTCTTTGGACTAACAGTGAAGAAGAAGCCGTATTATTTTTGGACAATCTGAATGAGATGGGCAACATTGGCGTATTCACAAGTATTGTACATCGGGTAAAGATTTTTTAAATTACTCAAAAAAGATTATTTGACAAGGGATACCCAAACAAAATCTTTATAGATGCATTTCATCATACGAAAAAATTAGAACAAGAAGATTGATTAGAAAATGTAAATAAATCTGCTAATAATGAACATTGATAAGAAATATAATAAACATGAACACAGTTATATTCCAACCTTTACCAGATCACATATAAATATCAGAAAAATGTAATCTACAAGAAACTGGTCCATTATTAAAATGGATCCTGTTCTATGAGATATTCTTCCTAGTACCGTATATACTCGCGTATAAGCCGAGTTTTTCAGCCCAAAAATTGGGCTGAAAAGTACCCCCCTCGGCTTATACGCGAGTCAGTGCTGTATACCGATGTATACATCGGTACATACCGATGTATACATCGGTATACAGCAGCCCCCGCATCCCCAGTAATGCAGGGCCCCCCCAGCGTCTCTCCGGTCACCTGTAAAGGAAGCTATACTTATCACAGTGCCGCTGTCTGTCCGCGCCCGCTCGCACCCGCTGTCAGCAGCCGACCGGATCCTCCATCTTGCGTCTTCTTCCTGTTTCTGTGCTCGTCGCGGGCAATGACGTCATTCCCTGCGACGAGCACAGGAAACAGGAAGAAAGAAGACGCAAGATGGAGGATCCGGTCGGCTGCTGAGAGCAGGTGCGAGCGGGCGCGGACAGAGCACTGTGATAAGTATAGCTTCCTTTACAGGTGACCGGAGAGACGCTGGGGGGGCCCTGCATTATGGGGATGCCTGTATACTACCACTGGGGCTGCTATATACCTCTGGGGCCCTGTATACTACCGCTGGGGCTGCTATATACCTCTGGGGCCCTGTATACTACCACTGGGGCTGTATATACTACCACTGGGGCTGTATAAACCACTGGGGCTGTATATACTGCTGGGGCCCTGTATACTACCACTGGGGCTGTATATACTACCACTGGGGCTGTATATACTACTAGGGCTGCGTCTATACTACCACTGGAGCTGTATATACCACTGGGGCTGTATATACTACTGGGGCTGCGTGTATACTACCACTGGGGCTGCTGTATCTACCTCTGGGACTGGTGTATACCACACTGCTGGGGCTGTATACTTGTGCTAGGGTCCACCCTCGGCTTATACACGAGTCAATAGATTTTCCCAGGTTTTGGGGGCAAAAGTAGGGGGGTCGGCTTATACACGGGTCGGCTTATACACGAGTATATACGGTACTTATAATATGATATTTAGACGTAATATGAATCTAAGGAGTCGTTTAGTCCCAAAGGTTGTTCCTGCTGTGGCAATTTAGAGCATAAATGTTGCTTTATCATCACACATGGTTGCTCAACTTTTCAATCAGTGGGACTGCAATCTTCAATATGTAGGGAGAATAATACAATTTCCCATCTGATCAGCGAATCAACACTCCCTATGGACATACGGTAGCTTTTCTCTCATTGTTCCTTGTATTCTAACATCAAAGACAAATTGGGGCTGGAAGCAGTGAAATATTATCTATCCCTTGATGAATCTATTCACAGAGGTGTATCTAGGTTTTCTGGCACCTGGGGCAAGCATTCAATTTGGGGCCCCCCCCCCTCTCCCTGTGCAAGCAGTTTGAGTATTTGTCATCTGACCAATAATTCCCATGCAATTTTCACACTTGCAGTCATGTGCTAGGCTAATACTACCGTAACCACATCCTAGCCTATTCAAGTTTGTCATCTTTCAGTCAATCTTTCCCATTAGAGCATGAGTGGGGAACCAGTTTTCTGCCGAGGGCCATTTGGAAATTCTACCATCCTTCGGGGGGCCACACAAAATTATCACCTTGAAAGTTACCCGCTATATTTGGTTAAACAATCACCTCCCCCTACTGCGGTGGGTGGAGCTGCTTCTCTTTGGCGTGAGTGATATTGGACAGGTTGCTTCTCAACTGCTTTTCCAGGTTTTCTAGGGCCATAGACATCAAAGGAGAGGCTGGGAGCATATGCATCATCTGGAAGGCTGAGGCTTGGGCATAGAGATCACTGGGCAGCTGGGTCTCAAAGGCAAGCACTCAGCAAAAGGCTTCTGCCAGCCTGAGCCCTGTGGTCCCTAGGAATCTGCCCGGGGGCCACAAAAATGTCATTGAGGGCCGCATACGGCCCTCGGGCCTGAGGTTCCCCAGCCCTGCATTAGAGAAACACTTCTCCAATTCTCTTTCTTCCAGATATCCCCACTTTCCCATACCAAATTTCCTCAATTTTATTTCAAATTATTATTATTATTATCATCATTATTATTATTTATTTATATAACACCATTAATTCCATGGTGCTGGAAATGAGAAAGGGTTACATACAAAATTATATATATAGCTTACAGTAAACAAATTAACAATGACAGACTGGTACAGAGGGGAGAGGACCCTGCCCTTGCGGACTTCCCTTCTTCGGGATAATGGGGAAGAAACAGAAGGTCGGGGTGCGGCAGCTCTAGTGGTGGTGAGGCAGCTCCGGTGGCGATGGGGGTGGCAGAATGGTCATTGCAGGCTGTAAACTTTCCTGAATAGATGGGTTTTCAAGTTTCATCTGATTATCCTATGTGTCCATAAAAAATCAGGTTTCTTGATAACCTTGTCCATGATGCTTCCTGCTTGTTTGTTTGGGTTCAGTCTTCATGCACAGACCTCCAATCTTCTTGTTTGTTGAGTCTTTGGTGCCTCCACTGCCCACCAGGCTTTGTGACATGTCGGTACAATGCCAACGTCATGGTGTGATTTGAGTCACGACACCTCACAGTCTAGTGGGACCAGGTTCCTTGCTGCTGGTGGCCACATGGAGGCAATGTCAGGCCACCGGGTTCCCTTGGGTATACTCTGAAGTGTGATGTAATGGGGTCCTCCTCAAAGTACTATCATCCAGTCCTCATGATTGCAACTCAAATGCCACCAGTTATCCAAAAAACTGAAATAGGCTTTCGAATCTCCGCGGAAGGTTTTCTTTTATTTTTCCCTGTACTTATCTGCTCGCAAGAGAAGAATTTCAACATCCAGAACAATTGTTCTCACAATATAAGAATTTTTTGGAAGCATCAAAACCAGGTGTCCAGCTCTTTCTGCCCATACAATGTGAAACCAGAAAACTATCTAAGCATCAATAGTTATTGCAATCACTTCCAATAGTGAATATAACATATCATGGGGCAACAAAATATTTTTCTAAAAAAACATCCATTTCCTCTGATTAATTCAGATTCTGTGTAGCATACAATAAGAGGGGAATGCCCAGAACAGTGCATAATGTCAAATTTCAACTATTCAGAGTTCCCATTCAGTGTCCTGTTGGATCCAGTTTAACAATTAAATGTGCCATAAGTCCTCCCTTTCAGGTCTGAATATACTGGCTGGTTAGGAACTAAAACTCCAATTATGGCATTTTCTTTATTTAGTACAAACAACAAAGACACTAAGGATGATGATTTAACAGAGCTATTTCACAATACATCAGTCACTCAATTCATAGCTTTTGCTTGAACAAATCCTACTGTTATGTACCTTTATCAATTTACAGGAAAACATATACCCTGAATACCGCCTTACCATGAAGGATTCCTCCCTTTATACACTGTGTGCAGAATTATTAGGCAAATGAGTTTTGATCACATGATACTTTTTATACACGTTGTATCTGCACAAACAGATATCCTTCTAAAATAGCCAAATCTAAAAAAAAAAACACTTCAACTTCCAAAAATATTAAGCTTTGATATTTGAGTCTTTTATGTTGATTGAGAACATAGTTGTTGATCAATAATAAAAATAATCCTCTACAATACAACTTGCCTAATAATTCTGCACACAGTGTAGCCAGTAGACATTCATATTTTCCTTATCCTGTTAAGGACCAGTTTTTCTCTAATCAATCAGAGACTGTAGTCCCTTATTGGTCACTCAAAAGTCATTCAGTCCCACATTCAGTGGTCCTCATAGTTTTAAAATAGTATAATTCATAGCAGCTACTGGAGACAACATGTACAGTAGTGTACAAATTAAAGGGACACCATCAGGTAATTTTTCAGTATGATACTGATATTGCCTTTGAATAGGGCCTGGGCAGACCTTTTAAAAACATGTAAAATCATTATTGTACCCTTTGTAGTTTCCATGTTATCTCCATTGTCAGACCCTGCAGGGAACTGCTGCATTAGTCCTGTCCTATTATAAGCAGAGACGATTAGTCCTGTGCTGTATGAACTGTCATATAATTATGCACTCCCTCTCAGCAGCTCTCTCCTCCCTCCTTCCTCTAAGCAACTCTCTCCACCCTCCTCCCTTTGCTAACAGCTCAGTGTCAGGTTTCACTTACAGGAGATCTGTTCAGTTGATATCACCACTGAGGGAGAGAGCTACTGCAGGTCTGCCTGATCTAGACTCCATATGTTTCTGTAAAGCAGATACCCTGATGTGACAGTTTCTGTGTTGTAGTTCACTTCTTGTGATGCTGCACACAGAGAGCAGAAAGGTGAATACAAACCCCTGCCAGTGATCTCCTGTGCTGTGATGTGACATACATATTCATGCATAGGGAGTGGATAGCAGAGAACTAAATGGATCATTCACTGTGAGTGACAGGTGGACTGATTCTTTTTATTTGAAGTTTACAGAAGATAGGAGGGGAATATACATAAAAGAAATACATCAATAGAGAGAGTTTAGAGGGAGGAATTACAAATTGATATTAGTTACATGTGGATTTTTGACCTGACAGTTTTCCTTTAATAGCAGTCCAATATGACTAATCAGATTACTTACAGTTTTTGGTATAAATTATATTACCACATGTCAAAAAATTGACCAGTTAGTGCAGTAGATTCTTAGAAAACAAACAGACTCAGCATTCATGATCTGCATGTTTTTGAGTCTGTGTATTTAAATGATTAATGAAATAGCAGTGTGGAGTTCAATTCGTGAGGTCAATCATTCTGTGAAGAAATAGGGGTGAATCAGGTAGTTCTTATTTAAAGAAGCCATCAATTTGTACATGCATTTCTCCTTGAAAGCCTAAGAAATATGGGTCATTCGAGAAATCGTTTAGAAAAACAGTATACTTTGATTAAAAAATTAATTGGAGAGGGTAGAACATATAAAGAAATGCAGACAATGATCATTTTAGCTGAACAACCTATCAGCAATTCTTTAAAATATAAAGCAAAACCAGAGAGACGTGAAAGCAAACAGGAGACTACCATTCGAATGGATGGAAGAATAGCCAGAATGGCAAAGCCTAAGCCAATAATCAGCTCCAAGATGATCAAAGACAAACTCAAGTTACCTGTGAGTTAGGCTGTGTTCATACCACGGCATGATCAGGTCTGGGGCTGTCCAGTCTAAACCGGACAGCCCCGGACCCGATTTTGACATAATACAGCCCTATGGGGCCGGATGGAACCGGATGGCAGCTATGTGCCATCCGGTTTCCATCTGTCCAGGAGGATCCAGGTAAATTCAGATTTTTCTGCCGGACACAAAAACGTTGCTTGTAACGTTTTTGTGTCCAGGTGAAAATCTGCCCAAATCAGATCCTCCCGGATCTGGGGCGATCCAGCACTCCCTCACATGGGATACTATGGTGCCGGATCGCCCCGGTCTGAACAAAAACATCGGATCCGGGAACAGGACACCGGCGGCTGAAGTTTAGCAGCGAGCACTGCTAAACTTCAGCACCACCAGCTGTCCCCTGCTGTGATTTCAGGACCGCGGCTAGCTCCCCGCTAGCCGCGATCTTGGAATTGCAGCAGCTGCGGCTGCGATCAGAGGCATCTGGCTGCAAACCGGACTGGAGGGCATATTTGCCCTCTATTTCTGTTTGCAAATTCGGTCATGGGCTGTCCGATTCACATCGGACAACCCCAGACCGGATTACACCGTGGTGTGAAGCCGGCCTTAGAAGATGCCTGTGGGAAGCTAATCTATTAGCAAGAAGTCCCTGCAAAATCACACTGCTAAAAAAAAAAGACATGTACTGAAGCGGATACAATATGACAAAGAACATATCAACTGGCCTAAAGAGAAATGGAAAGACATTTTATGGACTGATGAAGGTATAATTGTTCTTTTTGGGTTCAATGGCCACAGACAGTTCATCAGATGATCCCCAAACTCAGAATTCAGGCTACAGTACACTCTGAAAACTGTGAAACATGGTGGTGCAAGCATCATGATATGGGCATGTTTCTCTACTATGGTGTCAGGTATATTTACCGCATACCAGGGATCATGGACCAGTTTGCAAATATCAAAATACTTGAAGAGGCCATGTTGCCTTACACTGAAGAGAAACTGCCCTTGAAATGGGTGTTTCAACAGGACAGAGACCCAATGAACAAATCAAAAGTATTATAACACTCAACCTTGAAAATAAGTAACCCAACGCATGGCTATCCATGGAGCTGACTGCACACATTTTGCACATATATGGTGGACTTAGGCACTTTACTAAACATTGGAACATGTGGGATTTTTAGAAATAAATCAATCACAGAGGAGCACGAAATTGTCATTATAATCTCAGAACATAGGCTACAAGCAATCATTTTGAATTTTACACATATGATCTGGTAATAATGTTAGATTTCAAAAACCTTCAAAACTTTTCCACCTACAGTTGAAATGTACGTGAATTACCAGCTAAATGTAAACAAAAAAAAACACAAAAACACAAAAATAGTGACATAGTGTGCTACAACTGATCCTCCAGAAAAATGAGAATGTATCCCATAGAAATCTATAGATTCAGTTTTATCATGTTTCCCTTAAGCGTATCTAAACCATACCAGAGTGAGGAAGGGAATCCAGATGGCCACAAAAGTGGAAATGACCCTTTGTAGACAAAAGTGAAATCCATGAAAAATGTGCAATTAGAATTTTTTGTTCTAAAATATCAATACAAAGAGCACATTGACCGCAGCCTGGGAATTCTGCGATTCCTTAACACACTATCCCTCATCTGAAGGCAAAGTGCAAGGTTCTATTGTTGATCAAATAAGGTCCTGTAAGAGATAAGATGGTGATTCTTTTTAAAATCATTTATCCTAGAAGATTGCCCTCACTAATCTAGACACCTAAATCACTACAATTTCAGCATACTTGTCAAAAAGTTTTGAAAGGCTTGGATTAGTAATTTGAAACTTGTGTTTTTTTTTGGTTACGCAATGTTCATAGTATATGACAAAAACAAGCATCATTGCGCAATGCATAGGAGACATAAAGAATTGTTGATGCTTAAATTGCTAAGTGAATAGTAATCATACATATAATAGAAAAAATGCATTACTGAATGTGTGCCCTGAGGTTTCACCTACAGAAACTTAAAATTTCATTAGTCAGAGTGAGAATTCAAAGTATCGTATTACTGCAAAGATGAATGAAATAACCCTACGTTCATACAGCAGCAAACCTGCAGTTAGTATGCTATGGCCTTATTCACACATTCAATATTTGGTCAGAATTATACATCAGTACTTACAAGGGTATGTGCCCACACGTAAGGTTTTTCTGCAGCAAAACTGCTGCAAAACCTTATGGTGGGTTTACACACACCAATTTATCTGTTCAATATCTGAACCAATCTCTGGTTGCAGTGAAATCATGGATACATTGCTCCATTTTGTGGCTGTGTACAACATGGAGCAATGTATCCATGATTTCACTGCAACCAGAGATTGGTTCAGATATTGAACAGATAAATTGGTGTGTGTAAACCCACCATTAGGGGTTTCTAGTAAGCTTATGTTCCACAGGTAAGGTTTTGCTGCATTTTTGGGGTCAGGTTTTGCTTTGGTTTTAAGATTATCTAATCCTACACTTTTGGTTCCTAGCAAAACCTATGTGATTCAGGAAAAGCTGTGCACACACACTGGTTTTATTTTTCTTCAGAAAGTATCAACACTCCAGGAATTACTGTGTTTTTGCTGCAGAGTTGCCATAGAAATTATAGCAAAAACACAGAAAAGAAATGACAAGCTCATGCTTTCAAAAATGCAGCAAAACCTGTGGTGTTTACACTTTCTGCAGAAAAATAAAACCAGTGAGTGTGCACAGAATTTCCCCGATCACATAGGTTTTGCTTGGAACCAAAAATGCAGCAAACCTGAGGTGTTGACACTTTCTGCAGATAAATGAAACCAGTGTGTGTGCACAGCTTCTCCCTGATCATATTTTTTTTGCTGGAAACCAAAAACGCAGGATTACATTAGCATACATTTACATAACACCAAGGCAAAACATGACCACAAAAATGCAGCAAAACCTTAGTGTGGGCATATCCCTTAGTGGTGGAGGCACACTGTCATGCAACAAAACGGTGCATTTTTGATGCACGATACTGATGTGAGTGCATTCCGTGTGGTAGAGTGAGTGTGGTGTGAGTGCGGTGTGTGTCACATGGGCTTTCTCGCGCGGGTGAAACACCCGACACAGGAAAGCCTGATAGCAATGGCCATGTTCACACACAATTTGCGTTTTTTTTAGCACTCCTAAAACCACTTGCGTTTTTTTAAGAGTGCCAAAAAATGTGCCTTGTGTGTGTGAAAGCTTTGAAAACGTTTTTGCAATTAGTCATTTTTTCACCAAACACCCGAATAACAAAAAACGCATGGCATAAAAATTTGTGTTTTTGATGAAGGAATTTTTTTTTCCGTTATCCTGCCGACCAAGGGGGGGGGGGGGGGGGGGGTGCTGATGACAAAAAAATATTTTTACACAAACTGCTGGCCCGTTTCCAAAAAACGCTAGCGTTAACGCATGTGTCTGTATGTGCCAAGCGTTGACGCTTGCGTTTCCCATTGGGTCCAATGTTAAAAAACGCACATGCTGCATGCAGCGTTTTTTGGGCTGGGGGAAAGAAACGCAAGTTTGGCTCAAAAACGCATGTATACTCAAATGTACCCTGCGTTAACGCACCTGCGTTTTTTTTAACAGCACAAAAAACGCAGAGATGGGCACAAAGACGCATGTGTGTGAACATGACCAATATATCTACATATAAAGATCTGTAGATATAATAGCTATGTCGGGCTTTCTGCTGCTTTGACAGCAGCGTTTTTTTTTTTATTTCCCAGGGATTACCTGCATATTAACCCCATCTGCAGCTTCTGTGCTGCATGTTAATAAGCCATTTATGTAGGCTTAACCCTATGCTTCTGTCCTGCCAGGCTGTGTCCGGTTTTGTCCAGACTTCCTGGACACAAACTGACAGGACAGAATGTGTCTGAAGGTGTTAATTATTTATTTAGTTAAAAGCCATTTCAGCACTTCTCTGTGGAGCTGAAATCACTGGCGGCTGGAGTTCAGGACTCAGGAGCTCTCCATGGTCCTGAACGTTAAAGCTGGGTGCTGATAGTGGTGCTGAAGTTGTTCAAATTGCTTGCTGTGAGCTTCAGAACCACAGTCAGCACCCAGCTTTAACGTTCAGGACCATGGAGAGCTCCTGAAGTGCTGAAATTGCCAGCTTTTAACTAAATAAATAATCATTTTTTAATCTTATTTTGGTGCGCGCATTTGTATATGCAGGGTCTTTCTCTCCCTTGATTGATGCTCTTGACCTTGCATTATGTGACAACCTCTTTTGACTTTTTGCTGTGCATTCCCTCCTCCTATATAAATATTCTTTACTATTTACTTGAAATTCTTTATGGCCAGGTCTAACATTGATCCCTCATTAAGGATTTCGGGCTTAATGCCAGCTGGCAAAAAAAAAGCTGCCATTAACCGCTTATTACCCAGTTAGCCACCTCTACATGCCAACTTGAAGAGGTGGGTAAGATGCCAGGAATAGGAGCTGCTTATGAATGTGCCAATTTCTGGGGCAGCTGTGGGATGCTATTCTATATGCTATTCTATAGCATGAGGGTGCCCAATAATGATGGGCCCTTACCCCACTGAGAATACCATCCTTCAGATGCCTACATTAACATTGGTTGGCAATTAAATATAGGGTGGGGCCCAACACATTTTTTTCATTATTTATTTTGTCAGGTTACACAGCGGGCATCACGGGAATCCCACTGTGTCCTCACCATGTTGTTTGACGGTGTTTTTGGGGACACAGGGTCTAAGAGTGTCCATGGAGAGCCACAGTTGTGGTGAAAGTGCTCAAGAATTCCTCTTGCTCTGTGGCTACTTTCACAGAGGCTTCTAGGGCAGGAGTGGCCAACTACAGTTGTCAAGGTCTGAAAACAGTGCAGATTTCTGGATTTCCTTAACATTACACAGGTGCTAATTTCATCACCTACAGAGGTGATGGATGATTCCATCACCTTGTGCAATGCTAAGGAAATCCTGAAAACATGCACTGTTTGCAGCCCTTGACAACTGCACTTGGCCATTCCTGTTCTACTAGAGTGGGTACAGTGTCTTGCAGTTCTATACCTCACACCTTCAGGCCAGAAGCCTGTGGCTTGCTTATGACTCACCCAGGGGTCTTTGGGAACTCAGTACCCGGACGTTAGTGCTGGGGTGATGTCTCGGTGGCCAGTGCCCGGGCCTGTAACCCTAGAGGTCACTGTGTAAAAGGAGAAAATAATAAAAGTTATAAAGTTTCGTGATGCCACCTGTGGAATCTCGTGAAGGCACCATGCTGCTGCTGACCTCCAGGGATGATGGACGGGCAGCTTGAGTAGTACAGCTCCCCACAGGCGGAGCAGGGTCCCCGGGGCAGTGATGTGGTGACGGGGATTTGTACAGGGAGGTGGTTAGACAGCCGGACCGCTGCTGCAGTCTCTAAGCCAGACAGGTTCAGGGATGGACAAACGGACACACACACTGGGAATCGTTTCTGTACCTTTACTGTTGTTATGGCAGGCACTGTCCAGGGTATGTTCCAGGTGGTCGAGAAGCACTTCTGGATTTCCACAATCAGTGTTGAATAAGGCCTCCGTGTCTCTTTTCCCTCGGTGAACTCCCCTGACCTGTGTAGAACGAGGCCTGACCTCCTCTGTGTCTCTCTCTATCTCTCACCCATGTCGGAGTATCGAGAACCTTTATGTGGGCTGCCGCTATAACTTCTCCTGCGATCCCTGGCTCCCCTGTTGGTTGCATTACAGGTGTCCGGAAGACTGGAGTCTCCTCAGTGAACCGGTCTTTTCTGCTGGACTTGATGCTCATCTGCAGACTCGGACTCCGGCGTCCGGGTTGCTTGCTGGGGTGAACCGGCATGGCTCCTCTCCTTTACTCTGTCTTCCTCACGCCTTGCCTTTGACCTCACTCTCAGGTCCTCACACTGGCTAGGTTGGTCTGCTGGCTTGGGCCTAGTGCGGCTCCGACACACCAGGACGTCTTCAAAGTCCTCCTAAGAACTGCATTGCCTAACTCCGCCCCCCGCACCAGTATTTATAGGGGATCTTGCTTAAAGGCAGCAAGTGGAGCTCCCCCTACGGGTCTGGGGTGGAGGGTGTTGTGTGTATGCAGGTACCTGCTGTGGAAATCCTTCCATGCCTTAGGTGGTTCTCTGGCTCCCTGTAATGGCAGGGTGCCACATTCCCCCATAGATAACATCAGTATTCTTGGACGGACAAACATTTTCAAAACATTCAACAACAACAATAACAGGTATATTACAGAGTCTCAAAAATCAAAAATTTACAAAAACCAGTGCAAAAAAGGTGGAAAGTAAGTAGAAAGCAGTCCACACGACGCTAGTCCTTCCAACGCAGGCTATAAAAGAGTTTGTTGTCACAATCAGTCCTGTGACCATGGTCCATGTTTAAAGGTAAAGTGGGAAACTCCAGGGAAAATGTTTAAGTCCTTACAGCAAGTCTCTGTAGGCTCGGGGTTTAAATTGTTTCAGTGTCCATTACATAGAAAACAAACATTTTCCCTATGGGCGTCTCTGCTTAGGAGACCTGGTACCTCTCTCCAATCCAGGCACTTTCTGTTCCTAACTTAATGTGCATGGGGCTAGGCCCAGTTCCTCCACCCTTATGTACACTACTATTTACATTTAATGTACATTCTGGTTCTTATTTACAGGTTACCCTTTTTCATATCTTATACTTTACACATTATACCCATTCTCCATACCTGGACGGGGGTTGACCTTGGCTACTATGACTACATAGTGCTTGTGTCTCAGGTGGTGTGCTCAACACTATGTGATGTGTAGAGGTATATGTGCTTTGGGTTGCTCTATGTGTAACAGGCAAACTGGGTAACTGTCTGCGCGGCCTTAGTCACACTACAGGGCTGGCAGTTTCACCGATTGCAGGATCCTCAGGTTCTTCCACAACAGCCGATTCTTCTAGAACTTGGACAGGTACTTCTGGAACTCTTGCAGTTTCTTCCAGTGTTCTTTGTTCTTCTCTTGGCTGGTAAAAGTGGATTACTGGCACAATTACAGCTCCCTCACATTGGGGCCAATCTTCTGAAAAGTCTCCAAGCATTGTGTGAATCACTTTTTCTTTTGGTTCTACTGGATTTGTACAAGGTATTACTTCTTCTTGTAATCTGAGTTGTTCTGGAAATTCTTTTAGATGATCCCTTGATACAGTTGCAGTAGTTCTGCCTCCATCTCTACTGATTAATTTTGACAACAGTAAAACCTGTTTAGAGTCCAACACAGTGTAGGGTTCCTTTTCCCTCTCGTCATCAAGTTTGTGATTTCTTCTCTTTCTTTTAAGTACAAGTTCTCCATTTGTTAAAGGTTCAGCTTGTGCACTCTTGTAGTTTCTTTCTTGTTTTTCTCTAATTTTATTCAGATTGTCTTCTACACATGCTTGCACCATTTTGTACTGTTCTTGGCAACTTGAATCCCAATCAGTATTGGATGTTTCTGCTTCTGGTACTATAATTCCCATTTTTAAGTCAACTGGTAATCTTCCAGGTCTTGCTCTCATTAGATAAGCTGGTGTGCAATTGGTGGAACTCACAGGTATGTTGTTATACATGTCCACTAAATCAGGCAGTTTCTCTGGCTACTGATTTCTCTCTTCTAAAGGCATTGTCTTCAACGTGTCTATTACTATGTTAGGCTGTGGTCACAGTACCATTTTTCACATGCGTTTTTGGAGACCTGCGTTTTCAAAAACGCATGTAAAAAACGCACCCATTGGCCCCCATGTTAAAAAACGCATGCCCTAATAGCCAAAAAGCATGTGTGAGGCTGGGGTCACAGTACCATTTTTCACATGCATTTTTGGAGACCTGCGTTTTCAAAAACGCATGTAAAAAACGCACCCATAGGCCCCCATGTTAAAAAACGCATGCCCTAATAGCCAAAAAGCATGTGTGACTGTCCCATGCGTTTTTGGAGCATATCCAAAAACGCATGCGTTTCTGTAGAAAACGCATGCGTTTTTGTAGAAAACGCATGCGTTTTTATAACATGGGTTCCTATGGAAAACGCATGCAAAAACGCATGTACAGTTAGTACCTTTTAGTGCCATTCAAAAACGCATGCGTTTCCCATAGGAGCCCATGTTAACAAAAACGCATGCGTTTTCCATAGGAACCCATGTTATAAAAACGCATGCGTTTTCTACAAAAACGCATGCGTTTTTCAAAACGCTCAAAAAAATACTACAAGCACTATTTTTAGGTGCAGATTCAAAAACGCACCCAAAAACGCAGGGAGCCATCACACAGCTTACAAAACTCATGCTGACATGAAAAAAAGCATGAGTTTTGTTAAATCACTTAAAAAAACGCATGGCAACTGTGACCACAGCCTGACTGTCCCATGCGTTTTTGGAGCATATCCAAAAACGCATGCGTTTTTTAATAAGGGGCCTTAAGAAAAACGCATGTACAATTAGTGCCATTCAAAAACGCATGCGTTTCCCATAGGAGCCCATGTTAAAAAAACACATGCGTTTCCGGAAACGCATGCGTTTTTTTAACATGGGCTCCTATGGGAAACGCATGCGTTTTTGAATGGCACTAAAAGTTACTAATTGTACATGCGTTTTTGCATGCGTTTCCCATAGGAACCCATGTTGTAAAAACGCATGCGTTTTCTACAAAAACGCATGCGTTTTTCAAAACGCACAAAAAAATACTACAAGCACTATTTTTAGGTGCAGATTCAAAAACGCACCCAAAAACGCAGGGAGCCATCACACACCTTACAAAACTCATGCTGACATGAAAAAAAGCAAGAGTTTTGTTAAATCAATAAAAAAAAACGCATGGCAACTGTGACCACAGCCTTATTCATCTTTTCACACATGCCGTTGGTTTGTGAAATGGTAAGGTGTGGTCCTAATTTTCTTGCACCCATATAAATGGCAAAACTCTTGAAACAACTCAGCTTTAAATGAGGAACCTTGGTCAGTCAATACCTGTTCTGGATACCCCTGTGGTCTACAGAAGCAGGCTTGAAAAGTTTTTGCTGCTGTTTCAGCTGTCAAGTTCTTGACTGGAGCTACTACTAGAAATCTTGAGTAGTGATCTACCATTGTTAAGGCATAAGTGTAACCCGATCTGCTAGGTGTTAGCTTCACATGATCCAATGCTACTATCTCAAGGGGTTGAGTGGTTATAATTGGTTGTAGTGGTGCTCTTTGGCTTTCATAGTCTTTTCTTCTCAAGTTGCATGGTCCACAGTTTTACACCATCTCTCTATGGAGCCTCTCATGCCAACCCAGTAGAATCTATCTCTTAGCAACATCTCGTGCTTTTTCCATTCAAAGTGTCCTGCTTTATTGTGGTATGCTTCCAATGTGGCACCCCTGTGTGGGATTGCCACAGGACACATCGGTGCAGGGAGGGATATACACCTTGGTACACACAGCATGCAACACCTTCCACCCCAGACCTGGAGGGGGAGCCCCACTGGCTGTCCTTAAGCCAGGTCCCCTATAAAAGATCCAGGCCTGAGGGGAGGAGTCAGTTTAGTTCAGTTGCAGTTCAGTTCCAGTAAGACAGAGAAGAGAGCATTTGTAAGGAGCTGGTTGCTGGGACCAAGCAGGCCCAGAACCAGGGGACACTGACCCAGCTGTGCTGAGCTCTAGGGAGAGGGACGGAGGCCAGTGGGAGAAGCAAGAAGAAGGGAACAGACTTGTGAACCCTTTTGTTACCCGGACACCGAAGTGCGCAACTGCTGATAAGATATAGCAGCAGGAATAGTCCGGACAGATCAGGAGGATCCAGTCCCCCTGAAGTAACAAATAGAAGAATCCAAACTTGACCAAGTAAAGGACGAAGGACCTAGCCGAGGATAGGAATCCCACAGAGAGGTCCTCATTGTCAGTTGTGGAATAGCACCCTGAGAGGGAGAAGTAGCGGCAGGTTCAGCTACAGGCAGAGCTTACCCCAAAAAGACACACACACTAACAGAGGAGGCCTCACAACTCTCCAAGGTGAATGCCCCAAGCTGCACCGACACCTGGTTACCCTCCTGGACCGTGCCTGTTACCGGACAACAGTAAAAAGTTACGGAAACCAAAGACTATTGTGTGTGTGCCTGCTTCCCCGCCGCTGCCTGCAGAGTTCACAGCAGGATCGCTACTACTACTCCCCTCATCCGCCCCGCTGCCCTGAGGTAAAGCTCCACCTGTGGGGAGCTGTACTACCCAACGCTGCCTCCCATCACCTCAGTGGCCGACCGCAGCGCTGGTAACCCTATTACCAGGTACCACAGGTGGCATCACAATACCATTCCACCCTCCCATCATCATCACCCCCGTCCCCTACCACTGAGGGTCCAGGGCACGGAACCGAGAACCGACCAGCCGTGATTCCCCCATCAAAGCAACCGCCTATCCCAGTATCCGAGTACCCCCTACTCTGTCGACCGGTGTCACGAACAGGATCCTGTGCCCAGTAAAACCAGGTACTGTGTGCCTAGAAATAGACTTTATTGACTGCTTCGTGAATTGTAAAATCGGGCTGCCATTACTGCGCCACAGAGCGGGAAGAGTATCGCTGCTGTGCAGCGAAAAGAGTGTGAAGTTAAGCCCCGCCTCTCTGCTCTGCCGGAGATCACCGAAGTGCAGCGTCTAGTTCTGGAAATACCCGAGGTGTCGACCGACTCAGTTCTGGTGTCACGAACAGGATCCTGTGCCCAGTAAAACCAGGTACTGTGTGCCTAGAAATAGACTTTATTGACTGCTTCGTGAATTGTAAAATCGGGCTGCCATTACTGCGCCACAGAGCGGGAAGAGTATCGCTGCTGTGCAGCGAAAAGAGTGTGAAGTTAAGCCCAGCCTCTCTGCTCTGCCGGAGATCACCGAAGTGCAGCGTCTAGTTCTGGAAATACCCGAGGTGTCCCACTCCCCCCCGTAAAGCCAACGACCACCCAAAAAGTTAACCGCACCAGCTGGCAGCAGTTAACTAGGGGGGCACCACCATGAGTGAAGCGGACGACGCACAGGTCCCTGACAGGAGGGATGTCCAGAACATAACACTAGCCGATTCCGCAGCCGGTGTGGGAGCCGCAGCACCCGGAGCAGTGGCTCCGATCATGCCGATAGCCTTGCCGTACATACTGGGCACAAAATGGTTGCCTACCTATGAAGGTAAGCCTGGTACCTTAGTAGACTTTAAGCAAAAGATGTGTGCAGTGCGGGACATGTATGCTATGACAGAAAAGCAGCAAGACACCATTGTGCTGGGTCAATTAACAGGCGCAGCGGAGCTAGAGGTCGAGTCTTGGATTGATGCTGACAGAGACTCTGTAACAAAAGTATTTGACAAGCTCAGGGCTGCTTTTGAGAAACGCACACAGTCTGAACAAGGGATGATATTCTACCAATGCAAACAGAGACCACAAGATACCATCAGAGACTTTGCCTTACGTGTACAGGGGGCACTTCGGTCCTTAAAGCAGGTAGAACCGGCAAGTGTGTTAGAAGAAGATAAAATGCTTGCAGAACAGTTTATGGAAGGATTGAGGTCAGACTACCACCGCCAGCAGGAACACATGTGGGTCTTAGATCATCTAAATGTGAACTTTAATGATTTAAAAGACAGAGCTATAACAGTGCTACGGGTCCCAGTGCCTGCAGAACCTGCATCCCAATCCTGGCAGATTAACACCTCTCATAGACTTTAAACCTGCTTCCAAAGACCCTGCAAAAGTGGAAGGGCAAGCTGTAGCAAACAACACTGATGATGACTTACGTAACCAGGTGCTGCAACTAACCAAGAATATGGACTATGTACTAAAACTCTTGCAAGCCATGCCTGGAGCACCACCACCAAGCAAAATCCAACAAGCTGATTGCCCTGAGGGTGTCCCGTGAATGAGGAGGAAGAACAAGTCGCCCATTCTGGGGACCAACAAGTCGCCTGTTCAGGGAACCAATGCACCATTCCAACGCAGAGCCAGTGACTACATGGATTCATCAGTACAACCCATCTGTCTACACTGCGACAAACCAGGCCACTTCGCAAGAGGATGTCCACATGGGATTCAATCCGGCACCTCCAAAACTAAAAGCTCATAGAGTCAGCATTAGTGTGGTGTTTTAATGTTATATAGATTATATTATTTTGTATTTATATGCCTTTTAATGGATGTTGTCCACTCAGCGGGTTTGAGGATGGCGTTCCTAGTGGAGCTACCTTCATACCTGAATGGGTGGGGTCATATAATGGATATATCTTTTCTAACTCCCCAGTAGGTATTTTCTCCCTACATACACTTACTGAGTCTTTCTATCTATATGAATGGCTTAGTGATCTAATGCTGACTCTATGAGCTTTTAGTTTTGGAGGTGCCGGATTGAATCCCATGTGGATCTTGGTGCATTTTTATTTAATTTGTGAATTGGAGAGTGTTTTTGTAATAGATGTGGTGTTTTTAATGAATTATTGTTATAGATATCTCTTTTAATAGATGTTATCCACCCTGCATGTGTGAAGGGGGCGTTCCCACAGGAAACACCATCACAATTGAAGGGTGGAGTCATATAATGTTGTTGTGTGTATATATATCTTGTTAATACTGCTGCTCTTGATGCCCTGATGAAGTGATAACTGAAATCACGAAACCGGTAGGCAAATTACCCATTAAACAGAGTTTTATACATCACTCTGTTTGTCTTCACTGGAGGTCAGCGCGGTGGATCTATGAAACCCAGCACTTTCTGTTAACCCTTTGGATCCTTACTCTTGCTGGGCACCTGCTGCGACCATAAGAGAGAGCAGAGTTAGTTGGTTGTGACTTGCACAACCAAATCAGGTGAGTCCTTCCACTAAAGGGGGACACTGAGGTTATTTGTACAAAAGGAAAATTACTCTATGTGCGCTCCATTTCCCTTTTTATCTACCAGAACCGTCAGACTGTAGCACTAAACCCATTGCCTCACTATGGGTGGAAAGAGTCACAAGACAATGATCCGGAAGTAAGCCTCATAAAGAAGCTGGATTCCCAAATTGAGAAGACTGCTCCACCAGAGGCTCAATACCTGTGGAAAGAAAGAAGCATGTTATTCATCTATCAAGGTTATATCAATCCAAGAACACATGACATGGTATGGCAAATTGTGGTTCCAAAAAGAGATGTTCAAATGGTTTTGGAAGCGTACCATGACGGAGCAGGACACTTTGAATGGAGAAAACTGGAGATGTTGTTATGTGAGAGATTCTATTGGATCGGCATGAGGTCTACCAAAGGGTGTAAGAATTGTGGACTATGCTCATTAAGAAAAAAAGACCATAAAAGCCAGAAAGCACCACTCCAGCCTATCATGACTAAACAGCCATTAGAACTGGTAGCCTTAGATCATGTCAAGCTCACACCCAGCAGATCAGGCTATACCCATGCTCTCACCATGGTGGACCAGATTCCTAGTGGTGGCTCCGGTAAAAGACTTAACAGCTCAGACAGGAGCAAGAACCTTTCAAGCCTATTTCTGCAGACCACACGAGTACCCAGAACAGGTATTGACAGACCAAGGTCCTGCCTTTGAAGCAGAAGTATTTCAAGAGTTCTGTAACCTATACGGATGCAAGAAAATTCATACCACGCCTTACCATCCCCAAATCAACGGAATGTGTGAAAAGATGAATCACGTGGTAATAGAATTGTTGAAAACTCTGCCCTTAGAAGAGCGAAACAGATGGCCAGTGAAGTTACCAGACATTGTTGACATCTACAACAACATATCAGTAAGCTCAACGAATTGTACCCCTGCATACCTCATGAGAGCAAGACCAGGAAAATTGCCAGTAGACTTTGAAATGGGCATTGTAGTTCCTGAAGAATACACATCAGATGCAGATTGGGATAGTAGAAGAACAGAGCAACACAAGAAAGTACAGGAATGTGTTGAGAGAAATCTGGCAAAATCCAGAGAAAAACAAGAGACTTTAACAAAAATGCACAAGGAACACCTTAACACCCGGTGAATTGGTTTTGAAAAGGAAAAGAAGAATGCACAAGTTAGATGATCAGTGGGAAGAAGAACCCTACACTGTATTACCATCCAGTTTTGACAACCAGAAAACCTGTCTGATCAGCAAAGACAATGGCAAAACAACAGCAACAGTGTCCAGAGATCATTTGAAGAAGTGCCTTCAACAGTTACAACCAAAAGAAGATGTACCTTGTCCAGAACCTGAAAAAGAGGAGCCAAAGACAATCCAGACCCTAGTAGGAGAATTGCCTGCAGATTGGCCCCAAATAGAAGGTACCTACCTAATAACTATGCTGATGTTCCCACAACCAGCAGAAGAACCCGTTCAAGTACCAGAAGTAAAGCCTGTTGTACCGAAACCAGAGATTCCTGCAATCGGTGAACCTGTCAGTCCACTAGAGAGACTATGCCAATACTACCGTATTCAAGAAACACGTAGATCAAATAGACTGAGACTGCATACACCGCACCAGTTACAGACACCATGTTGTAGACTCTTAACCGAGGCTCCATGGACTTCATCTGCATATTCAAATTCTAGGGAGCAATGCACCTTGGGTTTCACTGTGTTTGAGTGCTTTAACTGGTGCCCGCAGTGTTATCCTCCACTGGTCTCCACAAGGTCAGTGGGTGCTTTGTGATGTCTGTCTATCAAGCATTGCTCCCACCCAGCCAGAATCCTGCACCACACTGATGAGGGGCAACAACCCCGAAACAGCTGTCTGTAGTTGGATACCTAGTCCATGGTAAACCCCTGGCTATATCTTCAAGCTCGCAAGGGCTGGATAGTGACTTAAGGGCTACTAATACCCTGGGCTAGGTACTTCCCTGGTGGGATAACTGGCTGGTGTCCATGTTGTAGACTCTTAACCGAGGCTCCATGGACTTCATCTGCATATTCAAATTCTAGGGAGCAATGCACCTTGGGTTTCACTGTGTTTGAGTGCTTTAACTGGTGCCCGCAGTGTTATCCTCCACTGGTCTCCACAAGGTCAGTGGGTGCTTTGTGATGTCTGTCTATCAAGCATTGCTCCCACCCAGCCAGAATCCTGCGCCACACTGATGAGGGGCAACAACCCCGAAACAGCTGTCTGTGGTTGGATACCTAGTTCATGGTAAACCCTGGCCATATCTTCAAGCTCGCAAGGGCTGGATAGTGACTTAAGGGCTACTAATACCCTGGGCTAGGTCCTTCCCAATGCACCTTGGGTTTCACTGTGTTTGAGTGCTTTAACTGGTGCCCGCAGTGTTATCCTCCACTGGTCTCCACAAGGTCAGTGGGTGCTTTGTGATACCAGTTACAGACAGTAGTGACACACCAGTGATACGCAGGTCAACCCGTATTAACCTTGGTCAGCCACCACTTAGATACAGAGAATAAGCGGTAAAATGTGGGAAATGTATATATGCTTAAATGTATATATGTCATAAATGCCAGTGTACAGAAAAGGGTGAAGAGTAGGCTAAAACAACCCAAACCAGGAACACAAAATCAAGAGGGGTGAGAGGAGTTGGCGTAAGTAGCTGTCTAGGGAGAGCAAAATCTTGGCCAATAGGTGACCCCAGAGCAAGGAGGCCTACAGTGCTTATGACGTGGTAGAGGCCCCTGCAGTACCGAGGACTCCTACGCCGAGGCACCCGTAGTGTTTGTTGTTGTGTTTTGAACTTGTAAGCCTACAGAGACTTTACCTGTTGGGCTTTTGAATTTCCTTTTTCTAATTTTAAAAATGGACCATAGCCACAGGACTGGTGGTGGCAAAAATACTTTAAACAGCCTGCAGCGGATGGACTAGCGCTGTATGGACTGGTTACCTGTTTTTCCCATTTTTCCCTGGTTTTTGTAATTTATATTTGAGACTTTGTACAAATTTCAAATGTAAATAGTTATGATATGTTATGGTATGTTTGTGAAAAAGGTTTCAGTCCTGGAGGACTGAAGTTAACTAGGGGGGAATGTGGCACTCCTACGGGGGATTGCCACAGGACACATCGGTGCAGGGAGGGATATACACCTTGGTACACACAGCATGCAACACCTTCCACCCCAGACCTGGAGGGGGAACCCCACTGGCTGTCCTTAAGCCAGATCCCCTATAAAAGATCCAGGCCTGAGGGGAGGAGTCAGTTTAGTTCAGTTCCACTTCAGTTCCAGTAAAACAGAGAAGAGAGCTGGTTGCTGGGACCAAGCAGGCCCAGAACCAGGGGACACTGACCCAGCTGTGCTGAGCCCTAGGGAGAGGGACAGAGGCCAGTGGGAGAAGCAAGAAGAAGGGTACAGACTTGTGAACCCTTTTGTTACCCAGACACTGGAGTCTGCAACTGCTGATAAGATATAGCAGCAGGAGTAGTCCGGACAGATCAGGAGGATCCAGTCCCCCTGAAGTAACGAATAGAGGAATCCAAACTTGACCAAGTAAAGGACGAGGGACCTAGCCGAGGATAGGAATCCCACAGAGAGGTCCTCATTGTCAGTTGTGGAACCCTGAGAGGGAGAAGTAGTGGCAGGTTCAGCTACAGGCAGAGCTTACCCCAAAAAGATGCACACACTAACAGAGGAGGCCTCACAACTCTCTAAGGTGAATGCCCCAAGCTGCACCGACACCTGGTTACCCTCCTGGACCGTGCCTGTTACTGGACAACAGTAAAAAGGTACTGAAACCAAAGACTATTGTGTGTATGACTGCTTCCCCGCCACTGCCTGCAGAGTTCATAGCAGGACCGCTACTACTCCCCTTATCTGCCCCGCTGCCCTGAGGTAAAGCTCCACCTGTGGGGAGCTGTACTACCCAACGCTGCCTCCCATCACCTCAGTGGCCGGCCGCAGTGCTGGTAACCCTATTACCAGGTACCACAGGTGGCGTCATGATACCATCCCCCCTATCATCATCACCCCATCCCCTACCACTGAGGGTCCAGGGCACGGAACCGGGAACAGACCAGCCGTGATTCCCCCATCAAAGCAACCGCCTATCCCGGTATCTGAGTACACAGCCTACCCTGTCGACCGTCTCACCAACACCATCTGGACATCCTTCTTTGGTACCACTGTTTGCCAGACCATCTCATGGGTTCTGGGATTGATGTAGCGCCTACACAGTTTTTCTTGGTAGATAAATAACCTGCTTCTCTCATTCCACAATTGCTTTGCCTCTGGTGGAGCATCTGGATCAAGACGAGAACCTTCTTGAGTTATCAGCCCTTTAACTAAACTGATATCTAGGTCACTGTCTTGGGTCTCCTTCCAACCATAGTGAGATAATGGATTCACTGACTTTTCAGAGTATTTTCTGGTAGCTTGCTGACACTGGGATGTTCTGTGGCGATGGAAGGCGGGTAGCTCTATTTCTTCTAGCTCATCCACATCTTCTTCCACATCTGGCAGGTGAGGCATCCTTGACAAGGCTTCAGAATTGGCGTTATGGCCTGCCCGGCACTTGATGGTAAACTGGTAATTCGACAAGTGGGCCATCCAGTGCTGCTCCATTGCACCATGGTTTCCAGGTTGGTAAGAAGATTATTATCCATGAAGGCGATGATTTTTGCAGACGCCAGGTAGTGTTTGAACCATTCTGTTATGGCCCAGACCAAGGCCAGGAATTCCTACTTGAACAAGCTGTAGTTCTCAGGATTCTTTTCTGTAGGACGAACCTTCCTGCTGGCGTAGGCAATCACTCTTTCTCTGCTATTCTGTTTTTGTTCTAAGACAGCTCCTAACCCTACGTTGCTGGCATCAGTGTATAGCAAGAATGGTTCCTTGTAGTCAGGGAAGGCCAGGATCTCTTCCCCAGTCAGGGCCTCTTTCATCAGTTTGAAGGACTCTTCTTGTTTCTTGCCCCACTCAAACGGAGGACCTCTGGACTTGCCTTTCCTGGTCTGGCCTACCAGAAGATCTTGTAAAGGTGCTGCTATCTTCGTGTAGCCCTTGATGAATCTCCGATAGTATCCGACAAGTCCTAAGAACTGACGTATCTCTCTGACACTTGTTGGTTCTGGCCATTCTTTGATTGCGGTGACTTTATCCGGATCTGGTGCTACTCCTTCTGAACAGACTACATGTCCTAGATACTGAACCTTTGGTTTTTGTAAATGGTATTTGGTAGTTTCAGCTTCATCCCCAACTTGGATAACGCTTCAAATACCTCTGCCAGGTGTTTCAGGTGCCCTTCATAGGTTTTTGAATGCACTATGACATCATCTAGGTATAGTAGGACAGTTTCGAAGTTTCTGTGCCCCAGGCAACACTCCATCAATCTCTGGAACGTTCTAGGTGCATTACAGAGTCCGAATGGCATGCTGTTAAATTTGCACAGACCCATAGATGCCGTCTTCTCTCGGTCTTCTTCTGGAATGGAGACCTGCCAATACCCACTAGTGAGATCTTGGGTTGGAAAGTAATTTGCAGACTTTAATGTAGCAAGTGACTCCTCTATGCGGGCGAACAGGTAGGCATCTTTATGTGCTATGCGATTTATCTGCCAATAGTCTACACACATTCTCATGCTGCCATCTTTCTTTTTGACTAGGACTAATGGCGCTGCCCAGGGACTGCAACTATCTCTTATGACCCCTGCATCCTTCATGTCCTTTAACATCTCTTAGGCATGCTGATAATTAGCTGGTGGAATAGGTCTATGCCGCTCTTTAATGGGTGGCTGGTCACCTGTGGGTATGTGATGGTGTACCCCTTTTATCCTCCCAAAATCAAGTGGATGCTTACTGAATACCCGTTCATATTCTTAGACTACCCGATAGACACCATGCTTTTTATTAGCAGGAGTGGAGTCAGTCCCTACATGCAGTTCCTGACACCAGTCCTCCAGCTGTCCCTTGGAATTGTTATCCTCCACCGAGTCTGGTGAGGTCAAGGATTCCATTGCTTGTGTGGCACCCTGGTTGGGGCACCACAGGAACTCTTAGGACACAAATGGAAAGTACACAGCAAGCAGACCTCACTTACTTTAACACCCCTTTCACCCCAGGCTAGGGGGAGCTCCACTGGTTGCCTTAAGCCAGTTCCCCCTATAAATACGGGTCCTGGAGGGAGAAACTATGGAGTGTGCAGTCACTTTAGAACTGTGAACAGCTAGGAGAGCTGACCTGGTACTGGAGCCACACTAGGCCCATACCAGCACACCCGGAAAGTGAGAGACCCTCGCAACAGGGGTCATAGGAACAGGAGGCAAATACCTTACGGGGACAGAGGAGTTACTTTAACTCGCCCTAACAGTCCGGTCACTGGGTCCGAGCTGCAGGAGCCATAGCGCAGGCTGCAGAGAAACCAGCACCCCAACAAGGGAGTTTAGCTCCCTGGACACCTGAAGCACCACCAAATGAGAGCCCGAAGGCGAACGCGTTCCAATATTTCTTTATAGTGCCCTCAGTGCAGCAAACTCGGATGTATCAAGTCACACCAGAACGTGCAACCCCGGTTTGGTAAGATTTCATATCCACCAGATCCAGTTAGAACTGTGTATATCAGGAAGCCTATACCACTGCTTGCTGTGGAATCTCCAGGAGTGTCTACTTCATCACCCGGTCGAGTGTACCTGTTGACACCAGTAAAAGGTATTTTACTGTGTATTCTTCTTGGATTAATACTTAAAACAACCGAGCTGCCGTATTCCATCCAGTACAGCTCCTGGCCCCGGGGTCTCCTGCTCATCCTGTGGGGAGCATCCCGTCTAGCTGCCGCACATCCCCCAGAGGCCCAAGCAGAGCCGGTGCCATCACCGGATTCCCACAGGTGGCGTCACGACAATCAAGACTTATCCCAATTCCCTATCCCCTTTTTATTTGACCACCGGGCCCCACAGCCTCAGGCGCGGAACTGTGACAAGTGAAGCATCGCCTGAGACCTGAGAACCCGGCAACGGTGAGTCACTTGAATGGCATTGTTATTTACAGTGTACAGCTTAGCAACGGTGGAATATCTGGGTAGTTTGACCTCGTCCTCTCCACAGTTTAGAATGCGTATGGGTACCCATCCTTTGCGTACATCAACCACCCCCCTCGCTGTCAAGAGGGTAGGCCTAAGTTCCGTACTTATGGGCTCTACTATCACCTGGTAGTCCTGTCCCCTGAGGCCTATCGCTGCTCAGCACCAGATCATCATTTCACTCATCGGGGGTACAACAATGGGAATCAGGTCTGTTACCCGTACACTACCAATTTCACCACGGGTCAGTTTTACATGTTGTTGATGCAGGAGGGCTCTGATTTCTCTCTGGAGAACTCTCCGCTGCCCGGGTTTGGCAGTGTCCGCAAACGGTTGGAGTAAGAACAACACTTCACCCAAACAATTGCTAACTATATTTGTACCAAGAATGATATATGTGTTACGCTGGGAGGGGTCGGGGTAGCCAGGAGATGGACAAAGGAGATCAGGGGAGCCTGCTCTGGCCCTGATACTGGGGTCCCTTCCTCGCCCTGATCTCAAAGGTACCTCTAATGGTGAGGAGGTTTCAAGCCGCCAGCCTAAGTCCCTAAAGCTTCTGAGAAGCCCTAGGCCTAAGCCCCTACCTCCACCCACGGACCACGGAGCCCAGCAACTTCCAAGGCAAAAAAATACAGCAGCTTCAGATCAGCGTCAGCTCACACCAGGTCATAGTCCAGAAGTGAACTGAATCATCAACAATAGGTGGATGTGATCTGACCCATTTATGGCCGAGGGGTGGGGAGCAGCCAGCTCAGACACACCCCTCAGCTCACCTAAGCATGAGTCATATTCATCACACACACCTGCTCCAACCTGCTCCCACTCATGAGCTGCCTCTCTCCACACTGAGCAGGGGAAAAAAAGGCTTCATTTAAATTACAGCAGCAGCATTTCCATACTACAAGGCAGTCAATACGTAACAGTACCCCCCTTTTATGAGAGGCCTCCAGACTCTAAACCGTACACGTCCAGCAATGGTCTGAACTTCCTGAGCGTCGACCTATGGAAGACATTACGGGTACAGAGCACTGGGGGATGGTCAACTGGAACAATACAGGGTTGAAAATGGCCACTATCCTCAACGGACCAATAACTCCCGTAGTAGGAACTCCAACCGAACACTTACACCTTACGTGCTTTGACAGCACCCACACATGGTCATTCACACTCAGGTCTGGACCTGACCGTTTATTGTCATGCACACTGTCACAGAAAGAAAGTTCACTCTAAGGGGGGCAAACGACAGAAATGGTTTCATCTCGGGGACCTTCCTCACCATGGGCTTAGTGGGAGTTACCGCCTTACTCCTAACATGCTTCTTCAGATAACACCTGAGTTTGGCGTTGATCTGAGGTGCAGGCAGGGTTCCACTCCTATCCTTCGGTGGTTGATTAACCACCAGCGATGGAGATATAGGAGCAGGCCTGACCAACACGGCAGACATAGCAGCACTCACGCCCTTATCCACATGGGACGTCTGCAGCTGAGAAGCGGGGTTAACACGGTTTGGACAAACCCTAATGAAGTGATCAGGTTGACCGCAAAAAAAACAAGACTGCCCAACCTGATGACCTGCAGATGGGTTAGTACAAGACTCCGCAGTCCCCAACTGCTTAGGAACATCAGAACCCACATGTGTAACCTCCACAGCAGGGATGGTCACCTGGGCCAGGGTGAGATCCGGTCTCTTTCTTAGGCATCTGTCCAACCTGATAGCAAGTGCCATAGCAGCTTCCAACGTCTCCGGAGCAGCGTACTGAGTCATGGTGTCTTGTAACCAATCTGACAACCCTAGACAGAACTAACTCCTTAGAGCAGGGTTGTTCCATTGAGTGTCAGTGGCCCACCTCCTGAACTCAGAGCAATACTCCTCAGCCGGTCGTGCTCCCTGCCTGAGCTTACGTAGTTTAGACTCAGCAAGGGAGATGGCATCAGGGTTGCCATACACCAGGGCAAGCACTGCAAAAAGCTCATCCACCGACTGCATGGAAGGAGAATCGGTCGGCAGAGAGAAGGCCCAGGCCTGGGGATCCACCTTAAGAAGGGAGAGTATAATCCCCACGCGCTGGTCCTCGCTCCCCAAAGAACGAGGACGCAGCCTGAAATATAATTTGCAGGCTCTCTCTAAACACAAAAAAATGTTCTCTCTCTCCTGAAAATCGGTCAGGGAGGGAGATATTGGGTTCTGGTACAGCCAGCGTGTGAACCGCAGCCAGATACCCAACCGCTTCTTGAAGCTGATGCACCACTGGGTTTCGCATGGTAGAAACCTCCTGAGAGAGTTCCTCCACCAGGTGCGCAAAAGCTTGTGTTGACATAGTGGCTTCGGGGAAAAAATAGTGGGTTGCTGATTATGTCACGCTGGGAAGGGTCGGGGTAGCCAGGAGCTGGATAAAGGGGATCAGGGGAGCCTGCTCTGGCCATGATACTGGGTTCCCTGGCTCGCCCTGATCTCAAGGGTACCTCTAAAGGTGAGGAGGTTTGAGCCACCAGCTTAAGTCCATAAAGCTCCTGAGAAGCCCTAGGCCTAAGCCCTTACCTCCACCCATGGACCACGAAGCCCAGCAACTTCCAAGGGAAAAATACACAACAGCTTCAGATCAGCGTATGCTCACACCAGGTCACAGTCCAGAAGTGAACTGAATCAGCAACAATAGGTGGATGTGATCTGACCCATTTATGGCCGAGGGGTGGGGAGCAGCCAGACCAGATGCACCCCTCAGCTCACCTAAGCATGAGTCATATTCATCACACACACCTGTTCCAACCTGCTCCCACTCATGAGCTGCCTCTCTCCACACTGAGCAGGGGAAAAAAAAGGCTTCAGTTAAATGACAGCAGCAGCACTTCCATACTACAAGGCAGTCAATACGTAACAATATGGATCCCTGTCATTAGGATTATTTTCAACCACAATAAGCCCCTGGTCTTTTAACTCCACCCTCCACACTTTTACTGTTACCCAGGGCCGCACCGTCCATTGGACGGTGTGAGCCCTGAGTCAAGGGCGCCAAGCAAGCAGGGGGAGAGGCTTTGCAGAAGGGCGTGGCACCTGCACCACACAGCGGCTTCCTGTGTGATGGGCGCCGCCGGCTGCAGCATGGGGTAAGCAGCACACAGATCTTCCCCCTGCCTGCACCACAGCCCATAAATGCTCATCCCCCTCCTCCCCCCTCCTGTCCTCACCCGCGGCTAGTAGCACCCCCCCCTCCTGCTCAGGGCTTGATGCACCCCTGCACCCCTGCTGTTACCTCTCTAACCCAAACTAGGTTAAGGGGTAAACCATTAGAATCATAAATAGTGAGGCCGGGTTCTGGTGGTTTAAGTTCAGTATTAGACCAGAAATTGTGAAGGATATTAGGTATGGTGGTCACCTGCGTATTAGTGTCCAGCAATGCAGGTGTAGGGATCCCGTCTAGTATGATAGACAGAAATGATATTCCTCCTATTTATCTATCATACCAGTCCGATGGGCCTGGTCGGTCTACTCCTGGAGTTTGGCCCCCTCCCCCAGGGGATGCTGGTTTAAAGGGCAATGCCTTGCAATGTGGCCAGTCTTGCTGCAGCGACGGCAGATGGGTTCTCCTGTGGAGCTTTGACAATCGGTGGTCCTCCCACGGAGCCACATGGTCTTCTTCGATCTCATCAATGGGACGTCCTCTGGGCTGTCGGGAAGCTGTATCTTTCCTGGTGACTTGGGCTCTGTCTGTAGCTGCAGGGCATTCATGACTGTGGCAAGGTTCTTACTCAGCTGGCGCACCTCAGAACACAGGCTGTCAAACTTATTGGGAGGCACAGTCTGCACATGTGTCTCGGCTGCTGGTGAAGAAGTGGGTGTTACTGGTACAAGATCGGCACCACCCTGCCACCGCTGTATGGCAGAGTCTGGGGTTTATAGGGGCTGTAAACCCTTGATAGCCATGACTTTTAAGGTGTTAAAGTTTGCATACGGGTGGTCGAGGGCCCACCAGCGCACGGATCTGCTTTCCTCTGGTGACTATAGCCCCGGAATAAATTTTTCAAGTAGCATTTTATTTTCGTCCTGTACACTGGACTGACCTGTTTCAGGGCCCGCAGCGCTTCCTGCAGGCGCCAGGCATAGTCTCTGATACTCTCCTGTTGCTGTTGGTAATCTCAAATCAGTCTCATTACGGTTTTCAAAAGCAGCCTTTAATTTGTCAAAGATAATAGTCACTGATTCCTGATCTGCCTCCAACCAGGTTTCAATCTCCCGCTCTGCTGCACCAGTTAACTGTCCCAATAAAACAGCAGCTCTCTGCTTACTAGTCATTGTGTACATATCTAGCATACTGCAGATTTTCCTTTTAAATCCAAGATAAGGTGTCTGGACGGCCATCGTACTGAGGTAGCCACTTAGCCCCCGGAACATACGGAAGAGATATTGGCATGATCGGTGCTACAGCCCCCACCGCTGCAGGTAATACACCGGCCGCAGGAGTGACTGGTACAGGTTGATTGACGGGGTCGAGGTCGGGAACTGCGGTGTCCTCCTGCGCATCCATCATGTTTGCACCCCCTTAGTGAATCATGGCCAGTCTCTTTAAAGTAAAGCAAACAGGGAGTTGAGCACTCGGGAGTTTCCGGATTGGACCGCGGCGCTTCAGAAGCTCTTGGCAGGGCGCGGGGCAAAGCTTGCCTTCGCGCTCTTTTGGCCATTACACCCCCTTCCTTCCCGTTCAGTGGCACAGTAATGGAGGCCAAATATTAACAGTTCACAAAACATAGTCAGTATACGGCACACAGTACCCGGTAATACCGGGCACGGAATACTGTTCGTGGACGCCAGAAAATGACCCGCCCAGGGGTCTCTGGGAACTCAGTACCCAGGCGTTAGTGCTGGGGTGATGTCTCGGCGGCTGGTGCCCGGGCCCGTAACCCTAGTGGTCACTGGGTAAAAGGAGAAAATAATAAAAATAATAAAGTTTTGCGACGCCATCTGTGGAATCTGGTGAAGGCACCAGCGCTGCTGCAGACCTCCGGGGATGATGGACGGACATCTTGAGTAGTACAGCTTCCCACAGGCAGAGCAGGGTCCCCGAGGCAGTGATGAGGTGACAGGGATTTGCACAGGGAGGTGGTTAGACAGCCGGTCCGCTGCTACAGTCTCTAGGCCAGACAGGTTCAGGGATGGACAAACGGACACACACACTGGGAATTGTTTATGTACCTTTACTGTTGTTATGGCATGCACTGTCCGGGGTACGTTCCAGGTGGTTGAGAAGCACTTCTGGATTTCCACAGTGAGTGTTGAATAAGGCCCTCTTGTCTCTTTTCCCTCGGTGAAGTCCCCTGACCTGTGTAGAACTAGGCCTTACCTCCTCTGTGTGTCTCTCTCTCACCTCTTAAGGGCCCTTTACACGCCGCGACGGCAGGCTGGATACATCCCGCTACAGGCTACAAATGTAGCTTGTAGCGCCAATGTAGCCCGTCGTAGCGGCGTCTGAAGACGTGACGCTACAGCCGGCAACAGATACATCTGTTTCCTAGCTCTGCTCAAAAACTGATGGCTACAACGCCGATGGTAGCGAGCTGTATCGGCGTGTAAAGAGGCAACGGAAGGGAACTCGGGACAGCCTGCGATGTAGCTGCAATGTAGCTAAGGCGTGACCCTGGCTCCGTGTTACCGCGCCCCATGTGCGATCATTGGTGGAAGCTGCTGCATGACGATTGGTAGTCGCTGCATAGGGAGGCATATTTAAAGGAGCTGACGAGTCACAATACACAATCGCTCGAGCGTGCTGTATTACTCAGCCTCCTGCGTTGCCTGCCCAATCAGGATGTTATTGCTTCGTCCTATCAGCGTACGGACGGCTCGTAATCCACAATTGTGGCACGCCTATGTGCTGTCCCTGCTGCACCAGGTACGCCCATAGTAGCTGGTTATAGCGGTGTGTAAATGAGCTACAGCTGGCTACTTGAGACACCCGGCGATGTAGCTAGCTATAGATGTAGCGTGGCGTAGCGAACCTTGTGGCGGCGTGTAAAGAGGGTGCGTTGACCGTTTGTAACCGTTTGGCCGTGCTCGTGCACATGAAGTAGCGGGATGTATCCAGCCTGCCGTCGTGGCGTGTAAAGGTACCTTTAGTGTCGAGAACCTTTATGTGGGCTACCGCTATAACTTCTCCTGCGGTCCCTGGCTCCCCTGTCGGTTGCATTACAGGTGTCCCGGAGATTGGAGTCTCCTCGGTGAACCGGTCTTTTCTGCTGGGCTTGATGCTCTCCTGCAACCTCGGACTCCGGTGTCCAGGTTGCTTCCTTGGGTGAACCGGTATGGCTCCTCTGCCCCCAGTCTGCTCCTTTACTTTGTCTTCCTAACGTCTTGCCTTCGACCTCAGGCCCTCACACTGGCTAGGCTGGTCTACTGGCTCGGGCCTAGCGTGGCTCCGACACACCAGGATGTCTTCACAGTCCTCCTAGGAACTGCACTGCCTAACTCCGCCCCCAGCACCAGTATTTATAGGGGATCTTGCTTAAAGGCAGCAAGTGGAGCTCCCTCTATGGGTCTGGGGTGGAAGGTGTTGTGTGTATGCGGGTACCTGTTGTGGAAATCCTTACATGCCTTAGGTTGTTCTGTGGCTACCTGTAATGGCAGGGTGCCACACTTACCAACTCTCTGTAGGGCAGTTGCAAAAACAGTCCAGCAAACAAGGAGTGAACTCAAAAAGCTTTACTATATACACAGACTATAAAGGTACCTTTACACGCCGCCACTGCGTGGTAGCAACTGCCTGTCATTCGGGATTTTTGTGACTGTTGCCTTGAAATTGCTACGAAGTGGCGGCGTGTAATTTGGGAAAGTGATCGGGTTCCTCGAAGTTGCTTTGGGTAGCTGTTTCCGAGCCGTGTTCTAAAATCCAAGGCAACACAAAGGGAGAATTGCCCTGGTATTGGCGAGTAAACGGGGACAGGGATGGAATCAGCGTTGCCTAATGATTTCCCAGGGGCGTACCACAGCGTGCTGGATACCGCGACCCATCAGCAATGATTGGTGGGGGCTACTGTGTTACCATTGGCTGTCCCTTCACAGGGCGCCATATTTAAAGAGCTGTCCATTCACACTACACAATTGCAATGGTGTCATATATTAGCCAGCCTTACTGCGCAGGCTGGCCAATCATCACGCTATTGCGTTGTCCAATCAGCGTGTTAGCGTCACGGAATACACAACTCCGTCACGCCTATGTTTTGGCGCCGCAGAACATGTCCGCCCACATTCCCCTACTGATTGCGGCGTGTGAAGGGGCGATGGGATTCAACAGGAGGTTATCCGCAGGATCTGTTGGAACTTCCGGGGAACCACGATACCTTGAGTTGACAACGCAATGGCGGCGTGTACATGCGGCATCGGCGATCGTTAGCAACCATTCAAAACGTGCACGTGCACGTTCGGTTGTTACCGATTGCCAGTGATAGTGGCGGCGTGTAAAGGTACCTTAAGTCTCAAACAAAAAAACTTAATACACATAGTATATACAGATAACTAACAAAAACACATGCCCTGGTCAAGGACATCAAAAAACTGGAAATAAAAGAAGTCACAAAAGTCATTGTTTGGCCAAAATGCCAAGTAAGGCTGCTTTCACATAACGATTTTTTCAGTTCCGATGCTGTCCGATAAAAATCGGACAGCATCGGACCGATTTTCGGACCCCATGCAGCCCTATGGGGATCGGACCGAATCGGATGTGCACTAAATGCCATCCGATTTGGTCCGATCCGAATCTGTCCGATTTTTTTATCGGTGCAAAAATCGGAGCTTGCTCCGATTTTTGCACCGAAAATAAAATCTGACAGATTCGGATCGGACCAGATCGGATGGCATTTAGTGCACATCCGATCCGGCCCGATCAATTTAGCATGGGGCCCTATGGAGCAGGGTCCGAGAAAACATGTGATGTCTCCTCGGACCGATTTTAGTGTACTGAGCATGCTCAGTACACTAAAATAGCTCCTAAAAGTAAATTAAGGGGTTAATAAAAAAAAACAAAACTATGCTCACCTGTCCACGAGGCCCACGACGTCTCCCGGCGTCTCCGGTGTCTCTAGGTATCTTGCCGTCTGTGCTGATAAGACCTGCCGTGATGTCACAATCACATGACTGCCAGGAACCAATAGCAGGCAGTCATGTGATTGTGACATCACGAGAGGTCCTGGCTGCACTGAGACAGAACAGCAAGGCACCGGAGACGCGCGGGACCGTGCAGGAGTCGTGGACAGGTGAGAAAGGAGAGAAGGAGAGGAGGACAAGAGGAGGAGGACAAGAGGAGGAGGACAAGAGGAGGAGGACAAGAGGAGGAGGACGCATAGGAGGACCGGGGGCCAAGAGGGGAGACACAGGGGATGAGAGGACCGGGGGCCAAGAGGTGAGACACAGCACCGGGGGCCAAGAGGGGAGACACAGGACCGGGGGCCAAGAGGGGAGACACAGGACCGGGGGCCAAGAGGGGAGACACAGGACCGGGGGCCAAGAGGGGAGACACAGGATCGGGGGCCAAGAGGGGAGACACAGGACCGGGGGCCAAGAGGGGAGACACAGGGGATAAGAGGAAAGGACCGGGGGCCAAGAGGGGAGGACCGGGCGATAAGAGGAGAGGACAGGGGGCCAAGAGGGGAGACACAGGGGATAAAGAAGAGGACCGGGGGAGAGACTGACAGCTCTCAGGGAGCGATCTGACAGGAGGGCGGGCATCCTATTTTCTGTCGGAATCGGATGCCTATTTGGCACCCGATTCCAGGCATTAGAAGAATCCGATGCTGTCCGATTTATATCGGACAGCATCGGATTTTACAAAAATCGTAGTGTGAAAGTAGCCTAAGGGATGGGTTACTGTTTCAGAGACCCACAAACAGGTCCGCTGGGCATGTTTATCTGCATATTTATCCATGCCCTGGATGGTTGGCACAGTTTTAGATGGTAGTCTGCTGCCGGACAATCTTCGGAGGTCACACAGGCTACTCCTCTAGCCGCATTCTCCGCAACCACCTGCCCCCAGAACACTCCATCATTGCCACAGCTGGAGAAGATAATGGAGGAACTAGGGAACAACCACACCCTCTAGGACAGACAGGACCAGGACCCTCTTTTGAGAACATGTTCATGCCCTGTGGATTTGGGTACATCTGGCTGGCTGGCCAACCAGGAGAAACTTTGGCCGCACCCGACACCAACTTCTCTCCAAGTTAGCCTCCTCCTGCCACTTTGCAAATTGGGTGGCACTGCCAACTCGGCATGCGTCAACCGCAAACCACCCCTTCATGCCAAGCACCTTTATGAATGTGACCTCATCACGAACAAAGATGGTATGTAGTCTTTGGGGAAGATCATCACGCTGCATGGCAGCGTGGTTGACATAGCACCAATATTTAGTGCCATGTTCCACTATTCTATTTGAATAGCACCACCTTGCCTTTTGTGCATTTGTCGAGGAATTCATTAGCCTTAGGCCCATGCAACCAGTCCCGGGTGTTGGCATCTGCATGATGAATCTCCTCAATAAATGACATAGGAGAATGGGGAGGTTGATGCCTTCTTGGATAGGTCCTAGGTCCGCACATGGCACTACCCCAGATGAATGCGTCCAGAGGTGGTAAAAGTGTTCAACACAGCTGGGAAACATTGCCTTCTAGGTGCTCCTCTTCTTTAGGCTCCTCATTAAGGTCCTGGTCCTGGTGGTCTTGGGGAATGGGATCCAGTAGCAATGACTGTGACACCTGCTGCAGTTGGAATCTAGCTAGACATACTGCCAGATTCTCTGCAGTCTCACATGTGCTGTTCCCGGGCCCGGAAGCCATTGTGGCACCCCTGCGGGTCCAGTCACCACAGAGGTACTGCATCCTGTTAGGGTGTAGTGTCCTACTCACTGGTAAGGGGAGTACAGACCGGTGCCATGACACCCAGACCACACTAGGAACGATTGTAGTGGGGTTGAGTGGTGAAGGGAGTTAGTTAGAGGGAGTTATTTGGAAGGAGTGAGGTCAGAAAGAACACACGTAGATGATGTGGGACATGTGACAGGGTATAAAAAGAGCAAGAAACATCTAGAACTTAGGAGATGACAGTGAGCAGAAAGACAGCTAACAGAAAGAGCGACAGCTGAGGAGAGACTGTTGAACACCAAGATCGAGTTGGAGGGCAGCTTGAGAATATACACCTGAGAAGTGTCCAGAGGACTGGAGCAAGTGGGAGCTTGTCCTAAGGCCGAAACTTAGAGTAGAACATCACCCAAGTAGCTTCGGGAGAATGAGGGGGTCCCAGAGGCACAGAAAATGAGCAATCCACCTGTTGGGCTCGTATCCATTGTCAAACGCAGGCAAGTGCAGGGACTAGGCCACAAGGGACACCAGGAACCCAAAAGACTAGTGGAGAAGACCAGGCTAAGCTAGCAACCTGGAGCCTGTGCCACTTTCAAGGTGACACAGTCGACAACCGCGCACATCTGCTGAAAAGGTGGCAACCACAGGGCTAAGGGGAGACACTGCAGGGGAACCCCTAGGAAAAACCACAGTCACTGGCTCAGAGCTCTGTGTGACAAGGCGCAAGGCAGGAAGGGAGAAGCATGCGCTGTGTGAGACGACCTGGAAAGGACAGAGAAGGAGTGCTAGTTATGTACTGTCCTATTACCAGTGAGTAGCTGGATCCCTGCCTCCGAGAATTCAGTGCTCAGTGGGCTTCTGCACAAAGACTGTGAGTAAGAGAACTGAAGACTGCAGCCCACTATGTCTGTGAACTTTCTTACACATCAAAAGCATCAGAAACACTACTACCAACTCACTCAGGCACCTTCCCAACCACCGGCCCCTAGAAAGACTATTGAGCAGCGGCGGCCAGCTTTAGCCGCAACATGCTGGTGGCGTCACATGTAAATTAACAAGTATCCCTGAGTCCAGTCACCCCTGTCCAGAATGAACCCTCCACACCAGAACCCTACTCCTAAGAGAGTGAGCCACCCACACTGAACTTTTAATGACACTGCCAGAGTCACAGAGCCGGGTCTCTGTCCCGGTGATCCCCGTGCAGATGAAGCCGCAAGAAAGCCTGATTCCGAATATCCTATGGCCCTGGAGGGGCGTGTCATCATATGGTAAAAGTCACCTATCTGCTGGGACTCGCTCTTCAGGTCCGCGGCTTGCATCGGAATCCAGGACTGGATCCGCACAGTATTACAAATGATGCCCAAATTGGGAATCTGTGTAGCTCGAGGCGACATAGGTCTAACTCTCCATCTCCTCTCCATAATGCCACTCTGGGACTTTTTCTGCCGACCCACCTTCAGCCCCCGGGGTGGTTAGGTTAATTATATCAGCCACTGAGTCGAGGTCAGCCATGCCTTGCGGGGGATCCATGAAGAAACAACTGCAGTGTGGAATCCAGACAGCATATCTGCGTGCCACTGGGAGTGCAAACAGAGGTAAAATGGCGGGAGACACTGTTAAAGTTCTGCGGGTTTGGGTGTGTTTGCTTTCCCTAAGGGACCCGTCTCTTGGATTGAGTGCCACGATTCAGACCAAAGCAATCAGTACTGGAGTTGAATGTTTGCGCACTATTGTTGGATAATGCCTATTTGCCAATTAACACCTCTCTGTCAAGCCACAATGTATATAAACTGGCTTGAGGATACTTAGTTCCAATCACTGAAGCGTGATATGTAAATATTAAAGATAATGATTAAAATAAATAACTTTATTCAGGTCACCAGTCACCACCAATTCATCTGGAATACTGAATCAGACTACTGGGCACTGCAGGAATGCCAGGACAAGTGGAATATGCATTATACATGAAATGTGGGCCCTAATAGGGACGGTGCTGTAAATGTATGTAAAGCACTGTTCAATTAATTGTGCTATATGCATGATTAGTAGTATTATGATGATATTAAATAATGATTGCACATTTTTAATAAGCAATAGCCATACGATGGGGTTTCAACAGTGTGAACAGACCTACAGTATTAGATCATAGATGTGAAGCATATGTGGCGCCCCACTGGTTGGGGTACTGCACCCAGACCAGAGTGTGTAGTATCCCTGTGACCAGGGGACTAGGATGTCAATCCGGCACCCTCAACACACGTATCCCCACACCTTAGGTCAGGGGACCTTTTGGTTAACCCGTTGCTAGGGAACCAGTCCCGGTGGGAGGAGCTTAGGTGGTAAAGTGGAGAGCGGGAAAGTCAGTTAGGAGCAGTTAGAGAAAGTCGTTGGAGGGAACCCTACGAGTAGCGCAGTGAAGGGCACCTCAGTAGAGGTGGCCCAGGAACTGAAGGAACCCTAGGGGCACCAGGAGTTGGGTGCACCCGAACCTGGACCCGCTAATACCAACCAGGAGGGTTAGTCTGACACCGGAGAGCTGGCTCTTTAGAGGTCACGGCAACCCCAACATAATTCCCCTAAGGTCCCCGTGTAGGATTGAGGAGGCCTGGAGAGCAATAGACTCCAGGAGGGGGCCCATTGGCAAAGACTCAAAGAGGAGGCCCAGAGGTGATGACTCCACACCGGAGGCTCAAGGGGCGCTTGACTCTGTAAGGATCCGTGGGGACCGGCGGTGGGCTCTGTGCGCGGGACAGTAAGGACAGATGAAAGGCAGAAAAGGCATTCACAGAGGATCTCCTGTGAAACATCCTAATCCACTGGTGAGGTCTTCATCATGCCCCGATGGGCATGATATTGAATTTCCAATGCGCGCCCCCAGCCTGCCTTGGAGCAGTCTGTTGAGTTCTGGGTATGACGCGGAGTTAATACACCTTTTAGATGTATCACTGACTTCAAGCGCGCATTGGAAATTCAATATCATGCCCATGATGAAGACTGAAGGAGGCAGGAAAAGGGACAGAAAGAGGACGCCCAGGGGGGCTAGTAACGGTAGCTCCCACTTCATTAACATACCAGGCAGTAAATTATAAAAACATTTTATAATACATTCACAGCTCACATTTAGGACAGAGAGTGATAGCTGGAGTAGTAATAGGAAGGTGCAGGGACAGGTAGTGATAGCCTGGGGGGCTTTAGCTATGTGACAGGGTCACTTTAACATGAGCCAATAGTCAGGCTGGGGACTCTCCTAATTATAGGTTAGGTGTTGTCCCCAGCCAGCGCGTCTTCTGGCGAGTGTTTTGGCTCCAAATAAACAGGTAAAGTTTTAAGGTCATTTTAAATTCCGATCTTTTTCCCAAACAAATCCATGTTTGTCGATTTTGGGGAAAGTGTTCCCGAATCAGCCATGTTCTTGCCAAATTTGAAATAGGCAAACGTGTTTGAGGACAGTTTGCTCATCTCAATATACGACTTATAGTATTCACTTCATTCTACCATTCGCTATTTAGTAATAGCAAAATTCCCAATTAGAGCCATTAAATATTTACCAGTTAGTTCAATTATTTTTCAATACTATTTAATTAACTTGGGTAGATTTGACTATTTTGATGTTTTCAAATTTATTCCTGTGTTTAAATATTCAAATTTTAAATTTGGTATATCTATTATATAGATTTATATACTCCCCAAATAGCAAATATCCTCAGCTTGTTAAATCCATTGAAAATGAATAAAGTGGGGAAAAGGAGAGATTGACTTTTTTCATATTTACTTTGTAAACGTCAATATATATATACATCGGATCCGTCTTGATATTCATTCCATTCGGTACGCTGGTTTCGAGGAATAACATCCATTTGGCTTCCTTGTCCTGCATTAACCTCGTAGGGTCCCCTCCTCTTTTGGGTGGTTGAACCTGTTAAACTGCATTCACCTGATATCTCCTGCATGATAGTATGAAGCATGAGGCTCCCAAACGCCTGGAGGCAATGTTTTGAGCATCAAACACATGATATACGTTCCCTGATTGTCCATCCTGTGCAGCCTATATACTATTTTTTGCACTTAGTACAGGAAATTATGTAAATACAGTAGGTGCTGCTACAATTCATTAATCCATTGATTTTATAATGTTTGTAACATTTTAAACAGTTTCTTTAGTATCAACCATGTAGGCACATAGATTTGCAAGCTTTGTGGACACACTTATATGAACCAGTAGTTGCTAGCCATGTGGAATTAGTTGTTCTTTTACAGTCAACAATAAATTCACTGGGGGATATTATATTCCCTATAGTAGAAGCACACTTAAAAACAAACTGACAACCTCCTTCTAATATTTTTTTTAGAACAGTATCCGCATTGAAGATATTTACAGATTGTGATAAATAAGCAGTATTGGTAAGGAATATTGCCATATTCCCCAGATTCCATTCCTCCCAGAAAGCAATTTGATAAGACACATCTCACTCAAAAGAGATAAGCCCCCACCTTTTTCTGGCCAGAGGCCATTCATCTCTGGCCAGTAGTAGATTAATTAGCCTGAACATGCCAGCCAACAGTCCACACAAAAGGACTCTTCCTCACCTTTGATATGCTGATCAGCTAGGAAGATTTCATTTAGCCAGGTGACACATTCAATTTCCATGTATCACAAGTAGAGGGGAAATCTTTTCTGCAACTCAGACTAACGGAGTCATGAATATAACGTTAATATTTCATGAGCCGTGCTGTCTATGAACATGGCAAGCATAGATAGTGATCGCGAATCTAGACAGTGATAAGGCTTGTATTCATATGAATGTAGGATGACTGTAAGCCATCTAAAGTGATATCAGCTAGTAGGGTGCTCTCAGAGTAGCCATGTTTCATATCCACACGAAGATAAAATCATAACTAAAAATATGAAAGTATTGTCTTCCATCTGTGATGCCCACAGACAAGACTAGGGCAGATTATAGAATTTGGTGTCTATATCTCCCTTCAGAGGGGTGGGAATTGTGAGACAGCCAGAGGTGTGAGATGGGTGGAGACAGGGGTCAGCCCATAATGTATAAAAATCATCTGCCCCATCTCCATATTGTATTTCTTCTTCAATTTGTGGTAACCTTGTTGTATTGTGTAGAGAACACTACCAATTGTTTATTGGTAGATGTAACCTTGCGATTTTTCTGTCGGATCTGTTGGAAGTATTCATCCCTTCTTTTCTTGGAGGCTATTCCTTTTGCTCTTTCCAAGAGTTTTTTGTTGTAACCCCTATAGGATAAACGCTCATCAATGCGTTTGCACTCACATGGCTTGGGTGACAGCTTTGGGTGTGCAACAGTGAGTTCCCTGTTATAGGTTTCCTATGAAGATTACTAACCACTCGCCCATTTGTACAATCACCTATTAGCTGTAGTTCTTAAAAGGATAGTCTCCTTATGTACAACTAGATGGTGGCCCGAATTCTAAGGGCCGCTTTACACACACCAACTTCTGTGTCCAACTTCTGAACAGATCTCTGGTTGCAGTGAAATCATGGACACATTGTTCCATTTTGTGGCTGTGTACAAATAACAATGTGTCCATGATTTCACTGCATCCAGAGATCTGTTCAGAAGTTGGTCACAGACGTTGGTGTGTGTAAAGTGGCCTTAACGGGAACCTGACCCCACAAACTGACCCCCGCATCTTTATACCTGTCCCTGCACCCCCTCTTATCATTTCTAGCCATCCCTTTTGCAGAAAAAATCGATTTTGTAAGTAGAGAAAAGTTTATATTCACCTCGTCCTGTGTGAGTTCTCTGTTTCTGAATTAGTCTCAATAGGCAGGCCTGTGTGCTGCTGCCTTGTAATTATGCACGCCCCTCTCAGCTTGCTAAGAGCCTGGCCGCGTCATGAAAGGGGGGGCTAAAATTGCGTCATACCCGGAGCCCGCCCCCTTTCATGACGCGGCCAGGCTCTTAGCAAGCAGAGAGGGGGTGCATAATTACAGGGAGCAGCAGACAGGTCCTGCCTATTGAAACTTATTCAGAAACAGAGAACTCACACAGGACGAGGTAATATAAACTTTTCTCTACTTTACAAAATCGATTTTTTCTGCAAAAGGGATGTGCTAGAAATGATAAGAGGGGGTGCAGGGACAGGTATAAAGATGCGGGGGGGGTCAGTTTGTGGGGTCAGGTTCCCTTTAACACATCGGGTATTCTAGAATATGTATGTAGTTTATTTATAAAAATGTAAAATAATGCAATTAATACACGATTTCTATCTATCATCTACCTATGTGTCTATCGTATATGTATGCTATATTTATTTATCATCTCTCTATACATGTTTTATCTATCTATCTACAAAGAAAAAAAAGCACTCAAGGCATAGTCTGAACTGGTGCAAGCTGCAATACTGAACAATACACAGAAAGAATTCACAGCAGCACATAGTCACTGCTAATCATGTGTGAATATGGACATACAGATAGAAGTAAAAGCACCTATGCATTTGAGAAAAAATATAAAAACTCGCTTTTTTTCAGAAAACTCAATTTTTGTATTTTTTGCCTTAGACAGGAGTGAAGTTCGTCACATTGACTGACAGCCTTGTAGACAGGAGTAAAGTTCATGACACTGACTGACAGCCTTATAGACAGGAATTAACTGCGTCACACTGACTGACAGCCTTGTAGACAGGAGTAAAATTTGTGACACTGACTGACAGCCTTATAGACAGGAATTAACTGCGTCACACTGACTGACAGCCTTGTAGACAGGAGAAAAATTTGTGACACTGACTGACAGCCTTATAGACAGGAGTGAAGTTCGTCACACTGACTTGACAGCCTTGTAGACAGGAGTGAAGGACGTCACACTGACTGATAGCCTTGTAGACAGTAGTGAAGTTCGTCACACTGACTTGACAGCATTGTAGACAGGAGTGAAGGACGTCACACTGACTGACAGCCTTGTAGACAGGAGTGAAGGACGTCACACTGACTGACAGATCTAATAGACAGGAGTAAAGTTTATCACACTATGACTGACAGCCTTATAGACAGGTGTAAAGTTTGTGACACTGACTGACAGGCTTGTAGACAGGAGTGAAATTTGTCACACTGACTGACAGACCTTGTAGACAGGATTGAACTGTGTCACAGTAACCGACAGGCTTGTAAACAGGAGTGAAGTGCGTCACACTAAGAGCGGGAGTTCAAATTGCCCGCCAAAATACCAAGCCGCATGCTGCGTCTCTCATTGGTCGCCAATATGATACATGGCTATGTTCATAAAGTGTTGTGCTCTCTGACAATTTAAGGGATCTATGGTTTTATTTGCTAGAAGCATTAAAGGGGTTGTCCCACATTTATGATGAGTCTGCAGTCACTCCATGTGTCCCTCTATGTGACTGCAGACTTCTGAATTCTCACAGAGCACACACTGCTCACTGTCAGGATTTCATACATAGTTTCCGGAGGCAGAGAGTTTTAACGCGTAAGCAAGAAACTACTCCTGGGTGTATATAGTGGGATCAGAGGGGGTACTGGTTATTCTATACCATGCAGGGTTTGTGAATCATTGAGGATATAGTGACTATGTGTTAGATAGTTACTTTTCCCTTGATCTTCTGACTTAACCTCTATTAGATTCTCACTCTAACCTACCTGGAGATATGTTTGTACCCCATTGTCATTGATTGATGGTAGTAAAAGGCTACTAACCCGTCTCTAAGATACCAGACTATATTACATACTTTTATTACTTATGTGCAATATGTAGCTTGTTTTTATCGTGTGCATTAATTCAAAATAAAGAGCATTGAGATAGAACAGGCTTGTTTTTTGCAACTATTATTTATTGGTTTAAAACTCTCTGCCTCCGGAAACTATGTATGAAATTGAACGTAGGAGAGTCCAATTATACGATTTTTACTATCCATATAAAACTCAGTTGATTAAAATCACTGTCAGGATTCTCTGCTGCTGGTGGTGAGAGGTATGAAACTGTAAGTATGCAATATACATACATGCACTCGCATACTGACTAGACATGCGAGGTCTCGATCAATGAAAATGAACTGAACGAAGAATGTAGAATTGCATTCTTGTGCTCACACGACCATCCATTCTTGCTATTAACACAGGAGAATCCTGACAGTGTGCAGACCACGCTCTGTGTGAATTCTGAGGCCCTCAGTCACCTAGAGGGACTACAGACTCATCTCACACCTGGATGAGCCTTTTAATTCAAACACTAAGCCCTGTAGCCCAATCCTAACAGCATGTAATATACTTCGTTTTTCATTGAACATTGAGAGAATTAGGTATTGCAGCTCGTCGGCACATGACTGCAAGTGTGCAAATCATATATGAGTGATCAGTCACATGACGACTATTCAGGATGCTGGGGGGCGCCAAACTGAAGTCTTGCCTTGGGTACCAGAAAACCTAGATACACCTCTGTCTAGTGGAAGTGTCTTCAGTAGATCCATCACTATCTGGTTCATTTTCTCGCATAAGCCATTTGTCTGCAGATGGTACGGAGTGGTTCTGATTTTTTTTTACGCCGATAGAGGCTACACAACTCTTGAAACACTTCAGCCTCGAAGGCTGGGCCTCGATCTGTCAATACCCGGTCCGGGTAGACATGGGGCCTGCAGAAGTGTGTCTGGAAGGCTCATGCTGTGGTCTTCGCGGTCAGGTCCTTTACGGGCACTACCACTAGGAACCGGGAGTAATGGTCCAAGATTGTAAGAGCATAGACATAGCTAGGTTGGCTTGGGGTTAACTTCACGTGGTCCAATGCCACTATCTACAGGAACTGTTTGGTGACAATGGGCTGCAACAAGGCCCGCTGGCAGTCTCGATCATTCCTGGGGCCGCAGTTCCTACACCAGGACTTGATGGTTGTCCTTATACCGATCTAGTAGAACCTTCTCTAGTTTCTTCCGCTCAAAGTGTCCGGCTCCGTCATGGTAGGCCTCCAGAACCATCTGGGCATCTCTCCTCAGGACTATGATCTGCCACACTAGCTCATGGTCTCTAAGGTTGGTGTACCGCCTACACAGCTTGCCAGCGTAGACAAATAATCTGCGTCTTTCCTTCCACAGCTGCTGTGCCTCCGCTGTGGCATCCGACTCTAAGCGTGCATCATGTTTCTGTAGCAGCTCTTTAACCAGACTGATAGCAGGGTAACTGTCCTGTGTTTCTGCCCAGTCATGATGGGGCAATGGATCTACGGTGACTTCCAACCTTCCGGACCTCTAGGTCTTCACTTCATGGGATCACTGGGACACATATTTGCGGTGGAATGCCAATAACTCCACTTCCTCCAGCTCTTCCGGGTCTTCCCCCCCGTCTGACAAATGGGGCATCCCGGAGAGGGTATCGGCGTTGGCATTCTTCCGCCCTGCCCGGTATTTGATGGTGAAGCGGTAGAGAGCCAGGCCATCCAACTCTGCTCCAGCGCACCCAGCTTGGCAGTGTCCAGGTGGGTCAGGGGGTTGTTATCCGTGTAGATGGTAAATTTTGCAGCTGCCAGGTAGTGCTTAAATTGTTCTGTCACGGCCCACACTACGGCTAGGAACTCCAGCTTGAACGAGCTGTAGTTGTTGGGGTTCCTCTCCGTAGGTCTGAGCTTCCAGCTGGCATAGGCAATCACCAGATTTTTGCCTCTCTGCACTTAGGACAACACGGCTCCCACTCCCACACTACTAGCGTCGGTGTACAACACAAATGGCTGGCTATAATCGGCGTAGGCCAGGATCTCGTCCCCTGTCAGGCTTTTCTTCAGCTGCTGGAAGGAATCTTCATTTCTAGCCTCCAATTTCACTGAGGGACTCGGGCTCCTGTTTTATTTTTCCTGGCTGACCAGGAGATCTTGCAACGGGGTTGCCATCTTGGTAAAACCCTTAAAGAACCTCTGGTAGTACCCCACTAGTCCCAGGAACTGCCATACTTCTTTGAGGGTGCTAGGTCTCGGCCAGGTATGGATGGCGGTAACCTTGTTGGGGTCTTGGGACACACCTTCCACACTCACTACATGGCCTAGGTACTGTACCTTTGGTTTGAGGAGGTGGCACTTGGACAGCTTAATTTTCATGCCAAACTTGGACAACCCCTCGAAGACTTCTGCTAGATGCTTTAGGTGGTCTTCATACGTCTTGCAGTACACTATGATCTCATCCAGGTATAGCAGCACAGTCTCGAAGTTTCGGTGCTCCAAGCAACACTCCATCAGCCTCTGGAACGTCCCGGGTGCATTGCAGAGCCTGAAGGGCATACAGTTGAACTCGCAGAGACCCATCGGGGTGGTAAAGGTGGTCTTTACTCTGTCTGCCTCTGCCACGGGACCTGCCAGTACCCACTGGTGAGATCTAGAGTGGAGAAACAGTGGTTCTCAATGCAGCTAATGACTCCTCCATCCTGGGTAATGGATAAGCATCTTGTTGTGTAATGCAATTTATCTGTCTATAGTCTACACACATCCTCATAGTTCCATCTTTCTTCTTTACCAGGACTAGTGGTGCTGCCCAGGGACTACAACTATCCCTAATCACCCAGCTTCCTTCATTTCTCTCAGCATGTCTTTTGCACATTGATAATGGGCTGGTGGTATAGGCTTGTAGCCACTCCTCAGAGAAGATGCAACTAGGAGAACCACTTGCAAGTGGACACCTGAAATAGCTTTTCTCATGATTGGATACACCAGGCTATGAAGTGCAAAGCTCAATGAGGTTACCAAACCAATTTAGTGCTTCAGTAAGTCAGTAAAAAGTAGTTAGGAGTATTCAAATCATGAAAATCAGAAGGGTGCCCATACTTTTGCACCTGTCAATTTTTGAAATAATGCATATTTCACATTTTTGGTTGGTACAATAAACCTCATTTCAATCCTGAAATATTACTGTGTCCATCAGTTATTACATATATCACACTGAGATAGCTGGTGCAAAAACCCAATTTTAAACAAAAAAAAAAAGAGTAATTAAGAGGGGTGCCCAAACTTTTTCATATGACTGTATATACTCATATATATATATATATTGTGAGGTAGCAACCGGGGAACCCGCTTGCATAACGACAAAACACGTGTTTATAAGTTTAACCAATGTCTACCCGTTTATTTTTCACATATAATAACATAACCCGGGTAGCATGTTGGACACATATCACATTGATTATAAACACTTTACATAAACACATCATACATTACATAGAACATTACCTAATACATATATTGCACATAACGCTTATAGTAACCCGGGACCTGTAACCATCTCTCTGTCCCCATTGGAGCTCTACTAACAGCTCCCGTGGTGGCTACGGCCTCCGGCCTATATACATTTCACATACATTTAACATCAAGTACCATATCAACGGGCCCTGTGGGTCCCAATGTCGGAACCAGCCGCCTGGCTATTTCCCCAGCTTCATACTACCCCGGAATCAGGACTCCAGCCTGACCGGGTTCTTACATACTATATGTGATCCATCCTATAAGCCACCATGGACCACACACGTCCTTTCACTCCCTCACAGCCCATCATACACATCCATGGACTGTGGCTCCTCTAGGCTCAGAACAGGGATTGGCAAACCCTAGTAACCTGTGGGGTGAACCACCCGTTACCCAGTACGGGAGCCCTTCTAACCCCTGCTTCTGACCTCTCGTACACACATTCCGGTTCATCAGGTCCTTTAACTGAGTACTCCGACTCGGACCCAAAGGCGGTCTATGCCCACCTGGCACACTATATAAAATCGCCTCCCGAAGGGCTACATACAATCGCCTCCCGAAGGGCTACATACAATCCGGTTCATCAGGTCCTTTAACTGAGTGCTCTGACTCGGACCCAAAAGCGGTCTATGCCCGCCTGGCACACTACATAAAATCGCCTCCCAAAGGGCTACATACATTCCGGTTCATCAGGTCCTTTAACTGAGTGCTCTGACTCGGACCCAAAAGCGGTCTATGCCCGCCTGGCACACTATATACGATTGCCTCCAAAGGGCTACATTCATTCGCCTCCCGAAGGGCTACATTCATTCCGGTTCATCAGGACCTTTAACTGACTCCACTGAGTCGGTCCCAAGGGCGGTCTATGCCCGCCTGGCACACTTCATACATCGGCCCCTATAGGGCTCCATTCACTCGCTGGGTCTTTTAAAAAGCTATACAGTACTTATAAGGTTCAACAGGTCCTTCACTGGACCTAATGGCGGCTACACTCGCCTAGCATGATTTACACACAAGGTGCACAGTTCACACAATCATTCAGGAACTGCTTTCTTACCGGGCACGGATCTGGGTCTCGCTACCTGTGTCACAGGTTCCACCAGGCATCCCCACGGGCCCCTTCCCGGACGTGTGGTGAACCACGCCCAGACCAGCGTCCACGGGTCAACCACGGCTTCCCCCTCCAGATGCGGACACGACCCCGGACCTCGGCACCGGCATGGAGCTAGCATGCTCCCGTCATTTACACAGAGCCTCTAGACTGCTCTGCACTTGGCTGGTCTCAGCTTCCATCTGAATCTGAATCTGAATCAATCTGTAATTCAGCTGGCTGCCTCTTATCGTGCCAGCCACTCCCACATGGACACACCCCCTTAGCTGCCGGTAATCAGCCTTTCACACAGCTCAGGTTAACTCCCTGTGTTCCGGGTTGTCAGCACTCAGCCCTTACATCCCTTAGGGCTTCCTCGATCTCATCCCACTCTCACTGCCGCTCATTAGGCTCATGAAACCTTGTGTTCACAGTTGGTTCACACAGCATTATCAGTCAAACCGGCCAGTGTGCACAGGATCATACCTTGATCCTGCATGTGACGCGCCCCGGCCATGAGGACCATGCCGGCGGTGCCTCACATACCCCCCTCCTTGTTTACACCCGTGGGTAGGGGGTCAAACACACTGCCATACAAGTCGGGCGACAGCGTTGCTCACACCTGTGGGTAAAGGTTAAACACACTGCCGGATTGTACACCTAGGACACCGGTAAACCGTGTCCTAACCTCCCCCCTCCTTGTTCAGACCAGTGGGGGATGAACACACTGCCATAGGAGCCGGGCCACCATACAACACCTTGTGGCACCGCTCCCGGTTTGTACACCTGTGACTCCTGTCCAACCTCCCCCCTCCTTGCTTAAACCAGCAGGGGCAAACACAGTTCATAGAGTCCTATGAGAATCCGGAAGTGGCGCTGTCTTGGCAACTTCGTGACCCCTCAGGCCACCGGAACCTTGATCACGCCGACTTTGACTTCGGGACCCCTAGGGCCACCCGGTACTTTGAGTGCGACGTCTTTGTGACCTCGCCAGGTCACCGGCCAGATGCTAGGGTGCGTCGTGCGGTCGCCCATAGCAACCAAGTCCATTTAAAGTGCACCAATCAGAATTGTCCATATAAGAATGTCCATATCAGGAGCCACTATACCACAGCCCTCGGCTGTACCACCCCCGAGTTATCATTGCTCTCACTCAGCGGGCTGGCATGCCCGCATTCTCCACCATATGTGAAGTAGCAACCGGGGAACCCGCTTGCATAACGACAAAACACGTGTTTATAAGTTTAACCAATGTCTACCCGTTTATTTTTCACATATAATAACATAACCCGGGTAGCATGTTGGACACATATCACATTGATTATAAACACTTTACATAAACACATCATACATTACATAGAACATTACCTAATACATATATTGCACATAACGCTTATAGTAACCCGGGACCTGTAACCATCTCTCTGTCCCCATTGGAGCTCTACTAACAGCTCCCGTGGTGGCTACGGCCTCCGGCCTATATACATTTCACATACATTTAACATCAAGTACCATATCAACGGGCCCTGTGGGTCCCAATGGCGGAACCAGCCGCCTGGCTATTTCCCCAGCTTCATACTACCCCGGAATCAGAACTCCAGCCTGACCGGGTTCTTACATACTATATGTGATCCATCCTATAAGCCACCATGGACCACACACGTCCTTTCACTCCCTCACAGCCCATCATACACATCCATGGACTGTGGCTCCTCTAGGCTCAGAACAGGGATTGGCAAACCCTAGTAACCTGTGGGGTGAACCACCCGTTACCCAGTAAGGGAGCCCTTCTAACCCCTGCTTCTGACCTCTCGTACACACATTCCGGTTCATCAGGTCCTTTAACTGAGTACTCCGACTCGGACCCAAAGGCGGTCTATGCCCACCTGGCACACTATATAAAATCGCCTCCCGAAGGGCTACATACAATCGCCTCCCGAAGGGCTACATACAATCCGGTTCATCAGGTCCTTTAACTGAGTGCTCTGACTCGGACCCAAAAGCGGTCTATGCCCGCCTGGCACACTACATAAAATCGCCTCCCGAAGGGCTACATACATTCCGGTTCATCAGGTCCTTTAACTGAGTGCTCTGACTCGGACCCAAAAGCGGTCTATGCCCGCCTGGCACACTATATACGATTGCCTCCAAAGGGCTACATTCATTCGCCTCCCGAATGGTACCTTTACACGCCGCGACGGCAGGCTGGATACAGCCCGCTACAGGCTACAAATGTAGCTTGTAGCGTCAATGTAGCCCGTCGTAGCGGCGTCTGAAGACGCGACGCTACAGCCGGCGACAGATACATCTGTTTATGGGCTCTGCTCGAAAACTGATGGCTACATCGCCGATGGTAGCGAGCTGTATCGGCGTGTAAAGAGGCAACGGAAGGGAACTCGGGACACCCGGGGCTGTAGCTGCAATGTAGCTAAGGCGTGACCCAGGCTCCGGGATACCGCGCCCCATCACCGATCATTGGAGGAAGCTCCTGCATGACGATTGGTAGTCGCTGCCTAGGGCGGCATATTTAAGGAGCTGACCAGTCACAACACACAATCGCTCGAGCGTGCTGGATGTCTCAGCCTCCTGCGATGCCTGGCCAATCATGATGATATTGCGCTGTCCTATCATCGTACGGACGGCTCGTAATCCAAGATTGTGGCACGCCTATGTGCTGTCCCTGCTGTACCAGGTCCGCCCATAGTAGCTTATTGTAGCGCTGTGTAAACGTGGTACGCTAAGCTACAGCTGGCTACTTGACACACCCGGCGATGTAGCTAGCTACAGATGTAGTGTGGCGTAGCGCACCTTATGGCGGCGTGTAAAGAGGGTGCGTTGACCGTTTGTAGCCGTTTGAGTGTGCTCGTGCACGTGAAGTAGCGGGATGTATCCAGCCTGCCGTCACAGCGTGTAAAGGTACCAGAAGGGCTACATTCATTCCGGTTCATCAGGACCTTTAACTGACTCCACTGAGTCGGTCCCAAGGGCGGTCTATGCCCGCCTGGCACACTTCATACATCGGCCCCTATAGGGCTCCATTCACTCGCTGGGTCTTTTAAAAAGCCATACAGTACTTATAAGGTTCAACAGGTCCTTCACTGGACCTAATGGCGGCTACACTCGCCTAGCATGATTTACACACAAGGTGCACAGTTCACACAATCATTCAGGAACTGCTTTCTTACCGGGCACGGATCCGGGTCTCGCTACCTGTGTCACAGGTTCCACCAGGCATCCCCACGGGCCCCTTCCCGGACGTGTGGTGAACCACGCCCGGACCAGCGTCCACGGGTCAACCACGGCTTCCCCCTCCAGATGCGGACACGACCCCGGACCTCGGCACCGGCATGGAGCTAGCATGCTCCCGTCATTTACACAGAGCCTCTAGACTGCTCTGCACTTGGCTGGTCTCAGCTTCCATCTGAATCTGAATCTGAATCAATCTGTAATTCAGCTGGCTGCCTCTTATCGTGCCAGCCACTCCCACATGGACACACCCCCTTAGCTGCCGGTAATCAGCCTTTCACACAGCTCAGGTTAACTCCCTGTGTTCTGGGTTGTCAGCACTCAGCCCTTACATCCCTTATGGTACCTTTACACGCCGCGACGGCAGGCTGGATACAGCCCGCTACAGGCTACAAATGTAGCTTGTAGCGTCAATGTAGCCCGTCGTAGCGGCGTCTGAAGACGCGACGCTACAGCCGGCGACAGATACATCTGTTTATGGGCTCTGCTCGAAAACTGATGGCTACATCGCCGATGGTAGCGAGCTGTATCGGCGTGTAAAGAGGCAACGGAAGGGAACTCTGGACACCCGGGGCTGTAGCTGCAATGTAGCTAAGGCGTGACCCAGGCTCCGGGATACCGCGCCCCATCACCGATCATTGGAGGAAGCTCCTGCATGACGATTGGTAGTCGCTGCCTAGGGCGGCATATTTAAGGAGCTGACCAGTCACAACACACAATCGCTCGAGCGTGCTGGATGTCTCAGCCTCCTGCGATGCCTGGCCAATCATGATGATATTGCGCTGTCCTATCATCGTACGGACGGCTCGTAATCCAAGATTGTGGCACGCCTATGTGCTGTCCCTGCTGTACCAGGTCCGCCCATAGTAGCTTATTGTAGCGCTGTGTAAACGTGGTACGCTAAGCTACAGCTGGCTACTTGACACACCCGGCGATGTAGCTAGCTACAGATGTAGTGTGGCGTAGCGCACCTTATGGCGGCGTGTAAAGAGGGTGCGTTGACCGTTTGTAGCCGTTTGAGCGTGCTCGTGCACGTGAAGTAGCGGGATGTATCCAGCCTGCCGTCGCGGCGTGTAAAGGTACCATTAGGGCTTCCTTGATCTCATCCCACTCTCACTGCCGCTCATTAGGCTCATGAAACCTTGTGTTCACAGTTGGTTCACACAGCATTATCTGTCAAACCGGCCAGAGTGCACAGGATCATACCTTGATCCTGCATGTGACGCGCCCCGGCCATGAGGACCATGCCGGCGGTGCCTCACAATATATATATATATATACTCATTGAGTAGATAAATTTATCCATATTTGACTACTATCAAATGTTTTATTCACAAACACATCTACTATTCTTTATCTTCATATACAATCTGGGTGTAAAAACAAATTCTGCAGAGATTATTATTTCTTTGCTACTCTACTGGATTTTCTACTCTTTTGCAATAGGGAAGGTGGAACGCTTGACTCCCAGCAGGCATGTCTCCCACCACTAGGTGGAGCTTGCTGCATGTTTTATTCTCATTGTCTTCAATGCTACAGCCAATGTATAATGTACCGGTAATTATGACTCGTGTGAAACAAAGAAACAGAGGGTTTTTTCCCCAAAAATTATGAAGATAACAGCACAGAGTTTTGGACCAGTTTGCTATAACTACAACTATTACAGCACTGTGTTGTATATACAGGGCTGATTTTAGACAGAGTGGGGCCCTGGGCAAAAGTTTAAAGTGGGTCTCTAAATGCAAACATATTGCACCATCACAAGCAACCATTTAGGTTACATTTACATATACTGAGCTCAGGCTGGTAATTAGTGATTGACAATATTATGTCCTTTGGTACTTGTTTCCGGCCTCTTTGCACAGGCTGATGAAGAATGATGGGCACAGAAAAATCTATATTAGGCCCCTTTTACATCAGCGGTAATCGCTGATCGCGGCAGTTGCGGTGAAAAAAACGCAACTGCCGCGATTACCGCATAACGGCCGCACTTGCGGTTCACCTCCGGCAAGCCCCATGCAATGTCTATGGGGCTTGCGGCAGGTGCGGCAAATGCGGTACAGTTGCGGTTTCGGCACTTGTGGTAGATGCGGCCGTGAAAAAAACGCGGTATGCCGTGGTTTTCTCGCGGCCGCATCTGCGCAAGTGCCAAAATGCACTTGCCGCACCTGCCGCAAGCCCCATAGACATTGCATGGGACTTGCCGCAAGTGAACCGCAAGTGCGGCCGTTATTCGGTAATCGCGGCAGTTGCATTTTTTTCACCGCAACTGCCGTGATCAGCGATTACCGCTGATGTGAAAGCACCCTTAGATCAATCTGTCCCCTACAATATCATGTTATCATCAGCGCATCTATAGCTTGCATCAGGAAATGTGCTGCTGAGAACAATCATTCTTGTTCCGCCATATACAATTCAATCACCTGATCAGTGGCATAAGTTGAAGCTCATGGTTCCCGATGCGAAAGCTCCCATGGGGCCCCCAATTATTGCAAATCTTTAATACACTGTGTGCAGAATTATTAGGCAAGTTGTATTGTAGAGGATTATTTTTATTATTGATCAACAACTATGTTCTCAATCAACCCAAAAGACTCAAATATCAAAGCTTAATATTTTTGGAAGTTGGCGTGTTTTTTTTTTAGATTTGGCTATCTTAGGAGGATATCTGTTTGTGCAGGTAACTATTACTGTGCAGAATTATTAGGAAACGTAATAAAAACCAAATATATTCCCATCTCACTTGTTGATTTTCACCAGGTAAACCAATATAACTGCACAAAATTTAGATATAAACATTTCTGACATGCAAAAACAAAACCCAAAAAAATGAGTGACCAATATAGCTACCTTTCTTTATGATGACACTCAACAGCCTTCCATCCATAGATTCTATCAGTTGCATGATCTTCTTACGATCAACATTGCATGCAGCAGTCACCACAGCCTCCCAGACACTGTTCCAAGAGGTCCATAACATAGAAAAAGGAGTAAAGGCTTTGATTATAGTTTCAAATTTATTATTATTGCTGACAAAGGACAAAGACAAAGGGAAGGGAGATCTAAAGTGCTCACGTGCTTAGAGTCAGTAATTGGCTCATATAAAGTGCAGTTTACAGAATAGACAGCTCACAATTCATGTCTCATCCCCCTGATGAAGTGACCGTGACCCGCTGGTCACGAAACGCGTTGGGGTCCTCTGGTCCGGACCACCCCTCTCTCCCCCTTGTCTCCGTGCAGATGGCCAGTGACGGCCCTGGTAAATATGTGTATTTAGATTTCCCATAGACATGTACCTTCTCATGCCTATCATGAATAACCCTAACTGAGGTGTCTTGCTCTTATCCTGGATACTGGGGCCAATACAGGTGTATGTCTCTCTCCCCATGGGGGTCAGTATAGGATGTGGAACATGATATACTATGTCTATGTTACTTCTTCCTGTGACATGTAAAAAAGAGAGTTACAATATATCCCTGTGTAAACCTATTTGTATGTGGGTCTCTGCGAAGACACCAATATTTAAATGTAACGATGGGACATGAATTGTGAGCTGTCTATTCTGTAAACTGCACTTTATATGAGCCAATTACTGACTCTAAGCACGTGAGCACTTTAGATCTCCCTTCCCTTTGTCTTTGTCCTTTGTCAGCAATAATAATAAATTTGCAATAATCAAAGCCTTTACTCCTTTTTCTATGTTATGGAATTTTATTGGAGTAGCTTTTTGAAGTATGCCCCCTAATTTTAGTGTGGCCTACCTCTTATTATGGAACTTTGTTTAATAACTGTTCCGAGAGGTGTACTGTGTTTTCCCTCCCTGTAGATCTCACATAGCATGAGGAACCACAGCTTCTCTATGGGGTTCAGATCAGGTGAACAAAGGGGCCATGTCATTATTATTTCTTCTTTTAGACCTTTACTGGCCAGCCACGCTGTGGAGTAGTTGGATGCATGTGATGGAGCATTGTCCTGCATGAAAATCATGTTTTTCTTGAACGATACCGACTTATTCCTGTACCACTGCTTGAAGAAGTTGTCTTCCAGAAACTGGCAGTAGGTCTGGGAGTTGAGCTTCACTCCATCCTCAACCTGAAAAGTTCCCACAAGTTCATCTTTGATGATACCAACCCATACCAGTACCCCACCTCCACCATGCTGGCATCTGAGTCAGAGTGGAGCTCTGCCCTTTACTGATCCACCCTGTGGACCATCCATCTGGCCCATCAAGAGTCACTCTCATTTTATCAGTCCATAAAACCTTTGAAAAATCAGTCTTAGGATATTTCTTGGCTTGACGTTTTATCTTATGTTTCTTGTTCAAAGGTGGTCATTTTTCAGCCTTTCTTACCTTGGCCATGACCCTGAGTATAGCACACATTGTGCTTTTTGATACTCCAGTAACGTTGCAGCTCTGAAATATTGCAAAACTGGTGGCAACTGGCATCTTGGCAGCTTCACGCTTGATTTTCCTCAATTCCTGGGCAGTTATTTTGTGCCTTTTTTGCCCAACATGCTTCTTGCGACCCTGTTGGCTATTTGCTATGAAACGCTTGATTGTTCGGTGATCACACTTCAAAAGTTTGTCAATTTCAAGACTACTGCATCCCTCTGCAAGACATCTCACAATTTTGGACTTTCAGAGCCTGTCAAATCTCTCTTCTGATCTATTTTTCCAAAGGAAAGGAAGTTGCCTAATAATTAAGCACACCTTATATAGGGTGTTGATGTCATTACACCACACCCCTTCTCATTACAGAGATGCACATCACCTGATTTACCTAATTGGTAGTTGGCTCTAAAACCTATACAGCTTGGAGTAGGACAAAATGTATAAAAAGTATCATGTGACCAAAATACTCATTTCCCTAATAATTCTGCACATAGTGTAGTATTAGTCTTTTTCTATAGGCTAAAAGGACGTTTTGGGCCCCTTAGGCTCCAGGGCCCGGGTGCGATTGCAACCCCTGCATCTGTTGTAGTTACACCCTTGCACCCAATGTACGAGCAGTATTTTATTCGTTTGTTGGGCGATTGCCGACATGGTTACACTTATGAACTCATATCCGTGCATCCGAGATTTCTAAATGTGCTACATACACACAGTATGCACAGTATGTGTCACAAATATTGTATGTTGCACATACATCTGTATACAGTACACTAAGCACACATGCAGGTATACACTAAGCACACACAGTGATATGTATACAGACACACAAGCACACAAGCATATATACACCGAGCACACAAACATGTATACACAGAGTACATACACATATGTATACACACATAGCACACATGCATGTATACAGGGCACATACACAAATATGTATATACACAGAAAGCACACACGCATGTATACATTGAACACATGATTCATCCAGGGGTCTATGGGAACTCTGTACCCGGGCGTTAACTGTAAGGGGATGTCACTGGTTGCCTGCCCGGGGCCCGTAACCCTGGTAGTCAATTGTAAATTGGGAAAAGGGAATAAATGTCTCATGACGCCACCTGTGGTTTCTGGTGATGGCACCAGCGCTGCTGTGGGCCTCCAGGGATGATGAATGGGCAGCTGGATGGTATAGCTCCCCACAGATGGAGCAGAGTCCCCGGGGTTCTGATGAGGTGACAGGGATTGCACAGGGAAATGGCTAGGCAGCCAGGCCACTGCTACAGTCTCTAAGCTGGACAAGGTCAGGGTTGGAGAAATGGACACACACACTGGAAGATGTTTCTGTACCTCTAGTGGTGGTATTGAAGATACTGTCCAGGGAACACTCCGGTGATCGGGAAACACTTCGGGAGTGAGTATAAGGCCTCCTTGTTGCTTTTCCCTTAGTGAAGCCTCTGACCCATGTGAAACTAGGCCTGGCCTCCTCTGTGTCTCTGTCACCTCTGTTGTGTTGTGGGAAACCTCTGTGTGGACTACCGCTATTACTTCTCCTGCAATGCCTGGCTCCCTTCATGGTTGCAGTACAGGTGTCCGGGAAACTGGAGTCTCCTCAGTGAACCGGTGTTTCTGCTGGACTAGATGCTCTCCTGCAGACTCAGACTCGGGTGTCCGGGTTGCTTTCTGGGGTGAACCGATACGGCTCCTCTGCCACCAGTCTGCTGTTACTTTGCTCCTTCCTCCTTGCCTTTGACCTCACTCTTAGGCCCTCACACTGGCTAGGCTGGTTAACTGTCAACTGGCTCGGGCCTAGCGCAGCTCCGACAAACCAGGACATCTTCACAGTTCTCCTAGCGACTGCACACTCTGACTAACTCCGTCCCCAGCACCAGTATTTATAGGGGATCTTGCTTAAGGCAGCAAGTGGAGCTTCCCCTACAGGTCTGGGATGGAAGGTGTTGGGTGTATGTGGTACCTACTGTGGAAATCCATCGATGCTTCAGGTGGTTCTGTGGCTGCCTGTAATGGCAGGGTGCCACATTTCCCCCTAGTTAACATCAGTACTCCTGGACTGAGAAACATTTTCCAAAAAAACATATTCAACAATGATATTTACAATAACTGGTATTATGTACAGAGTCTGAAAGAAAAGGAAAAGTTTACAAAAACCACTGTTAAAAGGGTGAAAAACAAGGTGCAGTCCATACGACGCTAGTCCATCCGCCGCAGGCTGTAAAAAGTAATTTTTTGTCACAACCAGTCTTGTGACTATGGTCCTTTTTTTAACTGAAAACAGGGAAGAATCCGGGGAAAATGTCGTTAAGAGTCTTTACAGCAAGTCTCTGTAAGCTCCGGGTTAAAAGGGTTTCATAGTCTTTTAAAGTCCTTTAAAGGGAACCTGTCACCTGGATCTAAGCCCCTACACTATCACTACCTGTCCCTGCAGCTTCCTAGCTGCTCCCTATCTATCCCTCTCTGAGCTAAATCTGCCCTATAAAACTGCAGAAAAATAACTTATAACTTACAGAAGTCCCTGAGGCTGGGGACTGAGAAGGCGGCGCCAGGCTCCATTCAGCCCCTCCTCCATGCAGCAGCACACGCCCCGCAGGGCGGCGTTATTCTTTCTTCATCGCCGCCTCCTCCATTTGGAATCTCCTGCCTGCTTTACACCTATCATGTTATGGTGATGCGACCTCGATGTGTCCCCTGACTGAGACACAGCATATGGGAGATTGTATCTTCTGCTCAGTAGCAGCACACACAGGGTGAGCTGCTACTGGAGCCAAGTGCTGATTGAAATCACTGACCCCCAGGTGTGCGGGTGAATAGGAGATGATATGTGCTGCCCTGGGCTGTGGGGAGGGGTGGAGTGTGTCAGGACAGCAGCAGGAGCTGCTGGGATTGTATGAGGTTCTACTCGGCTGTGCCCCGGTGTAACAGGCCAGACTAACCCCCCCGACCAGAATATACTCGGGGTTAAAGTGGCCTAGGCCAGATTATACCCCTCCGTATACCACAGCAGCTGTAGATCAGGGCTCCAAGTAACACATGGGGGCCCGAGGCAGCACAAAGTGGCCCCAGGCAGCAGAAAGTGGCCCTACGCAACATACAGGGGCCCCAGGCAGTGCTAGGGCCCCAGGCAGTGCTAGGGGCCCCAGGCAGTGCACAGGGCCCCAGGCAGCACAAAGTGGCCCCAAGCAGCACACAGGGGCCCCAGGCAGTACTAGGGGCCACAAGCTACACACAGGATTCCAGGCTACACACAGGGGCCCCATGCAGCATACAAGGACCCCAGGCAGTGCACGGGGCCCCAGGGAGTGCACGGGGCCCCAGGGAGTGCACGGGGCCCCAGGGAGTGCACGGGGCCCCAGGCAGCACAAAGTGGCCCCAGGCAGCACAAAGTGGCCCCAGGCAACATACAGGGGCCCCAGGCAACATACAGGGGCCCCAGGCTACACACAGGGTCCCAGGCTACATACAGGGGCCCCATGCAGCATACAAGGGCCCCAGGCAGTATAAAGGGGTCCCAGGCAGCGCATGTGGGTCAGAGGCAGCACACAGGGGCCCCAGGCAGCACAAAGTGGCCCCAGGTGGCCCACTGCCTGGGGCCCCTGTATATTGCCTGTAGTCACTTTGTGCTGCCTGGGGCCCCTGGTACTGCCTGGGGCCCCTGTATGTTGCCTGGGGCCACTTTGTGCTGCCTGGGGCCACTTTGTGCTGCCTGGGGCCTGTGCACTGCCTGGGGCCCCGTGCACTCCCTGGGGCCCCGTGCACTGCCTGGGGTCCTTGTATGCTGCATGGGGCCCCTGTGTGTAGCCTGGGATCCTGTGTGTAGCTTGTGGCCCCTAGTACTGCCTGGGGCCACTTTGTGCTGCCTGGGGCCACTTTGTGCTGCCTGGGGCCTGTGCACTGCCTGGGGCCCCGTGCACTGCCTGGGGCCCCGTGCACTCCCTGGGGCCCCTGTATGTTGCGTAGGGCCACTTTCTGCTGCCTGGGGCCACTTTGTGCTGCCTCGGGCCCCCATGTGTTACTTGGAGCCCTAATCTACAGCTGCTGTGGTATACGGAGGGGTATAATCTGGCCTAGGCCACTTTAACCCCGAGTATATTCTGGTCGGGGGGGTTAGTCTGGCCTGTTACACCGGGGCACAGCCGAGTAGAACCTCATACAATCCCAGCAGCTCCTGCTGCTGTCCTGACACACTCCACCCCCTCCCCACAGCCCAGGGCAGCACATATCTCCTATTCACCTGCACACCTGGGGGTCAGTGCTTTCAATCAGCACTTAGCTCCAGTAGCAGCTCACCCTGTGTGTGCTGCTACCGAGCAGAAGATACAATCTCCCATATGCTGTGTCTCAGTCAGGGGACACATCGAGGTCGCATCACCACAACATGATGTGTAAAGCAGGTGGGAGATTCCAAATGGAGGAGGCGGCGATGAAGAAAGAATAACGCCGCCCAGCGGGGCGTGTGCTGCTGCATCGAGGAGGGGCAGAATGGAGCCTGGCGCCGCCTTCTCAGTCCCCAGCCTCAGGGACTGCTGTAAGTTATAAGTTATTTTTCTGCAGTTTTATAGGGCGGATTTAGCTCAGAGAGGGATAGATAGGGAGCAGCTAGGAAGGTGCAGGGACAGGTAGTGATAGTGTAGGGGCTTAGATCCAGGTGACAGGTTCCCTTTAAAGTGAAGTAAGTCCATTACACATATATATAACCAAACAGGTTTCTCGGCTTAGGAGACCTGGTATCTACTCTCCACCCCAGGCACTTTCTGTTCCTAACTTAATGTGCGTGGGGCTGGGCCCAGTTCCTCCACCCTTCTGTACACTACTATTTACATTTTAATGTACATGCTGTTCCTTATTTACATGTTACCCTTGTTACAATTTATACTTTACACATATTACACCCATTCTCCATACCTGGACAGGGGTTGACCCTGGTTACTACGACTAGATCTAAGTAGTGTTGGTGTCTCAGGTGGTGTATCTGTGTTTTGGTTTGCTCTATGTGTGATAGGCAAGTTGGGTAACTGTCTGCGCGGCCTTAGTCTCACTACAGGTCTGGCAGTTTCACTGATTGCTGGATCCTCTGGTTCTATTACAACGGCGATTCTTCTGGGATTTGGACAGGTACTTCTGGAACTCTAGCAGTTTCTTCCAGTATTCTTTGTCCTTCTTGAGGTTGATAAAAGTGGATTACTGGTACAATTACTGCTCCCTCACATTGGGGCCAATCCTTTGTAAAGTGTCCAAGTATTGAACAAATTACTTTTTCTTTTGGTTCACTTTGGGCTATACAAGGTATTTTTTCTTCTTGTTCTTTTTGTATCCTAAGTTGTTCTGGACAAGTTTTTAAGTGGTCTCTTGATACTGTAGCAGTGGTTTTACCTCCATCCTTACTGATTAAACAGGTTTTGCTGTTGTCAAAGTTGGAGTCTAACACAGTATAAGGCTCTTTCTCCCACTGATCATCAAGTTTATGATGTCTTCTTTTTATTTTAAGTACAAGTTCTCCAGGTACTAAAGGTTCAGCTTGCACACTTTTGTTGTAATCTTTTTCCTGTTTTTCTCTGATCTTGTTCAGGGTATCTGCTACACAGGCTTGAATCAATTTGTACTGTTCTTGGCGAGTTGTATTCCAATTTACACTAGATGTTGTTTCTGCATCTGGTACTACAACTCCCATGTCCAAGTCAACTGGTAATCTTCCAGGGCGTTTTCTCATTAGATAAGCTGGTATGCAATTGGTGGAACTCACTGGTATGTTGCTGTACATGTCCACTAAATCAGGCAATTTGTCAGGCCACTGCTTCCTTTCTTCCAAGGGCAATGTCTTCAACATGTCTATAACTATGTTGTTCATCTTTTCACACATGCCGTTTGTTTGTGGATGGTAAGGTGTGGTCCTAATCTTCTTGCACCCATATAAATGACAAAATTCTTGAAAGATTTCAGCTTCAAATGCAGAACCTCTATCATTCAACACCTGTTCTGGATACCCGTGTGGTCTACAGAAGTAGGTTTGAAAGGTTTTTGCGGCTATTTAGCTGTCAAGTCCTTCACTGGAGTAACCACCAGGATTCTTGAGTAGTGGTCTACCATTGTCAATGCGTAGCTGTAACCTGATCTGCTTGGTGTTAATATTACTTGATCTAAGGCTACTATTTGAAGCGGTTGCGTGGTAACAGTTGGCTGGAGTGGTGCTCATTGACTCTCTTGATCTTTTCTCCTCAAGTTGCATGGTCCACATTTCCTACACCATCTTTCTATGGATCCTCTCATGCCAACCCAGTAGAATCTGTCTTTCAACAGCATCTCGAGCTTCTTCCATCCGAAGTATCCTGCTTGGTTGTGGTGTGCATTCAACACTATTTGGACATCCTTCCTAGGTATTATTATTATTTGCCAGACCATCTCATGGGTTCTGGGATTGATGTACCGTCTGCATAATTTCTCTTGGTTGATAAACAGTTTGCTTCTCTCATTCCATAGGTGTTTTGCCTCTGGTGGAGCATCTCGAACAAGACAGGAAGACTCTTGGGTTATCAGCCCTTTAACCAAACTGATAGCCCGGTCACTGTCTTGGGACTCCTTCCAACCATAGTGAGGTAATGGATTTACTGTTTTCTCGGGAATATTCTAGAGGCTTGCTGACATTGGGATGCCCTGTGGCGATGGAAGGCGGGTAGCTGTACTTCTTCTAGCTTGACCACAACTTCTCCCATATTTGACAGGTGAGACATCCTTGATAAGGCATCAGTGGTGGCATTGTTATGGCCAGCCCGGTACTTGATGGTAAACTGGTAATTTGACAATGTGGCCATCCAGCTTTATTCCATGACACCTAACTTTGCAGTTTCCAGGTGTGTTAAAGGATTATTATCCGTGAAGGCGGTGAAGTTTGCAGATGCCAGGTAATGCTTGAACCGTTCTGTGATGGCCCAGACCAAGGCCAAGAACTCCAACTTGAACGAACTGTAGTTCTCGGGAATCCTTTCTGTAGGGCGAAGCTTCCTGCTGGTATAGGCAATCACTCTTTCTCTGCCATTTTGCTTCTGCGCTAAGACAGCTCCTAACCCCACATTGCTGGCATTGGTGTACAGCAGAAACGGTTGGTTGTAGTCAGTGTAAGCCAGGATCTCTTCACCAGTCAGGGCCTTTTTATTTGCTTGAAGGACTCCTCTTGTTCTTTTCCCCACTCGAATGGAGGACCTCTTGACTTGCCTTTCTTGGGCTGACCTACCAGTAAGGTAGGGCTGCTTTCTTAGTGTACTCCTTGATAATCTCCTGGAGTATCCCACCAGTCCCAGGAACTGACGTACCTCTCTGATGCTCCTTGGTTCTGGCCATTCTCTGATTACGGTTACCTTATCCGGTGTGGTGCCACTCCTTCTGAACTGACCACATGACCTAGATCCTAAACCTTTGGCTTTCGTAGATGGCATTTGGATGGCTTTAGTTTCATCCCATACTTGGATAATGCTTCAAATACTTCTGCCAGGTGTTTCAGGTGTTCTTCATAGGTTTTAGAGTACACTATGACATTGTCTAGAGATTAAAGAACAATAAAACAACCTAGATGTTATGACCAACATTACTGTTGTAATAAACATTAACCACTAAAGTGTATACAGGGATGGGCAATCGCAACCTTAACCACACAAAACCAAAGAAAAAGATGACATTTTAGCCCAATAAATGGAGAGTGCAAATTTATTAATAATTGATCAAGTGGATCACAGAGGGGACATATTAGAAATAGATAGTTGGTATTGGATTACAGAATATGCACTCTACATCAATCAGCAATATTCATCTCTATACATAATCTGCAGTTTTGGGCTTCCGGCCACTGTGCCGCTATCACGCGCCCTGCGAACGATGGAGCGCATGCGCCATCGCGAGCCGCTGGCCGGAAGCCCAAAAATACTGACGCTGGAGACCACACTCCATCACACCCCAAACACTGCCCCCTCCACACACAGCCCGCCGCTCACCCGCCACATCTTCCTGCTCCCCTGCCGCTCACCGCCACATTCCGTCACAGCGGCGCCGGAGTTAACAAAGCACGCATTGTGCTTATAGCACCTTGCATGATGTCACAATTACATCAGCGTTCGGCGCTCTGATTGGCCCGCTTCCGGCCATGTGATATGTCACATGACCGCGAGCGCCCCAATCACACCGCCGAATGCTGATGTCATTCTGACATCATGCAAGGTCCTATCAGCACAATGGCTGATACTACTCCCAGCAGCGAGCGCTCGCGGAGGGTAATATAAGCCTTTAACACCCTACTGCATCCTCACACCCTCCTCCAGCCTCACAGCCTCCTCCAGCCTCACAGCCTCCCCCCTACTGCCTCCTCCAGCCTCACAGCCTCCTCCAGCCTCACAGCCTCCTCCAGCCTCACTGCCTCCTCCAGCCTCAAAGCCTCCTCCTGCCTCACTAGCCTCCTCCAGCCTCACAGCCCTCCTCCAGCCTCACAGCCTCACTGCCTCCTCCAGCCTCACATGCCTCCTCCAGCCTCACCCTCACGCCTCCTCCAGCCTCACAGCCTCCTCCTGCCTCACAGCCTCCTCCAGCCTCACAGCCTCCTCCTGCCTCACAGCCTCCCCCAGCCTCACTGCCTCCTCCCTCCCCACAGCCTCCTCATCCTCACTGCCTCCTCCAGCCTCACAGCCTCCTCCAGCCTCACTGCCTCCTCTCACCTCACAGCCTCCTCCTGCCTCACAGCCTCCTCCAGCCTCACTGCCCTCAGCCTCACAGCCTCCAGCCTCCTCCCCCATGCCTCACAGCCTCCTCCAGCCTCACAGCCTCCTCCAGCCTCACAGCTCCTCCATCCTCACAGCCTCCTCCATCCTCACAGCGTCCTCCAGCCTCACAGCCTCCTCCATCCTCACTGCCTCTCCATCCTCACAGTCCTCCATCTCACAGCCTCCTCCATTCCTCACAGCCTCCCCATCCTCACAGCCTCCTCCATCCTCACAGCCTCCCCATCCTCACAGCCTCCTCCACCTCACAGCCTCCTCCATCCTCACAGCCTCCTCCACCTCACAGCCTCCTCCAGCCTCACAGCCTCCTCCAGCCTCACAGCCTCTCCTAGCCTCACAGCCTCCTCCATCCTCACAGCCTCCTCCAGCCTCACAGCCTCCTCCAGCCTCACAGCCTCCTCCGCCTCACAGCCTCCTCCTGCCTCACATGCCTCCTCCATCCTCACAGCCTCCTCCAGCCTCACAGCTCCTCCAGCCTCACATGCCTCCTCCACCTCACAGCCTCCTCCAGCCTCACTCCCTCCTCCATCCTCACAGCCTCCTCCAGCCTCACTGCCTCCTCCAGTCCTCACAGCTCCTCCATCCTCACAGCTCCTCCATCCTCACAGCGTCCTCCATCCTCACCAGCCTCCTCCTTCCTCACAGCTCCCCATCCTCACAGACTCCTCCATCCTCACAGCCTCCTCCATCCTCACTGCTCCTCCATCCTCACACCCTCCCCATCCTCACAGCCTCCTCCAGCCTCACAGCCTCCCCATCCTCACAGCCTCCTCCAGCCTCACAGCCTCCTCCATCCTCACAGCCTCCTCCAGCCTCACACCCTCCTCCAGCCTCACAGCCTCCTCTATCCTCACAGCCTCACAGCCTCCTTCAGCCTCACAACCTCCTCTATCCTCACAGCCTCCTCTATCCTCACAGCCTCCTCCAGCCTCACAACCTCCTCTATCCTCACAGCCTCCTCTATCCTCACAGCCTCCTCCTGCCTCACAGCCTCCTCCATCCTCACAGCCTCCTCCATCCTCACAGCCTCCCCATCCTCACAGCCTCCTCCAGCCTCACAGCCTCCCCATCCTCACATCCTCCTCCAGCCTCACAGCCCCCTCCATCCTCACAGCCTCCTCCATCCTCACAGCCTCCTCCAGCCTCACACCCTCCTCCAGCCTCACAGCCTTCTCTATCCTCACAGCCTCCTCCAGCCTCACAGCCTCCTCTATCCTCACAGCATCCTCCAGCCTCACAGCCTCCTTCAGCCTCACAACCTCCTCTATCCTCACAGCCTCCTCTATCCTCACAGCCTCCTCCAGCGTCACAGCCTCCTCCAGCCTCACAACCTCCTCTATCCTCACAGCCTCCTCCTGCCTCACAGCCTCCTTCTGCCTCACAGCCTCCTCCATCCTCACAGCCTCCTCCATCCTCACAGCCTCCTCCATCTTCACAGCCTCCCTATCTTCACAGCCTCCTCCATGCTCACAGCCTCCTCCATCCCCTCTGCCTCCTCCATCCTCTCAGCCTCCTCCATCCTCAGCTGCACTACCTCACACTGCTGCCATCCTGCCAACCGTCGGCCCCGCTTCATCGCGACCGTCCTCGCGCCCTCAGCGAGGTCCACGCTGCCTGGATGCCGGCGGTGGCTTCTGCCCCTCACCACTCTCTCACTGCTGGGGCCTCCGTGTCGCCATGCTGGTGGAGTAGCGGTCTACGGGCTGTGGCCGGATGCCGGGAGCCAGTGACGTCGCCCTGTGGGCGGCGGCGGCCAATGGGAGTGAGCGGACCGTGTCAGCCTGCAAAGCCCCTTCACCCTCACCTCTCCTCACCCCTCACCCTCACCTCTCCTCACCCCTCCACCCTCGCCTCTCCTCACCCCTCCACCCTCACCTCTCTTCACCCCTCCTGCCTCACCTCTCCTCACCCCTCCAGCCTCTGCTCTCCTCACCCCTCCAGCCTCTGCTCTCCTCACCCTCCAGCCTCCCGCCACATCATACTCTGCTATCCACAGAGCCCCCTCTATACTCTGATACCCACAGAGCCGCCTGTATACTCTGCTAACCACAGAACCCCATGTATACTCTGCTAGCCACTCACCCGCCTGTATACACACAATTCATTTCACCGCAATTGCATCGGGCCTTTTTACTAGTATTGAAATAACAAGTACTTATATACATATAAGACTCTAAATTGCTATTTATGAAATTGCACCTTCAATTGGTTGTATATATTTTCTTTATGGCAGGGAACCTCAGGCCCCAGGGCCGAATGCGGCCCTCGATTACTTTTTTGCGGCCCCCGGGCAAATTCCTCAGGACCGCAGTGCTCAGGCTGGCAGACGCATTTTGCCGATTGGCTGCCTTTTAAAGCCAGCTCTCCAGTGATCTCTAAATCCCAGCCTCACCCACCCCAGTGAGGTATATGATCAGAACCTCTCCTGTGATGTCTAGGGCTCTAGCAAACCTGGAAAAGCAGTTGAGAACCCATGATCAATATCACCCACGCCAAAGAGAAGCAGCCAGGCCCGCCAATAAGGCCTTAAAGGCCATACAGCTGTATGGGGCCCGAAGAAAAGTGGAGGGTGCGTGGCCACATACAAACAGCAGGGGGGGCCCGGGCGCGCTGGCTGTGGGCGGGGCCATTTGGAGCAATGAGGCCCGCCCATTTGGCCAGCAGCAGCAGTGGCACAGTCACTAGACAGTGACTACACAGTAGTTCATACGCGCCGGCGCGCCGCTGCCTGCGCTGCGCAGCTGACCTGACGAGTCTCGTCGTGTCGTCGTCATCAGCATCACACCAGCCAGGGGCGGGGCGGGGCCGTCCGTCATACTCAAACACACACAGGCTGGGGCTGGCTGGGCAGGCCAGCAAGCACAGGGAACCGCCCAGCCGCCGCCCGGCGGCCCGCCCATCCATGCTCACCCCGCCCCCGGGCCCAGAGGCCTCAATGCACAGGGCCCAGGGAACCGCCCAGCCGCCGCCCGGGCCCGCCCAGCCACTATTATCCTGTGGGGGCCCGGCCCGCCCACACCATGCCTTGAAGCACAGAGGGCTCGCCCAGCCTCTATTAGCCTGTGGGGGCCCGGCACACCCATCCCAGGCCTCAATGCACAGGGCCCAGGGAACTGCCCAGCCTCTATTAGCCTGTGGGGGCCCGGGATCCCCCCCATTGTTCTCCACCTGCAGAGCAGCACGCTACATAGCTGCTGTGTTCTTACAGGACCTGTGATGACGTCACTTGGAGGGGAGGAGTCAGGGGTCACATGATCAGCTCCTCAGTTGTCATGGTGCTGGATGAGGTAAAGTGTATCTGTGGTCAGGATGGATTTACAGTGTGGATGTAGCAGAGCCGAATGTATACAAGGTGTATGAAGCGGAGCCACGTATGTATGAGGTGTACGGAGTGGAGCCGTGTGCGTATGAGGTGTATGGAGCGGAGCCACATGTGTACAAGGTGTACGGAGTGGAACAACGTGTATGAGGTGTACGGAGCTGAGCTGCGTGCGTATGAGGTGTACGGAGCTGAGCTGCGTGCGTACGAGGTGCACGGAGCTGAGCCGCGTGCGTACAAGGTGTACGGAGCTGAGCTGCGTGCGTACGAGGTGTACGGAGCTGAGCTGCGTGCGTATGAGGTGTACGGAGCTGAGCTGCGTGCGTATGAGGTGCACGGAGCTGAGCCGCGTGCGTATGAGGTGTACGGAGCTGAGCCGCGTGCGTACGAGGTGTACGGAGCTGAGCTGCGTGCGTATGAGGTGTACGGAGCTGAGCCGCGTGCGTACGAGGTGTACGGAGCTGAGCCGCGTGCGTACGAGGTGCACGGAGCTGAGCTGCGTGCGTACGAGGTGCACGGAGCTGAGCCGCGTGCGTACAAGGTGTACGGAGCTGAGCTGCGTGCGTACGAGGTGTACAGAGCTGAGCTGCGTGCGTATGAGGTGTACGGAGCTGAGCTGCGTGCGTATGAGGTGCACGGAGCTGAGCCGCGTGCGTATGAGGTGTACGGAGCTGAGCCGCGTGCGTACGAGGTGTACGGAGCTGAGCTGCGTGCGTATGAGGTGTACGGAGCTGAGCCACGTGCGTATGAGGTGTACGGAGCTGAGCCGCGTGCGTACGAGGTGTACGGAGCTGAGCCGCGTGCGTACGAGGTGTACGGAGCTGAGCTGCGTGCGTATGAGGTGTACGGAGCTGAGCCACGTGCGTATGAGGTGTACGGAGCTGAGCCGCGTGCGTACGAGGTGTGTGTACCAGTGGTAACACCCAGCAGATGCCGCTCCCACTCTTATAGTCTCGGCTGCCTTTGCCGGCAGCATTCTTCTCCAGAGTCTCTGATAATAATAAGTAATCGAGATCCGCTGCCATTTTCTGGAAGCTTGTGACCCCTGGCTCCAGAGCTCACTTCACCCCCTCAATGGGTGGAGGGCCCGGGGAGAGACCATACATCTCTGTGGCTCCTGCAGAGCTCAGCTCACCCCCAGTCTGTGTCCCCTAGCCCTCTGCAGTGCTTTATATACTCTTTGTCCTGTATATTGTATATACCGTATATACTCGTGTATAAGCCGACCCGTGTATAAGCCGACCCCCCTACTTTTGCCCCCAAAACCTGGGAAAACCTATTGACTCGTGTATAAGCCGAGGGTGGACCCCAGCACAGGTATACAGCCCCCAGCAGTGTAGTATACAGCAGCCTCCCCAGTGGTAATATACAGCAGTCTCCCCCTGTGGTAGTATACAGCAGTCTCCCCCTGTGGTAGTATACAGCAGTCTCCCCCTGTGGTAGTATACAGCAGTCTCCCCCTGTGGTAGTATACAGCAGTCTCCCCCTGTGGTAGTATACAGCAGTCTCCCTCTGCGGTAGTATACAGCAGCCTCCCCCTGTGGTAGTATACAGCAGCCTCCCCCTGTGGTAGTATACAGCAGCCTCCCCCTGTGGTAGTATACAGCAGCCTTCCCCTGTGGTAGTATACAGCAGCCTCCCCCTGTGGTAGTATACAGCAGCCTCCCCCTGTGGTAGTATACAGCAGCCTCCCCCTGTGGTAGTATACAGCAGCCTCCCCCTGTGGTAGTATACAGCAGCCTCCCCTGTGGTAGTATACAGCAGCCTCCCCCTGTGGTAGTATACAGCAGCCTCCCCTGTGGTAGTATACAGCAGCCTCCCCAGTGGTAGTATACAGCAGCCTCCCCCTGTGGTAGTATACAGCAGCCTCCCCCTGTGGTAGTATACAGCAGCCTCCCCAGTGGTAGTATACAGCAGCCTCCCTAGTGGTTTATACAGGCCCCTGCTCTCCCCCCCCCATGGTATATACAGACCCCCGCTCCCCCCCCCCCGATGTATATACAGACCCCCGCTCCCCCCCTCGTGGTATATACAGGCCCCCACTCCCCCCAGTAGTATATACAGGCCCCCACTCCCCCCAGTAGTATATACAGACCCCTGCTCCCCCCCTCGTGGTATATACAGGCCCCCACTCCCCCCAGTAGTATATACAGACCCCCGCTCCCCCCCTCGTGGTATATACATGCCCCCACTCCCCCAGTAGTATATACAGGCCCCCTGCAGTAAATACAGGCCCCCCCGCTCCCCCCCTCGTGGTATATACAGGCCCCCACTCCCCCAGTAGTATATACAGGCCCCCCGCGGTAAATACAGGCCCCCCCGCTCCCCCCTCGTGGTATATACAGGCCCCCACTCCTCCAGTAGTATATACAGGTCCCCCGCGGTAAATACAGGCCCCCCCGCTCTCCCCCTCGTGGTATATACAGGCCCCCACTCCCCCAGTAGTATATACAGGTCCTCCGCGGTAAATACAGGCCCCCCCGCTCCCCCCCTCGTGGTATATACAGGCCCCCACTCCCCCAGTAGTATATACAGGCCCCCCGCGGACCCGCGGTAAATACAGGCCCCCCCGTTTCCCCCCCGTGGTATATACATGCCCCCGGTAGATGCCGCACACCTGTAAAAGAATCGCTTTCATACTTACCCTCCTCACTGTCATCGCGCGTCCTCCATCCAGTCTCCTTCCTGCTTCTACCCGGTCATGTGACCGCGCAGAAACAATGACGTTATTTTGGATGCGCCGGCCGCCTGGTAGAAGCGGGAATGAGACCGGAGGAGCGCGATGACAGTGAGGAGGGTAAGTATGAAAGCGATTCTTTTACAGGTGTGCGGCATCTACCGGGGGCATGTATATACCACGGGGGGAAACGGGGGGGGCCTGTATTTACCGCGGGGGGCCTGTATATACTACTGGGGGAGTGGGGGCCTGTATATTCCACGAGGGGGGGGAGCGGGGGTCTTTATATACAACGGGGGGAGAGCGGGGGTCTGTATATACCACGGGGGGATAGCGGGGGCCTGTATTTACCACGGGGGGGGGGGGAGCGGGGGCCTGTATTTACCACGGCGGGGGGAGGGCAATGTAATATGCACAGCTCCCCCTGCCGCTGATGGACAGGGGGATGCAGTGCATATTGCATTGCACTAATGAGCGGCCCCACGTGACCGGGCGCTCATATTACAGCCTCCCCCCGCCTGCTCCAGCCCCCGGACACCAGCCCCCCCACACGCAGCCGTATAGTGACTCGTGTATAAGCCGAGGGGGGGACTTTTCAGCACATTTTTTGTGCTGAAGAACTCGGCTTATACACGAGTATATACGGTATAACAATTTCCTATGTCATGTATTTGATTTACCAAACTTATTGTCACAGAGTCGACTGCGCTCCAGACCAACACAAGCCTGGAAGATCAGATATCACCGAACATCGCAGGACACAGAGGAGCAGCTGCAGCCATCAAATTAGGTGAGGTAATTAATTTAATGTAGCCGGTAATTTTCATGGTGATGTGCGGCCCCTAAATGACAGTAGAAATTTCCAAATGTCCCTCCAGCAGCAAAAAGGCACCCCACCCTGTACAAGGTGATGAATAACAGCACCAGTGTTATTCTGCCTCATGTGGCATTTATTGTTCACATCCCTCCACAGCTCTGATAAAGAACAATGTATAGAAAGAGATTAATGAGTGATTGGCGAGGACGTGGTGCAGAAAGGGAGTTTTTCCAATAGTGGGTGGTGAAACTATGGAAGGTTTGATGGGTGGAGGTGGAGCGTGGGTGGAGGCGGAACCTGGATGGAGGCGGAGCTTTGTGGAGGCGGAGTTGGGGTGGAGTCTCAGGGGGGCCCCAAAATTTTGCTAGTAAGGGGCCCCAAAATTTCTAGTGGCGGCCCTGGAAGCAGCACCCGCCACCACAGTAGGGGTGAGTTGATTGTTTAACCAAATATAGTGGGTGATTTTCAAGTTGATAATTTTGTACTACCACCGAAGGATTGTAGAAATCTTCAAATGGCACTTGGCAGAAAAATGGTTCCTCGCCCCTGCTCTACGGTATACTAAAAACAGAAGTAATGTACATGTATTATGGCCATACTCTGGGAGGAACCAGTTATAGTCTCAGACAGGATGTACAATAATAGCCTGTGCCAAAATTTAGTGGCAGTATTGTCAATTTGTGATACTTGTTCAGTGGGCTAAATACTTTATATCTAAGGCTACTTTAATAGCATTGACTATTTTAGCCATTACACTGTATATAGATCAGTGAGGTGTATGGTTATGCCCTGAGACTGTGATGATAACATTGTCTGTATTAAACCCTACAGTGCCACCACTAGTAATATTTATTTGTGGTCAAAATGATTGTTTAAATGATCATAACTATCGGATACATATGTAAGACATCTGAAGGTGCACAGCAATGATAAATTGGTAAACTAAGCACCTTAATAGTCTTTGACAATATCAATCCCTGTGATTTGTGTATACTATTAGATGTACAATAATACAATGTAAGATGTGCAATAATATACAGTGCCTACAAGTAGTATTCAACCCCCTGCAGATTTAGCTGGTTTGATAAGATGCCAATAAGTTAGAGCCTTCAAACTGCAAACGAGAGTAGGATTTATTAACAGAAGCATAAATCTTACAAACCAAAAAGTTATGTTGCTCAGTTGAATTTTTATAAATTTTAAACATAAAAGTGTGGGTCAATTATTATTCAACCACTATGTTTAATATTTTGTGGAATAACCCTTGTTTGCAATTACAGCTAATAATCGTCTTTTATAAGACCTGATCAGGCCGGCACATGTCTCTGGAGTTATCTTGGCCCACTCCTCCATGCAGATCTTCTCCAAGTTATCTAGGTTCTTTGGGTGTCTCATGAGGACTTTAATCTTGAGCTCCTTTCACAAGTTTTCAATTGGGTTAAGGTCAGGAGACGGACTAGGCCACTCCAACACCTTGATTTTTTCCCTCTTGAACCAGGCCTTGGTTTTCTTGGCTGTGTGCTTTGGGTCGTTGTCTTGTTGGAAGATGAAATTACGACCCATCTTAAGATCCTTGATGGAGGAGCGGAGGTTCTTGGCCAAAATCTCCAGGTAGGCCGTGCTATCCATCTTCCCATGGATGCGGACCAGATGGCCAGGCCCCTTGGCTGAGAAACAGCCCCACAGCATGATGCTGCCACCACCATGCTTGACTGTAGGGATGGTATTCTTGGGGTCATATGCAGTGCCATCCAGTCTCCAAAAGTCACGTGTGTGGTTGGCACCAAAGATCTCGATCTTGGTCTCATCAGACCATAGAACCTTGAACCAGTCTGTCTCAGAGTCCTCCAAGTGATCATGAGCAAACTGTAAATGAGCCTTGACATGACGCTTTGAAAGTAAAGGTACCTTACGGGCTCGTCTGGAACGGAGACCATTGCGGTGGAGTACATTACTTATGGTATTGACTGAAACCAATGTCCCCACTGCCATGAGATCTTCCCGGAGCTCCTTCCTTGTTGTCCTTGGGTTAGCCTTGACTCTTCAGACAAGCCTGGCCTCGGCACGGGAGGAAACTTTCAAAGACTGTCCAGGCCGTGGAAGGCTAACAGTAGTTCCATAAGCCTTCCACTTCCGGATGATGCTCCCAACAGTGGAGACAGGTAGGACCAACTCCTTGGAAAGGGTTTTGTACCCCTTGCCAGCCTTGTGACCCTCCACGATCTTGTCTCTGATGGCCTTGGAATGCTCCTTTGTCTTTCCATGTTGACCATGTATGAGTGCTGTTCACAAGTTTGGGGAGGGTCTTAAATAGTCAGAAAAGGCTGGCAAAAGAGATAATTAATCCACACATGTGAAGCTCATTGTTATTTGTGCCTGAACTACTTCTTAATACTTTAGGGGGACCAAACAGAATTCTGGTGGTTTGAGGGGTTGAATAATAAATGGCCCTCTGAATTAACTTTTAACGCTTTAAAAAAAAAAATAAAAAAAAAAAAATTTTTTTGTGGCACTGCATTTCCCACTTCCAGGCTGATCTACAGTCCAAATGTCACAATGCCAAGTTAATTCTGCATGTGTCAACCAGCTAAATCTGCAGGGGGTTGAATACTACTTGTAGGCACTGTATATCAGCACCAGGCACTTATGGGATTGAAATCATTATAGTGTTTTTAGTATACCATAGAGCAACTATATACAACCAATTGAAGGTGCAATTTAATAAACAGCAATTTAGAGTCTTATATGTTTATGAGTACCGTACTTGTTATGTCAATATGAATATTGCTGATTGATGTACAGTGCATATTCTGTAGTCCAATACCAACTGTCTATTTCTAATATGTTCCCTCTGTGATCCACTTGATCAATTATTAATAAATTTGCACTCTCCATATATTGGGCTAAAACGTCGTCTTTTTCTTTGGTTTTGTATAACATCGTCTAGGTAGAGTAGGACAGTTTAAAAATTTCGGTGCCCCAGGCAACACTCCATCAGCCTCTGGAACATTCCGGGTGCATTACATAGTCCGAATGGCATGCTGTTAAATTCACACAGACCCATGAGTGTAGTAAATGCCATCTTCTCCCGGTCTTCTTCTGCAACGGAGACCAGCCAATACCAACTAGTGAGATCTAGGGTTGAAAAGTAATTAGTAGACTTTAATGCAGCAAGTGACTCTTCTATGTGGGGTAATGGGTAGGCATCTTTATGCGATTTATCTGCCTATAGTCAATACACATTCTCATGCTGCCATCCTTCTTTTTGACCAGGACTAGTGGAGCTGCCCAGGGACAACTATCACTTATGACCCATGCGTCCTTCATGTCCTGTAACATCTCTTTGGCATGCTGATAATGAGCTGGTGGAACAGGTCTGTATCGCTCTTTGATTGGTGGATGTGTACCTGTTGGTATATAATGGTGTACCCCTTTAATCCTACCAAATTCGAGCGGATGCTTACTGAATACCCGTTCATATTCTTGGACTACCCGATAGACACCATGCTTTTTATGGGCAGGAGTGGAGTCAGTCCCTACATGCAGTTCCTGACACCAGTCCTCCAGCTGTCCCTTGGAATTGTTATCCGCCACCGAGTCTGGTGGGGTCAAGGGTTCCACTGCTTGTATAGCGTTGTTATGCACAGTGCACAGTTTGACGACGGCAGAATACCTGGGTAGCTTGACCTCGTCCTGCTCACAATTTAAGATGCAGATGGGTACCCTTCCCTTGCGTACATCAACCACCCCCCTGGCTGTCAAGTGTGTAGGCCTGGGTTCTGCACTGATGGGCTCTACTACCACCTGGTGGTCCAGTCCCCTTAGGCCTTAAGCTGCTCGGCACCAGATCATCATTTCACTCATTGGGGGTACAACAATTGGAATCGGGTCTGTCACCCGTGCACTACCAATTCCACCACCTGTCAGTTTTACCTGTCGTTAATGCAGGAGGGCTCTGATCTCTCTCTGAAGAACCCTCCGCTGCCAGGGTCTGGCAGTGTCCGCAATCTGGTGGAGTAAGGCCCCTTTCACATCAGCGTTTCTTTTAAATCGCGGTGAAAAAAAACGCATCTGCCGCGATTACCGCTTACCGGCTGCACTTGCGGCACGGGTGCGGCAAGCCCCATGCAGCCGGTATGCGGTAATCGCGGCAGATGCGGTTTTTTCACCGCATCTGCCGCGATTTAAAAAAAACGCTGATGTGAAAGGGGCCTAAGAATAACACTTCATCAAAACATTTGCTAACGACATTAGTACCAAGAATGATATGGATCTCTGTCATTAGGATTATTTTCTACCACAATAAGCCCCTGGTCTTTTAACTCCACCCTCCCCACTTTTACTGTTACTTCTCTAAACCTGACTACGTTAAGCAGCGAACCATTAGAAGCATATATGTTGAGGTTTGGATCTGGTAGGCTAAATTCATCCGGTGGGCCCCCTCCAAGCAGTCGGGCCCCGGCACTTGCCCGGGTGCGCCGGGTGCTGACGCCGGGTCTGGACATCAATATGTATTACTTTCCACAACTAGGCATGGCAATTAGTGGTTCAGGTACAGAATTTTTTTACCTCTTATTTCTTCTCTGTACTGTTAATAAAGAAGTTTCAGTTTAGGGAAAGTGATGCAGCTCAGCTTTTTGGACTTTAGAGTACTTATCACTTGTGTAACTGGTTGGATCCTATCCACTCAAGCTTGGGCGGTGTCAAGAAACATTGGACTGAGGGTAATGAGATTGTCCTTTCTATTTCGTAATGACATCAACAACTACCCTTGTCCCAGAATTACGGGCAATTGTGTCTCTGGATCCCATGCCTCTAGCTGACCTTTTGCATGAACTCTCCGTTATTCCACAGTCACAAGTTGGTCTTTTCTAGCACTGGACACACTATCACACCTACAAGCTACAGAGCACCAATGGGCCCTCATAGACCTGTTTCTGGACTTTGGAAACAACAACTAACTGATCTGCAGGATTACAATGCCTTCAGCCTTGCCCTTGGGCTTCACTCCAGCAGCTTGACTTTTCTTGTCTTGAATGAACTTCAACTCACCTGGCAGTCAAGAAATCTATTCAGCATTAAGATTTGCTTCAATTTCATCTATCACTGTGAAATCTTCTGCCACTGTGGACATGCGACTGGTCAACACCAGCTTCTTTTTCATTCACTGCAGCCACCATACCAGTTACTGTGAGAAGGGAGCCTTTACATCAGGGGTCTCAAACTCGGCTGGGTTGGTGGGCCGCACATAGAAAAACATTTATAGCGGGGGGCCGCATCTCTTGTAGGATTAAGTGATATTTTTAGTAATACCAGAATTTTTTGCTCAATGTAGTAAAGTACAAATCCTGATCCCCTTCTTGTAGTAATGTCCCCATCCTGTAGTAATGTCCTTTTCTACTGATGTCCCCCATCCTGATCCCCTTTTCTAGTGATGATCCCTATCCTGATCCCTTTTTCTAGTGATGTCCACCATCCTGATCCCTTTTTCTAGTGATGATCCCTATCCTGATCCCTTTTTCTAGTCATGTCCACCATCCTGATCCCTTTTTCTAGTGATGATCCCTATCCTGATCCCTTTTTCTAGTCATGTCCACCTCCTGATCCCTTTTTCTAGTGATGTCCCCCATCGATCATGATCCCCGTTTGTAGTGATGTGCCCATACTGATCTCCTTTTGTAGTGATGTCCCCCATCCTGATCCCCTTTTCTAGTGATGTCCCCATTCCTGATCTCCTTTTCTAGTGATGTCCCTCATCCAATTCCCCTTTAGTAGTGATGTCCCCATCTTGATCCCCTTTAGTGATGATGTCCCCCACCCCGATCCCCTTTTATAGTGATGTCCCCCATCCTGATCCCCTTTTCTAGGTATGTCCCCCATCCTGATCCCCTTTTCTAGGTATGTCCCCCATCCTGATCCCCTTTCCTAGGTATGTCCCCCATCCTGATCTACTTTTATAGTGATGCCCCCCCATCCTGTTTTACCTTCTTTTTACACACTCAAATACACACTTTATCACACTCACTCGCACCCTCACACACAAACCCACACACAAACCCCCCCACACACACACACATACTCTCACACACACTCTCACACTCACACACTCTCATACACACACTGAAACTCGCACACACTTTCTTATACACACAACCTCACTCACACACTCACCCTCACACACACCTTCTCACACACACTCACTTTAATGATGCATCGCTCCAGTGCAGGGGGCTGCAGCGGTCCCCGCTGTGCTGACTTCCGGCCTCCACTGTGCTATGACTTCCTCCAGCCGCTGCTCAGACAAGCTCTGTTGCTCATCAAGATCAATGCAGTCTGCCAGCCAGAGGCCTGCAGGTGACGTCATATTCTGCCTTCAGCTGCGGGCCTCTCATTGCCTGGAAGCTTGCATTGATCTTGCTGAGTGGCAGAGCTTGTTAGTGCCGCGGACAGAAGTCATCTCACAGCGGGGACTGCAGCGGCCCCCTGCACTGGGCGATGCATCATTAAGTTATCCAAGGTGCCGCGGGCCGCATAGTGAAGCCCCAGGGGCCGCATGCGGCCCTCGGGCCGCGAGTTTGAGACCCCTGCTTTACATGGTCTCTGCCACTGCAGTAAGTCACTAGCTATCATCCATATCACTCTGTCAAGGAAGAAGCCTTCTTCTCCCTCCGTGCTCTGGCACTTCATTGGCATTCAGGCTTCAATGCCCCATCACCTCTTTGCAGCAGCACTTTAGGTGCATCTGAATTGTATTGGTACATACCACATGGACATATGCCCAGTGGTAATATCACATATAATGGCTCCACCTGTGCACATACTGCACATATCATTGGGGCAACCATCTCCTTCATCAGCGACAGTTTACTGGTGGCTTCAACTTGGGGCATGCTGTATTTGTTCAGGTGACCTACTTTATTTTACAGTTTGATGGAGAGTCAGAAATTAAAGGTGTTGTCCAGGCTTTTTATATGATTTATGTGTGTATCTACGCTGCAGAATGCTAACAGTTTGTAATTTACATCCTGTTAGCATTTTGCATGGTTACGTAGACATCACTATTCTGTGTTTGGAAGATCTGCTCACTCCTGACTAGAAGTTTGGTATTTTGAAGTCTGATCGTAATGTCACAACTGAATGTTACACCAAGACTCCAGCATGCCCGTCCCAGTCTACAGCAGGACCACCCCCATCGACCTATTTAAATGCTGATTGCACTGAACTGTGCAATCAGCTGTAAGGAGGAGGACAGTACTTTATTCACAGCATGCACCGTGAACACGCCGAACAGCTGATTGAGCAGCTCAGTACAATGAGCAGGGTCATCTCCTTCACTGTGCCCATGCTGTGTCAGAGATGCGATCATCTCTCCCTCACTGTGCTGCTGCTGTCCTCCTATGAAGGGGAGACTGCTCTGTGTCACTAATACCATTATCTGTCCCTCACTGTGCCCCAGCCGTCCACCTGTGAAGATGACCATACAGACACCTCGCATCAGTGACACCTAACAGTTTCCTTCACAGGAAGATGGCAGCAGCACAGTGAGTGGGAGATGATTATAATGTACCACCATAGTCCTCTCTGTATTATAATGCATTATAGTGCCCCATTCATAATGTAGCTCCCATAGTTCTCCAATTATTATAATGCACCCCCATTATCATCCAAATAGTATAATGTAGTCTCATATCCCTCCATATGGTATAATGTAGCCTCAATCCTCATGTAGATAATGCAACCATTCTGTCCATATGGTATAATGCAGCCTCATAGCCCTCCATAGAGTATCTTGCAGCCTAATAGCCCTCCATATAGTAAAATGCAGAATCATATCCTTCCACATAGTGTAATACAGCCTCATAGTCCATTATATAAAATATAACAGCCTCAAAGCCCTCCATATAGTATAATGCAGCCTCATAGCCATTCATATAGTATAATGCAGCCTCATAGCCCTCCATATATAATGCAGTATAATGCAGCCTTATAGCCCTCCATATAGTATAATGCAGCCTCATAGCCCTCCATATAGTATAATGCAGCTTCATAGCCCTCATATAGTATAAGCAGCTCATAGCCTCATATAGTATATGCAGCCTCATAGCCCTCCATATAGTATAATACAGCCTCACAGCCCATCATATAGCATAATACAGCCTCATATATGCAGCATCATAACCCTAGTAAAATGCACTAACTCTCCTCCTCACCCCCATAGTCCTCTGGCCATCGTGTTCTCACTGATTGAAATAAAAAAATCTGTACTCACCTCTCCTGGTTCTACTGCTGCTCTGGTCTCCCTGCAAGTGTCCTGCACCCTGAACATCTCAGTACAGCAGCATTCAGGAGTGACATGGCCGCGCTCCACTGGGGTGAGATGTTTAGCGCAGGCACAGAGAGAGAATGAAGAGAGAGGAAGTGCTCTCTCTTTTTTCATTGCACTGTGTGGTGAGTGATGACTGGGGTGGGTTCCAGAGCTGACACCTGGCCTCCCTGACACATGGGTTCCATAGCAGCTGCTTGGTCTGTCGATAGTGACATGGATGTGCATCCTCTGGGATGCATGTCTATCTGAAGCAGACTCCGGGGTTTGTGGGCCCCTTTACCTCCAGGCCCCTTCACAATCGCGACCCATGTGATCCCAATCATTACGCCCCCGTGTCAGTGCATGATAAGCCTTCGGGCTTGGACTGGCCAATCATGGAGCATGAGAATCATTAGTTGATCCTCTAATATTAAAGTTGTTTTAAACAACAGTGCTATTACCAATGTGACACCACCCAATGCACACTGTCGCAGAAAGTAGTAGGATTAAGTGAAAAGCAGTTTGCGAGCCACTATTCTTTACTGAAAAAATGAGCTGGATCTGCTTTCCATGCATGTCTGGACTGAATGTCTGTTTTTAGCATCCATACGTCATTTGTTTTTCTTGTATGCACAAAAAAACAAGAAAAAAAACTGATGGGGTTTACCCAAGCTAAACCAAACCCACCATCAAATAAAGGATGTAAAATGGATGGCATCTGTATATTGTTACATCTTTGTGTGTGAAGAATAAATCGTATTAAAATGACATGTCAAAAGAAGGTGTAAACAAATAAATGTAATAAGTCTATGCATTGGCTGTTACAAACAAAAAGCACTGACAGTGAATAAAGACTTACATTTGTAAAGTTATCAAGTAGAGGTTAGTTGGATATGACAAGGTGATAGAGACAGGACTCTAAGAATATAACCTGAGTCCTGATGTTACAAAAAATAATCTATTCATAAAATGAAATATAGTGTGTAATTTCGTTATGTGCGTAGTAACACACCCTAGGTTTACAGAAGGATAGGCAGATTAAAGCCATGCTGGGTCTGATCCCAGAAAATATATTGTCTCCAACAAACACTAAATTGAACTGAAAAAAGTTCCAAACAAAGGGCAAACCCAACCTGAGCATAACAGCTCTACAAGTTTATGTGTTACAGATGTGTCTCTATCAAGAAAAAGATTACACTTAAATTATAACACAGACAAGATCTCAAACCTTCTTGTTCTTCTACATGCTTTTATGATTATGTATGCAGAATTTCTAGGGTGAATGAGAACTTAAAAAAACATTGTACATGCAGTACAATAACAATAAAGACACAGCAACAAAGATCATTGAAAGAGAATCTGTCACTAGGTTTTTACTGCCTGATCTGTAGGCAAATTCCAGTGCTGGGTCACCAACTGACCCTCTTGCTGTAGTTTTGACAAAACACTATCTGCTGCAGGGCCTCCTGCTTCTCCCAGTTTTAAGGTCTTGCTATGTGCTCCTCGATTTTCAAGAGTTCTGGCTGTCCACACCCCACCACAAATTGCCAACATTCTGGCCATATACAATATAGGCAGAAAGCAGTAAATAAATGGTGTGAGCGAGGTTAAACTACATAAATTCATTATTGAGAGGACTAGCACATTTACAATGTTTGCATTAAAGAAACCTGTCAGCTTCTTTATGCTATAGCTATCACTATCTGCACCTGCAGCTTCATAGTCCTATTTTAATCACCCTTGTCTGAGCTCAGAGTGTAATGTTCTGCCAGACAGTCCACCTCCATTATGTAGACTGACTGCCTCATTTCATAAGAAAATGTAAGTGTATAAATGCTTTTTTTTCACCTTTAACATTACACTATGAGCTCAGACAGGGATGATTAGAATAGTACTATGAAGCTGCAGGTACAGACAGTAGTAGCTGGGGGGTTGGGCCATATACTAGCTGACAAGTTCCCTTTAAACTGTAACACAAAATAAAGTGATTAAATCACCTCTTGCATCAGTGTCTCTTTCCCCATTTTATTATTTTATGCCGATCTCAGATTGATAAGCATGAACCTGTTGTGATGATGGTGGGTGCGTACCCACTGCACAACTGGCCGGGCTTAGCATGGAGGAGCACGACTAAGTGACTACTTGGTTTACTCTAGAACCTCTGATGGTAAAGATTTCCTGGATTACAATTTGTATTCCTTAATGATATATGTTATTGTTATTTGTATGTTGTTTGGGCTTAAATAAAAGTTAAATTTGAAAAAAAAAGTCCAAGTTCAGTCCCAGAACTTGACTTTAACTCCTTCCCGATCTTAGACGCAATGGGACATCATAGGTTGCAGTGACTTCCCGACGTGTGACATCCCACAAAGTCATGGCGGGAAAGCGGAACTGTTGCTGCGGTAACTGCCATCGCGTCCCGGTATTCTTTGATTCTTATCACAGAATACCGGAGCTTGATGTCAGGGGGTGGATTCCCCGCCCCCACGTTCGCTGTTATGGGCTGTTGAACAGCCAATTCCAGCATTCTTCACTCTCCAGCTATGGAGGGGCTGTCATAGCCCCTTCCATAGGATGGAGTGCTGGAGGGAGCAGGTATCGCCCCCTCCAGCACTGATGATAGTAATCACTCCCACCAGCTCAAGCATAGTGGCGGTACAGGCCGGGTGTGTCTGCCCACCTGTGCCCGCTGCTCCTCCACAGCCTGATCTCCCTGCATGGAGATCAGGCTACAAAAAAGCGATGTGAAATCTGGCATTGGGCAGGCCATGTGTGCCTGCCTCCCCCTCTTCCTCCTTCCGCTCCCCTGTGTGTCCGCTCTCCCCCCCCCATCCTATGCCAGCCCATCCAGTGCTGTGCCCACTGTCCCTCTTCCTCCTCCTGCTCCCAGTCCTCATCCCCCTCCCCTCCTGTGCCTGCCGTCCCGCTTTCTCCTCTTGCTCCCCTCTGGTCCTGATCCCCCTCTACTCCTGTGCAAGCCATCCCTCATCCTCATCCCAATCCCCTCCAGTGTCCACCTGCTGCTTCTGCACTCTGTTCCTCCACAGTTTCATCTCCCTGCATGGAGATAAGGCCGCAGAGGAGCAATGTGACAGCCAGGCATAGTGATGTGTGATAACAGCACTTAGGGTCCGGGGACAGGGTGCGAAGGGTTGCTTACCTCTCCCAGCAGTGATCGACCATCGTAATGAAATTGGGATGGGCCGATCACCATGGTAACTCGACGTTGCCATGACAACTTCCGGGCACCTGCCCCAAGCCTCAGAGATCATGTAATCTCTGGGACTTGGGTTTGTCACACTGATGGTGCACTGTATGGCACATCATTGCCATATAGTGCACCATCAGTGTGATCCCAAAGACTGCAAGAGGACACTTGATCCCTTGCTGCAATCTCTGGGGTAACAGTGATGGTTCACTGTATGGCAATGATCTGCCATACAGTGCACCATCAGTGTAACCCCAGAGACTGCAGGAAGAAGACACATGATGCCTTGCTGCAGTCTCTGGATGCAGCAGAGGCGATCGAGCGTCAAGGGACCATTGTTGTGGACTATGCTGGAGGGTATGAAGTAGTAAAGATGGAGTCTAAATTTGTGTTTTTTTTTTCTAATAATAAGATTTTTCTCTGTTGGGTGCATTTTTTTTTACTATTTACTAGAGATTCCTAATGGCCAGTTCAAACATTGGCCCGACATCATGAATCTCAGGCTTAGTGCCAGGTGCCAATAAGAAAGCTGGCTTTAACCCCTTTATTACCCAGTTTCCCACCGACACCAGGGTAACTGAAAGAGTTAGGGTACAGCACCAGAAAATGGCACTTCATTGAATGCGTCATTTTCTGGGGTGGCTGCAGGTTGCAATTCGCAGCTTGGCAGGCCCAGAACGCTTGTGCCTCTCCATGCTGAGGACTCCAGTCCCCAGCTACCTAGTTGTACCTGGCTGGTAACCAAAAGTACAGCAAAGCTCCGCGTCTTTTTATTTCTCAAAAAACACGTTATTGGGCTTTGCTGTATTTTTGGTTGCCAGCCAGGTAGACAGCGGGGGAGGGTTGCAGTCCGTAGCTGCCAAGTTGTACCTGCCTGGCAACCAAAAAAAATGGAATCAGACTTGCTGGTAATTCTCTTTCGGGGAATCCTCCAGGACAGCACAACAGGACATTGCCTCTTGGCCCTAATAGGGGCAGGAAACACAAGAAAAAGGTTAAATAGCCCGTCCTACCTGCTAACACCAGTGTTTATCAAGGACCAACGGCAACAGAAGTTCCAAGATTTACTTACACAAGGAAGAAAAGAAAAAAATGCTATTTATAAAAAGAAAAAAAAAAAAAAAAAAGAAGGATGGGGGGGGGGGGGGGAAAGGGAGGAAATTACTCATGCTATCGGGGAGGATTCCCGAAAGAGAGTTACCGGTAAGTCTAATTCTGTTTTCTCCTCCCATCCTCCACGACAGCACAATAGGGGTAATACCAAAGAAAAAACTCTTAGGGAGGGACCACTGCTTGAAGGACTTTCCTTCTGAAGCCCAGATCCTTATGTTTAAGGGCATCAAGGCAGTAATGCTTTGTGAATGCATGAATTGAAGATCATGTGGCGGCTTTGCAGATCTGCTCCATGGTAACATCCACCTTTTTGGCCCAGGAAACAGACACGGCACGGGTGGAATGTGCTTTCAGGCTGATAGGAGAAGAGAGATCTTGACACGAATATGACTCTAATAGCATGCTTCATCCACATTACAACTGTACTCCTGGAAGCTTTTTTACCCTTGTTATAACTGCCAAACTGCACAAACAGATCATTGTCCAATCTCCAGGATCGAGTCTGCTGAAGATGGAATAAAACAGTCCTGTGGACATCTAACGTATGAAAATCTCGTTCTTTCTCGTTCTTGGGGCTTTGACAAAAGGATAGTAGGACAATCTCTTTAGATGGAAATCTGATGATACCTTAGGGAAAATAGAATTATTCTTACCGTTAATTTGGTTTCTAGGATACCTTCCACGACAGCATAGGAGGTTGCCTCACCATGCCCTAACAGGAAGCACAAGAAAGGTTAAAAGGACCCTCCCACCTCCCATTAGCCAGTGTCTTACAAAGAACCATAGCATGAGAGTAAACAACAGTACAAATTCAAAACATTCCAGGAATAATATGAGGAATAAAAGGGAGGGAATTAGGTGCCGTCGTGGAAGGTATCCTAGAAACCGAATTAACGGTAAGAATAATTCTATTTTCTCTAGGAACCTTCCACGACAGCATAGGAGGAATACCAACGAATAAATACCTAGGGTGGGACTACAGCCTGCAGGACCTTCCTGCCAAAAGCCAAATCCCTACCGGAACCCAGGTCCAGACGGTAGTGTTTCGTGAAGGTATGCAAGGACGACCAGGTAGCAGCCATGCAGATCTGCTCAGGAGTAGCCCCTGCCAGTTCAGCCCAGGACACAATGGTAGACCGAGTGGAATGGGCAGTAAACCCTGAAGGCGCTTGCAGCTGCTGGGAAAGGTAGGACTCAGCAATGACTATCTTAATCCAGTTGGCTATAGTACTCTTAGGGTGCTTTCACATCTGCGTTTTTCGTAATTTGCGGCAGATGCGGTGAAAAAAACGCATCTGCCGCGTTTGCCGCATAACGGTTCCACTTGCGGCACGGTTGCGGTTTTTTCCATAGGAAGTATAGGGGGACTTGCGGCAGATGCGGCAAGTGCGGTATTGCACTTGCGGCAGGTGCGGCAGAGAAAAAAACCGCGGCTTACTGCGGTTTTTTTTCTCTGCCGCACCTGCCGCAAGTGCAATACCGCACTTGCCGCATCTGCCGCAAGTCCCCCTATACTTCCTATGGAAAAAACCGCAACCGTGCCGCAAGTGGAACCGTTATGCGGCAAACGCGGCAGATGCGTTTTTTTCACCGCATCTGCCGCGAATTACGAAAAACGCAGATGTGAAAGGGCCCTAAGAAACCTTTTTGCCCTTAAGTTGACCAAAGGGCTGGACAAAGAGGTTGTGATCGATACGCCAGGGCGCAGTCACGTCCAGATAATGGAGCACCGCCCGCCGGACATCCAAGGCATGGAATTCTTCCTCCCTAGGGGTCCAGGGATGCTGATAGAAGGACGGAAGAACAATCGACTGAGAGCGATGGAAGTCCGAGACCACCTTAAGAAGAAACGAAGGATCCAGTTGAAGAACAATGCAGTCATCCCAGATGGTAAGGTACAGTTCCCGAATGGACAAAGCCTGGAGTTCTCCCACACGATGGGCAGACGTAATTGCCACCAAGAACACAGTCTTGTGAGATAAGCGTTGCAGGTGACAAGATGAGAGTGGTTCGTAGGGAGGCCGAGAAAGTCCAGTCAGGACAACATTGATGTCCCAGGAGGGTGTAAGGTCCTTAGTATGAGGACAAATACGAGCAGCGGATACCATGAAGCGTTGAATCCACCGGTGATTTGCCAAATCAGCATCAAAGAAAATCCAAAATCTGGGAGACATTCGGCTGTAGCGGATCAGGAGGACTGGAGCCACACCAGGACGAAAATATCTTCCACGTCTTATTATAAATCGCGTTAGTGACAGGTTTGCGGTTTTTCTGTAAGGTGGCTAAAACTCTTTCAGACAGGCCTTGAGCCCTTAGCACCCGAGCCTCAGAAGCCATGCAGCTAAGCGGAGCTTCTGTGGATTTGGATGGAACAGGAGACCCTGAGACAACAGGCTGGGGTCTGGACTCAGGATGACAGGACCGTCGACTTTGAGTGCCACTATCAGATTGTGCCAACTTCGCTGGGGCCACCAGGGTTCTTGCAAGAAGGGGAATAGGAGGGAAAGCGTAAGCCAGAGGAAAATCCCAAGGTTGGGAGAACACATCCACCCCCACGGCCTCGTCCAAGGGTTCAGGGAGAAAAATGTTGCGACCTTTTCATTTGAGCTGGAGGCGCATATGTCTATCACAGGAGTGCCCCATCTCGCAACCAAGGAGCAAAACACCGCTTGGTCTAGACTCCATTCTCCAGGGTGGACATCCCGGTGACAGAAGATTCAGGGACCCCTTCAGATGGACGGCTGAGAGTGACAGTAGGAACTGTTCGGCCCAGAGGAAGATCCGGGAGGACACGGACGTCAGGGACCTGGACTTCGTACCACCCTGGTGATGGAGGTGCGCCACAGTAGTTAGGTTGTCTGAGTACACAAGGACGTGGGACCCCCTGTGTTGGGATTGAGCAGCCAGAAGGGCCTCCTCGACTGCTCTCAGCTCCCGGTAGTTGGAAGGCTGGGAACTGATGGCGCGATTCCAGACCCCTTGGAGCGGGGCGCGACCCACCATGGCTCCCCACCCCCTCTGGCTGGCATCTGTAGTCAGTGTCACAAGAGGAGTCAGATCCCAGGAAACCCTCCGCTGCAGATTGTGGAGGTCCAACCACCAGAGGAGGGACGAGGAGACGGGCCCTGGGAGGTGAACCCTTCGATTCAGGGATGAAGGAAGCCTGTCCCAACAAGATAGGATGTGTGCTTGCAGGACCCAAGAGTGAGCCTGAGCCCATGGGACAGACGGAATGCAGGACGTCATGGTGGGAGACGAATGATGCCGCAGGGACGAAATCTTGTTCAGAAGGGTCAATCTGTGGTCGTCTGGGAGAAAGGATGCCTGCTTGTCTGAATCCATTTAATACCGGGCTGCAACTGGGACTTCAGGAGGTTTGGGATCCAACCCAGGGACCAAAGAATATGCAGGGACTCCTCCACACTGCTCCCGAGGGATTGGGCCAACGTAGCAATGAGAAGGAAGTCGTCCAGAAAATGCACTATACAGATGCCACGACCCCGAATGAAGGCCACGTCCTGCAGCCATGACTTTGGAGAATACTCGGGGTGCCGTGGAGATCCCAAAGGGGAGCACGTTGAACTGAAAGTGGAGGACTTCCCCCTTGCACAAGATGGCGAACTTGAGACACTTCCTGTGCTGAGGATGAATGGGCACATGGAAATAAGCGTCTTTCAAGTTTATCGTAGCCATCTGGTGGTGCAGCCCGATCAACGGAATTGCGGTTCGGACTGACTCCATCTTGAAATGACGGTACTTGACATGACAGTTGAGATGTTTCAGGTTGATGATAACTCGGGCATCTCCTGAAGGCTTCTTGACCAGGAACAGCCGGGAATAATGACCAATCCCGACCTCGTGGCTGGGAATAGAGGAGATGACATTCGTGAGAAGGAACTCCTGTACTTTTGAGTACAAGAGATCCTGAGCACCCTGAGAGGGCAGGGCAGTGACCCAGAGACCTGGCAGAGGAGACGACTCGAATTCTATGAGGAGGCCATCAGAAATGATCTTCAGAACCCACTGGCAATTGGTGATCTGCCGCCACTGGGGGAGAAAAGCCAAGAGTCGCCCCCCCCCACCGGGATTGAGTCACTGTTTGTCAGGGCAAGGTTGCTGAGCAGGGCGAGGATATTCTTACCTCGCCCCTTCTGATAATTCCACCTGCCCGCTTTTCCCTTGCCTTTGGGCTGGGAGGTCTGAGGCACCGAGGGACGAAAGGACCGCTTTCGCATGGGTTTCTGTTCGGGAAGAGCCTTGAGGTCTGTGGCCTTGTCCAGAACTTCGTCAAACGCAGGGGCAAAAACTAAGTTCCCCTTGAAAGGCAAAGAGCAGAGCCTCATTTTATAAGTGGCATCACCACTCCACATCTTCAGCCACAATGCCGTCTGGCGGAGTTGGACAAGGCTGAGGTCCTAGCCGCCAGGCAGATCGATTCAGCTGAGGCATCCGCGAAGATACAGGATGCCTTCCTAAGCAGAGGAAGGGAGTCGAGGAGCTCCTCTCTAGGGGTGCCCTGAGAAATATGGGACCCTAATTGGTCCAACCACTTCAGCAGGGACCAGGAGACACAAGTGGAGGCAATATTAGCCTGAATGGTGGAAGAGGACGCTTCCCAAAAACGCTTCATAAAGCTCTCAATTTTGCAATCCATCTGATCCCTAAGCTAGGAAGTGTCCTCAAGGGGAGGGCAGTCGTCTTTGCCACACGGGCAACCTGCACATCCACCTTAGGGACATACCAGTGAATCTCACTGTCCTCAAGAGGAAAACGATAACCGGGATCGCTCCTGGATCTTTTTTCAGGGAAGTCCCAGTCTTGCAAAATCAAATTCAAGATGGTAGAATGTACGAGAAACCCGATCCGTTTGGCCGACTGAAGGCCAGCAAACATTTCATCCTGCACTGAGGAACGGACCTGCTCTTCTTCTAATCCCATAGTGCTCCTTACGGCCCCAATCAGCTACCCCATATCCTCAAAGGGGAACAGGAAACGTCTAAGGTCAGCCTGCCTTGAAGCTGAGGTATAATCGGGGCCCTCAGAGTCAGAATCCCTGACATCGTCAGAGTCTGAAGGAGCAGCCTGGAGTTTCCACTTCTTAGGAGGGGAAGGACCAGGAACAGGGGCGGAAGGAGACAGGGAGGCCAGGGAAGCCTGGATTTCCTGCTGCACCGTGGCACGCAAATCATCCACCAGGCTGGGGTGTTCAGCCAGAACTATCTTGTCAGTACAGCCCTGGCAGTGTTTTTTATCCTACCCGGAGGGGAACTTCTTAGAACAGACAGGGCATTTTGCAGACTTCCCAGCAACTTTCTTGGGGCATCCTTGTCACCCTACAGGAAAGCACAGAGAAGCACTCATCAGCCCTGCCCCATGGGCAGTACAAAGGACTTCCCCCCGCACCCTACAACTCACTGTGGCCGTTGGAGCACTAGGCTCTGCAGATGCAGACATGACTACAGGACAAACTGCGGCTTACCAATGTCAGATGTCTTCAGGGCAGCCTTATATCCCCTTATATCTGGCAGTCGGTCCAGGCAGGCCCTAATCATGGTGGCGAGCCCGCATGCTGCTCCACCGGGTCCCGCCTGATGGGACCCGGAAATGCTGCGCTCCCCGCCAGAGCGCGTGACTGGAAGTCCCGCAGCCGGCGCGCATTACTGGAGGCGGCCGGCGGGCTCAGCCCTGGTTGGAGGCCGCCGGACAGGGAGCCACCAGCCCGCTTCACCCCAGGAGGGGTTCAGGAGGGCCAGGGCACGGTCCCAGCCACCCCAGCAGAGCGCTCCCATAGGAGGCAAGGAAAAGCCGGGGTGAACTGAGAGACGGCCGAAGGAGGAGCAGGAGCCCGACCAACGCTGCCCGGCAGGAGAAAAATCCACAAAAAAGGTATGCTGCAGCTTGCCGCCACCACAGCATAGGAGAGGAAAAAACTTCTCTCCATGCCCCTTGGGGACAGGAAAGACACTGGCTAATAGGAAGTGGGAGGGTCCTTTTAACCTCTCTTGTGCTTCCTGTCCCTATTAGGGCATGGAGAAACAACCTCCTATGCTGTCGTGGTTCCTAGAGAAAAAGGATGGAACAAGTCGTAGAATCAATCTATCATCCAAACTTTTGAGGTAAGTGACATGCCCCAGGGTATGGGGTATTCGGAACAGAGCTATCGTATAGTTCCGGGAATCACAGGGGTCGAGATCCAGTTCTGTGGCCCTGGGGGCAGCCTTTAAAAAGGGGATCTTCTGGTTTGGTAGGGAAAGAGGTGATGGATAAGGGAGTTATTTGTGACGCCACCCGTGCTATGTTGCTATATGTGGCCACCGCTGTTGCAGAACCTCCGGGGATGATGGACGGGCATGGGCCCCCATGGGCGGAGCGGATCCCTGGGGCAGTGGATATGGTAAAGGTGTAGGGTGCAGGATGGCAGGCGCAAAGCAACAGACAGACTCACAGTTTGTTGGTTCCACACTCCTCTTACTGGTGCAACTGAAATATCGGTTTATGTTAAGCCGAGTCATTCACCTGAAAGCAATTCGGGTTTCTCCTCACTTGGCAAGTTCTGAGTCCTCCTTGATGCGCTTTGTGTGTAGGCTCCTGCTGCTTTAGCTAAACTGCTGGCCCTCGCTCTCCTGGTAGGTGCTGGTATAGCATGCAACTTGAGTCCTTTATAAGCCCTTCGATGTGGGCAACTGTCTCTGGGCTCTCTATGCTGCTTTGCCCCCGGGCACAGTGTCGCTATGGAACTTGGAATTCCCCACCTTCCTGTATTGGCTACCGGGTTGTTAGGCCCTGCACAGATTCGGCCTCCGTTCTTGGCGCTTTCCATTGGGGTGAGCACGATACCGCTCCGCTCCCAGGTTCTTCTCCACTTCCTCAGACCCATGCCTTGGGTCCTCACGCTAAGCTGGCTATCCTGAGACGAGCTTAGTGTAACTACCAGTCCACAAGGATGTCTTCCTCAGTCCTCCTAGGAACTGAACTGACTAGCTCTGCCCCAGACCAGAATTTATAGGAGAGCTCACCCTGAAGCCGGGTTTGGTCTCCCCCTTCTGGCCTGGAAGCAGAAAGGTGTTGTGTACGGTTACAGTCTGGTGTGGATACCATTTTGTTGCTCTGAAGTGTGACACTACCACCAGGGGGCAATAATGACACTGTGGCAATTGGACCCTGGGGTGCCACATTAGGCTCTGCAATGGAAAGTGCCAGGAGTTCACTGACTCTCCTAGCTGATGTAATGGCAACTAGAAATGCTGTTTTCCAGGAGAGTCTACTTAATGGTACAGAGGACAAAGGCTCAAATGATGGCCTAGAAAGTCCATTCAAAACAATTGTCAAATCCCATAGCAGACAAGAGTTGAATCTCGTCGGGCGCAATCTTGATGCAGATCTCATCAATCTCCGGATCCATGGATGATCCGCCAGGGTTTGATCAAAGAAAGTACTGAGAGCTGAGCCTACACCTTGAGTGTACTTGGTCGCAACCCTTTGTCAAGTCCATCTTGTAGAAAGTCCAGCAGTTTCGTAATGTTGAGGTGAAATGGATCCGGAGGGGATGCACCACACCAGGTACGTAAGACTTTCCAGAACATAGCATAGATCGTGTTTGTGACAGGTTTCCTACTACACTGCAGGGTAGCGATCACTTTATCAGAAAGTCCTCTCATCTTCAAAATGTCGGCCTCAGAAGCCAGGCGTAGATGTTCTAGGTTGGAGTAAAGGATCGGACCTTCATGCAGTAGGTCCTGAATTAACGACAGGATAATTGGTTCTATTGCCTTCATGGAGTCGAGGGCGACAAACCAACTCCTTTTCAGCCAATAAGGAGCGATGAGAATAGCAGGGACCTTCTCTGTTCTGATCTTCTGGATAGTTCTGGGCAACAGGGGTATTGGAGGAAAGGCAACACGAGATCGTACTCCCATGAGTGAGCCAGAGCATTGACTGTGCGACAACCCCGGTCCTAGTGAAGAGAAAAATATTGAGGAACCTTCACGTTCTGGCGATTTGAGAACAGATCCACATCCGGACATCCCCATGTCCTGGTCAGCTCACTAACCACAACTGGATGAAGACACTATTCGCCTGGAAGGATTTCCTGTCTGCTTAGATAATTCACCTGTACATTCCTTGGGCCCTCCAGGAGAAAGGCCAAGATGTATAGCAGGTGTTCCTCTGCCCAAGAGAATATTCAGGACGACACATCCTGCAGACATCTGTAACGTGTACCCCGCTGATGGCATAAGTGTGCTACTGTTGTCACGTTGTCGGAGGATATCTTGACATCTTTCCCATGGACAAGTGAACGTGCCTCCTGCACGCTTCCTCCACTGCACAGAGCTCCCAGAAGTTTGAGGACCGATCACTTGATTGGCGAGACCAGTGACCCTGAAAAGAGAACTAGGACACCACCGCTCCCCAGCCTCTTTTGCTGGCATCCATGTAAACGGTCACCAATGGAGACTGCACCCATCGAATCCTCTTCTTTAAGATGTTGGGATCCATCCACCATCGTAGGGATTGCCGGACAGATGAGGGAAGCAGAATCTTTTTGTTCAGACCTGAGGGGAGACCATTCCATTGAGCGAGGATGCGAGTCTGTAACACCCTTGTGTGAGCTTGGGCCCATGGCATCATCTTAATACATGCGTCATGGAGCCTAAAGCTGGCATGGCTGTCCGAACTGAGATGGTGTTACATTTCAGAAGGGTCTGAAGTTTTGTTCTCAGGAGCACCCGGAAGATAACACATCTGCCTGTGTGAGTCCAGGAGGCTGTCCACAAAAACCTTCCGGCGAGATGGAGAGAGGTTTGACTTTGGCAAGTCGACTAGCCAGCCCAAGGACCTCAAGATCTGAATGAACTCTTGCATTAATGCTTGTAGGAGGGTCTTGCTGGGTGCAATAATCAGGAAGTCGTCTAGGTAAGGTATTACCACTATACTACCCTGCTTCCTGACATATGCCATGACCTCCACCATCACCTTTGTGAACATGTCCAGGGCTGAGGACAGACCAAAAGGTAGCACCCTGAACTGGAAGTGATGCACCTGATCCTGAAAAAGGATTGCAAATCTCATAAACCTCATAAACTTTTGATCTGCAGGATGAATCGGAATATGAAAGTACACATCCTGCAGATCCAAGGTTGCCATCACAAAATCCTTCCGATAAGAGGAATTGTGGATTTTATGTACTCCATCTTGAATCGGGAGTAAACCACATGCCTGTTCAGGGGTTTCAAATTTATGATTGTCCGGAACGTACCATCTGTTTTGTTTTGTTTTTTTTACCAGGAAGAGACGCGAATAGTGTCCTCCTCCCAACTCTCCCTCTGGAACCGGAACAACTACTCCCATAATGAGAAGTTTCTGAACCTCCTTCCATAGAGATGACTGGAGTTTTTGATATGAAAGAGAGGTTACACATATATGTTCAGGGGGAGGAATAAAAAACACCATCCGCATCCCGTGCCTGATGAGCTGGAGAATGGGTTGGCTTGCTGTCACTTGCCGCCATTGGGGAAGAAAGTTGGAAAGTCTACCCCCTACAGGAATGGCGTTACTTTCTTTCCTGGGGACGTGAGAAAAATATACTTTTCCCTTTACCCCCTTTCAGGTAGCTCCAGCGTCCCCCTTTCCCTTTGTCCTGATGCTGGGAATGGGTCTGGGACCTAAAAAAATGTTGCGGATGAAAGGACTTAACCTTCGCTTTCGGCTCTGGGAGCCCTTTTTTGTCTGAGACTTTTTCTAGAAGCTGATCCAGGACCTGGCCAAATACGTACTCCCCATGGAATGGTATTGAACATAATTTACTTTTAGACGCCATATCCCCGCTCCAAGTTCTGAGATACAGCCCGTCTGGTGGTGTTAGAAAGGACCATAGTCCTGGCTGAGGCATCAGCCAGAAAACTTGCAGCCTTCTGCAGCAATGGAATAGAGGCTAACAGATCCTCTCTGGGAGTGCCTCCTGCAATATGAGAATCCAGCTGGTCTAGCCATCTGAACATAGATCTAGCCACACATGTATAGGCGATGTTGGATGTCAGCACAAAAGACGAGGATTTCCAGGACCTCTTAAGCCTTGCGATCCATAGGATCCTTAAATTGGGAAGGATCCTCTAAAGGCAAAGTAGTCCTGTTAGTTACCTTCGCAATTTGGACGTCAATCTTTGGAGCTTCAAACCAGAGTTTAGACACTGAAACATCCAAAGGGAATCTCCCCTTCATCCCTCCTGGGACAACAGAACGCTTCTCTGGGAATTTCCATTCATCCAGAATTATGTCTTTTAGATTATCATGCACTGGAAACACAACAGTTTTCTTAGAAAGGAAGCCCCCAAACATAATATCTTGCACAGATTGGGCCGCCTCTTCTTCCACCATCTCCATAGTGGTTCTCACAGCCGAGACCAACTCAGAAATGTCGTCAGAGGAAAAATAACAATGTCTAGGGACATCACAGCTCTGGTGCGTATCTGAGTCCTCAGCTAGCCCCTCAACTGAACCAGACGCCTCTGAAGCCTCGTATGCAGATTCCACTAGCATACCCTTCCGTTTTTTATTTTGGTGACGGAAGGGCCACTGAAGGGGGATTTGAGACAGAAGGCATGGAACATCTAATCTACTGTTTTATGAGAGCTTTAAGCTCATCCATTAAGGATGGCTTCTCTTTGCCCATAACTTTATCAGTGCATGCAACACACAAAATCTTTTTATGAGTCGGCGCCAAATGGTGTTACAAACACGACATCTACGAGAAGGGGTCTTTGACTTCTGTGCCTGTTTCTTTCCTCCCTGTAAAACATAACATACCCAAAACATATCCATACCCAAAGGGGGGCTTTACACCTCTTAACAAGTATCTCTCACTGGGCCTGAGGTAGCGCTGGGCCTCTGCATCTGAAGCCAGTGAGACACCATCAGGGGCAGATAGGTTCCTTGAGGGGTGGGGAAATCTAATCTAATTGTGGGGAAGCTTCACTGTTTAAGCACACGGGAGCTATCCAAATGAGACATGGTTTCCGCTAACAATTGCAGCTAATTTTTCGCATGAAACGTCAAATGCCGCTCCTTCCCTTCTTAGCCCTGCGGGCTCCCAAACAGTGGTTTTCTGCCATATATGAGCTATTGATGTACTCAGGAGAAATCGCTCAACAAATTTTAGGATCCATTTTATCCTATTGCCCATGTGAAAATGAAAAAATTGAGGCTAAAAACATTTTTGTGGAAGAATAGTATTTTTTCATTTTCACAGCTCAACGTTACAAAATGTTGTGAAGCACCTGGGGTTCAAAGTGCTTACCGCACATCTAGATAAATTCCTTGGGGGAGGTGGGGTTGTCTAGCTTTCAAAATGAGGTCACTTGTGGGGGAGTTCCACTGTTGAGGCACATCAGGAGCTCTACAAACACGAAATAGTGTCTGCTAACGATTGCAGCTAATTTTTCATTCAAAAAGTTAAATGGTATCCTTTCCATTCTGAGCCATATCATGCGCCCAAACAGTGATTTTCGACCACATATGGGGTGTGGTGCACTCGGGAGAAATTGATCAACAAATTTTAGGGTCAAGTCTCTCATGTCACTGTGGTGCAAATGCAATATTTGAGGCTAAAGTAATTTTTTTGTTGGAAAAAGTAAAATGTTCAGCACCTGAAGGGTTAATAATATTCTTTAATGTGGTTTTTAGTAGCTTGAGGGGTGCAGTATTTGGAATGGTGTCACTTTTGGGTGTTTTCTGTCATGTACACCCCTTGAAGGGACTTCAAATGTGATGTGGTCCCTACAAAAATGGTTTTGTAAATTTTGTTGGGAAAATGAGAAATTGCTGATGAACTTTGAACCCTTATAACTTCCTAAGAAAAAAAGTTTTGTTTCCAAAATTGTGCAGATGTAAAGTAGACATGTGGGAAATGTTATTTATTAACTATTTTCTGTGATTTAAAGGGGTTGTCCGGGCTTATGTTATATTTCATATTTATATCTAGGCTGCAAAACGTTGACAATCTGCAATATACATGTTGTCAACATTTTGCAGGGTTTCCTAGATATAACACATTTGCGGCTGGCAGGTAATGTCCAGGGGGCGTGATTGTGCATGGAAATAGGGAGCTGGTTGCCTACACCTACTCTAGCACAATCACGCCCCCTCCCCTATTCCTAGTATGGCCAGCCACCCCCATGACATACATGCCCACCCCCTCCCTACTGTACACTATGGAATGCCACCACCCCCAGGGCTCCTAGTGGCCACCCCAGCCCCTAACATTAGCACCCACCCTCTTCAAAACAGCGGTCCCCAGTGCACTGATACAAGGTGCCGAAACCGCTGCTGTGAAAGCGATTTCGGCACTCTGTGTCAGTGCAGCAGGGGACCTGCTGCATGTGTGTGCTGCTCACCCTCCTGCACCCAGCAGACCCGGGCTCTGCACACAGAGCTGAGGACACCACCACTGTCTCCGGAATATGTCCAGCAGACCGGGGCTCTGCACACAGAGCTGAGGACACTGCCACTGTCCCGGTGTGATATACCCAGCAGACCCGGGCTCTGCACACAGAGCTGAGGACACTGCCACTGTCCCGGTGATGTACCCAGCAGACCCGGGCTCTGTACACAGAGCTGAGGACACCACCACTGTCTCCGGGATATGTCCAGCAGACCCGGGCTCTGCACACAGAGCTGAGGACACCACCACTGTCCCCGAAATATGTCCAGCACATCCGGGCTCTGCACACAGAGCTGAGGACACCGCCACTGTCCCCGGGATGTGTCCAGCAGAGCCGGGCTCTACACACAGAGCTGAGGACACCGACACTGTCCCCGGGATATGTCCAGCACACCTGGGCTCTGCACACAGAGCTGAGAACACCGCCACTGTCCCCGGGATATGTCCAGCACACCCGGGCTCTGCACACAGAGCTGAGGACACCGCCACTGTCCCCGGGATATGTCCAGCACAACCGGGCTCTGCACACAGAGCTGAGTACACCGCCACTGTCCCCAGGATATGTCCAGCACACCTGGGCTCTGCACACAGAGCTGAGGACACCACCACTGTCCCGGGATATGTCCAGCACACCCGGGCTCTGCACACAGAGCTGAGGACACCACCACTGTCCCCAGGATGTACCCAGCACACCCGGGCTCTTCACTCAGAGCTGAGGAGACCACCACTGTCCCCGGGAATGTACCCAGCACACCTGGGCTCTGCACACAGAGCTGAGGACACCGCCACTGTCCCCGGGATATGTCCAGCACACCTGGGCTCTGCACACAGAGCTGAGGACACCGCCACTGTCCCCGGGATATGTCCAGCACACCCGGGCTCTGCACACAGAACTGAGGACACCGCCACTGTCACATGTCCAGCACACCTGGGCTCTGCACACAGAGCTGAGGACACCACCACTGTCTCCGGGATATGTCCAGCACACCCGGGCTCTGCACACAGAGCTGAGGACACCGCCACTGTCACTGGGATATGCCCAGCACACCCGGGCTCTGCACACAGAGCTGAGGACACCGCCACTGTCACTGGGATATGTCCAGCACACCGGGCTCTGCACACAGAGCTGAGGACACCGCCACTGTCACGGGATATGTCCAGCACACCGGGCTCTGCACACAGAGCTGAGGACACCACCACTGTCCCCGGGATGTACCCAGTAGACCTGGGCTCTACACACAGAGCTGAGGACACCGACACTGTCCCCGGGATATGTCCAGCACACCCAGGCTCTGCACACAGAGCTGAGGACACCACCACTGTCCCTGGGATATGTCCAGCACACCCTGGCTCTGCACACAGAGCTGAGGACACCGCCACTGTCCCTGGGATATGTCCAGCAGAGCCGGGCTCTACACACAGAGCTGAGGACACCGCCACTGTCCCCGGGATATGTCCAGCAGAGCCGGGCTCTACACACAGAGCTGAGGACACCACCACTGTCCCCGGGATATGTCCAGCAGAGCCGGGCTCTGCACACATAGCTGAGGACACCGCCACTGTCCCCGGGATATGTCCAGCACACCCGGGCTTTGCACACAGAGCTGAGGACACCACCACTGTCCCCGGGATGTACCCAGTAGACCTGGGCTCTACACACAGAGCTGAGGACACCACCACTGTCCCCGGGATATGTCCAGCACACCCTGGCTCTGCACACAGAGCTGAGGACACCGCCACTGTCCCCGGGATATGTCCAGCACACCCTGGCTCTGCACACAGAGCTGAGGACACCACCACTGTCCCGGGATATGTCCAGCAGAGCCGGGCTCTACACACAGAGCTGAGGACACCACCACTGTCCCCGGGATATGTCCAGCAGAGCCGCGCTCTACACACAGAGCTGAGGACACCACCACTGTCCCCGGGATATGTCCAGCACACCCGGGCTCTGCACACAGAGCTGAGGACACCACCACTGTCCCCGGGATATGTCCAGCACACCCGGGCTCTGCACACAGAGCTGAGGACACCACCACTGTCCCCGGGATATGTCCAGCACACCCGGGCTCTGCACACAGAGCTGAGGACACCGCCACTCTCCCCGGGCTCTGCACCGAATGTCTGTGTAAAGCCCTCCTGATACATAAACCAGCAGATAGCACAAGCCATCCCCTCTCCTGTCACTTTCCTCACTATTCCCACTCGTGGCCCCTGACATCTGACAGGACATGCGCCACCTCCACGTCACAGCCGAGCTCCGCCCAATAACACTGTCCGCTCTGTCACCGAGGCCTCTTCCACATGACAGCGCCCAGACGCCGCTCACGCCCCTCACCGGCCAATCAGCCATCGTCGAGCCGCCCACATCCTAAAACACGCCCACTTCCGCAGGCTGAGCGTCCACTGATGGCAGTGCTCACTGATGACGTCACGTATCGTGCCCTCCTCCTGACCTCCACAACTCCACGCCCCATGACGTGTCCCAGCAGGCCACACCCACTCGCGGCGATTTCGTGCATGCGCAATACCAGGCCGGGCTGGCAGGAAAGATGGCGGCGGCGGCGGTAGCGGGAGGAGTCCGGGGATGAGAGAGCGGCCCGGGGAACGGGGACATGGCGAGGCTGGCAGATTATTTCCTGCTGGTGGGATATGACCTTAACAAGAGAGGTGAGAATGGGCGGGACCGGGAGCGGAGAAGGGGACTGTCCGGGGCTGTGAGAGGTACCGGGAGGTGGGGGAGGATGAGCTCAACACAGGGTGTGCTCCAAAGGGTTAATGTATGAGAGACCAGACCGTGCACATAGCTATGGTGTATAGATGTGTCTGCTGTATATAGGACTGAGGGACCTGCTAGCCTCACCATATACTGATAGTGTCCTGCACATAGATATAGTGTATAGATGTGTCTGCTGTATATAGGACTGAGGGGCCTGCTAGCCCCACCATATACTGATACAGTGTCCTGCACATAGATATAGTGTATAGACATGTCTGCTGTATATATGACTGAGGGGCCTGCTAGCCTCACCATATACTGACACAGTGTCCTGCACATAGATATAGTGTATAGATGTGTCTGCTGTATATAGGACTGAGGGGCCTGCTAGCCTCACCATATACTGATACAGTGTCCTGCACATAGATATAGTGTATAGATGTGTCTGCTGTATATAGGACTGAGGGGCCTGCTAGCCCCACCATATACTGATACAGTGTCCTGCACATAGATATAGTGTATAGACATGTCTGCTGTATATATGACTGAGGGGCCTGCTAGCCTCACCATATACTGACACAGTGTCCTGCACATAGATATAGTGTATAGATGTGTCTGCTGTATATAGGACTGAGGGGCCTGCTAGCCTCACCATATACTGATACAGTGTCCTGCACATAGATATAGTGTATAGATGTGTCTGCTGTATATAGGACTGAGGGGCCTGCTAGCCTCACCATATACTGATAGTGTCCTGCACATAGATATAGTGTATAGATGTGTCTGCTGTATATAGGACTGAGGGGCCTGTTAGCCTCACCATATACTGATAGTGTCCTGCACATAGATATAGTGTATAGATGTGTCTGCTGTATATAGGACTGAGGGGCCTGTTAGCCTCACCATATACTGATAGTGTCCTGCACATAGATATAGTGTATAGATGTGTCTGCTGTATATAGGACTGAGGGACCTGCTAGCCTCACCATATACTGATAGTGTCCTGCACATAGATATAGTGTATAGATGTGTCTGCTGTATATAGGACTGAGGAACCTGCTAGCCTCACCATATACTGATACAGTGTCCTGCACATAGATATAGTGTATAGATGTGTCTGCTGTATATAGGACTGAGGGGCCTGCTAGCCTCACCATATACTGACACAGTGTCCTGCACATAGATATAGTGTATAGATGTGTCTGCTGTATATAGGACTGAGGGGCCTGCTAGCCTGACCATATACTGACACAGTGTCCTGCACATAGATATATTGTATAGATGTGTCTGCTGTATATAGGACTGAGGGGCCTGCTAGCCTCACCATATACTGACACAGTGTCCTGCACATAGATATAGTGTATAGATGTGTCTGCTGTATATAGGACTGAGGGGCCTGCTAGCCTCACCATATACTGACACAGTGTCCTGCACATAGATATAGTGTATAGATGTGTCTGCTGTATATAGGACTGAGGGACCTGCTAGCCTCACCATATACTGACACAGTGTCCTGCACATAGATATAGTGTATAGATGTGTCTGCTGTATATAGGACTGAGGGGCCTGCTAGCCCCACCATATACTGATACAGTGCCCTGCACATAGATATAGTGTATAGATGTGTCTGCTGTATATATGACTGAGGGGCCTGCTAGCCCCACCATATACTGATACAGTGTCCTGCACATAGATATAGTGTATAGACATGTCTGCTGTATATAGGACTGAGGGGCCTGCTAGCCTCACCATATACTGATACAGTGTCCTGCACATAGATATAGTGTATAGATGTGTCTGCTGTATATAGGACTGAGGAACCTGCTAGCCTCACCATATACTGATACAGTGTCCTGCACATAGATATAGTGTATAGATGTGTCTGCTGTATATAGGACTGAGGGGCCTGCTAGCCTCACCATATACTGACACAGTGTCCTGCACATAGATATAGTGTATAGATGTGTCTGCTGTATATAGGACTGAGGGGCCTGCTAGCCTGACCATATACTGACACAGTGTCCTGCACATAGATATATTGTATAGATGTGTCTGCTGTATATAGGACTGAGGGGCCTGCTAGCCTCACCATATACTGACACAGTGTCCTGCACATAGATATAGTGTATAGATGTGTCTGCTGTATATAGGACTGAGGGGCCTGCTAGCCTCACCATATACTGACACAGTGTCCTGCACATAGATATAGTGTATAGATGTGTCTGCTGTATATAGGACTGAGGGACCTGCTAGCCTCACCATATACTGACACAGTGTCCTGCACATAGATATAGTGTATAGATGTGTCTGCTGTATATAGGACTGAGGGGCCTGCTAGCCCCACCATATACTGATACAGTGCCCTGCACATAGATATAGTGTATAGATGTGTCTGCTGTATATATGACTGAGGGGCCTGCTAGCCCCACCATATACTGATACAGTGTCCTGCACATAGATATAGTGTATAGACATGTCTGCTGTATATAGGACTGAGGGGCCTGCTAGCCTCACCATATACTGATACAGTGCCCTGCACATAGATATAGTGTATAGGTGTGTCTGCTGTATATAGGACTGAGGGGCCTGCTAGCCCCACCATATACTGACACAGTGTCCTGCACATAGATATAGTGTATAGACATGTCTGCTGTATATAGGACTGAGGGGCCTGCTAGCCTCACCATATACTGACACAGTGTCCTGCACATAGATATAGTGTATAGATGTGTCTGCTGTATATAGGACTGAGGGGCCTGCTAGCCTGACCATATACTGACACAGTGTCCTGCACATAGATATATTGTATAGATGTGTCTGCTGTATATAGGACTGAGGGGCCTGCTAGCCTCACCATATACTGACACAGTGTCCTGCACATAGATATAGTGTATAGATGTGTCTGCTGTATATAGGACTGAGGGGCCTGCTAGCCTCACCATATACTGACACAGTGTCCTGCACATAGATATAGTGTATAGATGTGTCTGCTGTATATAGGACTGAGGGACCTGCTAGCCTCACCATATACTGACACAGTGTCCTGCACATAGATATAGTGTATAGATGTGTCTGCTGTATATAGGACTGAGGGGCCTGCTAGCCCCACCATATACTGATACAGTGCCCTGCACATAGATATAGTGTATAGATGTGTCTGCTGTATATATGACTGAGGGGCCTGCTAGCCCCACCATATACTGATACAGTGTCCTGCACATAGATATAGTGTATAGACATGTCTGCTGTATATAGGACTGAGGGGCCTGCTAGCCTCACCATATACTGATACAGTGCCCTGCACATAGATATAGTGTATAGGTGTGTCTGCTGTATATAGGACTGAGGGGCCTGCTAGCCCCACCATATACTGACACAGTGTCCTGCACATAGATATAGTGTATAGACATGTCTGCTGTATATAGGACTGAGGGGCCTGCTAGCCCCACCATATACTGATACAGTGCCCTGCACATAGATATAGTGTATAGGTGTGTCTGCTGTATATAGGACTGAGGGGCCTGCTAGCCTGACCATATACTGACACAGTGTCCTGCACATAGATATAGTGTATAGATGTGTCTGCTGTATATATGACTGAGGGGCCTGCTAGCCTCACCATATACTGATACAGTGCCCTGCACATAGATATAGTGTATAGATGTGTCTGCTGTATATAGGACTGAGGGGCCTGCTAGCCTCACCATATACTGACACAGTGTCCTGCACATAGATATAGTGTATAGATGTGTCTGCTGTATATATGACTGAGGGGCCTGCTAGCCTCACCATATACTGATACAGTGCCCTGCACATAGATATAGTGTATAGACATGTCTGCTGTATATAGGACTGAGGGGCCTGCTAGCCTCACCATATACTGATACAGTGCCCTGCACATAGATATAGTGCATAGATGTGTCTGCTGTATATAGGACTGAGGGGCCTGCTAGCCTCACCATATACTGGTACAGTGTCCTGCACATAGATATAGTGTATAGATGTGTCTGCTGTATATAGGACTGAGGGGCCTGCTAGCCTCACCATATACTGACACAGTGTCCTGCACATAGATATAGTGTATAGATGTGTCTGCTGTATATAGGGCTGAGGGGCCTGCTAGCCTCACCATATACTGACACAGTGTCCTGCACATAAATATAGTGTATAGATGTGTCTGCTGTATATAGGACTGAGGGGCCTGCTAGCCTCACCATATACTGACACAGTGTCCTGCACATAGATATAGTGTATAGATGTGTCTGCTGTATATATGACTGAGGGGCCTGCTAGCCTCACCATATACTGATACAGTGCCCTGCACATAGATATAGTGTATAGATGTGTCTGCTGTATATAGGACTGAGGGGCCTGCTAGCCTCACCATATACTGACACAGTGTCCTGCACATAGATATAGTGTATAGACATGTCTGCTGTATATAGGACTGAGGGGCCTGCTAGCCCCACCATATACTGATACAGTGTCCTGCACATAGATATAGTGTATAGATGTGTCTGCTGTATATAGGACTGAGGGCCTGCTAGCCTCACCATATACTGATAGTGTCCTGCACATAGATATAGTGTATAGATGTGTCTGCTGTATATAGGACTGAGGGGCCTGCTAGCCTCACCATATACTGATACAGTGTCCTGCACATAGATATAGTGTATAGATGTGTCTGCTGTATATAGGACTGAGGGACCTGCTAGTCTCACCATATACTGGTACAGTGTCCTGCACATAGATATAGTGTATAGATGTGTCTGCTGTATATAGGACTGAGGGACCTGCTAGCCTCACCATATACTGACACAGTGTCCTGCACATAGATATAGTGTATAGATGTGTCTGCTGTATATAGGACTGAGGGACCTGCTAGCCTCACCATATACTGACACAGTGTCCTGCACATAGATATAGTGTATAGATGTGTCTGCTGTATATAGGACTGAGGGACCTGCTAGCCCCACCATATACTGACACAGTGTCCTGCACATAGATATAGTGCATAGATGTGTCTGCTGTATATAGGACTGAGGGGCCTGCTAGCCTCACCATATACTGACACAGTGTCCTGCACATAGATATAGTGTATAGATGTGTCTGCTGTATATAGGACTGAGGGGCCTGCTAGCCTCACCATATACTGACACAGTGTCCTGCACATAGATATAGTGTATAGATGTGTCTGCTGTATATAGGACTGAGGGGCCTGCTAGCCTCACCATATACTGACACAGTGTCCTGCACATAGATATAGTGTATAGACATGTCTGCTGTATATAGGACTGAGGGGCCTGCTAGCCCCACCATATACTGATATAGTGTCCTGCACATAGATATAGTGTATAGATGTGTCTGCTGTATATAGGACTGAGGGACCTGCTAGCCTCACCATATACTGATAGTGTCCTGCACATAGATATAGTGTATAGATGTGTCTGCTGTATATAGGACTGAGGGGCCTGCTAGCCTCACCATATACTGATACAGTGTCCTGCACATAGATATAGTGTATAGATGTGTCTGCTGTATATAGGACTGAGGGACCTGCTAGTCTCACCATATACTGGTACAGTGTCCTGCACATAGATATAGTGTATAGATGTGTCTGCTGTATATAGGACTGAGGGACCTGCTAGCCCCACTGTATGTATGTCTTACTAATAAATACAGAAATGAGCAAGCTGTGCTCCCAGGCATGGATAAGCTGATGATCATCCCCAATCAGTTGCAGTAAAGATGGCCATCTCCAATGCACAATTGTGACTTGACTAAATCCATCCCGCCTCTGGTCTAATGTAATGATGTGTGCCACTTGTATTGTGAAGCTGTCTGCAGATGTGTCTGTCTTGGTGAATATCTATAGACAATGGAGAAAGGTTTGGGTTAACCATTGATGTACAGGGACGCTCGCTTCTGTATGTGGGACTTGCAATATGGTTTTCATGCATCAAAAACTGTGTTCTAAAGGTATGCACCCACAATCAGGATTAGCAGTGTTTTGGCGCAGCCAAATCACTGCTTTGTACAGTATAAGCACAGTAGATGGCATTTATAGAAATCCTATGTCCACTGTGCTTATTAATGTGGCATATACTACCATGCGAGGTGGTTTCCCAAGCCGCAGCATGTCAATTTATTTTTGCGGAGACAGGAGTGTTCTGGGCCGGAGAAAATCTGCTGCACCCAGAATCCTGATCATGGACACTGAGAGCATTCTGAATAGAACTGTAGCATCTCCACAAGTGGGATGACGCTGTGTCCAGGACGCAGGCAATCCTGAATGTGAGCACGTGTTCTTAAAGCACTCTTAAGTGTTATTTGATCAATTTTCAATTATTATTATGTGGATTATCCTATACTGACAATTAAAGTCACTGCTCTTTTTTTGAGCTGGGTAATGCCAACATGGCCACTGTCATTGCTCCTATTATAGAGCAGGTAGGGAATTAGTTTCTGAAACCAGGCCCTTTTGGAATGCAAAATGGATAGACTTTTAGGGCACATTGGTTGGATGCGCAGTGGATTTTACAGTCTGAAATTTACATTACCCGCATTGTAGAAAATATTTTACAAAATCAAATCCACATGCTGTGAAGGAGATCAGCAAAGGAAATTGACTGAAGTGCCAGATTGTTCATGTGCAGTTTGCAATATACCAGGGGATTTCCCCCTGTAATTATGTGGACATTCCAATGTGGAAATTCCACAGCAGTGAAATCCTTGGTAGATGTGTCCTTATGATTGGTGGTTACAACTTTTGGCCTAACACATGCTAGCTTCTCATGACTAGTAAAAGGATTGTTTACTACCTGGACAACTCCTTTTTAAAATATGTTCTCCAGTTTATAAACTAAAAATAACACCTCCCCTCCTGCACCGTTCACGCTGATTGGCTGCAGGCTGATGTAGCAAAACAACGTCACTGCGAGTGTCGGCGCCAACATCGCATTCAGGGAGTTGGTGCACAAGGTGAGGTGAGTATATCTTATTTTATAAGGGGTTGTACTTTTATTTTAAAAACTCCTCTGATTAAAATAACAAATGATTTGTACTTCTCCCACCACTCCAGCTCTACTTCTCTGCCACTGCCCTATGACATTTAGCCTGGAGTTACACGAGTGTATGAAAAATGAAGAAGAGTGAAATCTGTTTGGTATTCTGTAAGAGACCTTTCACATCAGCATTTTTTGCTGAATCGCAGCAGATCCAGTAGACTTGCCACATCTACTGTGTAACGGCAGACTTGTGGCAAGCCCCCAATCATTCTCTATGGAACTTGCGGCAGGTGCGCCAAGTGTGGTATTGTCGCAATCCGTGGTTGGCTGCAATTTTTTGACTTGCTGCAAGTGCTGGATTTTCCGGATCACGGTAAAAACCACACATGCCGCAAGTCCCATTGGAAATGAATGGGGGCTTGCCGCAATTCAGCCGTCACGCAGCAGATGCGGTAAATCTGCTGTAATTCAGCAAAAACGCTGATGTGAAAGCAGCCTAAGTCATGCAAGTGCTATGCAAGCGTGTGATTTGTTTATTTTTTCTTGACCAGCATCCGAATGACATCTGTGTGCAATACTTTTTTTTTTCTCTATCTTTTATTCTACAAAAATCTACAGGACCATTTACAGTGTCCTATGTTACAGAATGGTGATGTATCCGTAAAAAACTGATGCCAGTAGGATGGTCCGTGTGCTGTGTTTTTCTTTGTTTTTTTCTTTCTCGCACCTATTGATTTGTATAGCCGAGTGTCGCACGATTAACGTATGCACTCGCAGCATGCTGCAACTTTTTTTTCTCATCCAGGATCTGGATGAGAAATAAATTGGTCATCTGCTCTAACTAACCTTGGTCCGGGTGCAATGAGAGATTTTCTCTCATAGTATTACACTTCTAAGATTCATACACTAATGTGAGCGGGGCTTTACTTGCATAATATGGTTCTACCTGGGGCTCAAACACTTCTCTTTGCACCACTCCAGATGAGTAACAGTTCTTTTTCATGTGTGTTCATTGGGAAAGACTTGTCAATCAAATAGAGCAGGGAGAAGCCGCCGGGGCCATTGTCTGCCTAGGCAGGTCTCTCTCCTTAGTTCCTGGCCAGATTTTCAAATTATCGGCCCAGTTTATCTTGTGCAATTTATTAAAGTCACCTTCCTTTTTTCTATTGTGGCATTCACTTATGTTTTTTTACAAATAGAAAATCAAAATGTTTTTTATTTTTCGCTTTGTCTAGTGCAGTGATGGCGAACTCCAGGCCTCGAGTGCCACCAACAGTGCAGGTTTTCAGGATTTCCTTACATTGCACAGGTGATAATATAATCACCTGCACTGGTAATGATTCCAACCTCTGTGCAATGCTGAGGAAATCCTGAAAACCTGACCTGTTGGTGGCACTCGAGGCCTGGAGTTCGCCATCACTGGTCTAGTGTTTGCACCTTTTTAGCACCAAAAGATGCAAAAACCTTAAAGTCGCACATACGTCTAAAAATATGCCAAATAGTAAACACCAGTAACCTTATTCCAGGCAAGAACTGGAGGAAGAAAGTCAAACCATTGTAAAATTTAGTAACAGTTGCATTTCATGAGTCTAACATATCTGGATGTTGGTAAACATACAGAGAATAATACTAAAACCAATAAAAAGAAAGAAAATTACTCCGTAATGGTGGAGAAACGGTATGATGGGTCGGGGCTATGTTTTCTCTAATGCCACAGAATTTCAGAGCAAAACATTTGTGCCGTCCGCCTGTGACTTGTGCTGCTCGTTGGGAAATATGAATGAACTGATGGGCTCCTTTAAGAAGGGACTGTCAGCTGCAGAGCGGGGTGTGGGAAGACTGGAGCAGTGCAGTGTGAAATATGTATTCCTCCATCAGAAACAATATGAATTGCTTTAAATCGTCTAAAGGTACAGTTACATGGTATAACGTTGCAGCGATTTCGGAAGCGATTACGCGGGTGCGCGCTCGTTTCCGACATCGCTGCCTTAGGTGTCACATCGGGAGATGTTGCCAGCGCCGCCACCGCGATGTTGCAGCAGCTATCGCACAACCAGGCAAGTGATACGCATCAATGTTGTTAATAGGCGAAATCGCTGGCAACATCGCTATCGCCATGTCACACGGAGCGATGTTTGCAGATCGCTGGAGCAAGATCACCAGGTTTACCAACATGTTGGTAAACCTGGCAACTCAAAACCAGCGATTTATTGCAGTTGCATTGTGCTGTTACACAGCACAATGCACTTGTGATGTCGCTGCAGCATTGCTGAACCCGGGGCGTTTCGGGACAACATCGCCCCGTGTGATGGTACCTTAACGATTTTCCATTACTTTTGATATGAAAATGATTGTGAATTTAGACTGTTTGATGAAAAAATTCTCCCCACATAGTTACATTGCCCAGTGTTCTAATTTTCCTATGCGTTTGCTTCTTCACCTAGAATGAGTTATAGTAAAGGGGTATTCCCATCTCCAAGATCCTATCCCAATATCCAGTAGGTTTAATAATAATAATAATAATAATAGCAAATCCCTCCAATTAGACATATGGTATAGTTCTCCTGATATAGCCTTGTCTCTTACCTCATGTGCAGGGCGTTACAGCTTCGGTATCCATGGTTACAACCACAAACAGCTAAATAGCTCTCACTATATGAGTGGTTGTAACCATGGATACCTCAGATGTAATGCCCTGCACATGAGGTAAGAGACAAGGCTATATCAGGAGAACTATACCATATGTCTAATTGGAGGGATTTGCTATTGATATAATTATTATTATTACACCTGCTATATATTGGGATAGGGTCTTGGAGATTGAAATACCCCTTCAAGTACAGGCAAATCTGTTGGTTAATACAGCTATTCTGTTCTGTATCAGGGAGGGGGAAATGTTGAGCAAAAGTAAGGATGGGCCTTGCATGTCCAGTCATTTTTTTTCCTCCATCAGTGAATGCAGACCTAATTCCTCTCTCTGCTTTGCCCAGTAGTGCTACATTTTAATGTCAGCATTAGGAAATGCCACAGATGGTTAGGTGTCAGTAGCAAAATTCTCTAAACATACCATCCGTCATATCCAGGGCAAGTTTGATTCAGTGAAATATTGTCACTGCAGGGAGAATGTACTGTATTATTACATGATTCCTATGGAAATCTATGACTGAGATGTCAGAGCAGCACCCGCTCTCATGTAGCAGCCCCCGAATTTGACTAATTACAAGCCATATGGTATTATTTTTTTCATGTGCCAATCCTTTGAATGTCACTTGTACCCTTACCGCTGGAAACATAATTGTAGATTAGGCCATATCTGAAAATGCCTTGACTGGAATTTAACATTTTATTTGTTTGATGAAAGTGAAGAACATGAGTTTGTTTGCATGGTAAAAAAAAGCAGATGATATTATGAACAGTATGTCTGGTGAGGGTATGGGCGAGGTGAAGACCCTGGGCACATTATAGGATTTAATATGATACTGAAACCAACAGGATGTTTAGCTATTAAGAAACACTTTGTGGGGCCATTGATTTTTTTTTTTTTTTTACTTTCACTTTCCTTCTGTCATTACATAAGTACAAGGATGGCTTTATATTTAATATTTTACTGGAAATTGAGTAGTTTTTAACAGTGTTATTCTTGATGATGTCTGAAAAGTGTTTCTAAAAGGTTCAGAATGAATAAAAAGCATTGAGAATGAGTACAGCAGCAATCAGTAAGCCATGTATATGGCATGTGTGTTCATTGGAAGTTTTGATGCTGAAAGGATTATATATCTTCATTGTTAAATTGGTGACATACATTGATACAGTATGGCATCATAGATTTTTTTTTTTGCCATATTATAGCTCTGTATACTTGTGAATTTGCTCTATGACCGTGTGTGATGCCTAACTCTAAAATGTTAAAACATATGAAAAACAAGTACGGTAATTCCTAGAGAATCCAAGGAATTGGAGCTTTAAAGGGCATGTCAGCCGTATTTCACCCCCCCCCCCAACTATTTATATGGACCGGCAACTATCAAAGCCCTGTTCCGCAATACTTTTACATAGCTAGTCCGAGTTTGAATTGATTTGCAAAGCCTCCGTCATTCCAGATCTATTCTCTACCCAGCAGAGCCTCCTGTTTGACCAATGGCTCTTCTGCCTGAAGTCTCACAGTATAGGGCTATCAGTCAAGCAATAGGAGGCTCCATGGGGTGGTCAATAGAGCTGGAGTGACAGAGGATTCAGATCTACAAATAGCACATCAGCATCGTTTGCATATCAATTCAAACACTGATTTCTCTTTGAAGGGGGAATGGACTGGTTATGTAAAATTTGTGTTTAAAAGAGCTACAGGCTCATATAAACATTATTTTTTTTGTGGTGCGTGTGAAATCTTGCCCTACACTTTGGTCACCCTTTTTGAATGGATCTGCTACATCAACCCTTCAACTGAGTAAGGGTAAGGATACACTGGCTTGAAAGTCGGATGTCTGCAATGCGAGTTTTTCTCACATTGCAGTCGAACCAATGTTATTCAATGTCCGAGAACACGTTTGTGAGTGTCAGGCTTTTTTTTTTTTCGTCCGACAAACGGACGAGAAAGCAGTCACAACATGCTGCAACAGTGTGCGATTCACGCGCAATTCTATGGGTCTGACAAAACTCATGGACCACAGTCGGACCGCACACGGACCATCCTAGAGGCATCCGATTTTTCACTGATACATTATCATTCTGTAGCTCAGATAAGTGTAAAAACTGTTCCTGTTTATGATTATACAGTAAATAGCTGCTGACAAAAAAAAAAAAAAAACGGATTGCACACGGAAGCCACACTGATCAAAAAACGGACGACACTCATCCGACTCTTGGATACGACAATCGGACTGTTTTGTTTTCTCCAGGCCCCTTCCACGACAGCATAGGAGGAGGTTGCCTCTCCACACCCTAATTGGGACAGGAAGCACAAGAGAGGTTAAAAGGCCCCTCCCACCTCCCACAAGCCAGTGTCTTTCCTGTCCTCATGGGGCATGGAGAGGTTTTTTCTCTGTGCTGTGGCGGCCAGCGAGCTTCAGCATACCTTTTTTTTCCTTTTGATGCTGGGCAGTCTTGGTCGGGCTTGGCTCTTCCTCTACTGCTCCCATGGTGTTATGCCATGGGACCAATGCCTGGCCCTCCGGATCCCCGGTGGGGGTGATGCGGGCTATGGTCTCCCTGGTCGGCGGCCTCCTCTGCTGGGGGAGCCTGCCGGCTGCTTCCCGCGCATATGCGCGTTGTCCCGCGCGGCCGGAAGTGACGCCGGTGGGCGGGACTTCCGGTCAGGTGCTCTCCGGCGCTTGCGGGTCCCGGCGTCGGGACTCGGCGGGGCAGCGTGCGGGCACGTCTCCCCTGGGGCGGCCTGCCCAGGACCCGGCGCGGGAGGTGTGGAACCCTTCTTGGACACTGGGAGGGGCAGGCCTTCCTGGTTGTAGGCTGCCCTGAAACCGGCTGAACCACGGTAAGTCTGGTGCGGTGGTGCTCTTGTCAGGCACAACCCAGTGTTCCCCCCTGCCTCAGAGCTGGGGGGGGGTCCTGATGGTCCGGCTGTCGGTTCTTTGTCCTCTGGGTTGTTCTGGAGGACGACACTGTCCCTGAGAATGCTTTTGCATGCCAGCTGGGAGGAACTTCCCATTTTGTGGGATGTCGCGGTGTCAGAGCTGCACGGACGACATGGGTCTCCCTTGCCTGGTAGTCCAGAGCGCGGGCTTCCCTGTCCTCCCTCGCCCCAGAGGCTCCTAAGCCAGGCCTTCTTCCCCTGAGGGAAGCTCCTAGCTGCCCTTCTGGCTGATATTCTCTGGTCAGCCGCTTATATGCCCTCTGTGGCAGCCTCTGCTTCCTGACAGGCTGGGCTTGGACAATTCCTCGTTGCCATGGAGGTCTTGTTTGGGGCTGTTCGGAGCACTAGGGGGCGAGAAGAGCGAGTCCTCTCCTCCGTCTGGTCGAGCGGTTTGCTGGGCTTACATATGCTAAGCTGCCTGTTTTTCCGGTTCATTCCTCCTTTTTTTGGAGGACTGGGATTGCCGGTGTACCATTTCCAGAGTGATCTCAGTCGCAGATTTCTCCTGAGTTCCCCTGGTTTGTCCCACGTGGTGGATGTGAGGGGGTGCAGCCACTCTCCTTTTGTACATAGGAGCTCTCTGTGGCGCAGTTGGTACTCCAACTGGATGAAAGCCTGATCGGTTCTGTTAGCGTCCTCTCTTTACGGGCCTGCTGGACCGATTTATTGAGTGCCTTCTGAAGTATGCGTGGGAGGCCTCCTCCGCCTGCTTTCGGGCGACTTTCGCTTCTTGTGTGTCTAGATCCCTCCTTAACTGGCTGGATCTGTGGGTTTGCCATGTTTCCCTAGGCATCCTTGGGAAGCTCTCCTTGCTTCCTTTCCCTTGGCCTGGCAGCTCCCTATGGGGGGTTCTCGGTTTCTGCAGGCCGGCTGTGTGGCGGTCGGTGTGGAGTGGGGTTCCCACTTCCGAACTGCTGCTGGACTCGATCCCCTTAACAGATGATTTGGTGTTCAGGCTGGCTTTGGTGGAGATCCTGGGGAAGGCGCCTGTCCACGGGGCTCTTGCGGTGCACGAGCCCCCCTGGTCACGGACCTTTTGTTCTTCGGTGCCTTAGTACTCCCAGCCCCACGGGACTGGGTATTCCGGATGGAGTTCCCAGGTGGGTAGAGGGGACCATGTCCTTGTCCCTTCTCCGTTTGCAGCAGCAACAGCCTGCCTACGGGTGACTCGTGTCAGCAGCCATAGTAAACCCATTGTGCATGACCTTGACACTCTGTTAATGCTAAGTGGCAGGAGCCTCGGTCATGGGCTGGATGGGAGACCTCATGTGAGACACCGTGGGAATCTCCATGAGTTCTGGTGAGGGAGGGGAAGCAGACTCGCGGCCTTCTCCCCTCTTGGCGGCAGATTTTGTTGGCAGTGGATGGTAGGGGTCCTTTCGGTTCCTCTTCACGTTCGGGTCTCCAGGTTCCCGGCCTGCCTTCGCGGGGCGCGCACGGTATTCTTTATGCAAGGGTGAGGGATTTCCTGCTTGCATACGCCTCATTTCCTACCCTTGGAGTGGTGTTAGGTCTACTTCTGCCTCTTCTTGGTCAGGGTGCCATCTGGGGCCTCCCGGGTCCTTCTCTGCCTGACACGCTCAACCTGCATGTCAGGTACGCGCGTTTCTGGATGGTGTCTTTTCTCTCAGCGATTCCATTGATGGGCGACACCTCCAGATGGCTACAACCGATTTGATGGGCGCTTGCTTCCCCGTTCCCTTCATCCTCGGCGCCGGAAGTTCTTCATCTTCGAACTTCCAGTTCACTGTCCTTCCCTTCGGGCTCTCCTTGACTCCCTGAATTTTCTCGGAGCTGTTGACGATGTCAGTTGACATTGTACACCCATTGTGCATGCCCTTGCCTTTCTGTTGAAACTAGGCAGCAGTAGCCTTGGTCTCTGGCTGGATAGGAGTCCTCATGAGAGGAATGCGAGTCTCTATGGGTTTCCCAATAGGAGTCTCCGTAGGAGAGCCTGGGGCACTTTCTTGGGGAACCTTTGGCGGTATTGACTTTCTAAGGCGGTGGTGGCCTTCCTGTGGGGTCGGGGCAGTTTGTTGTTGCTATGTCGGAATGTCTACCTTCTAGTTGCTCCCTCCGCTCTCGCCTGCCTGCCCGGAGCCACGGCAGTCGTCCGTTGTCTCCCTCCCTTCGGTCGCCACTTTCGGCTCTGGGATCCTCGTCGTCCGGCATTCCATCGGTCTTGTGGCTCGGGCCTGCTCTCGAGCCTTCCCGCCCACATCCTGTCTCAATGGGACGGATTCCTTTGTCCCGGACTTCCGGGTTTCGCCTCCTCTAGTGGTTGACCCTCTCGGCCTGTTGCCAGGGGTTTCCTCGGTTCAGTCTCCGGGTCATCCTTCTGCTTTGGCCGCCGGCCGGGTTCAGGGATTATGGGGTCGTGCCTTTTGTCCCGGTCCTCCTTTTCTCGGGGGCTGAGGGGGTCGCGGAATCCCTCCTTGCTGCTCGAGGTCTGCAGGGCATCTCTCGTTCTGGGGTCTTCAGTTGTTGTCGCCTCGGTGACTCCCCTCCGTCATCGGGGGGGCCGGGGTCCTGCGCCCTGTTTCGGGGTCCTCCCAGTTCTTCCTCTGGGCAGAACTGTTCCTGTTTTTTCCTTCGCCTGTTCCCCTGATGAGGTCATTGCGCCTTCTGGCGGATTTCCTCCTCCGCCGCCTGGTTTTCCGCCCAGGAGTGTGGAACTTGGACCAGGTGGGTTCTACTCTCTGTTGGCATGCTTGGGTCACTGGCCTTCGTCCTGTTCACTTCCCGCCTATTTCCCTTCAGGCAGGTCCTCTGAGGAAGTTCGGGAACGGCGATGTTCTAACCATCCTTGTGGCTCCTCGGTGGCCGAGGAGAGGCTGGTTTCGCCCTGAGTATATCTCTCAATCTCGAGGGTCCGGTCGTGTTGGGCCCTGACCCCTCCTTACTGTTTCTGGGTTCGTTTGTTCTCCAGATCTTCGGTGGCTCAGCTTCGCTGCTTGGCTTCTGGGCCCCTGTACTGAGGCCTCCGGGCCTGTCTGGACGATTCGTGACTGCCTTGCCGGGGTCTGTTGGCCGGTCCCTTCTGCACACTGCGGTGGGGCTGCGATTCTTCTCTTGGTATGGGTCTCGTCCTTCCAGATGTCTCGCGCTTTCTGTTTTTTTTCCAGGTGGGTTGGTCCTGGCGCCTGCCACATTGTGGGCTGGTTTCGACGGCCCGCTCTTGGGGGCAGTTGGGCATCTCTTCCCGGGGTTCGCCGTTTTTTGGTGTCTGCTTCCGGACTTTGTCCGCGAGGGGTCCTTGCTCCTGCCTGGGCTCTCGTTGTGGTCCTGTTTGGCCTGTCACGTTCTCCCTCAGGGCCGCTCTCTTCCAGTGCTGTCCGCTTGTTGTCTCACAAGACTCCTTTTCTTGTGGCATTCCTGTCTGCTCGCCGGGTCGGGATGCTTCTGGCTTTGTCCTTCCGGCACCCATCGTTCTCTGTCCCTGCTGACAGCATTGTCCCTCAGCTGGTCCCTTACTTCTTCCCCATGGGGGTCTTGATGTTCATTCCTTCCTGATCGCAGGACCGGGCTTGGTTGTCTTGGAGTGGTGATACCCTGGCGCATAGTTCCCTACCTTTTTTCTTGGCCCTTTGGCCGTCAGGTGAGCTCGTCCGGGGCTTTGATTCCCGTGGCCCCCTGGCCCACCCGGGCCCTTCCTGTTCTGGCCTCGCCTGGCAGGTTCTGTCACCTTCCGGGGTTTTCCTGCCCTTCCGCCTGAGCTTCCGCAGTCTTCGGGGCACGTTGTGCAGGGGCTTTGCCGTAGCAGCTCTGCGGGGCTGCTGCGGGGTCCTCCCTGCGTACCTTCCCGACTCCTTATCGTCTGGATCTGGGATCCCCCGGGGATTTGGCTTTTTGCAGGATGTCCTGCAGGCTGTGATTCCCCCCCTAGGTATCAATTCGTTGGTATTCCTCCTATGCTGTCGTGGAAGGGGCCTGGAGAAAACAGAATTATTCTTACCGTTAATTCCTTTTCTTGGGCCCTTCCACGACAGCACTTATTACCCTCCCTATTTCCTGGTGTTTCCTGGAATGTGTTCCTATTCCTCCTGCTATGGTTCTTTGTAAGACACTGGCTTGTGGGAGGTGGGAGGGGCCTTTTAACCTCTCTTGTGCTTCCTGTCCCAATTAGGGTGTGGAGAGGCAACCTCCTCCTATGCTGTCGTGGAAGGGCCCAAGAAAAGGAATTAACGGTAAGAATAATTCTGTTTTTTTTTTACACTCCAGTGTGTTTCTAGCCTAATGCTTCCTGAAGTTCACTGCACAGCCAGATTATTTCATATAATTGATCAAATTGAGTCTCAGGACACTGGCCCTGTGTCCATGTTGATCGTCCATGAACACCACACCAGAACCATGGCATCTTCCTCATCTCCCTTCTGATTAGTAGACCTACTAATAGGAGGTTCACAATACACCAGACTGACAGCAACAGACTATTGTTTTGTTTTTGTAAATCTTTTTGATGAGCTCTATATTATTTAACTTTTTTAGTCTTTTTTTTTTTTTTTTTCCTTTTTCTCTCAATGCCTACAAATGTGCAAAAGCCCCCCAAAATATACTTTTTACTTTCCCCTGACACAACTTTGATTGTCTCTTAGGGACCAACATATAACCACTGTAGTCATTCAGTTGTCATATTCCACATGTAGCCATGCTTGTAATCAAAGCATGAGCCCTAGATCTTGTAAGTGTGTGTGTGTGTGTGTGTGTGTGTGTGTGTGTGTGTGTGTGTGTGTGTGTATGGGTGCTGGGGGGCACTGTGGAACGATCTATACTGGGAGCTGCAGTTCAGCCCTATAAGGGTGCTTTCACACTGCGTTTTTGTTCAATCTGTGGCTGTCCGTTGTAAAACGGACAGCCACGGATCCGATTTGGCCCCCATGTTATGCTATGGGCACGGATCGGATTTGGCCTTATTGCCATCCGATTTTTGTCTGATCCGATTCTGTCCAATTTTTTGCTGTGCCCAAAATCGCAGACTGATGCGATTTTGGGCACAGCGGATCTAATCGGACCAAATTGGATCCGACCTGATCCGCGCCAAATAACATGGGGCCTATGGAGCACGGGTCCAAGGAAACAGCTGATCGTTCCTCAGACCCAATTTTAGTGAACTGAGCATGCTCAGTACACTAAAATCGCTCTGTGCCATCTAATTTCACTTCTGCAATATATATTCATATTTAGTGAAAAGAAAGGGTTAAAAATGAAAAAAAACTTTCATTCTCACCTGCGATCCACCGATGCCTCCAGCGCTCGATGCTTATAGGACCTGGCGTGATGTCACAGTCACATGTGACTGTGACATCACGCCAGGTCCTGTAAGGATCAGGAGGAGATAGCTGGAAGCGCCGGGGGACTCGTGGATGGGTGAGAATAAAGTTTTTTTTTTTTTGTTTTTTTTCAATGTCTGAAAAAGAGGGGTAGAAAGAGGGAGCAGAGAGAGGAGGGGAGAAAGAGGTGACCCAAGGGAGAGAGAAGCGAGGTGACAAGAGGGAGAGAGGAGGGGGAGCGAGGTACCAGGAGGAGAGGGAGAGGATCCAAACTGATCCTGCAAAATATCGCATTCGGATGATTATTTGGCATCCGATTGCAGGCATCAGTTTGAATCCGTTGCTGTCCGAGGGGTCCTGCAAAAAGTCGGATCCCCTTGGACAGCACAAAAACGTAGTGTGAAAGCAGCCTAAGAGGTTCCAGAGTCCACTATCATCATCATATTATGGTATTTCTTGGCATTATACCAAAATATTAGTAAATGAGAATTCCCCTTCTAAGTTATTTATCGTCTGCTGCTCTTACAGGAAGTTTGTGGTTGTTTCTTAGGGGAATAAAGGATTGGCATGTTAAAATCCAACATGCCAGGTTTTAGCAACAAGAAGAGTTGGCACGTCATCCCCTCCAAACACAATAGACTGTTGGGTAGGATCTCTAGACAATTGTGGACTGTATGTGTCCATCTTAAAGTAACATTAAGCCTAAAGAAATCAATGCTGAAATGAGACATGAGCTTCACTTGCCAATACTATTTGTTACTTTACAGGATTTTCTGCATGTTCTTAAAGGGATCCTGTCACCCCCAAAACACCTCTAAACCTATTAAAAGCTGTCCCTAGAGCATAGTAACACTTACCCTACACTCCTTTTAGCTCCTAAAAGCACCAAGTGACATTGAAGAAAAATGTTATTATAGTACCTCATTATGGATGATAATGAGTGACTATGCTATTCATAGTCACCCTGGCAGGCGCTCCCTCTTCATGCTATCACGCCTCCATAGGCGTGATCTTGTAATCTGATTAAAATGCGCGCCTCCCCGCCGCTCTGTGGTGTGTCGTCCGAGGCTGCAGTGTGGCTGGGTGACGCGATACGCGTCATTTCCGGCGCCGGTGACGTATACACCCGCGCCGCTTTTAGCTTCAAAACGCGCACTGCGCATGCTCATGCTCATGCGCAGTGCGGGTCTTGAAGCCAACAGCGGCGCGGGTGTAAATACGTCACCCGGCGCCGGAAATGACGCGTATCGCGTCACCCAGCCACACTGCAGCCTCGGACGACACACCACAGAGCGGCGGGGAGGCGCGCATTTTAATCAGATTACAAGATCACGCCTATGGAGGCGTGATAACATGAAGAGGGAGCGCCTGCCAGGGTGACTATGAATAGCATAGTCACTCATTATCATCCATAATGAGGTACTATAATAACATTTTTCTTCAATGTCACTTGGTGCTTTTAGGAGCTAAAAGGAGTGTAGGGTAAGTGTTACTATGCTCTAGGGACAGCTTTTAATAGGTTTTGAGGTGTTTTGGGGGTGACAGGATCCCTTTAAGGCAAACAGCCTTGTAAAAATCCTTTTTGAAAACATGGATTAATTTGTTGATGCTGTCTTTTGAGAATGCTGTATGGAGGATACATGTCACTCTGTGCATATAGGCGCACAGGAGAGGACCTACGTCATATTTGGCAAGAGAAAAAGATCGGGCACTCCTTGAGGTGTTAAAGAGAACATTTTTTAATGATCTAATGGCCACGTCCAGAATTGTATCGGAAATTAAGCTCTGTGTGGAAATGTCATGCTCGTTCACCTCTGGATGAAGTGCTGTCTGAAGAAGCTAGAGTTGGCTTACCAGGAATGTGCCGTCGCCATCCCATGCCAATCAAAGATAGAAATGTGCTGAACACTGCATACTCATGATATAGATATATAAAGCAACAGCCAGCAATCTGTGCCTCCTCAGGCTGTGCCATCTCGGTCTGTCAATGGAGCAGCAGTGTGCAAGTGCCACCATTGTTAATTTAAAGGAGGGTCTTGTGACTCCTGTTTATTATGATTGTAGGGGACCAGCAGTCACACCTGCAGTGATCATGCATTTCTTACCTGCCGCATGGATAGGTTATAAAGTTTGTTTATACTGTGAGCTGTAAGTTGTAGTTCTGTAAGTTGGCTTTATAATCGACACTTCTCATACTTTATATTCTTTTTATTCACTGCGCTCTATAGAAAGAGGCACACAGGGTAGATATGACTATAAATGGGGCGAGTCTTTAGGTGTGGAGGTACATTTTTAACTGAGTAAGTACAGGTTTCTTTTGTTATACCTGGATGCATTAAACACAGCATTGACTTTGAGAATAAGGATACTTTTAAAGGGAAACTGTCAGGTCAAAAATCCACATGTAATTGCTATCTTTTCTAATTCCTCCCTCTTAAACTTACTCTATTCATGTATTTCTTTTATGCATATTCCCCTCCTATCTTGAATGATCCATGCTGTTCTCTGCTGTCCACTCCCCATTCATGAATATGCATGTCACATCACAACACAGGAGATCTGTGGGGAGAAGGGGGGCTGTATTCTCTCTGCTCTCTGTGTGTGCAGCATCACAAGAGGTGAACTACAACACATAAACTGTTAAAGCACAGCAGGGTATCTGCTTTAGGCTGGTTTCACATTGCAATTTTGTTCAATCCGATGCTGTCCGATGAAAATTGGACCGCATCGGATGCCATCCGATCCGATTTTTTATCAGATCCTATTTAAATGGCTGGGGGAGGGCTGTGGGAGGTTTGGGAGTGGTCTAAGATACTGATCCGATTTTCTATCTGATCTGATCCCCATAGACTCCCATATTCTTTTAATTGGATCGCATCGGATCCGATGCGATCCGATTTTTGAATTGGATACCAAAATCGCAGCAGTCTAAGATTATAGGCTCCTGAAAAAAATTGGACAGGATCGGAGGCAAATCGGATGCCATTAAGTGCAAATCCGATCGATCCCTATTGGAAAACATGGGGGCTAATTTGAATCCGATGCTGTCTGATTTTTATCGGACAATATCGGATTTAACAAAATCGCAATGTGAAACCATCCTGACAGAAACAAATGAAGTCTAGATCAAGCCAGACCTGTAGTAGCTCTCTTCCGTGGTGATATCAACTGAACAGACCTGTAAGTGAAACCTCACAATGCACTGTTAGCAGAGGGAGGAGAGAGCTGCAGAGAAGGCTGTGCATAATTACATGACAGTTTATACAGCACAGGACTAATTGTCTCTGCTTCTAATGGGACAGGACTAATGCAGCAGCTCTCTGCAGGGTCTGACAATGGTAATAATATGAAAACTACAGACGGTACAATAATTATTTTACATGTTTTTAAAAGGTCTGCCCAGGCCCTATTCAAGGGTAATATTAGTATCATACTGAAAAATGACCCGACAGTGGCCCTTTAAATGGGGCTGACTGATCTTAGAATAAAAATCTGCAGTCACTCTAGGACTGCACAGTGCATAATTTTGACAATGTGCAAAGTGCACTATTCCCTTGTATTCCTGTGCAGTGGGGAAAAAAGTATTTAGTTAGCCACCAATTTCTCCCACTTAAAATGTGATGGAGGCCTGTAATTGACATCATAGGTAGACCTCAACTATGAGAGACAAAATGGAAAACAAATCCTGAAAATCACACTGTCTGATTTGGAAAGAATTTTTTTCAAATTTTGGTGGAAAAGTATTTGGTCACCTGCAAACAAGCAAGATTTCTGGCTCTCACATACCTGTAACTTTTTCTTTAAGAGGCTCCTCTGTCCTCCACACATTACCTGTAGTACTGGCACCTGTTTCAACTTATCAGTAAAAAGGTCACCTGTCCGCAACCTCAAACAGTGACACTCAAAACTCCACTATGGTCAAGGGCCACGTTACACACACAGATATCTGTGACCAACTTCTGAACAGATCTCTGGTTGCAGTGAAATCATGGACACATTGTTCCATTTTGTGGCTGTGTACAAATGGAACAATATGTCCATGATTTCACTGCAACCAGAGATCTGTTCAGAAGTTGGTCACAGAAGTTGGTGTGTGTAAAGCGGCCCTAAGACCTAAGCGCTGTCGAAGGACAACAAAAACAAAATTGTAGCCCTGCACTAGGCTAGGAAGACTGAATCTGCAATAGGCAAGCAGCTTGGGGCGAAGAAATCAACTGTGGGAGCAATAATTAGGAAATGGAAGACATACAAGACTAATACAAGATTAATCTCCCTCGATCTTGGGCTCCATGCAAGATCGCACCCAGTGGGGTCAAAATGATCTCAAGACTGGTGAGCAAAAATCCCAGAACCACACAGGGGGACATAGTGAATGACCTGCAGAGTGCTGGGACCAACGTTATACAGGCTACCACGATTCGCTTATTATTATTATTATATTCGCTGCCAGGGACATAGAGCCTGCATTGCCAGACATGTCCCCCTGCTTAAGCCATTATACGTCTGGGCCCGTCTGAAATTTGCTAGAGAGCATTTGGATGATCCAGAAAAGTATTGGGAGAATGTCATATAGTCAAATGAAACCAAAGCAGAACTGTTTGGTAGGAACACAACTCTTCGTGTTTGGAGGAGAAAGAATGCTGAGTTGCATCCAAAGAACATCATACCTACTGTGAAGCATGGGGGTGGCAACATCATGCTTTGGGGCTGTTTCTCTGGCAGGGTACCAGGACGAGTGATCTGTGTACATGAAAGAATGAATGGGGCCATGTATCATGAGACTTTGAGTGTAAACCTCCTTTCATCAGCAAGGGCTATGAAGATAAAACTTGGCTGGGTCTTTCAGCATGACAATGAGCCCAAGCACACTGACAGGGCAACGAAGCAGCGGCCTCCAGGGGTGCATCCAGCCCCCTGCCACCTGAGCCCTAATATTGAGGAGCGGGATGGGAGAGGGGTTGCTAGCAGCTCCCGGATGCAGGTGGGGTGGGAAGGGGGGGTGCTAGCGGCTCCCGGACACAATGAAGGGGGGGCAGTTGCTGCAGGCTCCCGCACGTGGAAAGTGGGCGGAGAAGAGGCTGTCTCTTACCGCAGCCGGCGGCACCAGTCACGCAGGAAGCTGCAGTGACTGGTGCAGCCGCCCCCCTCTGCACAACGGCTCCCCTGCCAGCTTGCCGGCTGAGCATAGGGGCTCACACTGTCCAATGGATGGTGCTGCCCTGGCAGCTTCATAAGAAGCATTTCAAGGTCCTGGAGTGGCCTAGCCAGTCTCCAGATCTAAACCCTATAGAAAACCTTTGGAGGGAGTTGAAAGTCCCTGTTGCCCAGCGACAAACCCCAAAACATCACTGCTCTAAAGGAGATCTGCATGGAGGAAGGGCCAACATACCAGCAACAGTGTGTGCCAACCTTGTGAAGACTTACAGAAAACGTTTCACCTGTCATTGCCAATAAAGGATATATAACAAAGTACTGAGATGAACTTTTGTTGTATACTTATTTTCCACCAAAGTTTGAAAAAACTTTCTTTCCAAATCAGACAATGTGATTTTCAGGATTTGTTTTCTTATTTTATCTCATAGTTGAGGTCTAACTATAATGTCCATTACAGGCCTCTCTCATCTTTTTAAGTGAGAGAACTTGCTTAATTGATGGCTAACTAAATACTTTTTTTCCGCACTGTATGAGTGGACCACATGTATGCCATGTGCATATTGGTGGTCACATGCCAACTAGTCTTATCTTGCTTTTCTCATTAGAAAATAATTGAGAGACGCAGGAGTCTAGTTGTTACAAGACCAGAAGCATTCAAATATTCAGTCATGTAACAAAGCAAAGAGAGTTCAGGGGTCGCTCATAGGGTTAAACCTGGTGGTCTAGTGGTGTGTATAAGCTGTGGAGATGCACTCGCGTATCCGAGTTGTGCACCCTTGCACAACCCTAGGGAGATCTTGTGTTCAAAGCCGAGTCAGCCGCTGGTCTGTAGGGCGTGGAAACCAACCGGTCATGTGACCAGGAGACACTTCACTAAGGGTTCTGCAGTCATTAATTCACCGTGCCTGTGCTGCTCCGTCTGCAACCCTTTTGAGAGGGGATGGGAAGATATAAAAATGTCGTGGTTAGGGCGGGACGCTGGGCATATAAGAGATGGACTGGAAGTCATGATTAAGGCTCCGTTCACACACAGCGTATTTGTGAGGATGCACTTTTGGTGCAAAACTGCACCAAGAGCATATCCTCACAGAACGCAGCGTTCTGTGTGTGAACGAGCCTATGCTTCTCCCCTGCACTTTATACTTACCTCGCCACGCTCCCTCGGTGACCGCAGCGAGCGCGGGCTCTAGGACAAGGAAGCACCATGTGAAAGGCGACGTCACCCAGTCACATGGTGCTATTTAAGGTCCTGCGCCAGGTCCTACGGTGCCGGAAAGAGGACCGCTCACCATGAGAGCGTGGCTAGGTAAGTAAAAAGCGCACTGAAAATAGCAGAAAGATTTCACACGTTCATTCTTTTTACGGATGTGCTTTGCAGACGGGAGGTGAATGGAGCTGCATTCATAGCATTTATGCAACGCAAAAAAGCACTGTGCTAAATAGCGCTGTGTAAATGCAAAAAATACACTGTGTGTGAACGCAGCCTAAAAGTACAGAACTTTATTTCAATTGGTGCTCTCCTGCATAGGGCATACAGGGGAATCATGACAGAGTGGACATAGTGACTGCAGACTGGAAAACCCATTTTTAGCATTTCCTATGGAGGTTTCTGTTCACTTGTGACAACCACCATTTCTACATAAGGCAGTCACTTTAAATTAGATGATCAGAAATGGTCAGTGAAGAATCATTGTCATCATGATCAATCAGATCTGAGGTGTAATGTAAATAGAGTAATCTTTAGGTTTCCTATTGATTTTTTGCTTAGATTGTTAGCTACATAGGCTGTAAGCGAGGAGACTCATCTGGATCTACACAGCCTACTGCTCGTCATGCATCATAAAATTGAAGGACTGGTGTTGATTTGTTTCTTAGCATAAGGAAGGTGATTTGGCATAGGAATGAGTCATCTATTGCTAGATATTTTATTTTATAATTAATGATTCCTTATTACAGAGTGCCACTGAGAGAGTGACAGGGGACTTTGTGTCTCTCTGGCGGAGGTTTTCTTTAAATAGCAATTCGATAACATACTGTTATTATCCCGTCACTTCCTTTACTAGTGGAAGTGTTTGATAATACAGCGGGACAGTGGAGACATTCCACCTCAGTTGTGCTGTTTGTCAAAATCAATTAATATTTTGTTTAATAGGGTTGACAACTATTCAGACAACCCCTTCTCAATCAGCATGTTTGTACCTGTTAAAAAATACCAACATTTATACTCCCCTCAATGCCAACACCATTCCACCAGTGTCGGCACTCGCCTTTCTGGAGCTCATGTGACATTCTTGCATCACACAAGCCCTGCACCCAAGTAGGGCTGGCTTTACTCTCCTCATCTTATGACTTATAATAATATTTATTCATTTATATAGCACTATTAATTCCAAAGCACTTTACATATATCAGTGAATCTGTCCCCGTTGAGGCTCACAATCTAAACATCCTATCAGTATGTCTTTGAAATTATGAAACATCAATAGGAAGTGTGCGGCCAGACTCAGCTCTCACGTCCTCTTGATGCTCAGTTCGTTCAAAAGGCAGAGAAAGCAAAGCCGATGATGATTGGGTGCAGGGCTCCCATGACGTAACAACCTCAAATGAGCCCCCGAGAGAGCAAATGCTGACACCGATGTAACAGTGCTGTCACCGAGGTGAGTATAAGTGTTATTTTAACAAGGGCAAACATGGTGATTGGGAAACCACTGTAGAGGGCCACCTCTTTCATGCAAGTGTTTGTGATGAGCACAGAGAGAGGGGTACTCTGATACCGGGATGGGTTCGTGGCTGTAACGGTGAATCACGGGTGGTCGGTTTCCCGGTTCCGTGCCCTGGCTCTCATTGTTGGGGAGTGAAGGGGAATTTAGGGAAAGTTCGTGACGCCACCTGTGGATCCTGGTAACAATGATACCAGCGCTGCGGCCGGCCACTGAGGTGATGGGATGCAGCTTAGTGTAGCACAGCTCCTCACAGGTGGAGCTTACCTCAGGGCAGCGAGGACGGATGAGGGGCGTCGTTGTTCTTACCCCTCTGATGATGCTGAGGCCCTCTGGGCGCCGGCGGGAAGGACAGTCACAGATTCAAGTTCAATGTCCCTTTACTGGTAACAGCAGATGGTATAGTACACAGTACAGTCTGGTAGAATGGGGACGTAGCTGCAGGTTCAGGGTGCCCTCATGGAGTCTGAGGATGTTTCCTTCTTTAGTTGCTTTCGGGGCCTCAGTCCTTTCTACATTCTCTTTACCACCCTTATGGTCACTTTACACCTCCTGATATCGTCGTCCAACTTCGACAAAAAGTCACGTGGTTCGTGCGTTGGCGTCGATATCGTTCGTGCGTTGTATGGTGTAAATGTGCAATGTGACGCAAGAACGATGCCAAAACGATATCGGGGAAGAATTGTGCAGGCTCTCCAACTGCCCGATATTGGATGGACGATCTGGCAGGATCGTGCTGTGTGACAGCTCAACAACGACTTGGAGAGCAACTTGCCCTATTCACTCCCATGTTAAATGGTCGTTCCCTGGCTCGCTCGTACAAGGGGGCGTATACATTGCAGTTGTGTTGCCTGCTGATATCACCCTGTGTAACATCTCCTATGCGATCTTGGATTTCAGCCAAAAAAGTGCGCGCTCCCGTGCTGTTGTATCCAATATTGAAACGATGTTGGGACGTGTAAAGTGGCCATTAGGCAGACCTTCCTCGCCGATCCCCTGGCCTGTTACGGATAGGTGCGGTTTGTCCCTTTACCGGTATGGACGGGAGCGATGGAACTTGAACCCTCACATCACCGGAATCCGGGCCGGTACCTATCGGTGTCTTGGGCTAATTGTGGGACCGAGGAGGAGGTACCGTTCTGTGGTGCTACGACTTCCGTGGATTGGTCCCGTGGGTCATCGGTTTTCAGTCAGGGATAGACCACTGACTGCCTTTGCTTCCGTGTTGTCGGTGTTGACCCCAGATGTTTCCAGCCGGCTCCAACTGGTTCCGGATCTTCTCCCTCTGTCCTGGGTCCCCCTCTTGAAGAGAGGTGCCCTCCTGTCAGCAGCCCTGCCAGGCATGTCCTATCTGGCTGCCTTCCCAGTACTGTCTAACTAAACTCTCTCTCAAGTCTCTTGCTCTAACCTAGGCTCCACCCCCTGGGACTTACTGAATATCCAGTCCCACTATCCTAAGGGGCCTAATGTTGTGTTTAGTACAGACTCCATAAGTTAAACCCCAAACCCACAGCCACGGAGGCACTACACCTGCTATTCGGGGTGTAGTACCTCTCTGTGGCGCCTAGCCATAGGGGCGCCACATTTGCACTAAAATATGCAAGAACTGTTTGTATATTTGCTCTGATTAGTGAATTTTTGATTCATTTCCCAATTCATTTTTTTTAGTGCACAAAATGCTGAGGCTTTGCTTGTAAAAAACACAATTGTGTATTTTTTTTTCAAGCTATCTGTAGACTTTTACAGAGGAAAAAACGCGCACACATGAACATTAACATGCAGTGGGCAGGAGTATACATGCTGCTTAAACTATTAAAGCAGATTTTCTGCACAAAAATAGTAGCAGAAACTGTTTTTATGCTGCATGGAAACACTGCCTGTGTCAGAAATAACGCAGTGCGCATACTGAAGCCGGGGGGCCGTCCCATATGATCAGCCTCACAATGCACCGGGCCAGATATGATGTTTCAGCTGGACGCAATACTATGAGAAGAGGGGCAGGCATTTCAAAACAGGAGGATTCACAGAAGGGAATGAAGACACCCCTCGGGGGTCATAAAGAAAGATCGAGGAGGGGACATAGAGCGAAAGAGGACGCCCAGGAGGCTCTAGCCCCCTTCTTCGTTACCATAACAACCCGAAAGTATAAAATGCTTTTTATACACCATCACAGCACATAGGACAAAGAGGGATAGTTAGATGACGTCTTTAAGCAGCCAAAGAGGTTGGGAAAAAAACAGATTTGGTAGAAACTTTTGAAGTGGTTAAATTTACATTTTTTTGGTCTTGAAAGGGAAAACAAGATTTTAAGCTAAATATACACATTTATTGTGAAAAGTAGACTAAAGGCCCTGTCACACATAACGACCGCGCCAGCGATCCCGACAGCGATAACAACCTGCCGGGATTGCTGGAGCGTTGTTACCTGATCGCTGGGGAGCTGTCAACCAGGCAGATCTCCCCAGTGACCAGGGCCATGGGAGCCACCTCCCACATTGTTGAAGGCAATGTCAACGTCCTCCCTGCTTAGTGCTGCCTGTAAGCATGGAGGAAGCTGGTAACTATGATAAACATCGGGTATCCAGGCAGCGCGCGCTGCCTGGATACCCGGTGTTTATCATGGTTACCAGCCAGTGAGGTCACTGATCGCTGGTCTCTTGTGGGTCACACACAGCGATGCGTGCTGACCAGCGGGACCGCAATGACCAAAAAATGACCCGCAGCGATCAGCAACCTCGCAGCAGGGGCCTGATCACTGCAAAGCGTCACACGTAGCGACATCGCTGAGGAGATCGTTGTAACGTCACAGTTACAACGATCTCTCTAAGGGCCCTTTCACATAAGCGTTTTTTTCAAATCGCGGCAGATGCGGTGAAAAAACCGCATCTGCCGCGATTACCGCATACCGGCTGCACTTGCGGCGCGGTTGCGGTTTTTGCCATGCAAAGTATAGGCGGACTTGCGGCAGGTGCGGCAAGTGCGGTTTTGCACTTGCGGCAGGTGCGGCCGCGAAAAAAACCGCGGTCAGCCGCGTTTTTTTTCGCGGCCGCACCTGCCGCAAGTGCAAAACCGCACTTGCCGCACCTGCCGCAAGTCCGCCTATACTTTGCATGGCAAAAACCGCAACCGCGCCGCAAGTGCAGCCGGTATGCGGTAATCGCGGCAGATGCGGTTTTTTCACCGCATCTGCCGCGATTTGAAAAAAACGCTGATGTGAAAGGGCCCTAACGATATCGTTATGTGTGACTGGGGCTTAAGGGGTAATATGAATATTCTATTAGTGTCTAAAAACCTCTCAATTATAAAGTTGTTTTGCATGAAACTTGCGCCTGCTCACTGTTCACTATACATGCTGCCCAAATCTAGGCGGTACGTCTGACCTAACTGCAAATTCAGACTGTTATCAGGGCCTGGCGTGGCAGATTTTGGAATATGGGCCCCTATTGTGTATGTTTCTGAATTTCCTGACAGTCTTGAATGGAGGACGTCTCTTCTTCCTATCTCATAGCAAGGTCAAGAATTTCTGTGACATGGACCAATGAAGGAAGGATGTATACATAGCAGGAATATTTCTTCATGTGTATATACATTGATGTCCCAATTGTGCTGGTTTATTTACAGTAAGTCAGATTACACTGGGAATAATTCTGCTTCAGAAAGAAAGGTTTACATCTCTATATTGCAGCTACCGTATATATAAACTGCATTGTAAAGGTTTTCACTGTAGGTGCCATGTCTACTAAGTGTAGTATGTCTGAACACAGAGGTTTTTTTTAGTAGTACGCAGACTGTATACTGTATGCCACTCACAAATTGTAGTACAAACTGCCTAAATCTCAAGCCAGTGTCACACAGTCCGTGTACATAGACTGTGCTCGGATCAGAATTGCCCAATACCCCCCCCACACATACTTTGTGATCTCCTAATCTGAACTGACTTCTTTATATATGATTATGGGTCAGTAATCTCAAATCAGGGGGCCCAGCACGGTCCAGTTTTCTCAGACTTGTGAATCCGGCCTCACTGTCTAGCCCTCGTCTGTCACCAGCTGTACCTTTTTTTTTGCCTTTACCTCTATGTAGGGTTGTCACTATTCCTAATCTTTGTGTAATGCTATGCTTTGTATCCATCAATATATTCCTTATTGGCAGTAGGTGATCTGTTTGACTACTGGAAGACTCGGGTAGAACGACTTCAGCTCTAATTCTACTAGCATTATAGAGGAAATTGCTGTTTCTGTAAGCTTCAAAATTAACTCTTCAATGCTAAAATAACCACAAAGGAATGGAGGAAATGCTCTTCAGCTTCCACCCAGTTTTAAGATGATTTAAACTTGATCAAAATATACATGTTTTTTGCTCATGCTGTGACCACTTCAACGCCCTAGAAATTCAGCCTACACGTACTGTAAGGTATGTAATAACAGCTAAATATCCGAACATGGTCCTCATATAATAGGTTAAAATGGCTATTAAGTTGGTATAATATTCATTTATAGTGTGCTATTTCACTAGCATCCTGATTTTGCATATGGTTTCTACATGTACTTTTCCAAATACCATTTAAAGTGAAACGAACAGCTGCCCTAGCCTCCCCAAAAGCCACCGCTAATGTATAGCAACCTTTCCCTGCATTTTAACAAGTCCTTTTTTGTGGCTTAGCAATAGGTGAATTACTATAAAATTAAAGGTCTGCAGAACTTGCTATCTACCTTATGAAGAGGAGTTTGCCTGCAACCATAAGAGGACAGTTAAAGGGAACCAACCACCCCCAATGACCCCCCCGGACTATTAATATCAGTCCCTACACACAGCACATACATGTGCTGCACTGATTTTTGCTAAATAAACTGGTTTTTGAAACTAAAGATAATGATTTTTAAAGTTTAAACCGAAACGACGGTTGGGCGGTACTTATCTGTGGCAAACGACGAGATCTGATGCCAATCATCTTCCCTGTCTCCCCTCGCCGCAGTTATGGACAGCCCTTTGTGCAGCGTCACAGCCCTGTGCACGGGCTCGCATGCCCGTGCACACGTCATCATCTGCAGCCGGGAAGCGAGCGCGCGCTCTGACTTCCTGCGCTCGGCTGTGGAAGACAGAGCGCGCGCTCGCTTCCCGGCTGCAGATGATGACGTGTGCACGGGCATGCGAGCCCGTGCACAGGGCTGTGACGCTGCACAAAGGGCTGTCCATAACTGCGGCGAGGGGAGACAGGGAAGATGATTGGCATCAGATCTCGTCGGTTTCCACAGATAAGTACCGCCCAACCGTCGTTTCGGTTTAAACTTTAAAAATCATTATCTTTAGTTTCAAAAACCAGTTTATTTAGCAAAAATCAGTGCAGCACATGTATGTGCTGTGTGTAGGGACTGATATTAATAGTCCGGGGGGGTCATTGGGGTGGTTGGTTCCCTTTAAGTAGATAAGGAGATTTAAAGCCGCATCCCTGCTCTAGGAAATATGCAAATTAGCACTTCAGTGAGGAAGTGGACGAACTTTAGCGCCACTTTTAGGTAGCTCCTCAAAGTCATAGTTGACTTTCTGACAAGCCTTTTAATATAACTAAGGGTTTGTGCCAGATCAGAACCCTAAACTACAAACGCTGCGTTTCGGGGTAACTGCTCTACATCAGTGTAGGCATGCGGCTTTATATGTCCTTATCTACTTAACTGTCCTCTTATGGTTGCAGGCAAACTCCTCTCCATAAGGTAGAAAGCAAGTTCCCCAGACCTCGTCTTAGCCACCTCACACAGCCAGATCAGAATATCCCACACACTACACTGATGAGGGGCAGTTACCCCTAAACGCAGCGTCTGTAGTTTGGGGTTCTGACCTGGCCCAAACCCTTAAGGTACCGTCACACGCGGCAATATTACTAGCAATTTCACTGGCAATTTGCTGGCTGCTGTGAAATCATGGACACATTGTTCTATTTTGTTGCTGTGTACAAATGTAACAATGTGTCCATGATTTCACTGCAACCAGCAAATTGCCATTGAAATTGCAAGCAATATTGCCGCATGTGATGGTACCTTTAGTCATATTAAAAGGCTTGTCAGAAAGTCGACTATGACTTTCAGGAGCTACTTAAAGGTGGCGCTAGAGTTCATCCACTTCCTCACTGAAGTGCTAATTTGTATAAAAATTAAAGGAGTTTTTTGGGTTTTTAATGTTGATGACTGATCCTTAGGATGTCTGATCAGTGGGGGTGAAGCACCACTGCCAATAAACTCTTCCCGCTGCTGTCACCACCCAGAACTACTTAATTTTCCATGATCGCCACGACCGCACCACCTTAGAGAGAGGACCGCCCATCCAAGACAGGAAATCTCTGAGATGAAAAAAAAAGGCGGTACCTCTCCTGCACCTCAGTTTAGGTTTTCTGTCTTGGAGGTGGGAGACCTCTGAAGCTCTAGCGTTTCCCTGGCCTGACCCGATAGCTGGAAGATGCAGTCTTACCTGGCTGTGGCTCCAGACTCAGGTGGCAGAAGGTAATCACTTTTTGTGGTGGAGGGTGCAGGGTCTGGCAGAGGGCCACAGGTGGCTTCATCTCGACCCCAGCCCCGCCCAGAATGCATGCGTGCACGGCTCTGCCTTGTCATGCTGTGCCCTGGGTGAAGGAGGATGGATGACAGCTGCAGCAGCATTTTTTGCCGGTAATTTTGAAATTCCCGCGCGAGACAATACTTTCGGTCTGGTGGTGTAACCGGAAATGACGCGGCCCCGTGCATGCGCAATGGATTCCAGAATCGGGATGTGCAGGCCAGTTCCCGGCGGAGTCAGGGGCTTTTGGAGGGAGCGGTGACCACAGGAACCCTGCTGGAGTACAGAGCAGGGCTAATCTGTCGTCGCTGATGCCAGAACTGGCGGTGGTCACTCAGACTTCGTGTCGTGGCCTCAAGTCCTTCCAGAAGGGGGGTCTCAGTGGATGGACCCTAAGGCAGCCTCTGAAGCCGGTATTCTTCATTCTGGGGTAAGTGCCCTGTGATGCGATATGTGTATTTTTTACACACTATTTTTCTTGCCTTGCTCCCTTGGACGGCAAGGAACAATGGAGTACACTTAAGTATTAAGAATGTGCTATCTACAAAGTTCCTCTTGCTGAGGGTTATGTGAAGGATTCATGTCCCCCTTGTATTAATATGGCTGTAAGGGGGGAGGTTCCCACTTGGCCTCAAGTCTCGGGGAGATTACAGTGGTGAGGGGAAGCCGTATGTTCCGACATTACATGTCCGTGGGGGACACACGTGCCAGGCTTTGGTTGAGTATTTAATGTTGGTCTCTCATATTAAGAGACGTAGCTTCCCGTTAAACCAGAAGATCCACGATCTTATTATGGACTATTGGTAGAACCCTGATGTTAAGGGTTCTCTTCTTATATGTTAAACAGCACATATGCAAAGGTTGGATTGAGCACAGCTCCCCCTTAGTTACCAACGGTCACAGACAGCAGTTATCATGATGATATCCCACTATGGGCCAGACATGGCCGAGATGAAACAAACATGATATATCCCTTTGAAGAAGACGCTCCCGTAGCATGGTATACAACTCCCAGGATTGATGTATCAGTGGCTCGGAGTCATCTTTTGTCATCTTTCCTTTGGTTCACTCTGCTGCTGAGTTTCGTCAGACGCTTTCGCTGCTCTCTCAATTGGCAGTGAGGCTCTTCCTTATTGCTGCACGGCACCTGCTTATGGTTGAAGTCTTGGCCAGGGGACCTTCAGTCTATGCTAAATTGTCTCTTTGCGTGTGCGGAGGATTTCTATTTGGTAACCCAAGGATGTATCCTAGAACTGCTAGTACAGAGAATAAAACCATTTTCCCATCCTTCCGCGGTCGTTCCTTAGTAGTCCACGGTTTTCCAGACAGAGATTCCCTACGCAGTCCAGAGATCCTTGAATGAAAGAGCAGCTAAGTGACAGCTCAGCTGCTCCGGAAAAATAGCTGCGATTGGGCACTAAGTATTATCAGAGACGGGTGTGTGGCTGATGGCTTTCAGCTAGGGGGTCCCTGGTAATAACATCTGTCAGCTGCCCAGATGGACGCAGTTCTGATAGTAAGCTACCGGTCCCTGGGACAATATACAGTTGTCATTTCAGTGCCTCTAGCAAAGAAACTGAGGGGATTTTTGTTCCACGCAGTTTCTGGTCCTCAGCCGGCGCTTAGGTCAGTCGTCAACCTGAAAAACCTGAGGGGCTTTCTGGCACAGAGGACATCAGAATGGTAACATTGAAGTTGGCAATCAGACTGTTTCCACACTGTTCATGGTGGTGCTGTTCCTAAGGGACGTGTCCTACTACGTTCTGCTCCACCTGCACCACCAGCAGTTCCTGGTTTTGCCCTATACATGGGGGGCTCCCTCTGCCATTTTCAATACTTTTTACAACAGATTTTTTACAAAGTTTTTGTCAGAGGTAATGGCTCACCTTTGACACCTGCAGATGTTGATAATTCCTTATTTAGACAATCTACTGATTGGGAAACTACTGGGAAGACTCCATAAGTCACCTGCAGGTTGTGCGGTCTGCCTTACTAGACCTCGGGTGGATTATCAACATAGTAAGATCCAGATTAGTCCCCACCACCAGACAGCTGTTTCTGGGGATGTTCTGGACTCACAGTCTCACCTTTCCCTGCTTCCAGAGGCCAAGCAACAACTGCTTCAGGCGTCTGTCAGGGCCATTGTAGTGACTCCACAACTGACATAACGGAGAGCTATGTCTCTTCTTGGCCCCTTCACTTCATGTATCCCAGCGGTTCCTTGGGCTCTGTTACACACAAGGGTCCTTCAAGGGGAAGTGCTCAGACACAAACAGGTCCTGGGGTCAGCCTTGGATTCGTGGATCTGTCTTTCTGCCCAGATGTTAGCTTCACTGGGGTGGTGGCTAGTTCGGGAGAACCTCAGAAGTGGAGTCCCGTGGGTGCTTCCAGTCTTGAACGTTATCACCACGGACGCCAGTTCCTGGGGGTGGGGAGCACACCTTTGAGATCAGTCAATACAAGGGGTCGGGGACTCACAACTCTCTGATGTCCTCAAATATGCAGGAGCTCCAGGCAGTAAGGGAGACCATGCCGCTTTCCTTCCTTGCTTCCGAGGTCGCCATCTCCGAATTCTCTCCGGCAACATTGTGTCAGTGGCATATTTGAACCATCAGGGAGGTCCTTGGTCTCAGGAACACCATATTTCCCTATCTGCACTTCACATACGGGGGGAGGAAAATTCCAGGGCAGATTTTCTCAGCAGGGTACACAAGAGGCCGAGGGAATAGGCTCTGGATCCAGCGGTGTTTACTCAGATTGTAGTCTGATGGGGTCTACCGGAGTTGGACCTCTTTGTCACAGTAGAGAACAGGCAGGTGCAGAGGTTCTGTTCTCTGAATCCCAGGGACAGACCCTTTGCAGAGGGCACTCTGCAGATTCCCTGGTACTCGGGCCTTCTGTATGCCTTTTCCTCCTTAGTAATGATTCCTGCGGTACTCCGGAAGATCAGGGAGGACAGAGCCATGGTCATCATGATAGCGCTCTCCTGGCCCAGGAGGGCCTGGTTCTTTTGGCTTCCTCAAATGTGGCTGACGGATCCCTGGACTCTCCCAGTCTCCCAGTCTCTGCTCTCCCAGAGGCCGGTCCATCATCCCCTGGTCTCGGGTCTCAGGCTGATTGCTTGGAACTTTGAACAGTGGCTCATGTTGCGTAGAGGGTTCTCCGCTTGTCTGATTCGCACTCTGATGTTCAGTAGGAAGCCAGTTGCAACTAAAATTTACAGTAAAGTGTGGAGCAAATTTCTGTCCTCTTCAGTAGCAAGCCCAGATGGGGAAGCGGCAGTGACAGCAATATTGGAGTTCCTACAGAAGGGGTGAGAGTTGGGTCTCTCAGTTAATACCCTAAAACTCCAGGTCTCGGCCCATAGGGCATTATACAATTCTGTTTTAGCTGGGGTATCCTGGGTATCTCGTTTTATCCAGTCCTGCAAACGAGCCACTCGGTTCCCTGTCTGAAAATGCCTCCTTGGGATCTCAATTTAGTGCTGGAGGCTTTAACTAAATTTTCCTTTGTGCCTTTGTCTTGAGCCTCTCCTATGGTCCTTACCATGAAGTTGGTCCTGTTGGTGGCTTTGACGTCAGCCAGATGGTTTAGTGACCTGCAGGCCCTGTCAGTGGTGGGGCCTTAAACTCAGATTTTGCAGGATGGGGTCATCCTCAGACTGAACCCTTCCTATCTCCCGAAGGTTGCTAAACATTTCCACAGGGTGCTGGAGATTGTGCTCCCTTCCTTTATGACCATCTGTCTAATCAAAAGGAGGAAGTTTTACACACCTTAGATGTCAGGAGGGCATTGCTTACTTACTTGGGACAGGTCCAAAGAATGGAGAGGGGCTTAGACTCTCTGCGTGTCCTTTCAGGGGGCCCCAAAAGGTAAGCCTATATCTAAGGGTACCTTGGCAAGATGGCTACGGGTGGCTATAGCCTTAGCATATTCTACTAGTCAGGTGGATGTTCCTGAGGGTATCATAGAACATTCTACCAGGGCAGTAGCAGCATTGTGGGCATAGAAGGCTGATGTCCCCTTAGCGTTAATCTGTCGGGCTGCTCCCTGGTCTTCTCCTACCTATTTCAAGCATTACAGACTTGATCTTTCTTCCACTGAAGAGGTGACCTTTGGTAGATGGGTTCTTCAAGCAGTGGTCCCTTGCTAAATTTTCTTTTCTCTGAAATCTCTCAGGTGGTGCGGTTGTTGCGATGATGGAAAAATCTAAATTACTTAATACATAAGATACCTGCTTTGCAGGAGCGATGTCACCACTGGCTGTTTGCAATATCACAAGGGTCTCCCTCCCTGGAATTGCACATTCATCCCTGGCTTCATTGGTGGAATGTGCATGGTGGCAGCAGTGACGTAGATATATGCCAGCTGATAGATTTGCAAATATCAGGCAGTGATGTTGCTCCTGCAGATTATGCTCACACACACGAGCGAGCGTACATGATTAGACGGAGGGCTTGTTCGGGCTAATCAATGCACTTCTTTTCTCCCAACTAGTTAACCACTCAGCAGGCAGCTTCAAAGTTAATTTTTTATTCATTCAGAAATTGATAAAACTAATAATTACTAGGTGACATTAAAAAGAATGGTCTAACCCCTCTGCGTTTATGTTTCAGGGTACAAAATACCGCAGACGTTTCATGCTGTCCATGGTTTTGAATTCACTTCTAGGTTCCCCTTAATAATAAGAAATTGCTTGGTTATATAAATAATTATGCTTATTGAGTCTGCATATCAGAACAGTGTCATTTACCTGGAGTAGCCTAGCAATGAATAGCGTGGTGGACTGTTATGTACTAAAAACTTTCCACATTGGGGATGGAGGGTGTAACCCCTTCCAAATCGGTTTGTGCTGTATAATAAAGTTTACTGTCCATATAAAGTGGGTGCATGATTACTACAAATTGTCAGCACTTGTTATATTTTATGTGTAGGTTTTCCTGTAGGAATGATTGTCAGAGCAAAACCACAAAGAAGCTTGAATTGTCCTATGGGGAACAGACGCCTGATAGGATCAACAACTCAGGATGTGTGTACATTCTGCGGGCAGAGCTCTGCTTCCAGGCTTGGTGAATGTTAACAATAGGTTCAACATGTGATAACTAATAGTAGTCAAGAGTTTATACATTGTACAGCAGGGATGCACAACCTGCGCACTATGATATTCTCTTGTGTGACCTTCAAGACACAGACCTGCTTTTTGGTGTCCCTCTAGTTCAAAAAGTCATCCTTCTGGTGCCTTCTGGTGCCAGGAAACTGGTACTGTTGAGTGGAAAATTGAGTTTTGTTGTAAGACCCTTTAAGGTGACTTTAAGGGAACCTGTCACCTCATGTAAGCCCCCTAACCTGTCAATACCTGTGCCTGCAGCACCCAAATACTTTATTAATCATCCCTGTCTGAGCTCTAGGGGGTTTATAAAAGTGAAATCGTATGTTTTAATAACTTACATCATTTTTGACGGGTGGACGTTTGACGGAGGGGCAGTGTCCCCAGGGCTGCGCTCCCCCCTCCTCTCTGCTCCAATTACGCCCCCATGGGCGTAATCCTTGCTGCATGACTAAGCTTTGTATTTTTAAATGCCCCCGCTCTGAATTCTATGATGCGGCATCACGTGATGGTGGTGCGTGTCATTTCTGGTGATGCGCAGTTCTCTGTGTGTAAGGCCGCCTTCAGCATGCCTTCTGCGCATGCACTGAAGGTGGCCTGTGACGTGTGGAGCAGAAGATCCGGATATGATCCAGCGCGAGTCATGCAGCAAGGATTACGCCCATGGGGGCGTAATTGGAGCAGAGAGGAGGGGGGAGTGCAGCCCCTGGGGACACTGCCCCTCTATCAGAAACACCCACCTGTCAAAAATGATGTAAGTTATTAAAACATACCATTTCACTTTTATAAACCCCCTAGAGCTCAGACAGGGATGATTAAGAAGGTATTTGGGTGCTGCAGGGACAGGTATTGACAGGTTAGGGGCCTACATGAGGTGACAGGTTCCCTTTAAGGTGAAATAAAACAAAAACGTTTTTTTGTGTTAAAGGGAACCTGTCGGCTCTTTTAACCCTTCTAACCTATCCTGTCCCTGCAGCCACCTACTACTATCCTAACCATCCCTCTCTGACCAATCTTGCATTTATAAAAGTGGAATAGAACAGTTTTTAAACTTACAAAATCTCTGACGATGGGGCGTTCCTGATGCAGGGGCAGTGTCTCCGGGGCCGCACCCCTCCCCCCCCCCCCCCGCCTCACTGCTCTAATGACACCCTGATGGGTGGCATCATTCCTTCAGGACCGATGTCCTGATTTAAATCTCTAGGCCCACACTTCCTGGTGTATGACGCTATGTCATACCCGGGCATGCGGCGTGCGCCGGGTGTAGAACGCCCAGGCTGCCTTCAACATGCGATCCTTGCATGCGCTGAAGGCTGCCTTGTGTCGGCGCAAGGTCGCCAGGCAACAAGCTTTGTACACTTGGCGCACTGCGCATGGCTGGGTATGATGCGGCGGCCGGCATCCGCTTCCTACACAAGGAAGTGCGGGGCGGGAGATTTAAATCAGGACATCGGTCCTGAAGGAATGATGCCGCCCATCAGGGTGTCATTAGAGCGGTGAGGCTGGGGTAGTGCGGCCCTGGAGACACCGCCTACCCATCAGGAACGCCCCATTGTCAGAGATTTTGTAAGTTAAAAACTGTCTATTCCACTTTTATAAATGCAAGATTGGTCAGAGAGGGATAGTTAGGAAGGTAGTAGGTGGCTGCAGGGACAGGTAGGGATTAGTGATGACGAGCACTAAAATGCTCGGTGCTCTGGCCGAGCATGTCAAGATACTCTTGTACTCGGCCAGAGCACCGAGCCCAATGTAAGTCAATGAGTGACAGGCTCGCCCACAGACTTCGGTTATAAAACGAGTATTTCCGGAAAAGGGCGGGAGGTGGGCTTTTAAAATCGCTGCAGCATAAAACACCTTGCTGTAGCCCCAGAGGGATCCTAACAATCTGCTCCCTGTATGGTGCCAGCTCACTGTGTGCACTGAAGGGAGCAGTGTATGTGTGTCAGATCGCTATTTATTTCCGAGTAGTCCGAGCATCTCGGCGGTACTCGGTGCTCACCGAGCACCCCAGTACGAGATACTCGTGCGAGTACCGAGTAGCACCGAGCATACTCGCTCAACACTAGTAGGATAGGTTAGAAGGGTTAAAACAGCTGACCGGTTCCATTTAAGCTGACTTTGCAGGCTCCAGTAGAATTTATGACCTGTATTCCCTCAATGTATCTTGTACCACCTGTTCATAGCCTGGAAAAGGCATAAGGCGGCAATGTGCTTATTTGCCAGTGCCCATAGTGGTCTTTTAACCCCCTCTGACATGTAAGGCTGCAGTTAATAACGACTATGGCATCTGAAAGTTCAGATGCAGGTGGAGTCTTATGGCAGCTGGAAAACAAGTATACGTCCTTTTGTCTGCCATCTTTCTATGTCTGTTATGCTTTAAAAAAGTGGTCCCTTATTAAAGCTTAACCGTCTTTTTTATTTCATAAATCAGTAGTTCACGTGAAAATAAGTAACTTTGTAATATATCTGATATGATAAATTTGCTCCTTTCTCTGCCATAATTAATAAGTAATTACTACATATCTCAATTTGGAGACTGCATTCAGTGAAGACTTTCCCATTACTGAGATAGGAGAGGGCAGATGTTACTGATGAGATTCTATATAGTGTGATATATCGATCACGGAGCGTGTCGGGGTACACTCGCTTAGCAGCACAAAACCATAAACACAGCAACAGTCTCTTCTATGAAATGGGTCCAGCTGGTTTATTTAGGGCAGCATAAACCGCATGGTGCAAATTAAACATGAGCCTTCCTTCGGCTTTACAAAAACATACAGTCCTTTTACCTCACACACGGCCTGTAGTCAGTCCACACAGAGCCTCTGAGAGACTGCTTCTTCAGAAAGGTCCTAATGGAGCACTCTCAGACTCCATTCACTGACCTCTTATCAGTCCACTGCAGGACTGGTCTCTTCCCATGTGCTCTACAAGCCTGCTCACAGCCCAGCACCCTGCAGGCTCTGCATGCATCAGTCTGTCCCACATGTCAAACACAGACTCCCTTAAACATCCTGAGACACACCCACATCTCCAGCAAGTTGCAAGCTTAGCTCTTGCAATGCTGTGAAGCAGTCTGTGGCTTCCAAGTACTAGCGAGACATTCATTAAAACATAGCAGCAGACTTCAGCCTGTGCGAAACATACTGGCCATGTATAGTGCCCACATTCAGACCATGGCTAGCCGCCATATCACAGTAGATAAAAATTGAGGAGGGGTGGACCTATGCCTATAGCTCCTCTCTCTGACTCTAGCTTCTCCCTCTTCAATGGTTGAAAAAAAAAAAAAAAGTAAATTTGATAAGCTCATTTACATGTGTACTATTAATTTATGAAATAAAGCATAACCATCATTTTACTTTTTAAGTCTGAGGCTTTCTTCCCACCACACTCATTACTTTGCACTCCATCTAATGTCTTCTACATTAAAATGAAATGTGAATGCTGCCCAAGAGATGGATTTATTATTGTGTGCAGCATGTCTTGTAAAATCTTTTGACGGGCCTTTAACCTCCTGGCGGTATGATTAGGTCAGGAATTTTGTGCTAAAAGCGGACTTACCCGCGGTCGCGGCAGATGCGGTGAAAAAAACGCATCTGCCGCACTTGCCGCATAGCCGCCGCACTTGCGGCGCGGTTGCGGTAATCGCCATAGTAAGTATAGGGGGACTTGCGGCAGATGCGGCAAGTGCGGTTTTGCACTTGCGGCAGATGCGGCAGGTACGGCAAGTGCGTTTTTTTTCGTGGCCGCACCTGCCGCAAGTGCAAAACCGCACTTGCCGCATCTGCCGCAAGTCCCCCTATACTTACTATGGCGATTACCGCGACCGCGCCGCAAGTGCGGCGGCTGTGCGGCAAGTGCGGCAGATGCGGTTTTTTTACCGCATCTGCCGCGACCGCGGGTAAGCCCGAGCTTGACTCGGGGTTACCGCTTCTGGCAGTGAATGTTAACCCCAAATCAGGCTCGGGAATACCGCTAGGAAGGTTAATAGGACTTTCAGGAAACTTGTGTCCGTAGGTGCTAACTGTTTTCCTCATTTTCCCCGGGTCCTGCGTGGTCTTCCCCACTGCTTCAGGGGTTTTATTGTCTACAGCATTAAAGTAACTGTGATATTGCTGCAGCCAATAACAAAGCCCCATATCGTCAGAAACTGACTGACTGCAGCACTGTTGATATGACGTCAGCACTGCAGACAATAACAGACACCTGAGTAGCTGGGGAGATACAGCGATGGCTCCAGGGATGGAGAATCAAGCTCAACTTTTGTTTGTAGATAGAACCTTGTATACAACTGCTGTAAACCTTGGTCATTTCAAATTGCTCTACCAACGCATTAGTGTATGTGAAGTTAAGGCCAATCAGAGGTTAAAGACTGGTTAAAATTGTTATTCATAAGTAGATGAACGTTTACATCTGTTACAGGAAAATGGCAGCCAGTAGATCTACAGTATTAGTAAATATGCTTTATAGGCCATGAGTAGTAATGTACAAGTGTAATTGTTACTATTCACTACTTGCACGTATAGTACAGTATTCGATACTCATTACTCACCGAGTAACACTCGTGAGTGATGTGTCGATTGTGAATGATCTGCCACATTTACGACACCCTTCAGTACACAAAGTGAGCTGGCACCTCAGTGAGAGCAGATTGAATGTTAGGGTCTCTCTGGGGGGCACAGCAAGGTGTTTTATGTATTGAAAACTCAAAAAAGCCCACCCTCCTGCCCTGTCCTGGAAATGCTCGTTTTATAGCCGGATGTGTGTGGGAGGAGCCTAACATTGGACCCGCCATTCGGACAAGTACACGAGTATTACAAAGTACATTTTGTGAGAAAAGCGATTACAATTATTTCTTCACTTGCTCATCACTAGTCATGAGTATCAGATCAGTGGAAGGCTGGGGTCACACACACAGATATCTGTTCAGATATTGTTCACAGATCTCTGGTTGCAGTGAAATCATGGACAGATTGCTCCATTTGTATACAGCCACAAAATGTTACAATGTGTCCATGATTTCACTGCAACCAGAGATCTGTGAACAATATCTGCACAGATATCTGTGTGTGTGACCCCAGCCGAAGTGTGACATCTGGCATCCCCACCAGTCAGGTTCTCGGTGCCAGACGGTGGCCGGATGTGATCAGTTACGGAGCGGACAGCATAGCTCCGTCAGCTGCATAGTGGCAACAGTAGGGTACTACACATCCAGCCCAAACCTGGAGTGGAACAATCAGAGGAAAAGTATAATAGAAACACGTAACCACGTCTGTATTTATCACCCACTCCTGGTTTTGTCTACAGATACCGAGGTATAAAACTCGCCAAATACCAGCACTCGGTTTTCACTTGGTCTTAGTCTGTGTTGTTTTATTTCCTGCCCCTTATGTACAAACAACCTCTGAGTTTTAGATAATGTAGTATAATTATATACATTTAATTATATGCAATTACTGGTATTTAAATGTTAATTATGTTATAATCAAGCAGCCCTTTTTAGCAAGTTCATTGCCTGCCAGTTACAGCTTAGACAAAATGGCTATAATAGGTAGGACAACTCCTGTGTTGCATCTAAAACATTATGTAACAAAATTATTAGACTTCATTATGTGTTGTTGTTGTTCAGCATCATTCCTACACATCTGTGAAGATAATCCCATAAAATAATTTGGTTCTTCAACCATTTGGCATATAAAAACCTTCGTGTATCAGTTTTTGGGCAGAACAAATGGCTCAGTGCTTATGGGAGTCTATGTGCTGTCCCTTGTTTGTGTAATTCTTCCCCCCCCCCCTACACTTCAGAAGTTGTGCTCTTAAGGATTTAGGGTAAGAAGTGAAAATCCAGGTGATGGTTACTCCCACAAGAATAAAACATGAAGGAATCGCCAATTTTATAACCTTTCTTATTAAAATCACTACACAATGCGGCTTTATCTAGTCTTAATCATATGTCAGGACACTGAGACTGGCTGGATGCATCTGAAACACATTTTGGTTTTGCTAAAAATATGTTTACTTTAAAGGTACGGACACACATGCAAGTGTAAAAACGGTCCGATTCACGTATCCGAGAGTTGGACGAGTGTCATCTGATTTTTGCTCTGTTTTGCATCCTACTGCTATGTGACTATCCAACATTTTCTTGGATCACATTCGAGTGCTGTCAGTGTGTTGTCCGTGTGTAATGCGATTTTAACATGGCACTTCTCATGCTGTATAAAGTGAGAAAAGAGTTGACAGAATAGATAGAATAGCTAGATGGTACAATAGCTAGATAGGGTTCACCTGTCTCCCGCTGCTATTTCCAGGGCCGCCTATTAGGCTAATTACATTTTCACTGCACTGTCAGACAAACAGCCAATCAGAGAAGCTCACACTGTTTGAGAGCTGCTGTGATTGGCTGTTGTAGTCTGAGTGCTTTTCCTCAATCTGGACAGTTATTCTGCTTGGTTGCTATACACATTATTAACCAACCTGGCGTTATAGGGTGTTAATTAATAAATATTATTTAAAAAAAAATGTGTGGGGCTCGCAGCAATTTTAAGTCTAGCCGATGAAAGCAGACAACTGTGAGCTGCCACCTCAGCTGCCTACTTTCCTTAGCTGGCAAAAAAAAATGCATGGTTTTGCCCTATTTTTCAATGCCAGCCAAAGTAAAACTAGGCAGCTGAGGGCTGGTATTCCCTATATACACTAATGTGTATGGCAACCAAGCAGAATCACTGTCCAGAAAAGCACTCTTGACTACAACAGCTAATCACAGAAGCTTTCAAACAGTGTGAGCTTCTCTGATTGGCTGTTTGTCTGACAGTGCAGTGAATATGTAATTAGCCTAATAGGCGGCCCCGGAAGTATCAGCAGGAGACAGGTGAACCCGATCTACTTATTCTATCCCATCTATCCTGTTTATTCTTATCTCTGCGAGAAAATCAATGTTAAAATCGCTGTCCCTTAGCTGTCCCTATGCTGTCTGTGTGTGGTCCGTGGTTTTTGTTGGACTCATAGACTTGCATTGGCAAGTCTCGTCCGACACTCGCATGAAATCGCACCACTGACTCTTCATCCGAGTGTCGGACTAGGAAAAATACGCCCGACACTCGGAAATGTGTTCTCGGACATTGGTCCGACTGCAATGCGATTTTTAACTCGCACTACAGTCGTCTGAGTTTCACGGATGTGTGTCCGTACCGTTATTGGTGATTCCTTCTTGTTTCATCTTTGTGGGAGCAGCCCTCACCTGGATCTTCAGTTCCTATCAAGCTCTGCAGGATTTCTCTCTGGAGGATTTTAGGTCGGCTGCTCCCATGTCTCTCTCCTGTGTGTATGGAGTTGTGCTCAGCTGGCCCAACCCGAACAGTGTGAGAAGCTTTTTTTAGACGAACATATAATTTATAAATATATAGACGCTTTAGAAAGCGCTAAAGGATCATCTATTTTATATATATTATGGATGAAGATAGGTTATGAGTGAGTTATGGCAAATGTTTTTTTAATGACCACTGCTAAATTTAAGTAGCGTTCCCAAGCTTTCCTTATGTGGTTATTAAATTTGTGCATTATGTATATTTTTTCAGCTTTTCTCTGACGTAAAATGTATATTATATTAGATATATGCAAATTTGCACTTCACTAAGGAAGTTGAGAAACTCCCGTGTGCCACATTTAAGCAGCTTCCTCAAAGTCATAATCGCTTTCCTACAAGCTTTTAATATAACTAAGGGATTTGTGCAGATCAGAACCCCAAACTACAGACGCTGCGTTTCGGAGGTACCTGCCTCATAGTGTAGTGTGTGGGATATTCTGATCTGGAGGTGAGTGGGCTAAGACAAGTCTGGGAACTTGCTTCAACCTTATGGAGAGAGCAAGTAGGTGTGGAGATTGTAAGCCACTTCCCTCCTCTCAGATTATATGCATATATGCAAATTTGCACTTCACTAAGGAAGTTGAGAAACTCCGTGTGCCACATTTAAGCAGCTTCCTCAAAGTCATAATCGCTTCTACAAGCTTTTAATATAACTAAGGATTTGTGCCAGATCAGAATCCAAACTACAGACGCTGCGTTTCGGGGTACCTGCCCCTCATCATGTGTAGTGTGTGGGATATTCTGATCTGGCAGAGTGAGTGGGCTAAGACAAGGTCTGGAACTTGCTCTCAACCTTATGGAGAGAGCAAAGGAGGTGAGAGATTGTAAGCCACTTCCCTCCTCTCAGATATATGCATGTATGCAAATTTGCACTTCACTAAGGAAGTTGAGAAACTCCCGTGTGCCACATTTAAGCAGCTTCCTCAAAGTCATATCGCTTTCCTACAAGCTTTTAATATAACTAAGGGATTTGTGCCAGATCAGAACCCCAAACTACAGACGCTGCGTTTCGGGGTACCTGCCCTCATCAGTGTAGTGTGTGGGATATTCTGATCTGGCAGAGTGAGTGGGCTAAGACAAGGTCTGGGAACTTGCTCTCAACCTTATGGAGAGAGCAAAGTAGGTGAGGAGATTGTAAGCCACTTCCTCCTCTCAGATATATGCATATATGCAAATTTGCACTTCACTAAGGAAGTTGAGAAACTCCCGTGTGCCACATTTAAGCAGCTTCCTCAAAGTCATAATCGCTTTCCTACAAGCTTTTAATATAACTAAGGGATTTGTGCCAGATCAGAACCCCAAACTACAGACGCTGCGTTTCGGGGTACCTGCCCTCATCAGTGTAGAGCAAGTTCCCAGACCTTGTCTTAGCCCACTCACTCTGCCAGATCAGAATATCCCACACACTACACTGATGAGGGGCAGGTACCCGAAACGCAGCGTCTGTAGTTTGGGGTTCTGATCTGGCACAAATCCTTAGTTATATTAAAAGCTTGTAGGAAAGCGATTATGACTTTGAGGAAGCTGCTTAAATGTGGCACACGGGAGTTTCTCAACTTCCTTAGTGAAGTGCAAATTTGCATATATGCATATATCTGAGAGGAGGGAAGTGGCTTACAATCTCCTCACCTACTTTGCTCTCTCCATAAGGTTGAGAGCAAGTTCCCAGACCTTGTCTTAGCCCACTCACTCTGCCAGATCAGAATATCCCACACACTACACTGATGAGGGGCAGGTACCCCGAAACGCAGCGTCTGTAGTTTGGGGTTCTGATCTGGCACAAATCCCTTAGTTATATTAAAAGCTTGTAGGAAAGCGATTATGACTTTGAGGAAGCTGCTTAAATGTGGCACACGGGAGTTTCTCAACTTCCTTAGTGAAGTGCAAATTTGCATATATGCATATATCTGAGAGGAGGGAAGTGGCTTACAATCTCCTCACCTACTTTGCTCTCTCCATAAGGTTGAGAGCAAGTTCCCAGACCTATTATATTAGATTTACTTATAAAAATATTTAGTAAACCAAAATCATAGTAGACGGCGTGAACCAGAACATTGGCAACAACGCAGTGCATATAGCATTGAAAGATAATACGATGAATATAAATATTATATTGTTTTAAGTGGTAGGCACAGTGGGCAGGACCTCCATTACATGTATACAAAAATAATACATGTACTCATTCATATGTATATGGAAAACATCTACAATAAAGGAGACACAAGAGGCGCAGATGGTGCCTTATCACAAGAGACACACAATTTAAAAAGGTCGCAATGAGTCACACTCACCTTTTCAGGTTGTGTAACCCACAACCAGCTTGAGTGTTTTAGCAGCTGCTGCAGAGCCTCCACCGCCTCGCAACCGCAGGAAAATTAGAAGTTCAAACAGGAATGGTGTCAACGGTCCGCGCTGCTGCTTTTAAAAATGTACTCGAAAAGCATTGCTTTCTCCATCTCCTTCTTTTTTCCTCCACACAATTCAACGCTTTTCGGTGCAACCCTCGCACCTTCCACAGGGTACATACTCCCTTAGGGTACCTTTACACGTCGCAACATTGCATGCAATTTCACTTGCAACTTACTGGTTGCAGTGAAATCATGGACACATTGTTCTATTTTGTTGCTGTGTACAAATGTAACAATGTGTCCATGATTTCACTGCAACCAGCAAATTGCCAGTGAAATTGCATGCAATGTTGCGACGTGTAAAGGTACCCTTAGGGTGCCGTCACACGCTTCAATTTTCAAAACGATATTGTTAGCGATCACATGCATGCGCGATCGCTAACAATATCGTTCACATCGCTGGTGAGCTGTCACACAGACGGACTCGCCAACGATGTGGGCCACCGAGATCGCTGGTAACTATGGTACACATCGGGTTACTAGGCGCGGTGCTTAGTAACCCGAAGTTTACCATAGTTACCATCTCCCAGCATAGGCTCTGCCGCTGGGAGATGGATCATCGTGGTGTCACACACCACGATGATGCAGATTGATCAAGCGATTATCGCTTGATATGAGCTCCTGCTCACAAATCTGCGATCAATCAATCAAGCGATTTTACATTGTAAAATCACTTGATTACACGCAGCGACGCACAAACGATATCGCTTAAGCGATCAAAAAGCAGATCACTTAAACAATATCGTGCAGGAAATTGACCTGTGTGACGTGGCCCTGTAGTCTACTGATGGTCTGCAAGTTGCTAAATGGGTAATATATTTACTGAATAAGTAACTTTTCAGAATAAGCTGTAATGTGTGCATGAGGAATATCACAGTTTGGCCATTATATATAATTTATATACTGCATTTTCATCAGTTATGGTCTTTCTGTAATTTGCATTTCACCTTAGCTGGTGGGAGACGAGTAGCTGCCATGTTATCTTTCATGCATTGAATGTTCAGAAAATGTATACCTGCTGTTTCACTTTAGTAACCCATACACACCCATCAGGACAGTATACAGCAGAATTGACCAGCACAAATGTGACTCCAGCACTGCGATAAGCAAACCAGAACTTGTGAAATCTGTCTCTCTGCTCAGTTCTCCTGTTCTTTCCCCTTCCCCTAGCTCTTCATAGTATTTAATATGCTCTATAAAATTAGCCCTCGCTATGTTAGCAGTACATCTTGTCTTGAGGAAGACAGGTTTGAGCTGTTTTTTCTATTTATTCTTTTAAATTCCCTCAAAGTGGTTGAGTTCAACAGTTAAGAGGGAAAATGGCTCACAGAAAAAAGAAGCAGATTTCTCTGGTGACAACATTTTTCTTATACTCACTTGTACTATTGAATAATGTGCAGTTTGTTGAAGGTACAGTTCCAGTTTAAATTGTGTAAAGGCTTTTGAAACTGAACCTATGTACATATTTTATGAATGACTAAGGCCGGCTTCACGCTGCGGCGTGATTTGGTCCGGTGCTGTCCGGGATGCCCCTGACAGCCGCGGACCTGATCACCACACAGGACTGGGGAGCTAATATGCCCTGCGGTCCGGTGTGCAGCGCACGCAGTTCCTGCTGCTGATAACTCAGGACCGCGGGCACCACGGTCCTGACCTGTCAGCGGCTGCAGCTGTATGCGCTGCACACCGGACCAGAGGGTATATTAGCCCCCAGTCCGGTGTGGTGATCCGGTCCGCGGCTGTCAAGAGCATCCCGGACAGCACCGGACCGGATCACGCCGCAGTGTGAAGCGGCCCTAAGTTTTTTAAAGGGAATTTGTCACCAGGTTTTTGCAACCTAATCTGAGAATAGCATAATATAGGACCCGAGATCCTGATTCCAGTGATGTGTCACTTAAGGGCCCGTTACACGCTTCAATGTGTCGGCGATCCGACCAACGATCTGACTTGACCTGGATCATTTGAACGACATTCAATGATCGCTGCTGAGGTGTCACACGTATAGATATCGTGAACAACGCAGCAGCGATTCCGCGACAAGCGAACGATACTTGTGGTGGTTTGACTCTCAGGAAGCTGGGAAAAGGTGTGTGACAGTCCGCGCCACCGGGTACCAAAGAAATCACCTGGGATGCAGGAAGTTATTTCAAGCTTTGTCTTTATTCTCCAACATGTTTCAGCGCTCCACCTGGCGCCTTCCTCAGGGATATTCCAGGTGGAGCGCTGAAACATGTTGGAGAATAAAGACAAAGCTTGAAATAACTTCCTGCATCCCAGGTGATTTCTTTGGTACCCGGTGGCGCGGACTGTCACACACCTTTTCCCAGCTTCCTGAGAGTCTTCCCACGTGCGAGTGGTTGGTGGAGGTCCTGCAGCAGCCGGTATTGATTGTATGCCTTCAAGCCAGTTGTGGGTCATCACAACTGGAATAGGTGAGTGGTTTTGACAATATACCTCTCATCTCTTAGTGTCTGAGTGATAGGCCACTATTGCGCCTCTTGTTCCCCCTTGCTATTTTATACTTGTGGTGGTTTGGTCGCCTACGTCCTTCAGTTCGGAATAGGCAAAGTTGTTAATGACATCGCTATCAATGTGTCACACACACCGATGCTGCAGTTTGGACGGACGATCAACGACTGATTTATGGTCCAGTTCATAAACCTGCCATCAACGATCAGCCGACTTATCACTTGTCGTATCTACGTGTCCCACGCAACGACGTTATGACGTCGTTTAAACGTCTCAAAACCCTTGACGTTTCAACAATATTGTTCACTATATCGTAGCTTGTGACGGGCCCTTTACTGGGCTGCTCAGTGTAGTTTTGATAAAATCACTGTTTAATCAACTGGAGATAATCATTAGCAGTCTGCTTGGCCTGCTGCCAAATACTCTGGCATATTCACAGACTGCTAAGGCTATGTTCACACATAGCGTATTTTGCTGCGTATTGCGCTTTTTCCTGCATTTTTTGCCTTATTCTGCTGCACTTTTTTTACGATGCGTATTTTTCAGTGAAACGCAATTATGGATACGCAGCCCAGCAAATAGCCATTCACATACTGCGTATTCCTGCTTTATTTTACGCGCACGCATTAATTGCAAAAACACACTCATAAACAGAATAGACATGTCAATTCTTTTTGCGTATTTTCCCTGCACTTTCCCATTGCCCACTTGATAAAATGGGGTCTGGAAAAGCGCAGAAAAAAACGGTGTGTGAAAAGAGCTGAGTTTTTCATTAAATACGCGCGTAAAAAAGCGCAGCTGCAGAAAAAGGATGCAGTGTGTGAACGTAGCCTAAATCTGCAACAGAGAAAACACTAATTTTATCAAAATAACAGCAGGCAGCTCAGTAAATGACACATCGCTGGAATCAGGGTCTCTATTTCCACATTATGCTGCTCTCAGATGGCATAGCAAAAACCTGGTGAGAGGTTCCCTTTAAATTGTTTTCCTCTCAATCGCTGGTCTGGGATCAATGAGAGGGAGTAGAAACATCCAATGATTTTAGTAATAGTTTGTCATCTAAAAGAATTCTTTAAGGCTGCTTCACACGCTAGGATCTCATTAACGATGTCGTTGAGACGTCATGGATTTGTGATCGTTCAAACGATATCGTTAGTGTGCCGTTGCGTGTAAACCACTGATCTAGGAAGGAAAAATCGTTGGAACGGTCATCAAAAATTTTAGATCCTGACCTCAAATCTATCGTTCGTCGTCCAATTAACGTAATGGGAAGAAGCAACATCATTCATTGCGACACCTTTTTGAACGATATTGTTCATATTTCTCCTATTCCTGCCGCTGTTTTACATCGTTCACTCGTTCTTCTCCAGGTAGCTGGAGCGTTGCCAGATTTAAGATAGTTAACGATATCCTTGCGTGTGACAACGCACTAACGATGTCGGAAGAATCGCGGTCACGTGGCATAGCTAACGATATCGTTCACCTATATCCTAGCGTGTGAAGTGGCCTTTACACGATGTTCAAACATTATTCTCACGGTGCTACTTCTATAATTTTATTAAAATAGTGCTCCGGCTGCTACTTTTAAAAATACTGAAAAATGTGAACCTCGGTCTGTTTTCCACTTGTGAATAAGTTGCTGCCTTGATTTAGGTTTAGTTGTTGTTGTCATAATATATATTTTTTATAAGTTAGTGGGTTTTTAGCATTTAAGATGAATTCATCAAGATTGCTGGTTACTCTAGTCTTGATTCTCAGTCTGCTGGAGTTAAATGTATCAAAAGTAGCTGAATTTTTGTGCAAAAATCAACTTCTTTTTTTTTTTTTTCTATGATTGTCAGCTGGTTTTTGCCACTAAATCTGAGGGTAGCATAATGTAGAGACAGAGATCCTGATTGCACTGATTGCTGCTGTGTCACTTACTGGGCTGCTTGCTGTAATTTTGATAATCTGCTAATAGAAATTATTTTATTACTAGGGAACCAGTGCACCTGCTGCTAGGTAGTCAAGCATATTCATGAGCTCTGTGTATACCACCACACCTCACGACCACTTATTGGCAGTGTGGGTGCATGGTACATTCAGAGATCTAGATCTCTGAATGTACCATCATCTGCAGCAGAGAAAATGGTGATTTTATGAAAACGACAACAAGCAGCCCAGTAAAACTGCTTTCACATCTGCGGTAAAGTGTAATTCCCGGCAGATGTTGTTGCATCTGTCGCATAATGGCTGACTTGCAGCACCGATCTGGCAAGACCCATTCATTCTCTATGGGGCTTGTGGTTGGGTGTGGTAAGTATTACGAGTTACGGCACTTGCGGCGCGGGAAAAAAAAATGCTGCTAGCTGCGGTTTTTCGACCTGCCGGATCCAGCATACCGCATTTACAGCAAGCCCCATAGAGAATGAAGAGTGGGGCTTGACGGAAGTGTGACCGCCATGTGGCAAATCTGCCAGATCAGCTGCAATTCAGCAAAAACGCTCATGTGAAAGGGTCCTAGGTGATTCATTGCTTGTAGTCGGGTCTCTGCCCCTACTTTATGTACCCTCAGATGGTGTAGCAAAAATCTAGTGACAGATTCCCTTTAAAGGGAACCTGTCAACATAAAAATGCAGTCCATTCTGAATACAGCATGTTGATAGAGTTGAGGGAATATATATTTTTTGAGAAACCTGCCCATGTATTGGACAACGTGTATAAGCTGGCAGGTTCCCTTTTACCCTTTCACAACCTAGTACTTACTAGTCCCCTTTAGGAGACTGGCAAATACAATAAAAAGTATAAAAAAAAATTCTTAAATGTATGAAAAAATATAAAGACACAAGTTTAAAGGGAACCTGTCAGCTAGTTTATGCCTCTCCAGCTATCACTGACTATAGCTGCAGCTTTATAATACCAGTCTAATCATCCCTGTCTGAGCTCATGGTGTAATGTGAAAGGTGAAAGAAAAGCATTTATACACTGACATTTCCTTATGTAATGAGGCAGTCAGTCTCCAGCTTGGAGGACGGAGACTGTTTGGCAGGTTAATAGTTAACATTTCAGCCTTGTGCTAGAACATGTTGGGAGACCTGATGTGATGTCATAACCATGTGACTACAATAGGCGGAGCTAAGTCACAAAACATAATGAGTTTGCTTGCTTAGCTCCGCCCACTATGGTCACATGATTGTTACATCACACAGGTCCTTTAGCCATGCAACTTAATAGTGAGTTAACTATTAACCTGCCAGACAGTCTCCCTCCTCAAAGGTGTAGACTGAAATGTAAGTGTATAAATGCTTTTTTTCACATTACACTATGAGCTCAGACAGGGATGATTAGACTGGGTATTATAAAGCTGCAGGGACAGATAGTGATAGCTGGGGGGGCATAAACCACCTGACCGGTTCCCTTTAAATCTCCCTCTTTTGCCCAATTGAAAGTAAAACAATAAAGAAAAAATACACATTTTGGTATTACTGCATTCAGAAATGTCAGATTTGTCAAAATATAAAATAAATGATTCCAATCTGTAACCTGCATAACGGACATAAAGTGAAAATGTCTAGAAGTAAGTTCTTTTGGCTGCTGCAACTTTGCAATAAAATGCAATAGGAGGCAATCAAAACATTGCATCTACCCAAATAGGGTATCAGTAAAGACATCAGTTCACGGCTAAAAAAATAGCCCTCACAGAGCCTCAGATTCCAAAAAGTGAGAATGTTATAACTCTCAAAAATTGGCTCCAAAAGCAGTTTGTTTGTTTTTTTTGACAAAACTTCAGATTTTTTTTTCACTACTGGAATTGAAAGAAAATGTGTGTTATCTACATAGTCTTAATGATCAGGGGAATCTTATTGTCGGGTCAGTTGTACCATATACTAAACATGGTGAATCAAAAAAGAACAATTATGGAACTGCCTCTTTTTGCTATTTCAAGGCATGGAATTTTCCCCCCCCCCCCCCCCCTCTTTTTTTTTTTTTTCCCCCACAGTACTCTATATGTTAGAGTTTTGAATGGGTTCATACAAAAGTACAACTCATCCTGCAGAAAATAAGCTCTCATATATGTATTTTGATGGATAAAGAAGACCATTATGGCTCTTGGAAGAAGGAATTGGAAGAACGAAAACTCAAAAACAAAAAATGGCCGGTGGTGAAGGGGTTCACACATGCTGTACGCAGCTGACTCACAGGACTGGCTTGCGACTTCATTAATTTGCATTTAGCAATGGTTCAGATGTTTTGGTGTAACTTGAAATTCTTGATTCATATTGTTTAACGGGACCTACGTGTACAATGTGCCATTTATTATATTGGTGTCTTCATTTTTGCCCTTAGGGGATTTCGAGCCTTTGAGCCCTCTGAAACAACGGAGGCTGTGTGCAGATGTGTGCAATAGCTACTATGCTCTTTAACTACCCAGGGAGAAAACTATTAGGTTAAGCGATCAAGATTCTGGGTGCAGCATATTTTCCCTGTGTTCTCCTACTGAAAACATTTGCGTCTCTGCAAGCATATGCTATGGCCCGGGAAGCTGCCTGCAGGTCAGCTTACGCTGCGGAGGAAACAAGCATAGTGGCCACGAGATTGCTATAAATCCATCCACTGTGCTTGTACTGTACAACATAGCGGTTTGGACGCAGTGAAAACGCTCACATGCATCTTAGACACTGCTAATCCTGATCTTGGGTACTCGTATACATGAGTCTGCATAACATTTCCAAATATTTTACCACTAAATTATTTACTCAACTGAGATACACATTTAACCCTTACAGTAGTTTTTTTTTTTTTTCCATTGTTTTCTCATTTTGCTGTTCAGGAGCACGTTGTTCCCTAGCCTCTTAGCTTCTTGCTTGTTAGTGGGTGATGTGCTCTTGATTGACCGTTCTGACTAATGGTATTGTTGGATTGCTGATCCGAAGTACGTGTGCTTTAACACTGAAAACAAATGCAGCTTTAGGCTGCCTTCACACTGTATAATTTTAAAATCTGTATGGATCCTTGACTTTCAAAGCCCGCACGGACAGGCACTGATCTGTTCCAACGGATGCCAACTGGTGTCCACGGACTGTTTTTTTAACGTACCCGTCATCAGTTACCAGAGATGGGTGGGAGGGAGCTGTACCTTGCTTCTGAGCATGCTCCGTACAGCTAAACAGATCAATTTCATGGATCAGTTGTTTTTTTTTTACGGATCCGCGCTTCATAGAGCTCCATGTTATTTGACACGGACAGCTTACGGATCCCTGTCTGTTCGTTGGTGTCAAACGGATACACACGGATGGCCACTTAAGACCAATCCATACCCATAGGGATACATGGGAGGCCAAACTGATCCATAGTTATCGATAAACACAGATCACAAATTATGCAGTTTGAAGGAAGCCTTACCTCTGCAGTGTTGGAGCGGCACAATAATAATGAAGATGACCAAAGTCATTTTCTTTAGTACAGCCCTTGTAAACCGTATCACTACAGTAAAGGGCCTAAAAGCACTGCTCTTCTTAGGAGAACGGAAACCTCTGACTGCAGCAGGTGCCGGTAACCTAAAAAAACTATAAAGTTAAATATCCCTTCATTCTTGAGAACAGAGGAGACTTCATTGAAAAAATGCACCACAGATTGACATGCTGCAGATTTTTTTTCTTCTGCAAGGAAAAAAATAACACTTAAGAATTCTCATTCTTTTAGCTGTCTTCCGGATAGACATATAGGTTTGTCACAAAACTGCACCAAGAAACGGATAAATAACACATTGTGTGCGCATGGCCTATGGTGTTCCTTACACTCTAGATGGCTACCGTCCTGCAGCTGTCTAACCTGACTTCCGCCATATACAGGAGCACTTGCTCTGACTGGCGGCCCCTTTGTTCCCTGAGCGAGCTGCTACCAGACTCAACAAAAGGATTGACAGTCCGATATAGGACATGCTGGAACCCTCTTTCGCCTACATAATCTGTTTTTGGGAGAATTTGGATTGTTGGTTGAGCCAGCCAATATTGGGTATGGGCGACGTTACTCTTTATTGGGACATTTACACTTTGTAATGTAAAATATACCCATACTGTGTATTTGTTTTTGATTGAACAGCCTGGTAAATGGAACACTCGCAACCACTGATGATGTAATGAACTTGGCTCTTTTTCCGGCAAAGTGTGACAACTCCCCTTACCCCGCTGTTATGGCAATATACTATGCCCTTTCTCATCTTAGTTTGGACATTTGCATCCACGTTACCCCAGGCTTACATGATAGTACTTCCGCTTTCTTCCCACTTCTGACAACTCCGGATCCATTCAAGACAGTTCTACAAACACACACCCTCACTGATCCCTGACTGCCGTTGTCTGGCAGTTGGGCACTACAGGAACCGCACAAGACACAATGTCCCATGCGGCTGCACAGATATTGCTGTGTCCCGACAGCGACCACAGCAAAAGGTTCTGGCTGGCCTCCTTTCTCTCCAGCACCACTGAATCCAAGGAGAGCATTGTTGCTCCTCCTGGGCTCAGTAGTTCTTTTACAGGGGCTACTAACCACCATACTTTACAATAGCCTTTGCACTAATTACCGTATATACTCGTGTATAAGCCGACGCCTGTATAAGCCAACCCCCCTACTTTTGCCCCCAAAAACTGGGAAAACTTATTGACTCGCGTATAAGCCGAGGGTGGACTCCAGCACAGGGTATACAGGCCCCAGCACAGGTATACAGGCCCCAGGCACAGGGTATACAGGCCCCCAGCACAGGGTGTACAGGCCCAGGACAGGGTATGGCGCCCCCCCCCCCTCATGCTGCCGCTGCTCAGTGTACACAGGCCCCCAGGCACAGGGTATGGCGCCCCCCCCCCCTCCATGCTGCCGCTGCTCAGTGTACACAGGCCCCCAGGCACAGGGTATGGCGCCCCCCCCTCCATGCTGCCGCTGCTCAGTGTACACAGGCCCCCAGGCACAGGGTATGGCGTACCCCCTCCATGCTGCCGCTGCTCAGTGTACACAGGCCCCCAGGCACAGGGTATGGCGCCCCCCTCCATGCTGCCGCTGCTCAGTGTACAATAAATACAGTGTTATTATCTCTCACCGGCCCGGTCTCAGTGCATCCTCCCTGCGAGGCTGCGTGTCATGTGACTGGCCGGAGACGTCATCGCCGTGAGCCCCGGTCACATGACACGCAGGGAGGAGGGAGGATGCATGAGACCGGGCCGGTGAGAGATAATAACACTGTATTTATTGTACACTGAGCAGCGGCAGCATGGAGGGGGGGGCGCCATACTGTGAGGGGGGCTCCATATTGTGAGGGGGGGGGCCTGTAAAGCGATATGCACTGCTCCCCCCGCGGATGGGCGGGGGATGCAGTGCATATCATGAATAAGTTATGAGCGGCTCCACGTCACGAGCCGCTCATATTGCAGCCTTCCCCCCACCTCCTCCAGCCTCCTCCTGCTCCTCCTGCTCCCGGACACAGCCCCCACTTCACAGAAAAGTATATGACTCGTGTATAAGCCGAAGGGGGGACTTTTCAGCCCAATTTTTGGGCTGAAAAAGTCGGCTTATACACGAGTATATACGGTACATCTGCGTGTATTAAAATGGTTAAGGAGCTGATTTCCCACACCACCACCACCACCATAGAATAGTAAAAGCTTTTTAAGCTAAATTGGTCTATAGCCTCGTGTGTGTGTTTTTTTTGTTTGTTTTTTAAATCTCAAAAGTACTGTTGATTCCAAGTTATAAGTAAATATCAGTTCTTTGGTGCTTCACACCGCACCATCATCTAAAATAAATCTTGGATTGAGAGAGTAAAATTTAGACGAGCATTTGACAGCCAAGGCCTAGACTTATCCCTGTCACGCGGCTTACTATATACAGACTAGGAAGGTTGGATATAAGATTAATAGCCTTGTCTCAAGATAATTCTTTTACTTGAACCCAGTTTTAGGTGCAAAAATAATTACCTCTGCTCAGTGCTAAATATTTTCTAGTAACATGCTTTTCTTTTTTTGTTTGTATCTGTGCATTTTATTTTTTAAAAGTAAAAATTCTCAGTCGCTCTGTACAGCTTCCTCCTGTCTGTATGGCAGAACAAAGGCCTCTTCTGCTTAACAAACCAATCTATGTATTAAGGTGAAATCAGGCCTTTGACAGTGATCACCAGGGGCAAAAATAGCTACGCCTACACAAAAATATATAAAGTACGGCCATGTCTTGGAAGACACTTACATACTTTGCCTTCAATTCTGTAAATAAAAGAAATGTCCTAATTAAGCGATTTACAAAGTGTTCTAAACTCCCGTGCTGGACAAAATTGTATATATTTTGAATAAAAAAAATCTGAAAATGTGTACGTATAAGAATCTATGTATGTGGATACATGTTTGTGTGTATGTGTGTGTATATGTGTTTGTGTTATACACATACACACACACGTGATCAAAATTAGAGATCAAAGAATTAAGTTTATCAACCTAAAACCTTTATTTTATACACAAAACTTGATGATCATAATGAGAGAACGGCAATGAGTCTAGCATAGGGAATTATTAAAACTAAACTTTGTGAATATTACAACAGTCACCAATCAGTAGGAAGTGTACAGGCCTTTGCTTTGTACAGGCCTTTGCTTTCAATGACTTCAGCACATCTGCTGCCACAGGGCATCACTAGTATCTCGCACTGCTCTGGTGTGATTTTGGGCAACTCTTCTTCCAGTTCCTTCCACAGTTCTGTGATTGTGAGTTTCTTGGCTGTAGCTTTGTCACGAAGGATTTTCCAGAGGTTTTCTATGGAGTGTTGATCAGGACCCGGGGCCATTTCACTGTTTCAATGTTTTCTTTTTCAACTTTTCTGTTTCATGTAACTGCTTTATCAGTTTTGCTGTGTGACAGGGGGCATTGTCCTGCATGAAAGCTGCTGGTTGATTGCTGAACGCAACTTAAAGCCGCTTCACACGCTAGGATCTCGTTAACGATATCGTTGAAACGGCACAGGTTTGTGATCGTTCAAACAATATCGTTAGTGTGCCGTTGCGTGTAAACGAACGATGTAGGAAGGCAAAATCGTTGGAACGGTCATCAAAAATTTGAGATCCTGACCTCAAGTCTATCGTTCGTCGTCCAATTAACGTTCTGGGAAGCCGCAACATCGTTCACTGTGACACTTTTGAACAATATTGTTCATAATTCTCCTATTCCTGCCACTGTTTTACATCGTTCAAACATTCTTCTAAAAATAGCTGGCGCGTTGCCAAATTTAAGATTGTTAACGATATCCTTGCGTGTGATAACGTACAAACGATGTCTGAAGGATCGTGGTCACGTGACATAGCTAAAGATGTCGTTCACCTATATCCTAGCGTGTGAAGCGGCCTTAAGGAACCACGTGTTGTTGACGATGGTTCTGATACACACTTGTATTCACTCTGCTATGTAGCTGTATGAGAGATCCAACTCTTGCAGCAGAAAACATTCCCAAAAACTATGACACTTTCTCCACCACCTTTCACTGACACTTTTTTTTACACACTTTGGGATCAGTCTTTCCTCAGTTTATCGACAAACATAATGTTTCCCATAAGACCCAAATAAATGAAAATTGCTTTTATCACTAAATTAATTAATCTGAGGACCACTTTTCCTCTGTCCACACAACATGCTCCTCACCAAAGGCGAGTAGCCTTTTGATTCTTTCTGCTGATGAGACGTTTGATCACTGCAGAGATGTCTTTCAGTCCAAATGTCATGACACTGTGGGTACCGTCACACCAGGTGACATCGCCGGTGATGTTGCAGGCATTGCAGGGGCGTGGCCTATCGTCAGCGTCCTCGGCGGCGAGTCGCCCCGTGTAAAGTGGTGATTTTGCGCCGAAAGATCGGCTGAGAGTGGTTGCCTGGTTTCAGAGCACTGCTGTGAAACCAGGCAACCACTCTCAGGCGATGTATATCATCATCGGCGATGTTACAGGCGATGGTATGGCTCCCATGTTACATCCCTGCTGGGGTTTCTAAACACCCCAACAGTGATGTCGCCAGAAACATCGCCAAAGTGTCGCCGGAGGTATCGCCGCGTGTAAACACACGACGCTGGCGGGGTGTCAAAAATGTGCGCACTCCCGTGCGTCGCCTGCGATTTCTCCGGCAATGTCACCTGGTGTGACGGTACCATGTATGACGACACAGATCCTTACCCTGTTCAGTGATGAACTGGCAAGCTATTCCAGCTGCAGTGTTGCAACGATTAAACATGGAGATTCTCCCGCATTATCCTGTCTTTTGAATTTGTCTTTCGAGGGCGACCAGCCTTCTTGGTGGACTTGAAAGAGTTTGTGATGTTGTGAAGATCCAATGTTCTAGAAATCACAGACTTGGAACAACCAACGTCTGTTGTTATGACTGACAGGGTGACTCATTTTATCTGGACAATCTGCTGCCAGAGGGTTTCAGTCACTTTGGAACGACTGAGGTGTAAACTACAAACTGTTAGCATTCTGCATCCTAGATATAGGAAAAGCCCGGACAACCCCTTTAAGGAAATTAGCACAAGGTGCCAATTTAACGCCAATAACTTGCAGGTATCTAAAAGTGTTCTATAATTTTGATCCGTGTTCTTCATTTATCTCAGTTACATTTTTGTTCTATGCTTTATAATATATTTAATTTATGAAATTATCTTAAAATGCTGCTAATTTACTCATTGTAGGATATTTTCACATAGGACAACAAAAGGAAACTGTGTTCTCTAATTTTGTTTGCCTGTTTATGTACCGTATATACTCGCGTATAAGCCAAGTTTTTCAGCCCAACAATTGGGCTGAAAAGTCCCCCCCCTCGGCTTACACGCGAGTCACTGTATACTGTATACATTGTATACAGTATACAGTCACCCCCATCAGTATACAGGGCCCCCCCCCCTTGTGTAGCAATCCTGTAAAGGAAGAGATTAGTATACTTATCCCAGCCGCTGTCCAACCGCCGCGCTCCTCCGGCTTCATCCGTCTTCTTCCGGCTTCCTATGGTCGGCGCAGGCAATGACGTCATTGTCTGCGCGCCAGAGGAGGAAGCCGGAAGACGCTGGATGAATATGGAGGAGTGCGATGGCGGGACAGCGACAGCGGCAGGGATAAGTATACTAATCTCTTCCTTTACAGAATTGCTACACAAGAGGGGGGGGCCCTGTATACTGATATGGAGGGGGGGCTGCTGTGTACTACCTCTGGGGCTGCTGTATACTACCTCTGGGGCTGCTGTATACTACCTCTGGGGCTGCTGTATACTACCTCTGGGGCTGCTGTATACTACCTCTGGGGCTGCTGTATACTACCTCTGGGGCTGCTGTATACTACCTCTGGGGCTGCTGTATACTACCTCTGGGGCTGCTGTATACTACCTCTGGGGCTGCTGTATACTACCTCTGGGGCTGCTGTATACTACCTCTGGGGCTGCTGTATACTACCTCTGGGGCTGCTGTATACTACCTCTGGGGCTGCTGTATACTACCACTGGGGCTGCTGTATACTACCACTGGGGCTGCTGTATACTACCACTGGGGCTGCTGTATACTACCACTGGGGCTGCTGTATACTACCACTGGGGCTGCTGTATACTACCACTGGGGCTGCTGTATACTAACTCTGGGGCTGCTGTATACTAACTCTGGGGCTGCTGTATACTAACTCTGGGGCTGCTGTATACTAACTCTGGGGCTGCTGTATACTACCTCTGGGGCTGCTGTATACTACCTCTGGGGCTGCTGTATACTACCTCTGGGGCTGCTGTATACTACCTCTGGGGCGGCTGCTGTATACTACCTCTGGGGCGGCTGCTGTATACTACCTCTGGGGCGGCTGCTGTATACTACCTCTGGGGCGGCTGCTGTATACTATCACTGGGGCTGCTGCTGTATATATCACTGGGGCTGCTGCTGTATACTACCACTGGGGCTGCTGCTGTATACCACACTGCTGGGGGCTGTATACTTGTGCTGGGGTCCACCCTCGGCTTATACACGAGTCAATATGTTTTCCCAGGTTTTGGGGGCAAAAGTAGGGGGGTCGGCTTATACACGGGTCGGCCTATACAGGAGTATATACGGTATATAAAAGGCCACTTCACACACTAGGATATAGGTGAATGATATCGTTAGCTATGTCACGTGACTGCGATCCTTCCGACATCCTTAGTGCGTTGTCACACGCAAGGATATCGTTAATTATCTTAAATTTAACAACGCGCCAGCTACTTTTAGAACGTTTGAACGATGTAAAACAGCGGCAGGAATAGGAGAATTATGAATATCGTTTAAAAAGGTTTCACACTGAACGATGTTGCTGCTTCCCAGAACGTTAATTGGACGACGAACGATAGATTTGAGGTCTGGATCTCAAATTTTTGATGATTGTTCAGGTACCGTCACACGTAACAATATCGTTGCCGATATCGATCAAAAGTCATGTGTTTAGTGATGTTTGAACGATGTTGAAATGACATCGTTCCGTGTGACACTATTAACGATCAACGATCAGTCAGCTCATCGTTAGATTTGAGGTCCTGTCCTCAAATCTATCGTTGGACGGCCGGTGGACACGCAGCATCGCTGCGCGTGACACCGGCAGACCAACGATGAACGAGCTCATAGCCTATGATGGGAACTCGTAGCAATGATAAAGATCGGGTTACTAAGCGTCGCGCGGCGCTCAGTAATCCGATGTTTACCATGGTTACCAGCGATCTCGCTGGTCCACATCGCTGGTGAGCCTGCCTGTGTGACAGCTCACCAGCGATGTGAGCGAGGTTAACGATCTCACTTGCATGAGATCGCTAACAACAAATTGAAGTGTGTGACGGCACCTTTCCAACGATTTTTCCTTCCTACATCGTTTGTTTAAGGTGCCGTCACGCATCAATCCAATGAACGATTTTGTTAGCGATCACATGCACGCGTGATCGGTAACAAAATCGTTCGGATCGCTAGTGAGCTGTCATTCAGGCAGACTCGCCAGCCATCAGTGGACCAGTGACATCGTGGAAATGATTTAAATATCGTTTCCACAATGTCTTGCTCCCGCTGCCAGGCTGAGGTAAGCGGGAGCAGGCTGGTCTCCAAGGTAAACAGCGGGTATCTAGGCAGCGCGCTCTGCCTAGATACCCAATGTATACCTTGGTTACTAGCCTTCTCCGCTCACCGGCTGGTATCCAAGGTACACAGCGGTTAACTAGGGTCCTTAGTTACCCACTGTGTACCTTGTATACCAGCCCGTGAGCGGAGAAGGCTGATAACCAAGGTATACTTTGGGTATCTAGGGAGAGCGCGCTGCCTAGATACCCGAAGTTTACCTTGGAGACCAGCTCCCAGCGCTTGCAGAGAGGCGCTGGGAGCTGGCTTATCGGTCGTATCCCGGTGTCACACGCAGCGGTGCTGCGTGTCCACCGGGCGACCAACGATAGATTTGAGGTACTGTCCTCAAATCAAACGATGAGCAATCAGCCGACTGATCGTTCATCGTTTGTAGTGTCACACGCAACGATGTCGTTTTGACATCGTTCAAGCATCACAAAACATGTGACTTTTGAACGATATCGGCATCTATATCGTTACGTGTGGCGGTACCTTTACACGCAATGATGCACAAACGATCTCATTTGAACGTTCACAAGTCCATGACGTTTCAACGATATCGTTAACGATATCGTAGCGTGTGAAGTGGCCTATAGATAGGATAGATGTATCCTTATCTTATTTATCCTATCTATCCTACTCTTTATATCCTATCCAATCTGTCCTTTCTGTCCAGTTCTTGCCTTCCTGTCCAGTCCTGGCCGTCCTGTCCAGTCCTGGCCAATCTGTCCAGTCCTGGCCGTCCTGGCCAATCTGTCCAGTCCTGGCCGTCCTGGCCAATCTGTCCAGTCCTGGCCGTCCTGGCCAATCTGTCCAGTCCTGGCCGTCCTGGCCAATCTGTCCAGTCCTGGCCAATCTGTCCAGTCCTGGCCGTCCTGGCCAATCTGTCCAGTCCTGGCCGTCCTGGCCAATCTGTCCAGTCCTGGCCGTCCTGGCCAATCTGTCCAGTCCTGGCCGTCCTGGCCAATCTGTCCAGTCCTGGCCGTCCTGGCCAATCTGTCCAGTCCTGGCCGTCCTGGCCAATCTGTCCAGTCCTGGCCGTCCTGGCCAATCTGTCCAGTCCTGGCCGTCCTGGCCAATCTGTCCAGTCCTGGCCGTCCTGGCCAATCTGTCCAGTCCTGGCCGTCCTGGCCAATCTGTCCAGTCCTGGCCAATCTGTCCAGTCCTGGCCGTCCTGGCCAATCTGTCCAGTCCTGGCCGTCCTGGCCAATCTGTCCAGTCCTGGCCGTCCTGGCCAATCTGTCCAGTCCTGGCCGTCCTGGCCAATCTGTCCAGTCCTGGCCGTCCTGGCCAATCTGTCCAGTCCTGGCCGTCCTGGCCAATCTGTCCAGTCCTGGCCGTCCTGGCCAATCTGTCCAGTCCTGGCCGTCCTGGCCAATCTGTCCAGTCCTGGCCGTCCTGGCCAATCTGTCCAGTCCTGGCCGTCCTGGCCAATCTGTCCAGTCCTGGCCGTCCTGGCCAATCTGTCCAGTCCTGGCCGTCCTGGCCAATCTGTCCAGTCCTGGCCGTCCTGGCCAATCTGTCCAGTCCTGGCCGTCCTGGCCAATCTGTCCAGTCCTGGCCGTCCTGGCCAATCTGTCCAGTCCTGGCCGTCCTGGCCAATCTGTCCAGTCCTGGCCGTCCTGGCCAATCTGTCCAGTCCTGGCCGTCCTGGCCAATCTGTCCAGTCCTGGCCGTCCTGGCCAATCTGTCCAGTCCTGGCCGTCCTGGCCAATCTGTCCAGTCCTGGCCGTCCTGGCCAATCTGTCCAGTCCTGGCCGTCCTGGCCAATCTGTCCAGTCCTGGCCGTCCTGGCCAATCTGTCCAGTCCTGGCCGTCCTGGCCAATCTGTCCAGTCCTGGCCGTCCTGGCCAATCTGTCCAGTCCTGGCCGTCCTGGCCAATCTGTCCAGTCCCTTGGCCAATCTGTCCAGTCCTGGCCGTCCTAGCCAATCTGTCCAGTCCTGGCCGTCCTGGCCAATCTGTCCAGTCCTGGCCGTCCTGGCCAATCTGTCCAGTCCTGGCCGTCCTGGCCAATCTGTCCAGTCCTGGCCGTCCTGGCCAATCTGTCCAGTCCTGGCCAATCTGTCCAGTCCTGGCCGTCCTGGCCAATCTGTCCAGTCCTGCTGTCCTGGCCAATCTGTCCAGTCCTGGCCGTCCGGGCCAATCTGTCCAGTCCTGGCCGTACTGGCCAATCTGTCCAGTCCTGGTCGGGAGACCAATGATGAACAAGCTCCCAGCGCCGCACAGCCTATGCTGGGAGCTCGTATCCATGGTAAACATTGGGTTACTAAGCGCCGTGCGGTGCTTAGTAACCTGATGTTTACCATGGTTACCAGCGATCTCGTAGGTCCACATCGCTGGTGAGTCTGCCTGTGTGACAGCTCACCAGCAATGTGAACGATGTTGTTAGCGATCCCACTTGCATGAGATCGCTAACAACAAATTGAAGCGGGTGTGGCACCTTTAGTGTTAGGCCATGTGCCTATGCTGAGTATTTGGTTGCATAATGTTTTGCACCAAATCCTATCGTGTCACAAAATGCAGCAAAATTCACAGTGCTTATTTGCATGTGGAAAATGTGCAAACTTTTGAGAGAGATTAATTGACATTTATGGCAACCGAAAATGATTTTGGAGCATTTCGTAAACCATACTGATTTGATAAACAGACTAATTGAGCATCAAAAACGCCCAGTGTGAACACCCCTGCTTTTGTGTAGTGTTTTACATATACAATGGAGTCTATGCATGAAAAACACTGCAAAAAGCGCTGAAAGAATTGACATGCTGCAGATTTTTCCGCAGCAAAATACCTCTCCATAAAAAAAACACTGCATGGGCAAAACAAGTCAGAATTCCCATAGACTTTGCTGGGTTGCAGATTTTTACATAAATCTGCACTAAACTCTGCAGCGTGGGCACAAGCATACAGTGTAGAATTGCAGTTTATTGTTTAGCTGCTGCCCATTGACATGTTAGCCCTGCAGCCAATGCCAATGGACCAATGAATGTTTGCTCACGATTGTGTTTTTTGTTTATTTTTTATATATAGCAAACAGAAATTTGCTTGAAAGGGGACGACCCCTTTATAAGGTCAGGTGAGGTATTTCTTATAAAATGATACTTGTAAATAAAGCAGTTTGGCTCATGATTTCTTTATTGTGCAATATGCTGGTGTCAGTAAAGGCTGTGACAAGGCCGACATGTACATGTCATGGTGTAAGCACTTTGCTATATTTAGATAATAAATAGTTAGGGACACCAGATTTCTAGTGCCACATACATTTGTCACTCATAATTGAGCAGCTGGGACATACGAGGAGTCTGTGTTACTGAGTAAATATCCTAGATTCATTACCCGTCCTTTCTTGTACTGATTTCCGGTCTCTGCTGGTGTGAGCTCCACTGCTGAGCAGGACAGAATGCAGGGTGGGGGGCGGACAGGAACTTCTGGGGGCCCAATCCCTTTTCCTGTATAGTGACTGTCAGCTGCAGACACTTGACCACCCCACTGTTCATGTCACAGGACCCTGTCTGCAGGAAGCTCACATGAGGAGCGCTCCACACAATCCTTCACTCTCTGTCAAGACACAGAGAAGAGCTTTGAATAATTTTGAAAATATTTGATAAAAATTGTCGATAATATGAGCAGCTGTTCAAATGATGTAGCTCATGATAAATTTCTGCAATACCTGTGACTGAAGGTCCATAGTGATATGTGCTGTCACCGCCATCCTCCAGCTCCTGGATCACATCTCCCCCGCTGTGCTGTAACCGGATTGCTCCCCGGTTACAGCCATCCTCCTGCTCCTGGCTGTGCAGTGCGTGTACCGGGCCGGATCCCTCCCCAGTTACAGTACCTGCATCCTCAGACCTCTCAGACGTGCGGTCCTGGTCCCCCCGCCGTTTCCGTCCATCCTCGGTCTCCCGCGCTCCTGTGGTTCCTGTGCAGTAACCTCAGAGGGCCCGGATCCCTCCGCCTCATCTGCACTGTATTGATGGGGCGGCCTGTATCCCTCCACCCTCCTATAGCGATGGGCGGCATGTATCCCTCTGCCTTGCTGTAGTGAGGGGGCGCCCAGTGACCCTCCGCCCTACATAGGTTATGGTAGACCCCTGTCTCCAGGTCAGCACACACCCAAAAAGTCCCCTGTGGCCAAACATTGACCTAATACAAGGTGTGGCCACAGGGGACTTTAATTACAGTGCCTGGCCCTAAGAGGAAGGAGGTGAGGCACCATTGTAGTAATGTACCGTGTGTTTAGTTACTGTAGCATAATAGAGCAGGGGAAAGAATAGAGCAGGGAAAGTGCTGGGTTTTCAGGGAAAGCTGGGTTGTCAGGGAAAGTGCTGGGTTGTCAGGGAACGTACAGCAGTAATAAAGCAGGGGAAAGAAGTCTAGTGAGGGAAAGGAGAAGCAGTGCAGGATATAGAATTATAGTTTACTGTTTCTATTTGAAATAAAAGTTCAAAATGTTATCTGTTTCTAGTTTCATTTTTGAAAATTTTCAGTACCGGTAGCTGCTGCATTTCATGCCCTAGGCTTATACGCAAGTCAATAACTTTTCCCAGCTTTTGGGGGCAAAAGTAGGGGGGGTCGGCTCATACCCGGGTTGGCTTATACAGGAGCATATACGGTGTATATATATATATATATATATATATATATATATATATATATATATGCATATTTAACTTATGACTGTACAGGACCTTCTTTTCTCAGTCTGAGATAAATGTAGCTGCAGTGAAGTCTCCAACCAATAAGAATCACTGTAACACAGCAGAGAGTGGTAGATCACATGATTGACCAATCACCTGCTGTAGTGTGGTAGATCACATGATTGACCATCTGCTGTCTTCTGTTTTTAAAGAGGTATAGACAAGGGGCGCAACCTCACAAAAATATACATAAACGGTCACAAAAATTTAGGATAGCGGCAGTGAAAGCCGTAATAGAATCACAGTTCCAAATAACAATGTTTATAATATTTCTCAAAAGTTTTGAGACAGATGCCCTTTAATTTCTTTCTGGTTTCCTCTGTTTTGGGTAGTAAATGGCTAGTGTGTAGGGCTTAGTAACCCTGGTCTCTTAAGTTAAGGACCAAGCTATTTTGCATGTTAATGACTGAGTCTTAGGCTGCATTCACACATTGCGTATTTTGCCGCGCTTTTTTTCGCACGCTTTTCAAAATACGCAATGTGTTTTGTGTCTACCAGCAAAGTGAATGGGAAATTCACTTTGCCGTGCAGACATTGCGTAAAAATACGCACTGTGTTTTCAGGGAGAAAGTGCAGCTGCATAAAGAATTGAGATGTCAATTCTTTACGCAGCTGCTCCTGCGTTTTCTCCCTGTGATGTGACCGAGGGGAGGAAGAATCCTGCTTCCTCCTCCCCTCTGTGACAGCCCCATTAGATTTCACAGTGTATTAATATACACTGCGAAATCTAAATTAAACAAAAGCAAGTGTATGAAAAATAAAAAAGAATGAATACTTCACCTGTCCGACGCCTTTTTCCGGTGTTCGGTGTTCGGTTTCAAGTGAGATGTCTTCTGCCAGGACCTGTGGTGACGTCAGAGGGGCGTTCCCGACGCTGATTGGCTGCTCGCGGTCATGTGATACATACCGTGTTTCCCCAAAAGTAAGGCCCCCCTGATTGTAAGGCCGCCTGGGGGTAAAGGGGGGGCCTGCTAATGTAAGGCCTCCCCCGATTATAAGGCCTTACAACCGGGGGGGCCTAATGTAAGGCCCCTAGCGGAGGGGGGGGGGAGCTGGAGCGGTTCGCACGTCACGTGCGCCCGCTCATTACATATGCACTGCATCCCCCTGTCAATCAGCGACAGGGGGAGCAGTGCATTATACGGTATATATGGGCCCCCTCCTGCTGGCACACTACCCCCCTGTTCTGAGGCCACCCCCTGCTGCTGCTGCTCATATCTTACCCTCCAGGGTCTTCTTGCAGCAGCCAGCGCGTCCGTCCTCTGTCCTCGGCTGTCTCCCGGATCATGTGACCGGCCGGTCGCAGTCGCGATGACGTCATGCGCTGCGACGGGTCACATGATCCGGGAGACAGCCGAGGACAGAGGACGGACGCGCTGGCTGCTGCAAGAAGACCCTGGAGGGTAGGATGTCTGCAGCAGCAGCAGGGGGGGGCCTCATTACAGGGGGGTAGTGTGCCAGCAGGAGGGGGCCCATATATACCGTATAATTCACTGCTCCCCCTGTCGCTGATTGACAGGGGGATGCAGTGCATATGTAATGAGCGGGCGCACGTGACGTGCGACCCGCTCCCGCAGTGTCCCAGCAGGAGGGGGCCTGTAGGCTACACTGCTGGGGCACACAATATAAGACCCCCCCGAAAGTAAGACCGGGGGCCACTTTTGGCCCCAAAAAAATGTAAGACAGGGTCTTACTTTCGGGGAAACACGGTATCACATGACCGCGAGCAGCGCAGTGTGTGAAGGCCCCTGCGTATTTTGTTGCGCTTTTTTGCGCAGCCGAAAAACGCAGCAAAAAGCGCACGCAAAAAAGTGCAGCAAAATACGCAAATGTGTGAACGCAGCCTTATTTTTCAATTCTGACAAGTGTCACTTTGAGGTTATAACTCTGCAACGCTTCAATGGATCCCAGTGATTCTGAGATTATATTCTCGTGACATATTGTATTTCATGTTAATGGTGAATTTTGATCGCTATAATTTGAGTTTATTTAAGAAAATATCTAACATCTGGCAATTTTTTTTACTTTTCACAATTTTCAAACTTGTAATGTTTTTACCCTTAAAGGGAACCTGTCAGGTCGTTTTTACTACCTGTCCTTGCACCTTTCTAGCATATCCCTAACCATCCCTGTCTCCTAATAGATAGAGTTCTGTATTGGCTGTGAAAATGACTTTGCTTACATTTTCGCATGTAAATGCAGCATCCAGTCTACGATATCTAAACTGACTAGGCTGTCTCCAGGGCACCGTCACCCCTCCTTGCTGCTGTTAGCGAGCCCTGGTGGGTGTAAAAATTCCTTTGGCGCTCTCCTGATTTGAACTTCCTGCCTCCTCCTTCCGAGTATGAAGTGCTGGCCAAATGTCATTTTCGGTCCTGCGGATTGCATGGTCTAGTTAGATGCCCATCACCAGCTTCATCAAGTGAACTGCGCATGCTCTGAAGGCGGCAATGTGACCACCAAGTGATGCTGGAGTTTTCCTAGTTCGCAGATGTACGTGAACTAGGATAAGTTTTCACACTGCACCCGGAACCCAGCTGTAAATTGAGCATCTCTCACGGCTGTGCTCTGGTGTCATTCTGTGCCTGCTCATTTTTGTCAGCAGACATACTTGTCTGATGGCAAAGATGTAGCAGAGATGAAGACAGAAGACCTGGATTATGTCGGAGTGAGTTTTTTTTTTTTTTTTTTTTTTTTAAATAAAGATTGAGTCCCTAAATGTGTTTTTGTTCTATTTTTAAGAAAAATGTTTTTCTCTGTGCTGTTTTTTTTTCTGTTTACTAGGAATCCATGGTGGCCATGTCTAATTTGGCATGATGTCATGAATTTCAGGCTTAGTAACAGCTGAGAATACAAGGGTTGGTACTAAATCCTTTATTACACAGCATGCCAACCCTGCACCAGGGCCACTAGAAGAGCTGGGTAAAGCGCCTGGAATTGGGGTTACAATTAATGTGCAATTTCCAGGGGTGGCTGCGGGCTGCGGTTTTCAGTGTGAGGGCCCCAGAACGATTGGGCCTTACCACACTGGGAATCCCAGCCCCCAGCTGCCTGGTTTTACCTGGCTGGCGATCAAAATATGGTGGGAGCCCATGCATTTTTCTTTTCTGTGGATGCCTGGCGAGGGTCGGCATTCAGAGAAAGTGATGAGTTCTGCTATGCAGAGACCTGCTGAAGCATCTCTCTGCATAGCAGAAGCGATCGGACTCTGCAGCACTGAGGCGCCCCAGGGGACAGTGTAAAACAAAGAAAAAATAAACTTTTTAAAAATATGAAAAAAAACAAGTTCAAATCACCCTCCTTTTGCGCCATTGAAAAAAGAAAGTATTACTTACACATTTAGCATTACTGCGTTCAGAAATGCCCAATCTATCAAAATATAAAATCAATGAATCATCTGTAAACTGCATAAAGGAAAAAAAAATACAAACGCCAAAATTACGTTTTTTTGGTCGCCGCAAATTGCAATAAAATAACAGTTGATCAAAACAGTGAATCTACCCAAAATTGGTATCATTAGAAACACCAGCTCATGACGCAAAAAATAAGCCATCACACAACCCTAGATCTAAAAAAAATGAAACCGCTATAGACCACGGAAAATAGTGCAATTCTTTTTCAGTAAAATTTTTTTTTCCGTTACTTAAGGCCGCTTCACACGCTGGGATATCGTTAACAATATCCTTAGAACGATCATGTGACAGTGATCGTTCCGACATCTTTAGTGCGTTGTCACACACAAGGATATCGTTAACGATATCCCATTCGGCAACGCAACAGTTAAATAGGAGAGTAAGGACTGAACGATGTGTTAAAGCGGCAGGAATAGGAGATTTTTGAACGAGATCCTTCAAAAAGGTGTCTCACTGAACGATGTGGCTTCTTCCAGCAGCGTTAATTGGACGACGAACGATAGATTTGAGGTCAGGATCTCATATTTTGGATGAACGTTCCAACAATTTTTCCATCCTACCTTGTTCGTTTACACGCAAAGACGCACAAGCGATATCATTAGAACATTCACAAATCCGTGACGTTTCACCGATATCGTTAATGATATCCTAGCGTGTGAAGCAGCCTTTAGGCTGGTTTCACACTGCAGTTTTTTTCCTGATCAGTGTCCATCCAGTTTGTGTGCCAAAACCAGGAATGTCTCCAAAACCCAGAACAGGTGTCAATCTTTCAGTTATAGTTTTCTCTTCAAGTTCCTCTCCTGGTTCCTCTCCGGTTTTGGCACACAAACCTGATCGAACCTGATCAGGGAAAAAACTGCAGTGTGAAGCCAGCCTTAAGGTACCGTCACACGGGGCGATGTTGCTGTTACACGGCACAACGTACCTGCGATAGATCGCTGGATCGCAGTTGACAGGTTTACCAACCTGTTGGTAAACATGGCGATCTTGCTCCAGCGATCTGCAAACATTGCTCCGTGTGACATGGCAATAGCGATGTTGCCAGCGATTTCGCAAATTAACAACATTAATGCGTATCACTCACTGGGTTGTGTGATAGCTGCTGTAACATCTCTCCGTGTGACACCTAAGGCAGCGATGTCAGAAGCTAGCGCACTCCCACGGAATCGCTTCAGACATTGCTGCAAAGTTGTACCATGCGACGGTACCTTTAGATAAAAGTAAAAGTATACATTTTGGTATCTGTGAACTCGTACTGACCTGAGACATGATACAGACACATCAGATTTACCATATAGAGAACATGATGAAAAAAACTAATGTGTAATTCCACTCTTTTTTGCAATTTCACTGCAGTTGGAATTTGTCCCATTTTCCTGTACACTAACTATATGGTAAAATAAATTGTCATTCAAAAGTTCAACTTGTCCTGCAAAAAGCAAGCCCTCACACATCTACATTAACGTAAAAATAAAAATTTTATTTATATAGCGCCATTAGGTTCCATGGCGCTTTACATGAGGAGACAAGAACAAGTACACTAAATCTAGGTGATCGGGACGTACAGGTACAGGAGGGGCAGGGACCCTTTGGCCCTTGGGCTCTTTAGAAAAAGGGGAGGGGAAAACAGAAAATTGCATAGGGGTGAAGGGGTAATAACGCTAATAAAAGCGGCACTCTGCTGTGACTAAATAGAATATAGAACAAGATTTCAGCTAAGCAAAAAGGTGAAAATTTAGACACTTAGCCTTATAAATATGAGCCATATTGATAACCCGCCCAGTCGCGTTGTCGAGGTGTGTGTCTTGGACGGGGTCCCTAACCTTCATTCTCAGTATCTATCTGGGTTAAAAACCACCTCTTTTATAGGCAAACTAAAAAACTGATACCAGAGAACAATGGCATCACAGGCCAACAAGGGCAGGGGACGGTGCACTACATAGAGTGCTGCTTTTCTGAGTGTTTCAATTACTGTTTTTGGTGCGTGCACCTGTGCACACTGGCAGGATTGAGTGCTGCAGTTTTCTCTTAATTTTTATTATGGGATCAGACTCTGTAGTGCACTTTCCCCTGCCCTTGTTGGACCGTGATGCTATTGTTTTCTGGTATCAGTTTTTAGCTCGCCCATAAGAGGTTTTTAACCCAGATAGAGGCTGAGCATGAAGGTTAGTGACCCGGTCCAAAATACATGCCTTGACGTAGCAACTGGGCGGTTCTATATGGCCATATTCATAAAGCTAAGTGTTTAAGTTTTCAACTTTTTGTTTAGCTAAAATACTGTGCCATATTCTATGTAGTCACAGCAGAGTGCCGCTTTTCTTAGCATTATAATTTACCGTATTTTGGTTGCATCTGTGCACACTGACAGGATTGAGTGCCGCAGCTTTCTCTAATCCCATGCTTTAATGTCTTAAGCCCCCTTCACACTGCGTTTCTGGAGAATCCGTGTCTATCTAAATAGCCAGGGATGTTTTGGCCTCCCATGTATCTCTATGGGCACGGTTGGTCCTATATGGCCATCCGTTTGTGACATTTTTGTCAGGGTCCGTTTGTGTTTGCTTTTTTCATGTACCCAGATTCGAAGACTGCTCCAATTTTGAGCTTCCTTCAAAAAAAATATACACAAACAGACAGAAACAGATCTGTCACAGTCCGCGTCAAATAACATGGGGGTCTATGGAGACGAATCCATAAAGAAAATGGATCCGTAAAATGGGTCTCTTAGCTGTACTGAGCATGCTCAGAAGCAAGGTATAGCTCCTCACACCTATCTCTGCTAACGCTAACTGATGACGGATCCGTTAAAAAAACAGTCTGTGGACAACAGTTGTCATCCGTTGGCACAGATCCGTGCCTGTCCATGTGGTCAAGGATCCACACGGATGTGCAAAAAACGCAGTGGAAAAGGGGTCTTTACACTTTGGCTTCTTATTCAAAATCTATTAATTAAAATAAACTTTGTTTGTGGGACAACCCATTTAAGAGACCAGGATTACCAAGACACACCCATTACACAGATTATATAAGATTTTGGCACAGGACAATTTTTTTTTAACATACAATTGTGGAATGTATTATTATTCCAAGGTCTATTGCTTAAAGTGCACTTTGTTCATGGGACAATCCCTGTAATGCAAATAGAACTCTGGGGGTTAGTGGGGGTTTTTATAGCCAGTTTTAAACAGTTAAATATAAAAGATAAAAATAACAAGATTTGTTATTGTTTAGTTCTTTATAAACCACATCTGAGAGTAACATGATGTACAGCAGTGACCCAGATTCCAGCGATGTAACACTTACTGATCTGCCTGCTGTTCTTTTTATAAAATGAGTTTTATCTGCAGATCTAGTAGCTGCCTGAATATGAACTCTATAACCCCGCCCACACAACTGACAGCTCTCTGTGTACACTGTGCATCGACAGAAAGCTGCCAGTCAGTTGTGGGGAAGGGTTATACAGAGCTCATGAACATGGAGGACTATATGGCAGGTTTACTAGTTCTCTAGTGATAAACTGCGTATAAAACAATGATTTTGTCAAAACCGCAGCATAGTAACACTCGAATCGGGTGACTGTATTGGGCTGTTTTCACACTACTGGTTTTTAGAATTAATGTGAGTCTTGCTGAAACCTAACGCACCTGCATCCATTTTCTTCCCCATTGAATTTCAGTGACTTGAGTGCATCCGGTTGTTTACAGTTCCCCATGATCCAGGTGTCCACAGTTTAAAACTGAAACCAAAAACACACATTTTATAACATTTTTGGTGACTGTTTAAAAACCCAACAACACCCGGATCCAGGCCAACACCGGATCCAGGCCAATGCGAGTTAAATTATAATGGTGCTAAATGGAAACCCGGATCTGGCATGTCCAGAACCCAGTTTTAAAGGACGCACCAACTAGGGGGCATGTCACTTCCACCGGTTCCATCTAAAAAACTTAACACAACCTGATGCAATGGATGCTCATGCACTGGTATTATCACTGGTCCATGAGACGGATCAGTGATAATACTGGTGCATCACATTTTACAATTTCGGGGGGATCTGGGGGGATGGCTGCAGGTTTTACCCGCATTCCCCCGGATTCTAAAAACCGGTAGAGTGAAACCAAACTTAGGCTGGTTTCACACTACGGATTTTTAAAATCTGATGCTGTCCGATAAAAATCGGACAGCATCGGACCGATTTTGGGCCCCATGCAGCCCTATGGGCATCGGACCGAATCGGATGTGCACTAAATGCCATCCGATTTGGCCCGATCCGATTCTGTCCGATTTTTTTTATCGGTGCAAAAATCGGAGCCTGCTCCGATTTTTGCACCGAAAATAAAATCTGACAATCGGATCGGACCGAATCGATGGCATTTAGTGCACATCCGATCCGACCCGATCAATTTAACATGGGGCCCTATGGAGAAGGGTCCGATGAAAACATCTGATGTCTCCTCGGACCTGATTTTACTGTACTGAGCATGCTCAGTACAGTAAAAATGCTCAACTGGGAGAGCAGGGGTTAAAAAAAAAAAAAAAAAGTTTATGCTCACCTCCCCCCGAGCCCCGCCGTCTTCCTGCTGGCTCCCGCAGGCTCCTGGTATTTGCAGAGGTCTTCTTCTGCAGTATAAGTGATGTCACAGTCATGTGACCGCGGGTTACCATGGTGTAGCCTGGTGTCAGTGACTGTGACATCACCGCAGGTCCTGTACTGCAGTAGAAGACCTCTGCAGATACCGGGAGCCTGCAGGGAGACGGCGGGGGCTCGGGTGAGGTGAGCATATATTTTAAAATCGGAGGCTACGATTTTATGCCGAATCGGATGCCTATTTAGCATCCGATTCCAGGCATCAGAAGGGAGCCGATGCTGTCCGAATTTATCGGACAGCATCGGCTCCCTTCAAAATCGTAGTGTGAAGGTAGCCTTAGGCGATGTTCACACTGTGCATTTTTGATCCTTTTTTTTTATCTGTTTTTGCAGTGAACACATCACTTAGGCAGGTTTCACACTTGCGCTTGTTATTCAGCGTATGCGAAGGCAGCCAAACGCATGCGTACTGCATTACTATGTTTAACATGGGGATGCGTGATACTTGCGTTTGGCTGTGTTTGCATACGTTGCATTCGGAAGCGCATATTCTCTGCGCCCTCTGAACGCAACATGTTGCTTTTGTTTATGCGTCTCAGGATGCTTGGATTGTACGCAAACATCATGATGCGCAGAAATGATGCACAGCAGTGATGGAGACACAACGCCATCTGCAGACCACCGCAGCAAACGCAGTGCTTGTGCTTTTTTTTATGACGAAATGTAGCTCCTCACAGCCCTTTTCCCGGTGTGGACAGTGCAGTCTCTCTCCTTTCTCTCTCTCTCTCTTCTCTCTCTCTCTCTCTCTCTTTTTCTCTCTTTCTCTCTTCTCTCTCTCTCTTTCCTCTCTCTCTCTCTCTTCTCTCTCTCTCTCTTCTCTCTCTTCTTCTCTTCTCTCTCTCTTCTCTCTCCTCTCTTCTTTCTCTCTCTCTCTCTCTCTTCTCTCTCTCTTCCTCTTCTCTCTCTTTCTCTTTTTCTCTTCTCTCTCTCCTCTCTCTCTCTTCTTTCTCTCCTCTTTCTCTCTTCTCTCTTCTCTCTCTCCTCTCTCTTCTCTCTCTCTTCTTCTTCTCTCTCTCTTTCTCTCTCTCTTTCTCTCTCTCTTTCTCTCTCTCTCTCTTCTTCTCTCTCTCTCTCTCTTTCTTCTCTTCTCTCTTCTTTCTCTTTCTCTCTCTCTTTTCTTTCTTCTCTCTCTCTCTCTCATGCAGATGATATGCTACTACCCAAAAGCAAATGTGACAGTAGCTTAAAATGGAATCCTCTCGTGGGTTTTCGGTTTTGCTGTACAGTTCTGTGCTTTTATGACCTGGTGTGTTTTTTTCCTCTGAAAAGTGATCCGTAAAGAAGAGCATGTCTATTATGGATACGCTTTTATGATCTCATTTCCCAGTGAAACTATTGTCCATGGCTAAAATATATATAAATATATTTTATGTATTGTATGTGTGTATATATAATACAATATTTTTTTTTAAGCAGGGCACAGGATAGTGTGAAGGAGCAGAGAAGAAATAGCTGAACCCTTTGTACACAAGGTGCAATTCTGTATAAAATTACCGTATAATAGGTTATAGTCTTAAATAACAATACAATATGAGAAAAGGAGGTTGTCAAGTGAGGAATTTTCTTTGTATGACTATATTTAGTTGTGCTCATGGGAGTGGGTCCTCAAAGACCTGCTCTGTGATATGTACAGGGAAGGGTCTAGGCTGGATGTGACCTGATCATCACACATTATATATGACTAATGCTATATTACCTTATAGACCTGTGATGATGTTGATGACTCTGAGAGATGTGAGCTCTACAGAACAGGTAGAACCACTTCTCTATTTTGAGATTCAGTGGGTCAGAGTTATAGTTCCAGATTTCAGGATATTTTTTATTTTATTTATTTATTTTTTTAAACAGTATGTGACATGAAAAATCTTTAAAGTCACCCCCCCATCACGATATTGGCCTCAGTATCCGACATCAGTCTATCATGTAGGTCTGAGAAGAAAAGCTTTTGTGACACATTAGGAGCATAGATGTTATAAATGCTATATTTTTCATTACATAACTCATGTGTCAGATAGTATTCTACAGAAGACACTTTGCGTAACGATTGAGGACATGGTCATCTCCGACCATAGTCCAGTGTCAATGGGCTTGCCGGAAACATTCCCGAGAGGTCATGATTTTTTGTGGCGCTTTCCCTCCTACCATTTAAGGCAGGGGTCCCCAACCTTTTTTGCATCGGGGACCGACTTCATGCAAGACCATTTTTCCGGGGCGCGGCTTTGAACCTATGGGGCGGGGCTATGAAGAAGGGGTGGGGTTAAGTACCCTCTTTCCCTGAAAGATGCTTTACATCTTATTTTCAGGGGATGTCTTATTTTTCTATCCCCCAATATGGTATCCCTATCAACCCCATGCAGCCCACAATATCCCCTAACAGCCCTCCATATAATATAATGCAGCCTCACAGCCCTCCATATAGTATAATGCAGCGTCGCAGCCCTCCATTGTATATTGCAGGCTCACATTCCTCCATATAGTATAATGCAGTATCACAGCCCTTCATAAAGTATAATACAGCCTCATATCCATCCATATAATATAATGCAGCCTCATATCCCTCCATATAATATAATGCAGCATCACAGATCTTCATAGTATAATGCAGCATCATATCCCTCCATAGAGCATAAATTTTCCCCACACACACACACTGCCCCAGGCATAACCCCACCCACACATTGCTCTTGTATAGTCCCCACATATACTGCCCCTGTACAATCCCCCACACACACACTGACCCCTGAATACTCCCCACACACAGAAGTTGCCCCTTGTACAACCCCACACACACTGACCCTTGAATACCCCACACACTGTCATTGCCCCTTGTATAACCCCCCCCACACACACACACACAGTCATTGCGCACACACACAGTCATTGCCCACACACAGAGTCATTGCCCACACACACATTGACCCTTGAATACCCCCCACACTCAGTCATTGCCCACACACAGAGAGAGCGGCTCTTCAGTTGACACTCGCCTCTCCTGCTGGCAGTACAAGCAGATTAGGCAGAGATGTGGCCTGAGTTTTTTCATATCTCGCGCTATTTCCAAGCGCGTCACGTGATGCACTTGGAAATAGCGCGAGATATTAAATTCTGGCCATGTCTCTGCCTCAGCTGCGTGTGTAGATGTACAAGCGAAGCAGTCGGCCAATCAGGGCATGGCTGCTGCACTGATTGGCCAACAGCTCCCCTCGTACATCTACACACGCAGCTGAGGCAGACCTCTCAGCTCAGTGGTGTAGTGCTGCAGGTGAGGGGGAAGCCGACAACACGCCGTGGACTGGCACAAAGACCCCCGCGGACCAGTGGTTGGGGACCCCTGTGTTAAGGGACCGAGATTCTGGAAAGCAACTCAGGCAATGGTGGACAGACTGTTCATTACTTAATGCCGAACATCAACAGAATCCAAGGCTGTTTTGAGAAACCAGGAAGCCGGTATTGCAAGGTAGAATTTTGGCCTACACGTTGAAGCAAAAGAAAATAATTTAAAGACCAGTACACCTTGGTGAGCATTGCGGTAAGGGATAAGGGATACTACTTTTAAAACACTCCAAAGTGACACTTCTAAACAACAATGGATGGAAGCTAAGCAGCCATATAATAAATGGGCAGAGAGGAGGGAACAACTGGTGTGGGGACAAAAGGAGATAGACTTGAACAGATACAGTGACAAATCTGACAAACTCTTGGCTAATTTGACGAAAGGTAGACACTCCCAGGCCCTAATAAAATCCATGAGAAGAGGTAATGGCGAGTTGACAACTAATCCTAAAGACATCAATGAAATTTTAGGCAGATATTATGCAAAGTTATTAAAAAAGAGAAGGGCGGCACTCACCGGGTAAACGAGATGGTCTCTTTATTCCAAATATCGGAAACAAACAGGGTGCAGGGAGGGGGCAAGAGGAGCCGCCGGACTACGGCACCGTTTCGCGACACGTGTCGTGAAACGGTGCCGTAGTCCGGCAGCTCCTTTTGCCCCTCCCTGCACCCTGTTTGTTTCCGATATTTGGAATAAAGAGACCATCTCGTTTACCCGGTGAGTGCCGCCCTTCTCCTTTTTTATTTGCTATCGCTGGTACTTTGGCTGTGCACCCCCAGTGGGAATTCGCCATTCCTGGAAGGGAATTCAACCGTGACCTTGGCCCCGCTAAGTGCCCTGATTGACTTGCTTACTATTTATGCAAAGTTATATAAAACCGAGGCAAATCAAGGCACTGGAGGGAAGGAGTGGTTGGATAATATAACGCTCACCGTACTCTCTGAGGAACTCTCTTAAACGCGGATATTACGGAAGATATACTACACTCAACCATAAAAACAGCTGGGTTCCCATAAGGCACCCGGCCCCAATGGGCTAAATGGGGAATTCTATAAAGAACTTAGAGAGCAGGTGGTTCCTACCCTGACGTGAGTATTCAATAACATAATGAAGGGCGAGAGCCTGTCAGATTAAATTAATATGGCCATTATTAAGTTGTTACCGAAAGGGGACAAGGAGGCGCCCTCAGGGTATCTGCCTATATCTCTATTCAACCAGGATCTTAAGCTCCTGTCTAAAATATTGGCTGACCGCCTGGCCTTTGATTATGTCGAAATTAATTTCTTGTCATCAGACAGGTTTTATTAAAGGAAGGTCGGCAGTCACTAATGTGAGAAAAGCCTTATTGATCTAGGAAGTTAGGACCGCAAGAAAACCCAGCCATGGTCGCGTTGGATGCGGAAAAACATTTGACAATGCACAGTGACCGTGCCAGGGAATGGTATTAGATAAAATTGTTATCATGGGAGCATTTTGGGACTTTCTGATGCGAGATACTGATATTAAGGGAAGGGAGGGGTCGAGATGGAAGTGGCGACATGTTGGGATCCCCATAGTTAAGTCTTCTATAAAATACCTAGGTCTACATATTGGGAGATCACCAGGTACGGTCTACACACTGAACTATAGACCTCTTATAGAGAAGATCGAGAGGGAGTTGAAAGATGGGAAGGTTTACCACTATCATTCATGGGTAAATATCACCTATTGAAGATGGTGAGTTTTGCCAGGCTACTCTACCCCATGCAGACCATTCATCTCCTGATCAAGCACACTGATTGCAATAGAATCAACAAAGCCTTTACAACATTTATATGGCGTGGGAGAAAGCTGAGGCTGAGAGCCAGAGTGTTGATGCTTCACAAGGAAAAAGGGGGTGTGGGATTCCCAAACGTGAGGGGTTATAATATGGCGTGTCTGTTGCGACATTTGGTTGGGTAAAGGGCACGTCCAGATATTATCACAACGCATTAGAAACACAATTCTGTAAGACCCCTTTCACATAAGTGGTAAACACTGATCGCGACAGTTGCGGTGAAAAAACAGCAACTGCAGCGATTACCGCATAACGGCCTCGATCGCGGCACACTTGCGGCAAGCCCCATACAATGTCTATGGGGCTTGCGGTAAGTGTGCGGCAAGTGCTGTTTCGGCACCTGTGGCAGGTGCGTCCGCGAAAAAAACGCGGCATACCGCGTTTTTTTTTCGCGGCCACACCTGTTGCAAGTGCCGAAACTGCAACTACACCGCACTTGCCGCAAGCCCCATAGACATTGCATGGGGCTTGCCGCAGGTGAACTACAAGTGCGACCGTTATGCGGTAATCGCTACTTCATGCTTCGCTGAGTAGCATACCGGAATTATTTAAACACTCCTTGGTTTTTAAGGACACCCTCATGACTTGGACGGCAGTCTGCAAAAACTACAGACTTTCCTGGTCTGTGTCTACATACCTAAACCCATGGGCACATACAGATTTCATACTTGGCTGCGAAAATGCACTATTTGAGGAATGGCAGAAAAAAGGGGTGAAGTCTATGGGCGACTTGATTCATGAGACAGATAAGAGATATTTGAAGAGTCTGGAAGTGATGTAAAGATACGACCTTAACAAATTCCAATTATTGCAATATAATCAATTACAGTTCCATATTATACAGAAACCAAAAGACGTCTCCAAGGAGATAGGCATCAACGAATTTGATGTCCTGGTTAATTGGGACATACAGGATGTTACCATTTCTACCATATACAATTACACTAGAGAAACCTTCCTACCATCAGGGCCAGATATGATATTTGCACTTTGGGTATGTTATCCATCAGCAGATGCCACGATAAATCAAATACTTGAAGGTTGGGCAAAGGTTAGATAACATATTTTGTCCAAACAATGGAGAGATAGCCAGTTTCGCATTATGCATGGCTTGATATGTGGCTTTAGATTTCCTCCCTCATTAACATGCTCGGACAGATCTATGAAATGCCCCAAATGTAACGATGAAAGAATTGACATTATTCATGGCATATGGACCTGTCAGGCAACACAGGCTTTCTGGAGGGTTGTCCAAAGACTCACCAGGGAGGTATATGGGGTTACAGTGGAACTCAATCCTTTTTGTTGGGTTTTTCATTACATTGGGGACACAGGGGAGGGGAGGAATCTGCTGAAATTGTTTCATACCATAGCCTTACAGGCCAAATGTTTGATTTTGAGAAACTAGTTGACACACTCACTTCCAGGAGAAAGGGACATGCTAATAAGGTTAAAGAAGACTTTGGACATAGATAAAAAAAGAGGCAGAAAGGAATAAAGATAAGTGGACGGACAAATTTATGGGGAAATGGAGATCATTCATCGAAAATAAACTGACAAGAAGATGATATACTACAAGTGATGAGTCCATTTGTAAACTCCAATTGGTATCTTCTAGAGGACACAGGAGGGAGTTTGGGTCATTTGAAAGTGTAGATGGGTATATATGGATTTATGAAGTTGATGTAAGGGTAAGGGGCATTATTTTGTGTTTTGGTAACCTATGTTGATGGACACAGAACTATAGTACTACTGTGCAACCTTTTGTTATTGTTTATGCTATGTCATGGTGGCAGATATATGCTATCCATGTCTCTGTATGTTAATGTTGAAAATTCAATAAAAAAAGTTTTTAAAGAAAAAGACAATAATCTGGTTCCCTTTAAGCTGTTTTCGATGGTTGAGGTGTGAAGAGTTGCTTGTGTTCCTCTTAATAGCCATGTCTCAGTGGTGTTACTGTGTGATGAATCATGGAGTTTAATCTGCTTCAGGATGAGATAATGAGGTCTGGAATAACAGGCTCTGACAGCCACATCTTGCCGGTGACAGCTCAGGCACTGCTGTCTGCCTTGGAAAAATATTGTACGCAGTTTGCTCCTTGCTTTGTGCAGCGTTTTATCGTAAGAAACAAAACGCTGCTTGCTGTTTTGTATTATGCAGGCAGATTTCTCAACAATTATGTTAACCCTTAAAGACAACTCTACAACATTTGTATGTCTGATGGAAATTTCAGTATATGATTCATTCATAGTACCTAAATAATACCTAAATTCAGCAAAGACCTGTGTGATGGTAGCCTTGGTAACAACAAAACATCCGGCCTCTCTCCCTGATGTGGGCGGCCCTTCACTAAGACTGTACCACCGGCCCGGGGGGCAAATGCCACCCTGGCACCTGGGCCAGTCCGCCCCTGCTTGTGTCCATTGCATCAGTGGATATAGTCAGGATCTTCAGAATAAATTGTCACTTCCTACAGGGGATGATCATCTGCTATATATTTTCCTCAGATCTAGGTTTTAACATTGCTTTTTAAAAGGACTCTGGTCATTTTTCAGTATGATACTAATATTACCCTTGAATAATGCCTGGACAGACCTTTTAAAACATGTAAAATAATTATTGTACCCTCTGTCGTTTTTTTGTTATAAGCATCTTCACACCTTGCAGGCAGCTTCTGCATTAGTCCTCTCCATTACTTTCACAGAGGATTAGTCAGGCTAGTTAATTTATTATGCACTCCTTCTCAGGCAGCTCTCTCCTCCCTTCTCCCCTCTGTGCTCTGCCTGTCAGGTTTCACTTTCATTTAGGAGCCTCTGATAAGGAGATGGAGGGAGAGATTACAAGCACACATCTGCCTGATCTAGAGAAGATGTCTACTCCATTGATTTCTGTAAGCAAGTATCCCTGCTGCCCTGTGACAGATTGTTTGCAGCAAAAAAGGGGTCAAATAAAACACAAAGAGCCCCTTCCCCCCCAATGTGACTGATTTCTACGGATCTCCAGTGCAGTGATCTGAATATGTCACATGAATATTCATTCTATGGGAGTGGACAGTGGACAACTCGCTGTGATTGACAGGAAGTCATTGCATGAAGAAGTATAAGGAAATAATTATAAAGAACAGACTGTTAAAATCCATCAGTGCATAAGAAAGATTATCAAGTAAATTCTACCCATACACTGAAACAAAAAGTTATGGGAACCTAGATGGTCAGTTTAAAGCAGGGGTCTCAAACTCATCTGGGTTGGTGGGCCGCACATAGAAAAACATTTATATCGGGGGGCCGCATCCCTTGTAGGACTGATATTTTTAGTAATACCAGAATTTTTTGCTCAATGTAGGAAAGTACAAATAATGATCCCCTTCTTGTAGTAATGTCCCCATTTTGTAGTAATGTCCTTTTCTAGTGATGTCCCCCATCCAGGGGGCCGCCGCGGACCCCGTTGTGCTGCCTTCCGGCCTCCGCTGTGCTATGACTTCCTCCAGCCACTGCTCAGACAAGCTCTGTTGCTCAGCAAGATCAATGTAATCTGCCAGCCAGAGGCCCGCATATGACATCATATTCCGCCATCAGCTGCGGACCTCTCATTGGCTGGCAGCTTGCATTGATCTTGCTGAGTGGCAGAGCTTGTTAGTGCCGCGGACAGAAGTCATCACACAGCGGGGACTGCAGCGGACCGCTGCACTGGAGTGATGCATCATTAAGTTGTCCAAGGTGCCGCGGGCCGCATAGTGAATCCCCAGGGGCCGCATGCGGCCCTCGGGCCGCATGCGGCCCTCGGGCCGCGTGTTTGAGACCCCTGGTTTAAAGTTTCAAAACCAAATCAAAAAGAATTTGTGAATTTCCCCACATGTGGTAAAAAACAACAAAGCATCTAGTATACACTCTGCCAGACTCAAGCATCTAGTCGACAGAGTAGACACGCTACTTGGCTCAAGCGTCTAGTGGATGCGCTGACTGGCTCAAGCGTCTAGTGGATGCGCTGACTGGCTCAAGCGTCTAGTGGATGCGCTGACTGGCTTAAGCGTCTAGTGGATGCGCTGACTGGCTCAAGCGTCTAGCGGATGCGCTGACTGGCTCAAGCGTCTAGCGGGCGCGCTCCCTGGGCCAAACGTCTAGCGGGCGCGCTGCCTGGCCCGAGCGTCTAGCGGGCGCGCTGCCTGGCCCGAGCGTCTAGCGGGCGCGCTGCCTGGCCCGAGCGTCTAGCGGGCGCGCTGCCTGGCCCGAGCGTCTAGCGGGCGCGCTGCCTGGCCCGAGCGTCTAGCGGGCGCGCTGCCTGGCCCGAGCGTCTAGCGGGCGCGCTGCCTGGCCCGAGCGTCTAGCGGGCGCGCTGCCTGGCCCGAGCGTCTAGCGGGCGCGCTGCCTGGCCCGAGCGTCTAGCGGGCGCGCTGCCTGGCCCGAGCGTCTAGCGGGCCCGCTGCCTGGCCCGAGCGTCTAGCGGGCCCGCTGCCTACATGTTGCATGTCATATGATCGACCTTAACAAAGGAGTATTGGACCAGATCTTTATCACAATTGCGGAGCAAAGAAATCTAAACCTCTGTGGCTCGGAGATTCCACTGGTGTTGCCTGAAACCACAGCTCAGCCTTACTCTTGGGCAGATCCAAATCATTAACAAGATCATTCAGTTTCATTGTGTTAGTTCTGTTGATGAGGTTACTGACAGAAAGTCGAGGTCATGAGAGGAAGATGCTTCATGACACCCTATTCTTCCTCACTTGACTCGACTGAAAATGCTTCTGGTGCTTTTGGAATGTTCTGCTGTACAGGATACTGGGTGTATTACAGATGGAATATTTGGATACTGTGAAGTCCACTTCTTCCTTGAAAATCCATTATCAATGGTGGGCACCATGCAGAAATGGCAATTGGTAGTGTGATCTGTTGGCTCTCTACAAAGGGCATATTGTCTCTTCCCATGCAACTACTGGGTAAAATGTGATGTCCCTCTGTTGAAGCATATGTGTAGAATCCAGGTCTTATCCTGAACTCTTATTCTGCAGACAAAATACAGGTTGTAGGCTTTCCTTATCATGGTTGTCAAATTTCAGATACAATGGAGGAAATAAGTACCGTATATACTCGAGTATAAGCCGAGGCCCCTAATTTTACTCTGACTCGACTATAAGCTGAGTGGGGCACTTTTCAGCACAAAAAATGTGCTGAAAAATTCTGCTTATGCTTAAGTATATACTGTATTTAATCTCTTGCTGATTTTGTAAGTTTGCCCACTGACAAAGACATGAACAGTCTATAATTTTAAGGGTAGGTTAATTTTAACAGAATCACATTGTCTAAATTATATAAATGTATTTGCATTTTTCAGAGGGAAATAAGTATTTGCTTCTCTACCAATCATTAGGTGTTCTGGCTCCTACAGACCAGTTAGACGCTCCGAATCTAGTTACCTGTAGTAAAGACAGCTGTCTTAAATTTTCACCTGTGTAAAAGACTCTTGTTCACACACTCAATTAGTCAGTCAGACTCTAACATCTACAACATGGGCAAGACCATGGGCAGTAGTAAGAAAATGGAATAAATACAAAATGAGTGTCTCAACATCAATCTGGGGCTCAATGCAAAATCTCATTTCGTGGGGTATTCAGGATCAGGAGGAAGATGAGAGATCAGCCTTTAACTACACAGGGGGAAGTTGTTCATGATCTCAAGCCAGCTGGGACCACTGTCACCAAGAAAACCATTGGTAACACATTATGCCGTAATAGATTAAAATCCTGCAGTGCCCACAAAGTCCCAATGCTCAATAAGATACATGTGCATGCCCATCTGAAGTTTGCCAATGAACACCATAGTGATTCTGAGAGTGATTGGGAGAAGGTGCAGTGGTCAGATGAGACACATATTGAGCTCTTTAGCATTAATTGAACTTGCTGTGTTTGGAGGAAGAGAAATGCTGCCTATGACCCAAAGGACACCATCCCCACAGTCAAGCACAGCGGTGGAAACATTATGTTTTGGGGGTATTTCTCTGCTAAGGTCACAGGACTACTTCACCGCATCAATAGGATAATGGATGGGGCCATGTACCGTAAAATCCTGAGTGACAACCTCCTTTCCTTTGCCAGGACATTAACAATGGGTCGTGGCTGGGTCTTCCGACAAAACATACAGCCAAGGCAACAAAGGAGTGTCTCAAAAAGAAAGCACATTAAGGTCATGGAGTGGCCTAGCCAGTCTCCGGACCTTAATCCCATAGAAAACCTATGGCGGGAGTTGAAGCTCTGTGTTGCCGAGTAACAGCCTCAAAATCTTAATGATTTAGAGATGATCTGCAAGGAGGAGTGACCCAACATTCCTCCTGACATGTGCCCAAACCTGATCATGAACTACAAGAAACGTCTCACTGCTGTTCTTGCCCAAAAGGGTTTTGCCACTAAGTATTAAGTCTTGTTTGCCAGAGGGAATAAATATTTATTTCTCTCTGCATAATGCAAATAACTTCATATAATTTAGACAATGTGATTTTCTGGATTTTATTTTTGATATTCTATCTCTCACTGTTAAAATTAACCGACCCTTAAAATTATAGACTGTTCATGTCTTTGTCAGTGGCCAAACTTACAAAATTTGCAAGGGATCAAATAATTATTTCCCCCACTGTATGTTCATTTCCCTTAGCTTCAATTTAAGCAGGGTTATGGGCTCTGTATCATGGTGTTTTTAGTGGAGATTCTACAAAACTGGTTGTGGTTTTGACACCTATAAATTCTTAAGAGACAACCGAGATACTTGAAATGAATCATCACAGGAAGATCTACGTCACTATCCTTTGTGGCACCAGCTTCTTGTGAACATTGTGTATGCCAAGTAACGTGAAAGTCGTTGATTTGGCATGACTGTCTATTAATCGAGGAATTTCATTATCTTTATTTAATTGGCAGAAATTAGAGTTCTAATTACCATTAAATGAGTTCCTTCTTTGCGTGAATTATGTATTAGATCATTTCACTCTCTCTGTATATTGTATATTTAAGGTATGGCTTCATCTCCCTATTTGTCTATGCAGGAGATTTTAGGCAGAAATATAAAGTTCCAATTCCCATACATATTGAGTAATTTAAGTTTTTTTTTCTTAATAGCATGATGGTTGATTCGTGTCTGATCTGTGTGGGGGACTCGCAGATAAAAGCTGAAGTCCTGTGTCACCCGTGTTAAATTAAGCAGTTCTGTACATGCACACTTTGTATGGAGAGGTGGTTGTGTATGGCAGACTAGGCAAAGCCAGATCCCCACTGATGAGACATGTGAATAGGTGATACATTTTGAGTCTGGAAAAAAACCTTTAAAGGGAACCTGTCACCTGGATCTAAGCCCCTACACTATCACTACCTGTCCCTGCACCTTCCTAGCTGCTCCCTATCTATCCCTCTCTGAGCTAAATCCGCCCTATAAAACTGCAGAAAAATAACTTAGAACTTACAGAAGTCCCTGAGGCTGGGGACTGAGAAGGCGGCGCCAGGCTCCATTCAGCCCCTCCTCCATGTAGCAGCACACGCCCCACTGGGCGGCATTATTCTTTCTTCATAGCCGCTTCCTCCAGTTGGAATCTCCCGCCTGCTTTACACCTATCATGTTGTGGTGATGCGACCTCGATGTGTCCCCTGACTGAGACACAGCATATGGGAGATTGTATCTTCTGCTCAGTAGCAGCACACACAGGGTGAGCTGCTACTGGAGCTAAGTGCTGATTGAAATCACTGAACCCCAGGTGTGCGGGTGAATAGGAGATGATATGTGCTGCCCTGGGCTGTGGGGAGGGGGTGGAGTGTGTCAGGACAGCAGCAGGAGCTGCTGGGATTGTATGAGGTTCTACTCGGCTGTGCCCCGATGTAACAGGCCAGACTAACCCCCCCGACCAGAATATACTCGGGGTTAAAGTGGCCTAGGCCAGATTATACCCCTCCGTATACCACAGCAGCTGTAGATCAGGGCTCCAAGCAACACATGGGGGCCCGAGGCAGCACAAAGTGGCCCCAGGCAGCAGAAAGTGGCCCTACGCAACATACAGGGGCCCCAGGCAGTGCTAGGGCTCCAGGCAGTGCTAGGGGCCCCAGGCAGTGCACAGGGCCCCAGGCAGCACAAAGTGGCCCCAAGCAGCACACAGGGGCCCCAGGCAGTACTAGGGGCCACAAGCTACACACAGGATCCCAGGCTACACACAGGGGCCCCATGCACTCCCTGGGGCCCCGTGCACTCCCTGGGGTCCTTGTATGCTGCATGGGGCCCCTGTGTGTAGCCTGGGATCCTGTGTGTAGCTTGTGGCCCCTAGTACTGCCTGGGGCCCCTGTGTGCTGCTTGGGGCCACTTTGTGCTTCCTGGGGCCCTGTGCACTGCCTGGGGCCCCTAGCACTGCCTGGGGCCCTAGCACTGCCTGGGGCCCCTGTATGTTGCGTAGGGCCACTTTCTGCTGCCTGGGGCCACTTTGTGCTGCCTCGGGCCCCCATGTGTTGCTTGGAGCCCTGATCTACAGCTGCTGTGGTATACGGAGGGGTATAATCTGGCCTAGGCCACTTTAACCCCGAGTATATTCTGGTCGGGGGGGTTAGTCTGGCCTGTTACACCGGGGCACAGCCGAGTAGAACCTCATACAATCCCAGCAGCTCCTGCTGCTGTCCTGACACACTCCACCCCCTCCCCACAGCCCAGGGCAGCTCATATCATCTCCTATTCACCTGCACACCTGGGGGTCAGTGATTTCAATCAGCACTTAGCTCCAGTAGCAGCTCACCCTGTGTGTGCTGCTACTGAGCAGAAGATACAATCTCCCATATGCTGTGTCTCAGTCAGGGGACACATCGAGGTCGCATCACCACAACATGATAGGTGTAAAGCAGGTGGGAGATTCCAAATGGAGGAGGCGGCGATGAAGAAAGAATAATGCCGCCCAGCGGGGCGTGTGCTGCTACATGGAGGAGGGGCTGAATGGAGCCTGGCGCCGCCTTCTCAGTCCCCAGCCTCAGGGACTTCTGTAAGTTCTAAGTTATTTTTCTGCAGTTTTATAGGGCGGATTTAGCTCAGAGAGGGATAGATAGGGAGCAGCTAGGAAGGTGCAGGGACAGGTAGTGATAGTGTAGGGGCTTAGATCCAGGTGACAGGTTCCCTTTAATTGCACCTGATTGGTTAATGTAATGAATGTCTCCAAAAAATATCCCTTTTTTCTGATTTTTTTTTTACTTTTTTTTTATTTTTTTATGTCATTTCATTATTTTTGCCAAGTGTCTATTTTAATAATATTCTGGAAATATTACCGGTTTCACTCTAGCTATTGAGATTTGTAATAACCTGATCATTCCTGATTTGTAGAGATTAGTTTTCAGTAATCATCCCATTATTACAGGCAGGGTACCCATAAAAAGTAACTACAGTTATGACTCGGTTTTCTTCGATAATCTGTCCGAAAACAATCAGCCGAAACCAATGAAAAACAAGACAATTATTTCCATAGGAATCAATGTAAATCCAATTACGGTAATTTGTTTCGCACTCCAAAATACATACCAAAAAATACATTGTATACAAAATAAAGATAGTGTTTAATACTAAAACATTAGGAAATTAAAAAAAAATTTATAAAAAAGACTAATGTAAAGAATAAATGAACAGTTAACATGGCATATATTCTTCTAAAGACTCTCCTTGGTGTGTGGAAGACACCGAGGAGGGAGAAAGGGGTATCGATTTTATCGTTTTGGAAAGGGGAATCACGTGGGTCAAGTTCACAGAAAAGAACATGATTAAAAAAACTCACCAAAAGCAGCTATTCACCAACACAAGTTCAAATGCAGTCAGCAGGATGCAGCAGGCCCACTATGATAAAGGCTTGGGAAAACCAGATGCAAAATACTCATGAGACAACCACTGTCAGCCTACCATATCATGGGTGTGGGTGGTTGCTGGTATTAAAGGGAACCTGTCACCTCGATCTACCCCTCTAACCTATCACTAACTGTCCCTGCACCTTCCTAACTGATCCCTAACCACCCCTGTCTCACTTAAAAGGGCCTTATAAAGATTAAGAAAAAGTGTTAGAGTTATATACTCCACTGTAGTCTGGATGCATAATCTGCGGTTGGCGGGCTTCGGGCTTCATTCCTCCTCCTCACTCTGCTGGACTTCATCGTTCCATCCCTTGATCTCCTCATTTGAAAGTTCCCGCCTCTTCACATGCATTCTGCACCGGCCCTAACGTCCTATCCGGCCTGGTGCATTGTGGGGGCTGATTACGTGATTCGGCCCGGCTTCAATATGTGCACTGCGCATGCATCGGACCTGGGCCATACCACATGACCAGCCCCCACAATGCACCGGGCCGGATGTGATGTTACAGCTGGTGCAGAATGCATCAGAAGAGGCGGGCATTTTCAAATGAAGAGGAGATCATGGGATCCCTGGAACCCACCCACTGCAGACTATGGATTCAGATTACACGTAAGTATATAGCTCTATATAACTGTTTTTCTTAATCTTTATAGGACACTTTTAGGTGCGACAGGGACGGTTAGGGATCAGCTAGGAAGGTGCAGGGACAGCTACTGATAGGTTAGAGGGGTAGATCGAGGTGACAGGTTCCCTTTAAACATGCACACAAATGAAGCTTTCATAGGTTTCCAGTGACAGATAAGTGTGATGCACAGTATCTGGAGACTTCAGCCTATTAGTTATGCCCATACTATTGGATCAGATGGGCTGCCCAGCACAATATGCGCGCACCACACAGGACAGACACCCCAATGAGACGGGCTGCATCATGCATAAAAATACAATAAAAAATAATTAAAAATTATATAAACTCATAATGTGAGGTATTGGTCTATATTTTTCCCAAAATACGTACGCTCGTAACCAGACGTCAAAGATTCCCGTGCTTATGAGTCCCTGCATTACATTCATAAACAAGTTCACAGAAAAGGACATAATCACATGTGCCACCCTTTTTTGTTTTCTTGCAAAATGTGCAGTGAGGTCATGCATGCACACTAATGAAAACCGAGAAATTTTTCATGTAAAAAAATGAAAATTGATACTGATGATAACAGTTGTTGAGAAAACCAAGGTATTACTGTACAGGGTGGGCCATTTATTTGGATTCACCTAAATTAAAATGGGAATGGTTGGTGATATCAACTTCCTGTTTGTGGCACATTAGTATATGGGAGGGGGAAAACTTTTCCAGATGGGTGGTGACCATGGTGGCCATTTTGAAGCTGGCCATTTTGGATCTATCTTTTTTTCAATGGGAAGAGGGTCATGTGGCACTGGATATTTGAATCATGTAGCAATTTCGAATATCAAGTGGCATTTAGAGTTTCCATTGGTGAAGAATGTCCCCACTATCTTTGTACCGTATACCACACCATACCATCAATTTTTGGTTCCAGCAGTCTTGGAGGGATCTATCCACTGTGGATTAGTGTCAGGCCAATAGTGGAGGTTTTGTATAACTTCACAAATATGTTTGCACTCATCTGAAGGCAATTGTCTATGCTGTGAAGATACGAGATGTGCAGCATCTGAAACAACAGATACTGGAAGCCTGTGCTAGCATTTCTTCTGCGGTGTTGCTATCAGTGTGTCAAGAGTGGGAGAAGACAGTTGTATTGACAATCCAACACAATGGGCAGCACTTTGGACACATTTTTTAAGTGGTCATAAACTTGTAAATAACTTATAAAAGAATAAAGTTACATTGAAGCCAAGCACCCTATTGTTTTTCTTATGAAATTCTCAATAAGTTTGATGTGTCACATGACCCTCTTCCCTTTGAAAAAAATAAAGTTGAATCCAAAATGGCCGACCTCAAAATGGCCGCCATGGTCACCACCCATCTGGAAACGTTTTCTACCTCCCATATACTAATGGTGCCATAAACAGGAATCGGATATCACCAACCATTCCCATTTTATTTAGATGCATCCATATAAATGGGCCACCCTGTACTTTAAGACTATAGGATCCACTGTTCTTAAAGGGGAATTATCACTTGATTCATGCCGTTCAAACTATGGGCAGCATGAATCAGAGCCTGGTTTCTAAATTTTAGCCAGGTATGCTTTTCTTTTAAGAGCTGGACTTTCACCGCCTCCCTCCAGTTGACTGACAAGTTTCTCTGATGTCAGTGAAATATAGCACTGATCAATCCTCAGAGACTGAACTTCATAGGAGTTTTAGGGTGACTAAAACAATGTATTCAAATTTATATATATTTTTGGGATAATTGTACAATGACAGCAGGAAGGAGTAAGGAAACATTGATGCCTCTGCACATCTGCACAAAAGAGGCATTACCTCTCCTATCTTTATTACAGTAAAAAATGATTGTACCATGTTAGGCAGTAGATAGAAAAATATTGGAATCTGAGAGTCCTCAGTGGTTGATACCTTTTAATGGCTAACTGAAAAGATGGTAAACATAGGAAGCTTTAGGGACACTATGGCCCCTTCGTCAAGGGACCACAGTGAAGAGGCCATAGTATCCCGAAAGCTTGCTATGTTTACCATCTCTTCAGTTAGCCATTAAAAGGTATCAACCACTGTGGACTCTCAGATTCTAATATTTTTCTATCTTTATTATAGGACATGAGAACCAAATGGGGGTCTCCATGAGAAGTGAGGGCCGCTTCACACTGCGGCATGATCCGGTCCGATTCTGTCCGGGAGGACCCAGACAGCTGTGGACCAGATCAGCACGCAGGACTGAGGGGCTATGATTCCCTCCGGTCCGGTGTGCAGCGCACGCAGCTGCAGCCGCTGACAGGTCAGGACCGCGGCGCCCGCGGTCCTCACCGATCAGCAGTGGGAACTGCGTGCGCTGCACACAGGACCGGAGGGAATCATAGCCCCTCAGTCCTGCGTGCTGATCTGGTCCACAGCTGTCTGGGTCCTCCCGGACAGAATCGGACCGGATCATGCCGCAGTGTGAAGCGACCCTGAGAGGGTGATATTTCTCACATCTCTTCAAGCTTCAAAAGGACTGATCAATGGTGCCTAGTGGCAAGGCCTGGCATAATCTATTTGCAATAGGAAGGGGGGATGTGGGTGTGCTTGCAAAAACAGGACATTTAAAAAGCCGTATACTCATTACTAAATTAATCAGCGCCCAGTCACAGACCTGAGATTAGAATATTACAGTTAGAAACTCCTAGAAACCTGAGCCCCAGGCCGAAGATATAAAATCTAGATGAGGCAGAAAGTTGTTCGCAGGTGGGGGTCAGCTGATGCTGATGTGATCCATGTTTCATTTCTCCTCCCCTTCACCCCAAGGAAACAGTAGAATAACTTTAGACTGGAAGTTAGGTACTTCTGTATTTCTCTCATTTTAATTTGACTGTTTTGCATATGTGTGTCTTTTTTTATTTTTATCTCTTTATTATAAGCGCTGTAATTATTATATTAAAGCTTAAGGCTACGTTCACACAAAGCGCTTTTTTGCGAGCGCTTTTCAAAAAGCGCACCTGCGTCTGCCTGCAACATGAATGGACTCTCAATTTTGCCGTGCAGACACTGCGTAAATATTCGCTGCGCTTTTATGGCAGAAAGCGCGCGTGTAAAAAGAATGAGCATGTCAATTCTGTACGCACCTGCGCCCGCGCTTTCTCCCATAGGAGCCATTATACCCGCTGGAACTACGCATCACGGTTCAGACTATGTGCAATTCCAGCGCTTATAATGTCTGCTCTCTTTTTATTTACAAACCAATAAAAATATTTGAACATATAATGTCTGCTCTGCAGGAAAAAGAGTCCTGTGTTCCTCCCCTGTGTAACGTGTGACAGCCCTCTTTGGTTTCGTGGTGTATTAATATACACTGAAACCTAAATAAAAGTAATCAAATTGTATTAAAAATAAAAATTTAATAAATGTAATACTGTGATTGGCCGCTCTCGATCATGTGATATGTATGTCACATGACTGCGAGCGGCCTATCACAGATAGCCTTACAGAGGGTGTGACCCTGTTGTTTATTATATAATATATATATATATATATAATATAATAGCATATTTCAGGGACTCCTTACCCTGAGTGTTTGAGTGGTGGCAGCGTGTTGTGTAACTGGGGTGTGTGGACTATATTGGGGTATGATTTATGCTCACTTTCTAGTCTAGAACTGAAGTTGAGTGCTGGATTGAGTAAGAGGAGGTAAATTAACCCTTGCAGGTTCACGCCACATCAGTTGCTGAGAAGCAGGATTGTGGCACTGGGTAAAATAGAATTGACCTAGGGGATTGGATGTATAAAAAACAAAATGAATTATACTCCACTACCATTACCCACCTTTATCCAGTGTCGACCCCTGTGCTCTGTATGTAGAGACAGGAATCAGTGATGTCGCCATTTCCACCACTACCCGCTGTGATTGGTACAGTGGTGAGGTGACTGAGCAGCACACCATTGGGTGTTTTATGATGATGTGATACTCAATGTCACCAGATCGCTGCAGCTAGTTATAATCCGCAGCGGTCTGTAACCGGTGGACCGCTTACATCACTGCTTATTGTCTCTGTGCAGACCACAAAGCACCCTGTGCTGCATCCAGGTTTGTGCCGCTAGGTGATTGACTTTTCATTTATTATTTTTTTTAATTACTGCATTTAATCCCCAGTGTAGAGATTGTTTTGCCCACACAACCCCTTCTAAAGAATAATTACTGGAGGTCCCAGCTTATTGCCAATGAACCCTCCTGATTAGTTGAGTTTCACATTCTTATTATTTCATCGTTTATTTTTTCAAGCAGAATTGTCTAAATTATTTTAATTTAGCCAAACATGTTTGTGAGATAACAGGACAATGTATTATGTTTGTTTGCGATACTGTATTTCAAGTGATTCTTCTTTCCGTAGGTAGCAGCATAGGACAAGGCAAAATTCTGCAACGTTTTCCTGAAAAGGATTGGGAAGATAACCCCTTTCCCCAAGGCATTGAACTTGTAAGTATTCTAATAACATATGCTTCTGTCTAAAGCGATTATCTAGCCTTTTACAATTGCTGTCCTATATGTAGGACACCGGGATAAAATGGTCGAGCACTATATAGGTTCAGTGAGGGAGCATGAAAACCACAGTCCCTTAAAAAACAGCTGATCAACAGGGGGTGCATGGAGTCTGACCCTCACCTGTAATATTGATTGCCTATCCTTTATGTAGGAGATGATAACCACGGCACTCTTAGGGTACCGTTACACGTCGCAATATGGCTCCGAAATCGCATACAACTTCACAGGAGCGCGCACGTTTTTGGCACTTGTCCAAGATCGCATAGGAGATGTCACACAGGGAGATATCGGCAGGCAACACAACTAGGATGTTGTACGCAACTTTTGTGTGCTGGGTATGAGCAAGCCAGAGACCGAGCATTAACATTGTAGTGAATAGGGGAAGTTGTATTCCAAATCGTAGTTGCGCCGTCACACAGCACGATCATGGCAGATCACATATGCAACATTGTACGGTTGAAGGGCTTGCACAATCTTCTTGCAATATCTGCGATTTATTGCAGTCACATTGCCCTGTTACACCACACAACGCACCAACGATATCAACTGCAACTATCGCACCACGTGACTTTTGGTCGATGTTGCATTGCAATATTGCGATTTGTAACGGTACCCTAAGACATGTATTTAGAAAATGAATTTTAACTGTATTAATGTGTTTGCATAAAGCTCCACATTATATAATTGGCCAACATAATTCAGTCAGCTGTGGACCTTGGTCATTGCCTGTCTGTATCAGTGATCTGTATCAGGTCACTCAGCACTGCAGGATAAGCTCCTTGGTACACACACACCATAACCAAGGTCCACAGATGACTGAAACAACCTGTGGTGCACTATTCATTCATTCATGCAACTGTGTGCATGAAATCTCGTAGCTTTTGTTGGAACAGTAAGGCTATGTTCACACAGGGTGCTTCTGCTTTGTTTTTGTCTGCAGCAAAAGCTGATGTTTGGATTTGAGACAAAGATTTCTTGCCAGTACACAACCTGCGTTCTTGCTACGTTTTGCACTTCCTCCACAAGTGACCCTACTTTATAAACTGCACCTCTCAATGACTTTGTCTAGGAGTGCAGTGATCACGTTGACACCACGTGTAATTCTGAGAAGGGAAGGAGCACCATATTATAGAAAAGTAGACGACCACTCACCTGTTCCCCCTCTCCGATTCTCCTTGATCCTTAGCCCGGATTCCAACGGGTTTGCTGCTGTATTTAAACTATATCCAGCGACGAAATCAGCCTGCACTTTGAGCCATGTTATAGCGCAGATTTAGATGTTATAGTTTGGGGGTGCAATGTCACATTGGCAGAACCCCTGAGGCATCAGATCCTCCCGTAAGTGACCCCATTTTACAAAATACACCCCTCCATAAATTCATCTAGGGGTGCAATGGTCATATTGACACTACAGGTATGTCACAGAATTTTATACCATTTGGCAATGAAGAATAATTATTACATTTTTACCACAGAAATTTAGTTTTAGCCCCAGTTTATTTTCATATGGGGAAATGGGTAAAAATGGCATCAAAATGGATCATACAATTTCTGCTCAGCATGGCTACACCCCATATGTGGCTGCTTAGCCACCCAGTGAGACTTGCAAGGGAGGGAAGGAGCGCTATTTGGCCCTTGGAGCCCAGATTTTCCTAGAATAGTTTGCAGAGCCCCTAAGTGCCAGATTAGCAGAAACCTCCCTCGAGTGTCCCTATTTTGGAAATGACACTTCCACATTTGTAGAGACTATTTTGACCCCATGGGTGTTTTCAGGAAACGAGCAGCAGTGGATATTGCTGAGTGAAAATTGCTCATCTGCCATTGTAGTGCTCATGTGTTATAGTTCCCTCTACATTGTAATGCCCATAGATTGTGCCCAGCTTGCACTTCTGGAGACATGAACCTGGTAAATTAAGCGGGCTTTCCTCTGAAATGTGAACCATATGGATGCTAATTGTGGTTTAAGCACACTGCGGGGCTCAGAAGGGAGGGGGCATTTGGATTTAGGAGTTCAGATTTGGCTAGATTTTTTCTTTGGTGAAGCCAAGGCACTTTTCCAGAGTTTTTGTGTTACCAGTAATCTGAAAGCCCTTATATTTTCATTGAGCGATGATGAACCTGAGTGGAGGCGGTTTCATGTTTTGTTTTTTTTTTTTGGTTTTTTTTTGGGGGGGTGGACGAGTTGAAGCTTTTATTAGGAACATTTTACATGACATTTTAGATCACATTTATCCTGTGCTGTACACTGAGCACTTATTTTTGGGTTTACATCTAAATCTCCGAATGTCATAATTCAGATGGAATCCTCAAGGGATCCATTTACTTTAATGAGACTCTGGAGATCCTTTGGACACTAAACTCTTGCAGTGTACTAGTGCATCTCTCAATGTATTAGAATATTATCAAAAATCATGTTTTAGGGTGTTTCTGGGAGCCCTGAAACATGTTGACTAATAAATCAATATTATATTCACCCTTTGATGTCTCATGGAATATGGCATTAAGCCATAATCATTAAAATTTAACACAAAAAAACACTTGAAATAGATCACTCTGTTTGTAATGACTCCTTTATAATATGAGTTTCATTTTATGTATTGAATCACTGAAATAAATTAACTTTTTGATTATATTCTAATTCCTTGAGATGCACTAGAAAGTCTGTGCAGAAGCGCACAAAACTTTTGTGGACTGCACTTTTATGAACCCTTAACCCCTTCCCGACCCACGACGTAGGAGGAAGTCATGAGTCGGGCCCCGGTGTTTGATGTATGCTCCGGCGCAGCACTCTCATCAAACACCCAACATCTCAGCTGATCTCATCAGCTGAGATGTCGGGCCTCCAGCACCAATCGGAACCGGGATCCTATCGGTGCTGTTACCCCTTTGAATCCTGCTGTCAATTACTGACAGTGGGATCCAAAACTGCCGTGGGGTGGGTGGAACGCACTATTCCCCTCCTTCATCGGAGATCCCGCAATAAGATCGCAAAATATCCGGTGCTCAAGTGGCAGCCCGGGTTCCTATAAAAGGGTAGACAAGGGCGCGATAGGGTCTTATCTCTTAGATACCAGATGTTTCAAAAGATGAGGTACTGCTCACCTGGTGTGGTTGAGAGTCCCACAATCAGATTAAACGCTCAAAAACAGCTGCCACAGGATCTACAGTTCCAACAGTAACACCATGTATATAAATCCAAAGGACCCAGGGTGTGCTACAAACCGCGCTGCTGGGTGTAGGGAAGGATCACAAAACTTGGTATATAAGATTGGTGCTTTATTACCTATCTAAATGTTTCGGGGCTGTCCCAGCCCATTCCTCAGGAATACACCACAAAACAATGACCAGCAAGGTACAGATCTTAAAACTATATATACATCAGTAGCCAATCAAAAACATCCACATGTTGATGAAGTATTTAAATGACGTATTATATGCAAGAAAAGTGGTACAAAGATGTAAGGGCCCTTTCACATCAGCGTTTTTTGAAATTCGCGGCAGATGCGGTGAAAAAACCGCATCTGCCACGATTACCGCATACCGGCTGCACTTGCGGCGCGGTTGCGGTAAACGCCATGCAAAGTATAGGCGTACCGCAGTCAGCCGCGTTTTTTTTTCGCAGCCGCACTTGCCGCACCTGCCGCAAGTACGCCTATACTTTGCATGCCGTTTACTCACTCCAGCTTCTAAAAGCTTCAATCGCTATTGATTGTGACATTTAGAGGGGTAAACAGCCAGTGGCTTTGTGGGCACAGAGATCTTGATTTACACAACCCCTCCAAAAAGTAAGTGTGAAACTTGTTGGGGCTCTTCTCTGGATTTTATACAGGAACTAAAACGTATGAAAGCACCTTACATCTACTTATATAATCCGCAGTTGGGAATTCGGGCGTTGTCGCCGAATCCCAACATGCTTTGCGGGACTGCGAGTGATGACGCGCGACGAGCCGCAGACCCGCACTACTGTAAAAAAAAAAAAAAAAAAGTTAATGCTCACCTCTCCCCGAGCCCCCGCCGTCTCCTGCCGTCTTCCTCCAAGCCTCCGGTGGCTGCCGCAGGCTCCGAGTGTCTGCAGAGCTCTTCTACTGCAGTCAAGGACCTGTGGTGATGTCACAGTCACGTGACACCAGGTTACTCCATGGTAACCTGCTGTCACGTGACTGTGACATCACCGCAGGTCCTGAACTGCACTAAAAGAGCTCTGCAGACACTGGGAGCCTGCGGAAGCCACCGGAGGCTTGGAGGAAGACGGCAGGAGACGGCGGGGGCTCGGGGAGAGGTGAGCATTAACTTTTTTTTTTTTTTAACCCCTGCCTTCCTGTTTGGAGACCTTTTACTGTACTGAGCATGCTCAGTACAGTAAATGTCTCCTCCAGCCTCACAGCCTCCCCATCCTCACTGCCTCCTCCAGCCTCAGTCTCCTCCAGCCTCACAGTCTCCTCCAGCCTCACAGTCTCCTCCAGCCTCACAGTCTCCTCCAGCCTCACAGTCTCCTCCAGCCTCACAGTCTCCTCCAGCCTCACAGTCTCCTCCAGCCTCACAGTCTCCTCCAGCCTCACAGTCTCCTCCAGCCTCACAGTCTCCTCCAGCCTCACAGTCTCCTCCAGCCTCACAGTCTCCTCCAGCCTCACAGTCTCCTCCAGCCTCACAGTCTCCTCCAGCCTCACAGTCTCCTCCAGCCTCACAGTCTCCTCCAGCCTCACAGTCTCCTCCAGCCTCACAGTCTCCTCCAGCCTCACAGTCTCCTCCAGCCTCACAGTCTCCTCCAGCCTCACAGTCTCCTCCAGCCTCACAGTCTCCTCCAGCCTCACAGTCTCCTCCAGCCTCAGTCTCCTCCAGCCTCACAGTCTCCTCCAGCCTCACAGTCTCCTCCAGCCTCACAGTCTCCTCCAGCCTCACAGTCTCCTCCAGCCTCACAGTCTCCTCCAGCCTCACAGTCTCCTCCAGCCTCACAGTCTCCTCCAGCCTCACAGTCTCCTCCAGCCTCACAGTCTCCTCCAGCCTCACAGTCTCCTCCAGCCTCACAGTCTCCTCCAGCCTCACACCCTCCTCCAGCCTCACAGCCTCCTCCAGCCTCACAGCCTCCCCATCCTCACACCCTCCTCCAGCCTCACACCCTCCTCCAGCCTCACACCCTCCTCCAGCCTCACACCCTCCTCCAGCCTCACACCCTCCTCCAGCCTCACAGCCTCCCCATCCTCACTGCCTCCTCCAGCCTCACTGCCTCCTCCAGCCTCACAGTCTCCTCCAGCCTCACAGTCTCCTCCAGCCTCACAGTCTCCTCCAGCCTCACAGTCTCCTCCAGCCTCACAGTCTCCTCCAGCCTCACAGTCTCCTCCAGCCTCACAGTCTCCTCCAGCCTCACAGTCTCCTCCAGCCTCACAGTCTCCTCCAGCCTCACAGTCTCCTCCAGCCTCACAGTCTCCTCCAGCCTCACAGTCTCCTCCAGCCTCACAGTCTCCTCCAGCCTCACAGTCTCCTCCAGCCTCACAGTCTCCTCCAGCCTCACAGTCTCCTCCAGCCTCACAGTCTCCTCCAGCCTCACAGTCTCCTCCAGCCTCACAGTCTCCTCCAGCCTCACAGTCTCCTCCAGCCTCAGTCTCCTCCAGCCTCACAGCCTCCCCAGCCTCACAGCCTCCTCCAGCCTCACAGCCTCCCCATCCTCACAGCCTCCTCCAGCCTCACAGCCTCCCCATCCTCACAGCCTCCTCCAGCCTCACAGCCTCTTCCAGCCTCACAGCCTCCTCCAGCCTCACAGCCTCCTCCAGCCTCACAGCCTCCCCATACTCACAGCCTCCTCCAGCCTCACAGCCGCCTCACAGCCTCCTCCAGCCTCACAGCCTCCTCCAGCCTCTCACCCTCCTCCGTCCTCAGCCGCACTACCTGACACCGCTGCCATCCTGCCAACCGTCGGCCCCGCTCCATCGCCACCGCCCTCGCGCCCTCCGCGAGGTCCATGCTGCCCGGATGCCGCCGGAGCCTTCCGCCCCTCGCCACTCTCTCACCGCTGGGCTCTCAATGTCGCCATGCTGGTGGAGTAGCGGTCTACGGGCTGTGGCCGGGTGCCGGGAGCCAGGGACGTCGTCCTGTGGCCGGCAACAGCCAATGGGAGTGAGCGGACCGTGTCAGCCTGCAAAGCCTGACACGCCCCGCTCACTCCCATTGCCTGCCCCTGCAAGCGGATTGGGCGCTGTGTTGTACACACAGGACGCCCATCCCATTGCCCAGGACTTGGCGTCCTAGACCAATCGGATGACCGTCCTGTCTTTACCACACACCGCCCAATCCGCTCCTTCTGCTCAGGTCACGTGTGTGACCTGAGGGCAAGAACTGATCCCTCTCTGCATCACCCAACCCGCCGCAGACGACAATGCCGTGTGACTGGGGCTGCGATCAGCCCCAGCACGCAGCCACGTCCTGCCGCCGAGCGGTGATGTCACCCCTCCAGCCGCATCTCTCCTCACCCCTCCAGCCAGACCTCTCCTCACCCCTCCATCTGGACCTCTCCTCACCACTCCAGCCTCTGCTCTCCTCACCCCTCCAGCCTCTGCTCCCCTCACTCCTCCAGCCTCCCGCCACATCATACTCTGGTATCCACAGAGCCCCCTCTATACTCTGACACCCACAGAGCTGCCTCTATACTCTGCTACCCACAGAGCTGCCTCTATACTCTGCTACCCACAGAGCCGCCTGTATACTCTGCTACCCACAGAGCCTTCTCTATACTCTGCTACCCACAGAGCCGCCTGTATAATCTGCTACCCACAGAGCCGCCTCTATACTCTGCTACCCACAGAGCCGCCTGTATACTCTGCTACCCACAGAGTCGCCTGTATACTCTCCTACCCACAGACCCGCCTGTATTCTCTGCTTCCCACAGAGCCGTTTCTATATTCTGCTACCCACACAGCCGCCTCTATACTCTGCTACCCACAGAGCCTTCTCTATACTCTGCTACCCACAAACCCGCCTGTATACTTTTCTACCCAGAGAGCCGCCTGTATAATCTGCTACCCTCAGAGCAGTCTGTATACTCTGCTACCCACAGAGGCGCCTGTATACTTTTCTACCCAGAGAGCCGCCTGTATAATCTGCTACCCTCAGAGCAGTCTGTATAGTCTGCTACCCACAGACCCGCCTGTATAGTCTGCTACCCACAGAGCCCCATGTATACTCTGCTAGCCACTCACCCGCCTGTATACACACAATTCATTTCACCGCGCTCCCGATGCAATTGCATCGGGCCTTTTTACTAGTCATAAATAATTGTCAGTATTGCACTTAGCTCTTTCTCAGATTTATGCAACCATGTTGTGTACTGAACGCGGGACATTTGATAAGTTGGTTACTCTATAATGTATACTTTTCTTAAAAGGCTTGTCCACTACCAGGACAACCCCTTCTGAAACGACTTGTTTCTCCCTGTTAAAATAATGAACCCACTATTCCCCTTCCGTGCTGCCGCTCTTTCAGCAATGTCAATATCCGTGGCTCAGGACTCACGTGACGTTGTGATGTCATGTGAGCCCCGAGTCCAGTCATCGCAACTTCTGTCTCTCTCCGCCTTCGGGCATTGAGCTATCAACAGGAATTGAACGTCAGCCGCAGTGTGTCTTCCTTTTGGTAGCTCGTTTGGTTTGAAGGCAGGTAAAGGAAAACCAGCGATGATTGGACATGGGGCTCATATGATGTGATAATGTCATGCGAGTCCCTAGTCACGGTTACCAACATCGCTGGAACAGCGGCAGCATGGGAGGTGAGTACAGGGTTCATTATTTTAATAGGTAGAAACAAATCGGTTCAGAAGGGGTTGTCCTGGTAGGGACGATCACCATATCACTTTTGATTTATGCCAGATAAGTCTTCAGAATTATTTTGTATCTACTTTATTTCGCTTTGTTTTACAATTTTTGTAATTTTGTCATAGATGGTTTCATTGATAAAATGTCATTTTTACTGAACCCTTGTGAAGTTTGTCCTCCAGTCTGTGTGACTTGGGTAGGATAAATCCTTGGAAGTTTACTTCTTACCATATTCTATTCAGTGTAAGAAGGGAGCATGTTCCTGTCCTGATAGAATCTTCCCCACCAAGTTACTCTACATGTGTCCTGTGAATATTGTAAGGCTGAGTTCACATGTCCAGTAATCAGCCGCCGGTACGGATCCTGCAGCAATCTGTTGGCAAAAAAGTTGTGCAAACACAACAGTTTGGTGCATTGTGAAAAATGTTATTTCTGCAGGATCCGTTTTTGAAACATGGGATTCTATGGAAAACGGAAATCAATTTTTTTCCGAAGAGGACAGAAAAGTTGTGTTTGTACAACTTTTTTACCAATGTATTGCTGCAGGATGATTACTGGACATGTGAGCTTAGCCTAATAGTACATCTACATCAGACAAAACAGGCACATGCTGCTTTCATATTATATAGCAAAAACCTGTTGACAGATTTCCTTTTAAGTACTTTAAGGAGGCCTAGGCGGTGTAGTTGAAGCTTTTCCCACTACGATGGACAATTATCACACAATCTTATTTTACAATCGTGCACCACCCCAGGTTGGTGTAACTTCAGCCGCACTCATAATGTATAGATAGACTTGGAGACTAGGATGCGTTAACATCAGCAGTTTGTAGCATTTGCGGCAGATCAGACAAACTTGAAGTTTTGAACTCAGGTTTGCCTTATCTGCTGGGAGTTGGGGCACTTGCGGCAGGATCGCGGCAAGACTGCGTTCTATCTAGTGTATTTCCGATAGAACTTGCGGACATGTGCAGCGCTTGAGGTTTTGCCGCAATCGGGCAAATCCAGCATTTGCGATGAGTTTAAAAGTGCTGCTAGCAGCGGTTTTTTATCTGTTGCTGCCAGTGTTGCACAAGGCTGCAAGACCTATAGGATTTGCATTAGACAGGACACGGTCTTGCCGCGATCCTGTTACAAGTGTCCCGGCAGATCAGGCAAACCAGAGTTCAAAACTTCAAGCTTGCCTGATCTACCGCAAAGGCTACAAACCACTGATGTGAAAGTAGCTTTAGGCCCCTTTCACATCAGCGTTTTCCGCTGATTGCGGCAGATCCGGCAAGCTTTTGCGGCAAGCCCTATGCATTGTCTATGGGGCTTACGGCAAGTGTGGTATTGCCGCGATCTGGCAGTCCCGGTCACACAAAAAAAAACCCGCCGCTGATTGCGTTTTTTTTTCCGCGGCCGCAATTGTCGGATCGCGGCAATGCCGCACTTGCCGCAAGCCCCATAGACAATGAATGGGGCTTGCCGCAAGTGCGGCCGTTAGGCTGCAGATACGGCAAATCTGCCGAATCTGCCGCAATCAGCAAAAAACGCTGATGTGAAAGGGGCCTTACATGTGAGGGACCAGAGATTCAGTCCTGACATTTTCACTAATTGTTAGGACATTTTTTATGATTTGTTAATCTTATTCTTCTCTCTCTTTCTTTGCGTAGTTTTGTCAGCCCAGTGGATGGCAGCTGTGCACAGAAAAGAATCCCCCGACATTCTTCATCGCTGTTCTGACAGACATCAACTCCGAACGACATTACTGTAGTTGTTTCACCTTCTGGGAGGAGTGTCCGCAGGTGATTATTTCTTCCTTTACTTCTTCTATTCTGTAGCACACCTATGATGATGATTGTTGTCATCTGGCTTGTTATACAGATGATGTCTTACTTGTGAAGGGACGTGCTTTTTTAATGTTTTGTTTGCTTCCATACTTCACAGATTTGTTCTATGAGTATACTTTTCTTGTTGTCCTTGTAATTTGATATTAAAAAGCGTTCTAAAGATCTTTCACCTGATAGCTCAGAAATAGTTTTATCCCTTATGAATGAGTGAGAGAGCTACAGTGCAACCTTGCTGTCAGGTCTGCACCAAACCTCATAATGTGTGACGCACATTTATTTAAAGAAGCGCTCTTGCTGGGCACATTGCTGAACTACACAGAGGAACAGTGCACTGCAGTATTCGTGCTGGCAACTCTTGTCTTCCTACCGGCTCGGCTGTCACTGATTGTTAAACCACAAGGAAGAATTCAAAATAACTACATGGCCACCTCATACTAAATGCACACGCTTGTGCAGAGAATTTCCCAAAATGGAGATGGTGGCAGCGCTGGTGCTTCATCGTGGCCAGTCACAAACCTTTTAATGAAAAGGGAGCAAATACCCTGCCTTGCATACAATCACAACTCAAGAATGCTGCATATGGGAGTCTGTCTTAGGGTACTTTACAGCGCTACAACACAGCTGTGATAACACCAGCTACTTCATACGGCACGAGTCACGCATATGAAGGTTACAAACCCGGTGAACGAGCACCTTTAGTAGCGCACAAGGTTGGCTAGTTACCTTACTATTATGAGCTGATTAACAATCAGCCAGGTTGCCTCAAGTACTTGGTAGCTATTACCACATTAACTGACTCAGCAAACACTCCAGTTGCACTAAATTGGAACCTGGTGCATCCAGCTTGTGCATTTAGTATTAGGTGGCCATGGTGAATTGCTCACTATACTTCCCTGAATTAATATAAGGAACTGCAGCTGAAAATAGGAGAGAGGTACGAGACTGTGACAGCACTAATACTGTGTGCGCATTCTGACTAGGCTGTTGTAATGTCAGTGCACCCACGCAGGGCCTCAGATTCAGTTCAGGCAATCCTTTCCACACATCAAAAATATATGTAAAAAGAGATTGAGGGTGCTGAAATTGTTGTAAGCTTTGGCATAATCAATGGTACTGCAAGATCCCTTATTTGCAATGAAAATTAAATGATTTCCCCCAATAATTTAGTTATATTAACTATACAACAGGGTGATTTTTTTTTTAATAGTTGCTGAGTGCACTACATAGCTGTATTTAAGTTGAGCTTTTTGCTGAACAGGCCTCTTTAATATTGTAGTTAATTAAGCTCATTTTTATAGAAATATTGACAATGCCTATGATTCTTCTGGTGGGTGTCATGCCTTTAATTCCTGGATAAATGTCTGCCTGTGATTTCTAGTATTGGCTGTCTGCCTGTGATTTCTAGTGATTTGGGTGTCGCCATGCCTGTATGAGTTGCTATGATCTGTGAAACGATGTCCTGCCTGTGATTTCATAATATGGTCTGTTCCTGTGATTTCATGTGTAGATGTGTTCTCCTATTATATTCCTAGTGATAAGTGCTGTTTGATTTTATTTTGCTGTTGATTTATGTGTGGGTGCCTCTGCTGTAATTTACCGGTGATGGGTGCCTGCCTGTGATTTCTAGTGATGGTGTACTCTGTTTTTTTTATTGATGGTGTTGCCTGTAATTCCTAGTGATGGGTGTCTGCCTGTTAAATTTCTTGTGATGGTGTACTGCCTGTGATTTCTAGTGATGGGCTGTCTGCCTGTGATTTCTGTGATGGGTGTCTGCCTGTGATTTCTAGTGATGGGTGCCTGCCTGTGATTTCTGTGATGGGTGTCTGCCTTTATTTCTGTGATAAGTGTCTGCCTGTGATTTCTATTATGGTGTCTGCCTGTGATTTCTAGTGATGGGTGTCCCGCCTGTGATTTCTAGTGTATGGTGTCTGCCTGTGATTTCTAGTGATGGGTGTCTGCCTGTGATTTCTAGTGATGGGTGCCTGCCTGTGATTTCCAGTGATGGGTGCCTGCCTGTGATTTCTGGTGATGGGTCCTGCCTGTGATTTCTAGTGATGGGTGTCTGCCTGTGATTTCTAGGGATGGGTGCCTGCCTGTGATTTCATATATGGGTGTCTGCCTGTGATTTCTAGTGATGGGTGTCTGCCTGTGATTTCTAGTATTGGGTGTCTGCCTGTGATTTCTAGTGATGGGTGTCTGCCTGTGATTTCTAGTGATGGGTGTCTGCCTGTGATTTCTAGGGATGGGTGCCTGCCTGTGATTTCTGGTGATGGGTGCCTGCCTGTGATTTCTAGTGGATGGGTGCCTGCCTGTGATTTCTAGTTATGGTGTCTGCCTGTGATTTCTAGTGATGGGTGTTGCCTGTGATTTCTAGTGATGGGTGCCTGCCTGTGATTTCTGTGATGGGTGTCTGCCTGTGATTTCTGGGATGGGTACTGCCTGTGATTTCTGGTGATGGGTGCCTGCCTGTGATTTCTAGGATGGGTGCCTGCCTGTGATTTCCAGGTGATGGGTGTCTGCCTGTGATTTCTGGTGATGGGTGTCTGCCTGTGATTTCTAGTGATGGGTGTCTGCCTGTGATTTCTAGTGATGGGTGTCTGCCTGTGATTTTCTAGGATGGGTGCTGCCTGTGATTTCTAGGGATGGGTGTCCTGCCTGTGATTTCTAGTGATGGGTGCCTGCCTGTGATTTCTAGGATGGGTGCTGCCTGTGATTTCTGTGATGGGTGCCTGCCTGTGATTTCTGGTGATGGGTGTCTGCCTGTGATTTCTAGTGATGGGTGCTGCCTGTGATTTCTAGTGATGGGTGTCTGCCTGTGATTTCCGGTGATGGGTGCCTGCCTGTGATTTCTAGTGATGGTGTCTGCCTGTGATTTCTGGTGATGGGTGTCTGCCTGTGATTTCTGGTGATGGGTGTCTGCCTGTGATTTCCGTGATGGGTGCCTGCCTGTGATTTCCGGTGATGGGTGCTGCCTGTGATTTCCGGTGATGGGTGCCTGCCTGTGATTTCCTGGTGATGGGTGCCTGCCTTGTGATTCTATTGATGTGTCTGCCTGTGGGTTTCTGGTGATGGGTGTCTGCCTGTGATTTCTAGGATTGGGTGCCTGCCTGTGATTTCTAGTGATGGGTGTCTGCCTGTGATTTTAGGGATGGGTGCCTGCCTGTGATTTCTGGTGATGGGTGCTGCCTGTGATTTCTAGTGATGGGTGTCTGCCTGTGATTTCTGGTGATGGGTGCCTGCCTGTGATTTCTGGTGATGGGTGCCTGCCTGTGATTTCTGGTGATGGGTGTCTGCCTGTGATTTCCGGTGATGGGTGCCTGCCTGTGATTTCTGGTGATGGGTGCCTGCCTGTGATTTCGGTGATGGTTCCTCCTGTGATTCGGTGATGGGTGCCTGCCTGTGATTTCCGGTGATGGGTGCCTGCCTGTGATTTCTGGTGATGGGTGCCTGCCTGTGATTTCCGGTGATGGGTGCCTGCCTGTGATTTCTCGGTGATGGGTGTCTGTGATTTCGGTGGTCCTGCCTGTGATTTGTGTGGGCCGTGGATTCCGGGTGTGCCTGCCTGTGATTTCGGTGATGGGTGCCTGCCTGGATTTCTGGTGATGGGTGTCTGCCTGTGGATTTCTGGTGATGGGTGCCTGCCTGTGATTTCGGTGATGGGTACCTGCCTGTGATTTCTGGTGATGGGTGTCTGCCTGTGATTTCTGGTGATGGGTGCCTGCCTGTGATTTCCGGTGATGGGTGCCTGCCTGTGATTTCTGGTGATGGGTGTCTGCCTGTGATTTCTGGTGATGGGTGTCTGCCTGTGATTTCTAGGATGGGTGTCCTGCCTGTGATTTCTGGTGATGGGTGCCTGCCTGTGATTTCCAGTGATGGGTGTCCTGCCTGTGATTTCTGGTGATGGGTGTCTGCCTGTGATTTCTAGGGATGGGTGCCTGCCTGTGATTTCTAGTGATGGGTGTCTTTCTGACATGCTCGTGTGCCTGGTATATGTGTTTTTGGTATGCTAACTTTTAGGTATATTGATTTTTTTTCAAGTCTATAAATTGCAAACTTCTTAACTAATGTTTTGGTCTGCATTAATCGTGTACATGTACTTTGTAGAATGTTATAGACCAGAGAGATGGTGAAGCAGAGGACGATACCCCCTTACCATCTGCAACACAGCTTTATGCTCCAAAGACTCTGGTACTTGTATCACGACTGGATCATCCAGAAGTCTTTAGGGTGAGTGTCCTTTGCTTGAGGTACATGAACTAGCTCGATATGCCTTCATTACTTTATGCATAATATGTAGATATATGTAAACCTTTACACCCTTTAAGTTGTCACCCTGTTCCATGTTCATTATGAATAATTATGTTAGTGATATGTCTTACAGTGCTAGGAAATCTAGTAACATACCGCATGTGTGACATTTCCCCGTACAGGACTCCTTAGGTCTAATCTACACCATTCATACTGATGGCCTCAGTGTATCCCTGGAGAATGTTGTCGGAAACCTACTAACTTGCACTATCCCCGTCACTGGGGGCTCTCAGGTCAGTGGTATACAAGTTATGTTATCTAAATTCTTCCCATTAAATTCAAGTAAGATTATTAAATTCTGAAGGAAAAACATTCCAGTTATATAGTGGACAGACCAGTGTATGCCAGAGGCTGTCTGCTTGTGTGGACTTGTCATGTATTCTATATATCATTTGCTCTCCAGGTTTGTACATTTTTTGACTCCAATTTAATTTTTTCCTCCCAGTCTGACGTGGAGCAGGATGGTATGGTATGCACTTCATTATTATAGCTGACACGCTGCACACAGCCTGCTTTTCCTTTACCAATTCTTCTATAGGGAAAATGAATGATCCTTTCTTTGAGTGTAAAAACAAACAAAAAACAAAAACTTCAAAAAAGTAAAACATAACCGCTTTATTGCCAAAAGTGGAGTCCAGGAATATTGGCTCACCATCTTAGTAAGATAAAAGCATGTAAAGGGGCTCGTCTTAGGAAGCGAACACTGTCTTTGGGCATCTCCGAGGGACATTCTTATTATAACGAGCTCGAGCTATTTTGTTTTTTTTGTTATTGCAACGGCAGACATTCTTATAGTGGCTAATGTGTAATACCACATATGTCCAGCATTTTCTGCTGCAGGAAAAATATCTGTCTGGCTTGGTACTGTATGTTTGACATTTGAAAGTAGTCTTCATATGTTTTAATAATAGTTGTTTTCTAAAAAAGAATTGTTATTCACCCTTTAATGACCAGGCCTTAAAGCGGATTTCACAACACAAACTGCATATATTGTATTATAGATTCATCATCCCCGAGAATGTCAGAATGCTTGTGTAATCCTCCCATTAAAATAAGCATTCTATGAGTCCTGCTAGAGCATAAAATACTCATGTCAGCAATCTTGCAGAATCAGCGTTGAAAGTGAATGGCCGAGACGGGGGGTGGAGCTCACTGAGGGGGCGTCATCACTCGGGCACAGTGGACAGAGAAGGAGAAACACAATGGGTATGACAGAGTGCCCGAAATTGATGGGCGTGAGCTTGCTTGTAGAGGGCATGACTCTGTCCCATGTCATGGGCAAGACTAACCAGACTGCCCCGATTTGGTGGGTGTGTTTTCGGTTTCCATTAAGTAAAGAAATAAGCATTACTTCTGAAATACGCATGGTCATAGACCTCGCATAGCAAGCTTATAATGGGCTGCATAATGTAACAATTAAGATGCTATAGTTTCAGCTTATTTGGTGCTTATGTAAGGGGCCCCTGCGACTCCCCTTTCCCCCAGGGTTCTTACCCCCAGACTCCTGCTTCTATAGTAATCAACTTTATGACCACGTGGATTTTAGAAGTAATGCTTATTTCTTTACTTGGGAAAACCAAGGACACACCCACCACATCGGAGAAATCACTCCCTCTACACGTGAGCTAACACCCATCAATTTAGAGTGCTCTGGCATACCCATTGTGTTTGTGCTTCTCCGCACACTGTACCCGAGCGATGACGTCCCCTCTCTCAGCTCTGCCCCCCATCACGGCCAATTACTTGGGATGCTGATTCTGCAAGATTGCCCTCATTTTAATGTTGGGAGAGTAGACTTTCATAATGATTTCTACAGACATTTTTACATGGATTTTCAAAGTAATCATATCAGCCTATTCAGCCAGTTTATATTGTAACATCTGTTGACTAATGTGCCATAATCGAATATATAATTGCCCTAAAATGTCTGCACATCTGGTTTGTCTGGATGTCTAGGAATCCCAAAATGTACCACACTGGAAGTAGGCCGACTGCCATATTGGAGCACCCAAGTGATGGGTATTCCGACATGGCAGACAAAAGCGGTGCTGCCGTCTGCTCCCCGCGCTGCTCTCATAGAGGCGCCAATTCTGGGGCAGCTGCTGGCTGCAGTTTTCAGCATGGGGGCCCAGAATGCTTGGGCCTTACCACACTAAGAATTCTAGCCCCCAGCTGTCTGGGTTACCTTGGCTGGCAATAGAAAATACGTAGAGCCCACGCCAAATTTTTTTTTCTAATATTTTAATAGTTGAAAATAATTTGGGTCCCCAGTGTTTTTCATTGCCAGCAGAAGAGCAAACTGCGGGGGTCAGCTGCCAGTAGCTGCTTGGCGCTGGCAGTAGAAAATACAGCTAAGCCCTACTCATTTTACCAGGAAATTAAACACTTCATTAATAATAATAAACACAGAAACAGGTTTTTAAGTTAAAATACATTCATTTACATACATTACACCCAGGGAGGAGAGTGCACAGGGGAAGACAGCACAATGGAGAGAGCACAAGAGGGAAGAAGGCAGCACACTGGGGGGGAGAGAGGGCACACAAGGGGGTAGAGCACACATAGGGAGACAACTCAAAGGGTACCTTTACACGCGGCTACATTTCTAGGGTGGCTACAGGTAACTTACTGGTTGCAGTGAAATCATGGAGAGATTATTCCATTTGTACACTGCAACAAGATAGAACCTTGTCTCCATGATTTCACTGCAACCAGTAAGTTACCTGTGGATAAGCTAGAAATGTAGCCGCGTGTAAAGGTACCCAAAGGGAGAGAGCACAAGAGGGCGGAGTGCATTAGGAAAAGGCAGCTCGAAGGAGACAGCACACGAAGGGAGAGACAGTGGGAAGGTGGCGAGTGCACGGGGGGGGGGGGAGGAGGACCTAGATCGTGCACAGGGTGGAGAGATGGCGACCAGAGACCACCCCCGTGGCAAGCATAGAAAAAGTAAATTCTTTGGTATTGTGTCTTTTCTGTAAGATTAATTCGTTTTTGTTACACATAGAAGAAAACTCCTATTGCATGCATTCTTTGGATTACTACAGTTGTGTAGCTACTTAGACTTTTGAGGCCTTTTCTCATTACAATGAAACAAACGCTTTTTTTTAATGTTCTTGGGGTGAGTTGGCGTGGAGGTATATTTATTTTATTTGTCTTTTCCCAAGAAAGCATAAAGGCCCCTTTACACTCCACCACTGAAAGGTAGCAACTGCCTGGCATTGGGGATATATATGCCTGTTGCCATGAAATTGCTATTAAATGGTGGCGTGTAAATAGGGAAATTCCTCCGGTGTCCTGCAGTTGACTCAGATACCTGTTGCTGAGCCGCGCTCAAAAACCGAAGGCAACAGAAAGGCACAATTGCCATGGTAGTGGCGTCTAAACGGGGCACAGGCATAGATGTTGCGTCTCCTAGTGATTTCACAGGGGCCTGCCACAGCGATGATTGTGGGGGCTACTGTGTAACCATTGGCTGTCCCTGCACAGGGCGCCATATTTAAAGAGCTGTCCATTCACATCCACAACTGCAATGGCGTCCTGCGCAGGCTGGCCAATCATGACGCTATTGCGTTGTCCAATCAGCGTATTAGTGTCACGAAATACACAACTCTGTCACGCCTGTGTACTTGCGGCGCGAAAGATGTACGCCCATATTCCTTTGTGGTAGCGGCGTGTAAAGCGGGGAAGGTATTCAACAGGAAGTAAGCCGCAGGATCTGTCGGAACTTCCGGGGAACAAAGATACCTTTAGTTGACAACGCAATGGCGGCGTGTACATGCGGCATTAGCGATCGGTATCCACCTTTAAAAACGTGCACGTGCGGTGGATACCTGTTGCTAGGCACAGTGGCGGCGTGTAAAGGTACCTTAAGGATCTCTAGAGGACATAATTGTTTTATGTTATTTTGCATTTTTTTCACTGTAACTGGGGCTTCCATAGACACTCAGTTACTTTGACTAAAGTCAGTGGCAGAGCTGCTCTTAGTCTGAGGACTTGGCAGCCCTGCATTTCCAGACAGTCCTTATCATGTGCTCATTGGTTCAAATGCAAACACGGACATTAACAATGTTTTAATGCAATATATAGATACTTTAAGTACTATGTAACTAGCAAAAATCTGCTTCTATCTTCTCCTCTGTCACACTTCAGGTTAAAGAAAAAAGAAAGTGTCTGAATTAATTGACAAAACACATTGTTGCATTTTCAAATTCTTCATATTTCAGCACAGTTTTCCTTGTGATTAAAAGTAAAACCCCAGCACTCTTGGGCATCTGTGAGACTTTAATGTCTAGCATATGAACTCTTGGCATGATGGATGCACACCTGTCCATTCAAATGCATGCTGTCTAAATGCTTTTCAATTTTTTGTTTTATCACTTTCTTTTTCATGTCTCTTGGTTTGAGTCTCCCAGCATGCACTGGGTTTCTCATAGCATCATCAGGAGTCAGAGGCTATGGTCATTGTCACAGCCTCTGCTCCCTCCACTCAGTAGTTATGAGCCTAGAGCAGAGTGCACTGTCGGTGTGTTGTAGGATGAATACCCCGGCAAGCAGATACCAGTGACAATACTTGCAGGAGGGCGCTAGTCTCTGCATTCCAGGTATTCTGGCAACTCACTCTGTTTCCAGCTTGTTACTTGTTGGGACATGTGCGGCACTTGCGTGCGAGTCAAAAAAATGCTGCTAGCAGCAGTTTTTGTCCGTTCCCGCCAGTGCCGCACATGTCCGCAAGTTCCATAGGGAATGCATTAGGTCGAACACAGTCTTGCCACAAGTGATCTGGCAGATCATGCAAAACTGCCGGATCTGCCGCAAATGCTGAGAAACGCTGATGTGAAAGCACAGCGACAGAGAGCACAGTGTCATTGTGCACATCGCACTGGGACTTTTTAAGCTCCTGAAATGAGTGTCACTAATGCTATGTTTCAGGGAGGGGGCAGAGGCCTGGGTAGTGACCGCAACCTCTCCCCTGATGATGGTTTTTGAGTATTGCAAATGAACTGTGATTCTCAAATGAAGCGTCATCAAAAAGGAAATAAGGAAAAAAAAATAGAAAAACAGTGTAGTTGGGAACAGCAGGGAATTTTTTTTTTAATTAATTTTCCTTGCATTGGCTTTTATATTTATTACAATATTTAAAACACCGTCCTAATAATGCATTTGTTGCATTTTGTCATTTTTTTAATTAAATTTATATATATTAAAAATATATATATATATATATATATATATATAAAATATCAATTTAAATTTTTGGTAATGTCCTAAATAAAACAAATTTAGATTCTTTTTCAATCTATATTATTTTAGGGGTAGAAAACATTTCTTTCCTCTGCTGCATTTTCCGTAATATTGCTTCTTATCTCCAAGTAAGCTGGCATGTGCCCGGCCACTGTGTATTGATGAGTGGGCTCCTCTCAATCTCACATTAACAATGTTTTACGGTTCAGTTTATTTTCTTGTTTGGCACATGTTACATTTGTACTGGTGTTCTCGAGACTGTGCTTTGTAATTGTTTTATGGTAATTGGTAAGGAACCGTGCAATTGTATTGTTAATAAAGGCCTACTAATAAAAATAAGTGGAGCTGATCCCTTACATGGGTATGCCAACATAGTTACAGTCCATATTTAATTTGATCTGTTTGTTAATTTGTAACGTGAGGAGATGAGCACATTCTGCAAACACAATGTGGCTGTTTAGTTGCCTAAACTTTGTAGTTAACCATAACCTTTCACTCCCTTAGTTTTGCACTCCTACCCAGTCCCCACTGTGTGCCACTCTTATTTGCTGGAACTGACTTTCACCCACATTTATTCATCTGGTATCCACTATATTATGGAAGAATAACAAAGTTTCTGCTTGACATCTAAATATTTGATTTCTTTAGAGAACCATATCTCTGGGAGCTGGGGACCGCCAAGTGATCCAGACCCCGATATGTGACTCTCTTCCAATCAGCAACTGTAGTGTAGCCCTGTTATTTCGACAACTTGGTAAGTAACCATTTATCAGTCTCCTACTTGTGTTGGTTTATTTTTTACTACCTAATGTTTAGCTTTTAATATTCTTGCTTTACAGGTATTACCAATGTGTTGTGCCTGTTCTGTGCGGCTCTCACCGAGCACAAGATTTTGTTTCTTTCTCGGAGTTACCAGCGCTTAACAGAAGCCTGCAGAGCTCTCCTGGCTATAATGTTTCCTCTCAGATACAGGTAAAATGTATTGTAATGGCGGACTGAAAATCCCACTTGTCCAATGCTTCTTTATTGTATCCATTTACTGATTGTCATGTTCCTGCTATTTAAATGGTAGTAACACCCTTCTCCTATCAATACAATTCAGTATTTAAAGCACCAGTGCAGTGTTTTGTGTTTTTTTTTTTTTCTAAATCCCACTACTGGGGTAGTAGTGCTTTAAATCTAAGCCCCCCTGCCCTTGGTCTTATACTCAATCTTTGGCATCTTCATCTGTTTTTAGCGTCGATCTTCGGCATTTTGTGAACTGCCAGTGGCTCTAGTGTTTGATTAAGCGTGCTGGAGGTCAGAAATCAGTATAAGTGTACGAGAGCCTCATTATGGCCTTGTTCTGGCTCTCATAGACTTGTATTGAGAGCTTGTGACGTAACTTCTTAATTCTTACAGTCATAAGAAGGAGCTGTGAGACTGTAGCGACATCAATAAAAGGTGACAACATCAGAGGATAAGTTTAAGATCAGGGGCAGCTGACTTACAATTACGACGCCACAAAACGCTGGAGTGGTGCTTTAAAATAAAACCATATCCTTCTTTGCCATACTTTTCATATCTTCTTATGTAAGTGCTTAGTAACAAGTTTTTCTGGTCATCATAATGGGAGACCCAGACAATGGGGTTTAGGGCACTGCCCTCCGGAGGTCACACTAGGTACTACAAGTTTGTAGACACCGCCTCCTCCGCTTATAAACCCCTACCGCAGGGAACATCCTCAGTTTTAAACTTAGTGTGCTCGGAGGATCACGCTTTGCTTGCACTTCACTGCATTCTCACAGCTTACGTGATGGCGTCTGAAGACAAGGTAAAAAGGTTCCAGTCGGGACCTGCGACAGCCTCCCCGCTCACCCTTGTGGAACACGCAGGTGGAGGTACCGGAGGGCCTAGGGCCTGGACACTTTGTGTTCTCCCGGTACGCTGTTGCGCTCCTTTCCATCCCTCTCTGGGGGGCTCTGGAGAGTGGGAGATGGGAGCCTTGCACAGCTCCGCTCCGTCCGAGGCCTCCCTAAATGGTGCTTACAGACCGGACTGGAGCCAGCCCAGTCCGAGGCCTCCCTAAATGGTGCTTACACTCCGGACTGGTGCTGCACCCCCGTCCGAGGCCTCCCTAAATGGTGCTTACAGACCGGACCGGCACTGAGGCACTCTGTGTCTCCTGTGTGCCTGGGGGTAGTGTCTGTCACTTTATGTGGCCTGACACTCAGACCGCGCGTTACCCTCGGGTCCGCGGTTCTGCGGGTGTACCCTGTGCTGGGGTCACCCTGGCTGACCGCCCTGTGTGTCACAGGAGCTGAGGCCGTGGGCTGCGGATGTTTGTTTGTACATGCAGTCTGTGTATAACTTGTTACACTTTTTCCCGCGCTGCGGGCTCCGGCTCCCTCATGCTGAGGCTGCTTGGAGGATGGGAAGCAGCCCGTGCGGTGACGTCATCGATGGGCGTGTGTGTGTGTTTCCCGCGTGTCTTCGGCGCCGCCCACAGTTTCACTGTCGGCGGCCATCTTTACCCTCACTTCCCGGTTGGGATTTGTATGCAGCGTGCGCCTGCACTCCAAGAGGGGAGACCGGAAACCGTCGCGGAGGTCACACACACACACCGCTTCCTCATACCGCTTTACTGCGGTCGGTAAGCCACCGGGACTCCCGGTTTTGTCGTCTGCATTTTGGCTTATCTTCCCCTACTGTGGCGATGTCCTCAGCCGGGAAGCGTGCTGCTAGGGCGGCAGAGACCACCATTACCTGTGCTACATGCAATGGAACACTGGTGGAGGGGTCCTGCAATAACTGCGGACGCCCAGAGGCCCGGGCTGGCACTGTTGAGTCAGCAGCTCCGGTGCTATACCCTGAGGTTCAGGTGATCTCAGGGCCATGGGAGACTCAGAATAAGATCAATGAAAATCTGTTGTCTCAGCTGTCCTCCATGTCGCAATCCCTGGAGGCACTTAATAGGAGGCTGGATAGCCCAGCTACTCCGTCCAGTTACCCCGGGTGTCTCCCTCTTCTGCTGTGAGACCCCTTAAGCGGGCTCGTCGTGAGGAGTCACCCGAGCTCCAGGCTCTCTCTGAGGAGGAGCGTTCCTCTGATGGTGAGGACGATGATGGGGGTTCAAATTTCGGGTCTGTCTGTATCTGAACCACCAGACGGGGTGGAGGATCTGGTGTCCTCTATCAACGAGACTTTACGTCTCGTGACACCCCCTGAGGAGGTGACGGTGCACCTGAAGGAGGTCTATCAATGGCTGCGGCCTGAGGCTAGACCAAGTGGCTCCTTCATGGACCACACTAATTTTGGAAGGGTGGTTAGAGCTCCCAGGTTACATCCTGGGCGGCGTTATGTCCGTAAAACCAAGGACAATCGCTTCCCCTTCCCCCAGGAGGTGCTTCAGGAGTGGTCGCAGTCCCCGAAGGTGGACGCTTCCATGACCAGGATTGCTGCACGCTCCCTTTTCTCTGCCTCTGATAGCTCCTCACTGAAGGATGCGACGGATAGACAGGTCGAGCAGCTCGCCAAGTCTTCCTATGAGGCTGTGGGGTCTTCATTTGCCCCTAATTTTGCCACGGTCTGGACCTTACAAGCGATTACTACCTGCTTGGATGGTATCTCTGACCTGGCAAGATCAAGTCCAGAGGTCCTAGCACTTACCGAAAGGGCAAGGGCCTATGCGGACTACGCCAGGACGGCGACTCTGGAAACTGCCACTCGCTCAGCTGTGGCTTCGGCCAATGCTATAGCGATCCGCAGGTTGTTGTGGCTGCGTCTTTGGGACTCAGATGCCACATCCAAGAAGATTTTGCAGAATCTTCCGTTTGCTGGTGACAGGCTTTTTGGCACCGAACTGGACAAGCTGATAAAGGATTCTGCTGAGTCTAAGATACCGCAGAATAAGCCTAAGCCACGGTATACCGTTAAAAGGAACCCAAAACAGTGGTCCTTTCGTTCCAGCTCGCAGTCATCAGCACCGTCCGCTCGCACGGACCGAGGGGGAAAGCCCGCTTCCCAGTGGCGCTCTAAGAGTCGTCCAAAGAAGCCGGCGGGGGCGGCAGCCGCCACCCCCAAACCCGCCTCTACATGACTCGCTCTCTCATCCTGCCTCCCCACAGGTGGGGGGCCGCTTGTCTCGCTTTCAGGACAAGTGGCTACTTCACGTTCAAGATCAGTGGGTTCGAGACGTGATCTCGCGAGGGTACAGGATAGAGCTGACGTCAAAGCCGATACCCGATTCCATCGGTCGGTCCCATCACCAGAAAAGGCTCAGGCTTTTTACCAGGTGTTGGAGGGTCTCCGCAGAGACGGAGTAGTGGTCCCGGTGCCTTCCGGAGAGAGGTTCAGGGGTTTTTACTCCAACCTCTTTATCGTCCCGAAGAAGGACGGATCCTTCCGCCCAGTACTGGACCTGAAGTTGTTCAACCATCACGTGTTGGTTCGGAAGTTCCGTATGGAATCACTGCGCTCCGTGATCGCAGCTGTGTCACAGGGGGACTTCCTAGCGTCCATAGATATCCGAGACGCTTACCTTCACGTACCCATTGCACCGGCTCATCAGCGCTGGTTGCGATTCGCAGTGGGGGAAGAACACTTCCAATTTGTGGCGCTGCCGTTCGGGTTGGCCTCGGCACCGCGGGTGTTCACAAAAGTGATGGCCTCCATGATGGCTCTCCTGCACATGCAGGGACATGCCGTCATTCCCTATTTAGACGACCTGCTGGTCAGGGCGCCATCAGAACACCTCTGTCAAGAGAGCCTGGATGTGACCATGCGGTCCCTGGAACAGTTCGGTTGGCTCCTCAATATTCAGAAGTCAACGCTAGTTCCGACCCAGTCTTTGACATATCTGGGCATGGACTTCAACACAGCCTCAGCCCTGGTGTCTCTGCCACGAGTCAAACAGATGGCGATCCAATCAGGAGTACAAGCAGTCCTCCTGTCACCACAATCATCCCTACGGGTGTTGATGAAGCTGGTGGGGCGCATGGTGGCAGCAATAGAGGCGGTGCCGTTCGCACAATTTCGCCTCCGTCCTCTTCAGCTGGAGATTCTCCGCAGGTGGGACAAGAGGACGATCTCTCTGAATCGGCTGGTGACCCTTTCCCTACCGACCAGGGATTCCCTGCAGTGGTGGCTACAGCCACATCACTTGTCTCGGGGCCGGTCCTTCATCAAACCGTCATGGTTAGTGGTGACCACCGACGTCAGTCTGAAGGGCTGGGGGGCGGTGTTCTTGCACCACAGGGCCCAAGGCCTCTGGACTCAGTCAGAGTCGGCGTTGCAGATCAACGTACTGGAGATCAAGGCGATCTATCTGGCACTCCTGGCTTTTCAGAGATTCCTCTCAGGACAACCCATTCGGGTTCAGTCCGACAATGCGACGGCCGTCGCTTATATAAATCATCAAGGAGGAACCAGGAGTGCAGAGGCGCTGGCCGAAGTCCACCGCATCCTATCCTGGGCGGAGGACAACAATTGCCTGATCTCCGCAGTTCACATCCCAGGGGTAGAAAACTGGGAGGCCGACTATCTGAGCAGGCAGGGGATGGACGCCGGAGAGTGGTCTCTTCATCCAGACGTCTTCCGGGACATCTGCAGCAGATGGGGCACCCCGGACGTGGATCTGATGGCCTCGCGGCTGAATCATCAGGTTCCACAATACATGGCGAGGTCATGGGACCCCCAGTCTCTGGGAGCGGACGCCCTGATCTTGACTTGGTCCAGATTCCATCTACCATATGTGTTCCCGCCTCTGGCTCTGATGCCCAGGGTGCTGTGGAAAATCAGGTCGGAATGCAGGGTAGCCATTCTAGTGGCTCCAGACTGGCCCAGGAGGTCCTGGTATCCGGACCTGTGGCAACTGTCAGGCGGACACAGGTGGGCTCTTCCAGAACGCGCAGATTTACTCGCGCAAGGCCCATTCTTCCACCTCAATTCCAGGGCCCTCAGATTGACTGCATGGCTCTTGAGGCCTGGCTGCTGACATCCAGGGGTTTCTCCCCTACGGTGGTTGCCACTATGAACCGGGCTAGGAAGCCAGTTTCCAGGAAGATGTACCACAGAACGTGGAAAATCTTTTTTACTTGGTGTGCCTCTGGCGGACGGTCTCCGTGGCCCTTGTCCATCCCGACGTTGTTGGCTTTCCTACAGTCGGGTTTGGAATTGGGATTATCCCTTGGCTCTTTGAAAGGTCAAGTATCAGCACTTTCTGTGCTGTTTGACAGGCGATTGGCGCTCCTCCCGAAGGTCCGTCAATTTCTGCAGGGGGTGTCGCGGATGGTTCCGCCCTACAGGAGACCTCTGGACCCTTGGGACCTTAACATGGTCCTGGCGGCATTGCAGAAACCGCCGTTTGAGCCTCTGAGGGAGGTTTCTCTATCTCGTCTATCCCAGAAAGTGACCTTTCTGGTGGCGATTACATCTCTGAGGCGGGTCTCAGAATTGGCTGCACTATCATGCAAGTCACCCTTTCTGGTGGTTCACCAAGACAAGGTGGTGTTGCGTCCACGGCCAGAATTCTTGCCGAAGGTGGTTTCAACTTTCCACCTGAACCAGGAGATTGTTCTCCCATCATTTTGCCCCGCTCCCGTTCATCAGGTTGAACGCGACCTCCATACTCTGGATCTCGTGAGAGCTATACGCATTTATGTGTCTAGGACCGCCTCCTTTAGGAGTTCGGATTCCTTATTTGTTCTTACGACAGGTCGCTGTAAGGGGTCCGCGGCATCGAAATCGACATTGGCCAGATGGATTAAGGCTTCCATCCAGGAGGCTTACCGGACTTCTGGTTTGCCTCTCCCGGTGGGATTGAAGGCTCACTCTACCAGAGCCGTAGGTGCCTCCTGGGCTTTGCGACATAGAGTGTCTGCTCTACAGGTGTGTCAGGCGGCCACTTGGTCCAGCCTGCACACTTTCTCTAAGCACTATATGGTGCATGCCCATGCCTCTGCGGATGCAAGTTTGGGCAGGCGGGTTCTCCAGGCGGCGGTTGCCCACCTTTAAAAGGGAACCATGTGTTATCCGTCTTGTTGAGGAACTCTTCCCGCCCTGGGGTATTGCTTTAGGACATCCCCATTGTCTGGGTCTCCCATTATGATGACCAGAAAAAAGAGAATTTTGTTTACGTACCGTAAATTCTTTTTTCTTTAATCATCAATGGGAGACCCAGCACCCACCCAGTTGTTCCTTTGCATGTTTTGCATTTGCTCTGTTCTCTGTTGAGACAGTGTTTGCCGGGTTGTTGAACCGTTTGTACACGGCATTCTTCCCGATGTTTCGGGTGTGGTTTATTTCCTCCTCGCAGCTTGTAGACCAAACTGAGGATGTTCCCTGCGGTAGGGGTTTATAAGCGGAGGAGGCGGTGTCTACAAACTTGTAGTACCTAGTGTGACCTCCGGAGGGCAGTGCCCTAAACCCCATTGTCTGGGTCTCCCATTGATGATTAAAGAAAAAAGAATTTACGGTACGTAAACAAAATTCTCTTTTTATTTTATTTGTAATTGTGCTTTATGAACTTTTCCTTTATTAAGCTGGCTTTAATATCAATGGAGTTGTCCTGCTAATAAAACATGTGGCTTGGTGAACATTGTCTTAACGCTAGCGATCACAGCGGTGGGATGCCGAAATCTCAAGAAAATGGGTCCGGTGTCTCCTGTTTAAATTGAATGGCTGTCATAGTCTGAGGGCTACAGGAGATAACAGAGTAGAGCACACTGCTAACTTCAACAGTATCAAGCAAAATGAATGGAGGACAGTGCATAAGGGCAGCTGCTGTTATGTTATGGCTCCTGAACATAAGTCTTCAAGGAGGACCAATATTTGTGTTCTTCTGCAGACAGTTGTCTTTTACCTAGACACAGGATTGCAAGAAGGAGGAAGAATGGCTAAGTTCTTGGTAACATGACCAAAGCAATTTTTAAATCTTCCCTTAAACCTTAGTATAATACTCCTAACATTTATTCTCCCATCATTGTACCCCTGCTGCCGTCTGATTTGGCCTCTTATAATTCTGTTTCTTTTCCAGTTTCACATATGTGCCCATTCTGCCTGCACAGCTTCTTGAGGTTCTCAGCACACCAACTCCATTCATTATTGTGTAAATGCTCTCTTTCGGGCAGAGACTCAAGATCTGGTAAGAATCTACTATATAATTGCCGTAGCACGTTTTGTGTCGGACCCCGGCACGCCGTGGATATGTCACACTCTGACGTCACCACGGCGAAGCATTGCCCGCGTAGCGGGCATTGCGAGCCGTCGCCGCTGTCAGCACACATATTAATAGTGATGATCCTCCTCCTGCCCGCGCTGCCTGCCCCATCACCCCCCTGCCTGTCACCATAGCCATCCTCCACTGCCCGGTCACCCCCGCCTGTCACAACACTTCCCCCCCGCTGCCCCATCACCCCCCTGCCTGTCACCATAGCCATCCTCCACTGCCCGGTCACCCCCAGCCTATCACCACTGCCCCTCCGCTCCCCGATCGCCCCCCCCCCCCCCCCCCCCCACTCTCCGGTCACCCCCCGCCTGTCAGCACAGACCCCCTCCACTGTCCGGTCACCCCCCCCGGCCTCTTACCACAGCTCCTTCAAGCCAGCCGCGATCTCTCTTCATCCTGCTTGAGGACCTCTGATGACGTCACGATGATGGGTGGAGTCACAGATCACATGATCGTGACGTCATCAAAGGTCCTGTTCCGATCTAACCTACTCTGCCTACTCATCCCCCTGCGCTGCACACTGACCCCCACTCTGCCCCTGACCCTGCTCTGCCTACTCACCCCCACTCTGCCCCTGACCCCCACTCTGCCCCTGACCCCCACTCTGACCACTCACCCCCACTCTGCCCACTCACCCACCAACTCTTCCCCCTCACCCCCACTCTGCACACTGACCCCCACTCTGCACACTGACCCCCACTCTGCACACTGACACCCACTCTGCACACTGACCCCCACTCTGCACACTGACCCCCACTCTGCACACTGACCCCCACTCTGACCCTGCTCTGCCCACTGACCCCCACTCTGACCACTGACCCCCACTCTGCCCACTGACCCCCAAACTCTGCCCACTCACCCCCCTACTCTTCCCCCTCACCCCCTCTCTGCCCCCCTCACCCCCACTCTGCACACTGACCCCACTCTGCCCCTGACCCTGCTCTGCCCACTGACCCCCACTCTGACCACTGACCCCCACTCTGCCCACTCACCCCCCTACTCTTCCCCCTCACCCCCTCTCTGCCCCCCTCACCCCCACTCTGCACACTGACCCCCACTCTGACCACTGACCCCCACTCTGACCACTGACCCCCACTCTGACCACTGACCCCCAAACTCTGCACACTCACCCACCAACTCTTACCCCTCACCCCCTCTCTGCCCCCCTCACCCCCACTCTGCACACTGACCCCCACTCTGCCCCTGACCGTGCTCTGCCCACTGACCCCCACTCTGACCACTGACTCCCACTCTGCCCACTCACCCCCAAACTCTGCCCACTCACCCCCCTACTCTGCCCCCTCACCCCCTCTCTGCCCCCTCACCCACACTCTGCCCACTCACCCTGCTCTGCCCACTCATCCTGCTCTGCCCACTCACCCCCACTCTGCCCACTCACCCCCCTACTCTTCCCCCTGACCCCCTCTCTGCCCCCTCACCCCCCACTCTGCACACTGACCCCCTCTCTGACCCTGCTCTGCCCATTCACCACCACTCTGCCCACTGACCCTGCTCTGCCCACTGACCCCCTCTCTGCCCACTCACCCCCTCTCTGCCCACTCACCCCCACTATGCTCACTGACCATGCTCTGCCCACTCACCCTGCTCGGCCCACTGACCCCTCACACTGGCCACTCATCCTGCTCTGCCCACTCACCATGCTCTGCCCACTCACCCCTCACTGCCCACTGACCCCTCACACTGACCCTGCTCTGCCCACTGACCATCCTCTGCCCACTCACCCCTCACTGACCCTGCTCTGCCCACTCACCCTGCTCGGCCCACTGACCCCTCACACTGCCCACTGACCCTCCTCTGCCCACTGAACATGCTCTGCCCACTGACCCCTCAATGCCCACTCACCCTGCTCTGCCCACTGACCCTGCTCTGCTCACTGACCACTCACACTGCCCCACTCACCCTGCTCTGCCCACTCACCCCTCACACTGACCCTGCTCTGCCCACTGACCCTGCTCTGACCACTGACCCCTCACACTGCCCACTGACCCCTCACACTGCCCACTCACGCCTCACACTGCCCACTGAACATGCTATGCCCACTTACCCCTCACACTGCCCACTGACCATGCTCTGCCCACTGACCCCTCACACTGCCTACTGACCCTGCTCTGCTCATTTACTCCCACTCTGCCCACTCACCCCTGCTTTTACCACTGACCCTGCTCTGCCCACTGACCACCCTCTGTTCACTCACCCCCCGCTCTGCCCTTTCACCATGCCCACTGACCCCTGCTCTGCCAACTGACCGTGCCCACTCACCCATGCTCTACCCACTGACCCTTCTCTGCCCACTCACTGTGCCCATTGACCGCCGCTCTGCCCACTAACCCCTGCTCTGCCCACTGACTGTGCCCAATAACCCTTGCTATGCCCACTAAACCCTGCTCTGCCCACTCACCCCCGCTCTGCCCGCTGACCCCTGCTCTGCTCACTGACTGTGCCCACTCACCCCTGCTCTGCTCACTCACCCCTGCTCTGCCCACTGATTTTTCCCACTAACCCCTGCTGTGCCTACTGACTGTGCCCACTGACCCCTGCTCTGCCCAATCACTCTGCCCACTAACCCCTGCTCTGACCACTGACCCCCGCTATGACCCTGCTCTGACCACTGACCCCCAAATCCTGCTCACTGACCCTGCTCTGCCCATTCACCCCCCACTCTGCCCACTCACCCCCGCTCTGCCCACTGACCCTGCTCTGCCCACTTACCCCCCCCCCCCCCTCTGGCTACTGACCATGCCCACTGACCCCAGCTCTGCCCACTGACCCCAGCTCTGCCCACTGACCCCAGCTCTGCCCACTGACCCCTGCTCTGCCCAATGACTCTGCCCACTAACCCCTGCTCTTCCCACTCATCCCCCACTCTGCCCACTGACGCTCGCTTTGCCCACTGACCCCCAGCAGATCGGTTTCCCAGCCAACGACAGGTCCTGTCCTGCCACCTACAAGACGGGTGGTGCGAGCCACCGCAGGGTAAGTATCCTCACTGAGGTTTTTTTAGTTTTATTATCACCATGAAGGAGGGGGGAGGGGGGTGTGCAGCCCCAGAGGGAGGGGGGCCGCAGAGACTGGAGGCCCAGAGGGACGGGTGCCACGGGGAGCGGAGGGGGTCAGGAGGAGCGCCTCCATCCTGCCCCCCCCTATCCATCCTGCCCCACCCAACACCATCCTGCCCCCCGACTCCATCCCGCACCCCCACCACCATCCTCACCCCCCGCCAACATCCTGCCCCGCCGCCTCCATCCTCCCCGCCCCCCCTCCCCCCGCCACCATCCTGCCCTGCCGTCTCCTTCCTGCCCTGCCGTCTCCATCCTGCCCTGCCGTCTCCATCCTGCCCCGCCTTCTCCATCCTGCCCTGCCTTCTCCATCCTACCTCGCTCCATCCATCCTCCTCGCCTCCTGCCTCCGACTCCATCCTGCCCCTCCGACTCCATCCTGCCCCTCCGACTCCATCCTGCCCCTCCGACTCCATCCTGCCCCTCCGACTCCATCCTGCCCCTCCGACTCCATCCTGCCCCTCCGGCTCCATCCTGCCCCTCCGGCTCCATCCTGCCCCTCCGGCTCCATCCTGCCCCTCCGGCTCCATCCTGCCCCTCCGGCTCCATCCTGCCCCTCCGGCTCCATCCTGCCCCTCCGGCTCCATCCTGCCCCTCCGGCTCCATCCTGCCCCTCCGGCTCCATCCTGCCCCTCCGCCTCCATCCTGCCCCTCCGCCTCCATCCTGCCCCTCCGCCTCCATCCTGCCCCTCCGCCTCCATCCTGCCCCTCCGCCTCCATCCTGCCCCTCCGCCTCCATCCTGCCCCTCCGCCTCCATCCTGCCCCTCCGCCTCCATCCTGCCCCTCCGCCCCCGCCCTCCCTCCATCCTGCCCCTCCGCCTCCATCCTGCCCCTCCGCCTCCATCCTGCCCCTCCGCCTCCATCCTGCCCCTCCGCCTCCATCCTGCCCCTCCGCCTCCATCCTGCCCCTCCGCCTCCATCCTGCCCCTCCGCCTCCATCCTGCCCCTCCGCCTCCATCCTGCCCCTCCGCCTCCATCCTGCCCCTCCGCCTCCATCCTGCCCCTCCGCCTCCATCCTGCCCCTCCGCCTCCATCCTGCCCCGCCCCCTCCATCCTGCTCCGCCCCCTCCATCCTGCTCCGCCACCCACCATCCTGCCCCCCTTGCTCCTTCCTGCCCCACTCACTCCATCCTGCCCTGCTCGCTCCATCCTCACCCCCGCTGTTCTTGCTCCCCTGCCTCCATCCTGCCCTCACGCTTACTCATCCGGCCCCGCTTGCTCCATTCTGCTCATCTGCTCAATCCTGCCCCTTCGGCTTCATCCTGCTCCTCCGCCTCCATCCTGCCCCGCTCAATCCATCCTGCCCCCCGCTCTTCTTGCTCCCCCGCCTCCATCCTGCCCTGCTCGCTCCATCCTGCCGCTCCCCTCCCCCGCCTCCATCCTGTTGCCCCGCCCTCCATCCTGTTGCCCCGCCTCCATCCTGTTGCCCCGCCTCCATCCTGTTGCCCCGCCTCCATCCTGTTCCCCCCGGCTCCATCCTGTTTCCCCCGCTCCATCCTGTTTCCCCCGGCTTCATCCTGTTTCCCCCGGCTTCATCCTGTTTCCCCCGCCTCCATCCTGCCCCCTCCCGCTCCATCCTGCCCCCCCTTCCCGCTCCATCCTGCCCCGCTCGCTCCATCCTGCCCCGCTCGCTTCATTCTGCCCCGCTCGCTTCATTCTGCCCCCCCAACACAATCCTGCCCCCCTCCCCTCCTCAGCTGATCGCTTGCCCAGGCAACTACAGGTCCTAAAGGCCTGTAGGACCTACAAGGCGGAGGTGGAGCGAGCCGCCGGACAGGTGAGTATCCTCACTGAGGATTTTTTTAATTTTACTGTGGACAACTGGGGGCCAGGAGGAGTGGGGGACCGCGGTGACCGCAGTATTGCCATATACTATAGTGCTGCTATACATGTGCTATAATGTACTGCCATATACCATAGTGCTGCTATACATGTACTGTAATGTACCGCCATATACCATAGCACTGCTATACATGTACTGTAATGTACCGCCATATACTATAGTGCTGCTATACATTTACTATAATGTACTGCCATATACCATAGCGCTGCTATACATGTACTCTAATGTACCGCCATATACCATAGCACTGCTATACATGTACTGTAATGTACCGCCATATACTATAGTGCTGCTATACATTTACTATAATCTACCGCCATATACTATAGTGCTGCTATACATGTGCTCTAATTACCACCATATACCATCGTACTGATATATATATCTACTATATAATTGCCGTAGGCACTTCCGTGTCGGACCCGAAAAGACCGTGGCTATGTCACTCTGTGACGTCACCAGTTGGCCTGCGCGAGCAATGGCCGCGAGTCGCTGGCCGAAAATAGAACCAGAGGCTCGGCCACAAAGTTAGCGATTTACCGCTCATGTAGCGCGAGTCGCTGCCTGAGCGGTAAATCGCTAACTTTGTGGCCGAGCCTCTGGTTCGATTTTCGGCCAGCGACTCGCAATGCCCACTTCGCGGCCATTGCGAGCACTCAGCCCCAAAAAGTATTCACACCCCCCCAAAAAGTATTCAACCCCCCCAAAAAGTATTCACACACCCCCAAAAAGTATTCAACCCCCCCAAAAAGTATTCACACACCCCAAAAAGTATTCAACCCCCCCAAAAAGTATTCACACACCCCCAAAAAGTATTCACACCCCCCAAAAAGTATTGAACCCCCCAAAAACTATTCACACCCCCCCAAAAACTATTCACACCCCCCCAAAAAGTATTCACACCCCCAAAAAGTATTCAACCCCCCCCAAAAAGTATTCAACCCCCAAAAAGTATTCACACCCCCCCAAAAAGTATTCAACCCCCCCAAAAAGTCCTTACACCCCCCCAAAAAGTATTCACACCCCCCAATAAAATAAAAAAAAAAAAAATAATAATATATAAAATTAATATATTAATTAAATTAACTAATTTAAATTAAAAAAAATAATCTAATACAAATAAATTTCATTAAAATAAAAAATTAATATACAAATAATAAAAATAATAAATATTAAAATAAATCAAAATTAAAAAAAATATATATATATATATAATTAAAATATTAATAACATTAACTAATTCTAAGAAATTCAAATTACTCAAATAAAAAAAAAATCAATTAAAATAAAAAAAAAAATAATATTCTAAAAATATTCTATAATAAATAATTACAATAATAAAATCATAAATAATAAAAAAAAAATATTCCATATAAAAATTCATAACATTAACTAATTCTAATAAAATAAAACTAATAAATAAAATATTCATAACATTAAGTTATTCAAAAAAATTGGAAATAAAAAAAAAAAAAATAAAAAAAAAAATAATATAGCTACTATAATCTAATTAACGCACGTTCTAGAATCCCGATGCATTTGCATCGGGCTCACAGCTAGTATTCTATAATTTTGTTAGCTTTACTTTATAGATTGAACTTCTACCTACACGCCAGAACACTGTTTTATTTTTAAGATAGCAATCCACTTTTCTAAAGGTTTATTCATTTAAAGTGAACCTGTCACCCCCCCTCTCCTCTTATTGCTTTACAAACTGAAATCACCAGCTTCAGCAGCGCCTTTGCTGCATTATAATCTCTCTTCCCCACTGTACACCTAAATTAACACTTTACAATGTTTCCCTCTATGTATGTAAATCATTACTCAGCCGGTCCAATGGGTCTTGTTACTGTGTCTTAACATCGCCGTCAGGCCGGTCCTCCCCGCCTAAACCTGGCTCGTGAAATGATTATGGACAACATTGTCAGTAATCATTTCACGAGCCAGGTTTAGCGCCAAGCCTATAAATATATACTACTATAGAGATATATTGCTATTACTGTAACCTGAAATTGGGGTAACTGATCACGGTACCACCCTGAGGCTAGAGGCTGCAAATCAATTAAGGATAGCTCCAGTGTTTATAAATATATATCATACATATATTTCATTAAAAACAGCTATTAGCGTTTCACTTTAGATGTCCATCTACTTTGCTTTAATGGCACAATTTTTAGTGTTACCCCAATTATTTCTTCTAATTTTTTTGCTTTTTCCTTAGCTTGATGTAATAATTGCAGATTTAGATGGTGGCACTGTCACTATACCAGAATGTGTCCAGATTCCACTTCTACCAGATCCATTGATCCATCACACACAAGATGCCTTGTCACTGGTGAGAATCTCTACATACAACTGTGAATTGTTACTTTTCCTATTCTTTGCATCATTTATTAACTTTTACCTGCTTTATTCATTTGATATTTGTTAATAATTTTTTAGATTGTTGAATTAGGCACTACAATAAAATTTGGCCTAGATGTTAATGTTTGTATGCTTGTAATGGATCTGTCTTCAAAACATGGAGGTGTATTCTGATAGCATGTCTTTCAATTAGCCTCACATGTCACTCGGGCAGTGTTTTTCCAGCCTTAAAGAAAAACTAATGGTGGGTTTACACGTCCCGATATCAGCGTCCAACTCCAACCAAAAGTCACGTGGTTCGTGCGTTGGCCCCGATATCGTTCGTGCGTTGTATGGTGTAAATGTCCAATACGATGCACGAACGATGCCAAAACGATATCGGGGATCAAATGAGCGTGCTCTCCAACGGCCCGATATTGGATGCAGGTTGGAGCCGGATCGGGCTGTGTAAACGCCCAACTACGATGTGCAGTACAACGTCCCGTATTCTCTCCCATGTTAAATGGTCGTTCCTGGGTCGGCCGTACAAGGAGGGCGTATACATCGTAGAGACGTTGTATGCCGATATCGCGCTGTGTAAATCTCTGATGCGATCTTGAAAATCTGGGCAGAAAAAGCGCGCTCCCGCGCCGTCGGATCCAATATCGGACCGACGTTGGAGCGTGTAGAGTGGCTATAACAGCTCTGTGAGAGCCAGAATTCTAGCTGGTTGGTAGATGATCAAATGCTTTTTTATGCAATAAAATCCTGTTTAATTATTTAAAACCATACTGTGGGATTTTCTGGAATTTTTTTTAGATTCACAGTTGAAGTGTATACCTACCATAAAAATTACAAACCTCTCCATTTTTTGTGAGTGGAAAAATTCTTACAGTATCAAATACTTATTTTCCCAAGTGTAGGAATCCAAACACAGAAGAATTCTATTAATTATCAGTGGGAATATTTGCATCTTGAGCCAACTGTCCGTGTTTTGACAATAATTGGCATTGTAATACTCACTTTATCGTTAGTGGTATTTCCATGTGTACATGGAGCAACCTCCCACCAATTTGCTATTTAATTTTTTTTAATGTACTTTGGACAACAAACAGAAGATATAACCATTCCGGAGGAATTTTAACACTCGATGTTCTGTTAATACAGATTTCAGCTTTTTTTGTGGTCTGTTCTTTCCCTAATTTATTTACATTCATTATTTGATTAAAAATGCCTTTATCATTTTACCTTAATCACTGCCAGTTGTATTATATGTTGAGTTAACTGATGTACCATTTCTCAGGTTTTAGACCCTGCTTTACAGATTGCTGATTTGGCATTCCCTCCGTCTTCTATCACAACGTCAACTCTTCGAATGCAGGTAAGTAACTTGGAAGTGTGTTTCTAAGCAAAGAAACTCCATGTTCACATCAAATTACGCCTCCCCCCAAGGATCTAATCATGCACTGTGCTGTATATATTAAACTCCCAGCATGACGACAGTGCCGGTATACCTAGCGAAATGGCATTAACTCCACAGGGTGCACACAATACGTTGGCAGCCTAGGACTTTGTGGCCTTTTAAAAGTGTGAGTCAAGAATCTGTATCATGAGCACATAGCTGCCAAAAGTAGTTTCCTAATTAAAGCACTGTTATTTTATGTCATTGATTGTGTTCTCTCAATTTCTTTCACCATAATATTTTGGCTTTTGGATGGTCCAAGATTGTACTTTATTTAAGGGCTGTGTACACTTTTGACAAAGAAAAGAGTTTCATGTTTGTGACAAGTTTGATTCTAGGAGGGTGCTGCTTCATTCAATCTCTTGTATCAGCAATGCTTTGTTTCCTGTATTGCTTTCTCATGCCACAAAATATCTTTTCTTCCTTAGGTGACGTTCACAAGCAGTGTTAATGCAGTAATTTTTTTTTCTGCAACCAAAATATGCCTTCTTGGCAATAATAATAAAAAAAATAAAAAAAGTTGTATTAAAAATGTAGGTTTTCCACAATTTTTGTTGCATTTTCGTGGTACATTTTTTTAATGCGGAAAACATTTGATAGGTGTACAGTACATATTTAGCAAAAAAGTAAACTAAAAATGAGAATCCATCTGTATACGTGCATAACATAAGAGCATATTCAGACTGTGCAATTTACAGAGAAAACCCAAGAAAAGAAAAATTGAGCATATACGGTACCCTATAGTAAATAAAAGAGTAAACTGTAGTAATTCATATAAATTCCATAGGTTACTTAGTAATTGTAATTTTGATAAAACAAAAAGCATACGTATTCCCACCGCGTTAAGGTGTACCCCGTCAGGCCGGTCCTAGTATGTCTCCAATATTAAAACCTTACCTGTGTCAGTTGACCTCATTGTGAATAGGGGCAGGACGTGGCCCCGGCTCATCAGCCTCTTGTCCATAGGAAGCTATATAGATAAAAAAGGGCGGACAATCCTCTGTTTGTACAAGGTATAAAAAACTACAACACAGCCAAAGAAATGATGGTAAGGTTTTATTATTAGACACAGTCTGGGACCATCCTGATTGGGTACACCTTATCGAGGAGGGATCGCTTTTATGCTCTTAAAAGATCAAAGTTGCATTAACTATTTACCCCATGTTATTTACATGTGCTACATCTGTTTACTTACTGTCGGATATTTGCTAAAAAAAATTTTTTTTATTCTTGGGTTTTACAGTAAAGGTTTAGTAAAACGTAAAAAAGCATAAAACGCTGAAAGAATTGATACGTCGCAGATCTCAAAAACGCTGCTGTACTCAAATTAAGTAAGAAAAAAAAGCATGTGCATGAGATTTCTGAAATCATGGCCTTTGCTAGTACTATACGAGAATACAGATTGTTTTCTGCAGAAAGAAATACTGCATGGCTGAGTCTGCTGAGGGCTCTCCTCTGTACAGCCTCTGTGATCTCTTCCTCTACACACTCTGGGTCTTCTTTCCTGTCTAGTGGTTTGATCTGCTTTCTACCACCCTCTCCCCTTCCTGAGCTCTTGTTTCTAACAATGAGCAAAGAGCAGGAGCAGATGACATCAGTTGTATGTTGACAGCAGCTAGGAACAGTATGCTGTCTGTCCTATGTCATAAACAGCAGGACAGACAGCTGTATACAGGAATTACGCACACTGTACTGCAACAAATTACAGTGAGTAAGAAAAACATTCAGACCCCTTTACATTTTTCACTCTTTGTTTCATTGCAGCCATTTGGTAAATTCAAAATAGTTCATTTTTTTTCTCATTAATGTACTCTCTGCACCCCATCTTGACTGAAAAAAAACAAAAATTTAGAAATTTTTGCAAATTTATTAAAAAAGAAAAATTGAAGTATCACTTGGTCATAAGTATTCAGACCGTTTGCTCAATATTGAGTAGAAGTATTCTTTTGAGCTAGTACAGCCATGGGTTGTCTTGGGAATAATGCAACAAGTTTTTCACTTCGGATTTGGCGATCCTCTGCCGTTCTTCCTTTTAGATCCTCTCCAGTTCCATCAGGTTGGATGTTAAACCAGGTTGATGCACAGTCAATTTCAGGTCTCTCCACAGAGCTGGTCAATTGGGTTTAGGTCAGGGCTCTAGCTGGGCCAGTCAAGAATGGTCACAGAGTTGTTCTGAAGCCTCTCCTATGTTATTTTATCTGTGTGTTTAGGGTCATTGTCTTGCTAGAAGGTGAACTTTGGCCAAGTCTGAGGTCCAGAGGACTCTGGAAGAGGTTTTTCATCCTGGATATCTACGGTGCTGTGCAAATTAATTGGGACAAAGCAAGTCTTTCCTTGTTTTTCTTGCATTAGTTTAACTATTGCTGATAAGTGTTTTATCAGTTCTTGGTGTCATTTTCCTTTTTCTTCCACATTTCTCTTTTCGTTTTGGAGAAAGTGATCCAGTTTCATTGTGTGTGCGGATTATTCTTGAAACAATAGATTTTCCAATCCCAAGGGTGGAAGCGATTTCTCTTACAGTCAGACGTGTATGTTCATTAAGAGTAATAATTCTAGACCTCTTCTGTGGAGTAACATCCATTTTTACAGGCAGGAATCACACTGAGAGAAAAAGTCCACTAAACCACTCCTCACAGAAACAAGCTCTCAACTGAAGCTGAGGGGGCAGCTAGCTGTTATTTTCTGACTAAAACTAGTCAAACCACATTTTGTTACTCAAAGTTGTACACTCACACCTGATCAAAGCAGTTAAAACTGGTTTGAATCACTGACTGGGAACCCCAACTTACGATTTTACTTAAAAAAATGCTTTGTCTCAATTAATTTTCACAGCATTGTATGTACTTGGCCGCATTCATGTTTCCTTTAAGTGCAACCAGTTGTCATGTCCCTGCAGTTGAAAAACACCCCCATAGCATGATGCGGCCACCACCATGTTTCACTGTTGGGATTGGATTGTGTAGGTGATGAGCAGTGCCTGGTTTTTCTCCACACATACCGCTTAGAATTATCACCAAAGAGTTCTATCTTCGTCTCATCAGACCAGAGAATCATGTTTCTCATAGTCTGGGAGTCCTTCATGTGTTTTTTTTTTTTTTTTTAAAGCAAACTCTATGCGGGCTTTCATATGTCTTGCACTGAGGAGAGGCTTCGCTTGGGTCACTCTGCCATAAAGACCAGACTGGTGCAGGGCTGCAGTGATAGTTATCTTTGTGGAATTTTCTCCCATCTCCCTACTGTATCTCTGGAGCTCAGCCACAGTGATCTTGGGGTTCATCATTACATCTCTCACTAAGGGCCACGTCACACACACAGATATCTGTGCAGATATTGTTCGCAGATCTCTGGTTGCAGTGAAATCATGGACACATTGTTCATTTATATATGGCCACAAAATGGAACAATTTGTCCATGATTTCACTGCAACCAGAAATCTGCGAACAATATCTGCACAGATATCTGTGTGTGTGAGACGTGGCCCTAAGGCTCTTATCCCACAATTGCTCAGTTTGGCTGGACGGCCGGGTCTAGGAAGACGTCTGGTGGTCCCAAACTTCTTCTATTCAATTATTATGGAGGCCACTGTACTCTGGGGAACCTTAAATACTGCAGAAATTCTTTTGGAACCTTGGCCAGATCTGTGCCTTGCCACAATTCTGTCTCTGAGCTCCTTGGGCAGTTCCTTTGACCTCATGATGTCATGATTCTCATTTGGTCTGACATGCACTGTGAGCTGTGAGATCTTATATAGACAGGTATGTGCCTTTCCAAATCAAGTTCTATCAATTTAATTAAACACAGCTGGACTCAATGAAGGCGTATTACCATCTCAAGGAAATGGACAGCATGTGACTTAAATATGAGTGTCTGAGCAAAGGGGATGAATACTTATGACCATGTGATATTTCAGATTTTCTTTTTTAATAAATTTGCAAAAACCTCTACATTTCTGTTTTTTTCAGTCAAGATGGGGTGCAGAGTGTACATTAATGAGAAAAAAAAATGAACTTTTTTGAATTTACCAAATGGCTGCAATGAAATTCAAAATTACAAGGGGTCTGAACACTTTCCGTACCCACGGTAGTTACCTAGTCATGTATAACTACACCCACAAATTGGGAGAGGAAGCTCACTGCCTCTGTCTTGCTCCCAGTTGTGGGTGTACAATATCAAGTTTTTAGTTGTTATTTTTCAATTAAAATATAGAAATGTTTGATAAATTTCCTTATGCAGGACTTTGTCACTGGGCAACCCCCAATAACTAAGCCAATTTTCAGTTAATAATTACAATAAATCAATTAAGTCCAATAGCTCACCCTTAAATACGAATTATGCATTTTTCGTGTTGAACAACTTCGTGAGTGGGAATAATATATGGAATATTCTCTTATAGAATTGTATTGTAATGCAACATCTGCTGTGTCTTGTGCAGACATATATTGAGATGCTCCAAACTTTATTCCAGGATATGGAAGTACGCGCTGTCTTTCTTCGCCTTTTTGCTCAAGTCTTGCAAGGATATCGTTGTTGTCTTCAACTGATAAGAGTTCACCCAGAACCTGTCATACGGTTTCATAAGGTTGGTAAATCTCTCTATTTTTTTCTGAGTTTAAATTACCAAATGAGTTTTGTGAGCAACATTTTCCATTAACAAACATGTATTTTCCAGGCTTCGTTTTTGGGGCAGCGTGGGTTAGTGGAAGATGACTTTCTAACCAAGGTGCTGGAGGGCATGGCATTTGCAGGATTTGTGACAGAGAGAGGTCCGCCATACAGATCACTGGATTTATTTGATGAGGTAGATACACTGAATTACATAGAACATGTGTATTCCCAGTATATAGTAATTTTTTGTCTACATCATTTGTCTATTTTATGTCTTCTCCACAGCTGGTGGCTTATGATGTGCACAAAATACAATATGAGGAGGGAACGCAGAAAAACCTTATGACGCACGTGCAAGAACTGGCTGAGAAGCTGTACAGAAATGTAGGTTTTTTTTGAGGTTGAGGCATTTTATACATTTTATTACACTGAAATGTGAGTTTGCACTTATAGTTTGTAGACTGGAAATAGTTAGCACTCAAACTTTTCCTGGCTTGACTGACCTGTTTCATGTCACATAAGCAGTTTCCATAACAGAGCTGTCAGTCAAGCCAGAATGGATGGGGCTTAATCTTTGACTTTGTGATCTGGGCACCGCCTGGATGACAGCTCAGTGGTAGCTTATTGACCACATGCTGTAAGGGTGGTTTCACACTATCGTTTGCAAGCGCTGCAGATGATGCGGATAAAATTTCTCAAAAACGCAAGCATAATGCGCACATATCTTTAATATAGTGCACATTCATGCGCAGAGACTTTTTTGACATGCGTATGGCTGCGTATGCCTACCGGCGCGTCGAAATTCCGCGGCCGGGAGACGCAACATGTTGCATTTTTTGGGTGCTCAAAAAAGCGCAAGTGTCCGTATGCATACGAATTCGCTTAAACTACACATTATTCTCTATGCGTACTCAATCGAACGCAAGGACTTGCGGATGCCTGCATTTGGTACGCATGCGTATAAGACACTGGGCATGCCCAGAAAGAGATTAGCAGTACCTCCCATCCCCCACCCATATCCCAGCCCACCAAACAAGCTGTATAAAGAGGGTTTCTGGCCTTCTCATGGTAAACTGCTGGATGTTTGTCTCCTGGATTGCACTTCAACTAGGGGTGTTGCTACGTCTTCTTCTCCGTCTTTCTCTACGACGATCTTCTTCACAAGCAACAGCGAAAGAAATGGCCATATTCATAGATAAATCGAGATCCGCATAGAATCTCTTAAAGCCCAGATCCATCTTGCCTCTGTAAACAGCTGCAAAGACAGACTTTGATCCAGTGGGAAGGGTCTACTTATACATTCCCCTGAAGGCCCTCCCTATGGTCAGGATCTGTCAAAAAACCTACCAGAACAGTGCAGATGCCGCAGAAGAATTATTGAAGAAATGCGTGGAAAAAACGCATGCAAAAACGCTAACAAATGCGTGCATATGCAGCATTTTTTTTGAACGTTTGCGAATGACTATGCATAAGAAAAACGCGTTTACGTGCGTATGCATGCGTTTTTACATGCGTTTGCGCATGCGCATCTTCCCAGCGCTTGCAAACGCCACTGTGAAACCAGCCTAATTTATATATTAATTTTTAGATTGGTTTTAGCATATATAGGCATGTTAAGAAATATCAGCTAATATAATATTCATAATGGATGATTTAGTGGCAGAAAAAAAGTACTAACAGGTTCATTTTAAAAACTTGTCACAATACGATTTTAATTAAAAATGAGTACTTTTGTCTGCATTGTGTTATGTTGGCTCAGAATGAAATAGCCCATTCTGGCTTCCTCTAGTGGCACATTCTTTATTTGGGCATCTTTGTTAAACACCGTTCCCAATGTGGCCAAATTCCCCTTTTTACATTTTCAGATTTCAGTCCATATTCCCATATGAGGGCTTGTTTTGTTTTGTTTTTTGGGACGAGTTGTACTTTTGAATGACACCATTGATTTTACCATATAGTATACTGAGAGACAGGAAGAGAAAACTCCAAGTGCGGAGAAATTGTGAAACAAAACGCTTTTCTGATACTGTTTTTTGCAATTATTTATACGGCGATACCACGTGTTTTTTTTTTTTTTTTCATTATCCTTACTTTAATAGTGGCAGAATACAGGAATCAGGAGATGTGTAGATCAAGTTATCCTTACCAATAATATGTTTTCCAAACCTTTTGCCTCCTAGGAGAACCCTTATCCTGCTGTTAGTATGCATAAGGTTCAGCGACCGACAGAAGGCAGTTACTTGCGACCTCAGCATAAGGTCTTCCCTCTACTGGATGAGAGCAGCATCCAGTGGATCCTGGATCAGGCGGCTGCCAAACTGCAGAATGCTCCTCCTGCAGTTAGGTCGGAGAAGAAGTGCATGGTGCCACCAGGGCCGCCTATTGGTTTGTGTTTTCATTCAATTGTAAAAATTCACAAGCGCAATACTGTTTTTTTTTCTTGTATGTTTTTTTAAATATTCTGTAACTGCTTTGTTGTTTACATTTTATTTAGGCTGCTTTTACATCAGCGTTTTACGTTGATCGCAGCAGTTGCAGTGAAAAAAACCGCAACTGCCGCGATTACCGCATAACGGCCGCACTTGCGGTTCACCTGCGGCAAGCCCCATGCAATGTCTATGGGGCTTGCGGCAAGTGCGGTGTAGTTGCGGTTCCGGCACTTGCGGCAGGTGCGGCCGCGAAAAAAACGCGGTACGCCACGGTTTTTTCGCTGCTGCAAGTGCCGAAACCGCACTTGCCGCACCTTACGAACACTTACCGCAAGCCCCATAGACAATGTATGGGGCTTGCCGCAAGTGTGCCGCTATCGCGGCCTTTATGCGGTGATTGCGGCAGTTGCGTTTTTTTCACCGCAACTGACGCGATCAGCGTTTACCGCTGATGTGAAAGGGGCCTTAGCCCCAGATTGTTCATTGTTTTACAAAATCTTAAGTCTTATTTTTTTTCTTTTTGTAAGTCATGATCTCAAAATAAGGATAAGATCATGTTCACAGCATTAAAGGAACTGAGAGCCTTCCAAAAAGATATCAATCCATTTAGGCTTTCTTTTTGCTACAAGTGGATGACCAGAGTAATTTTTCTAACTTTATTCATCTTTGCTTTTTCTAGCTGCAATCGTGGAGCGGAACGGCAGTGCTCTGGCTAACAGTAACAGGCGGCTGGAAGTTGTGAGGAACTGTATTTCTTACATCTTTGAAAACAAAATGCTAGAGGCTAAAAAGGTAATAATCAATTTTTCACTGACTTGATCAGAAAAGCCATATCTATTATCTATATATAATCACGAATGGAGCGAGTGCCCCTTTTGAGACCGCACTCGCTGCGAGTCAGCGTGGTCATGTGATACGAAAAATGCATTGCCGCGCAGCGCCAATGCGAGCAGTTGTAAGGCGACTCGCTATGCCGCGCAGCGGCATGCGAGTCGCCTTAGCAGCGCGAAGCATTGGCCGCGAAGCGGCATTGCGAGTCAGAGACTCGCTCTGCTAGATCCGATGCATTGTGCATCGGCACCCATCTAGTCTATATATAATATGCAATGTTGTGTTTGTTAAAATATTTAGAGATTGAACCAAGGTAGAAAAAAAATCAACTATCCATCGAATAAATACTATGCTGATCATTGAGGTCCTACCAACCCAAAAACAGGATATTAAGTGATCCTAGTGGTGGGATCTGCAATTTAGTCAATCTACACAATAGTTAACATGTGATAATATTGTACATGCGATAGTTTGGGATTCGCTTACATTTGAGTATAAGCTATCAGACTTAAAAAATGGCAAACATGACAAAACCCTTGGTCTTTGCTGACAAGCTGCATCAGTGACATCTAGACCACAGCACACATGACCACTGCAGCCAATCACTGGACTCGGCACTCTGCTACTGTAGATGACACAAACCATTGAGCCCAGCGATTGGCTGCAGTGGTCATGTGTGATGAATGTAGTCTTGATGTCACTGCTGCATCCTGTCCGCTGGAGCAGCAGCAGAGATGCAGCACTGGGCCTGAGATGGGGGAGTTTTGGTATGTTTGGGATTTTCTATGTTTGCAGATCTATTCCCAAATAAAGATGTATCCTGGACATCCCTTTCAACAAACCATATATCTAGTAATGACAGAAACGGGGATGAGTAGAAATGTGAATGTTGAGATCGCATTTAATTGCTGAAAGGAAACGGGCCCCAGCACCATACTCTAATTATGTAGTGTAATCTTTTATTTTTTATTTATTTCAGGCATCAGGTAATTTTAAGTCTGCCATCTAAACTTAATATACATAATGTTAATTGTGTTTGGGAGTCGTTCCTTACAGTACATGCACTCTCCGATTATAGAAATTATGTGTAGAGAAAAGGAGACCACGTAGTAATGCTTTCACAGTAGTGCTGCCTGTGGTTCCCCGGTGCTATGCATTATTTAGTATGTCATAGAACCAGAAGGCAGACAGTGGAAGTCACCTGTTATGATTGAAATGTCGTTGTTTAGAGCCTGCAGTTATATATTTATTATTGGCTATTTTGGTACACATAGTTCATGAAACTATAATGTTGACACTGGTTGTGGTGAACAGTTTATCTGGGTATAAACACAAATAAATTGTTAAAAACCAGCAATTGTACTTTTTTTTTTTTTTTCTCCATGAAATTCTTTAAATTGTGTGTCAATTGTAATTTCTTTGCTCTTGTCAGCAGGTTTTCACATCCCAAACTATTTATTTGCTCCTATATGGGGAAGATGGTGTCTTTTTTGTATTTAAACTATTTATTTGCACATTTAGCTCTGTCAAAGACAAGTAAAGCAATACCGTTTCATGACCAGTTAATTCCTCCATCACATATAAATCGTCCTTTGAATCGATATGTAATGGAGGCTGAAGAGCTATTTGTAGTTCTGAAGGCTCTGTCACTCCAGCTCTTTTGCATGTTCAGGCTGTCAGACAAGTAGTTGAAGTCAGTGCTGGCGAGTGACAGAAGCTTCAGATCTACAAATAGGTCTTCAACCTTGTTCAAACCTGGGCTGTGGAGTTGGTAAGCCAAACATCTGACTCCAACTCCGACGCTTCAATTTCCCTGAATCAGACTCTGACTTCAACTCCACCAAAATGGACACTGACTCAACCTCTGCGGCTCCATGGCTGTGAAGCCTAAAAGCCACATATCTGACTTCGATTCCTCAATTACCTGGATTCCATCCAAAATGGGCCTTGACTTCACGACTCCAACTCCGCAGCCCTGGTTCACATTCTTGATTACTCAGTAAGGAGGTATGGATGATAAAACCCTCCTGATAGATTCTCTTTAACTGCAAACACAGCAATCTCACTTTTAATGTATGGAAATATATACACAAGGAAAATAAACCTTCTTGATATTCCCACTGCAGCTTCACCCTGCTGTTCTTCGGGCTCTGAAAGGGAGAGCAGCCCGGCAGTGTCTAACACAGGAGCTCAACCTGCATGTGCAGCAGAACCGTGCTGTGTTGGATCACCAACAGTTTGACTTCATTGTTCGTCTGATGAATTGCTGCCTACAGGTGAGATGCTAAAATAATTCTTTCCCTTTCTAACATACTTAACAATTTCTTTTATATGCTACAAAATTGGAGATCCTCTATATGTGTGCAGAAATTAGTAAGACTGTGTGAAGTTGCTCTTGAAGGCCTTGTGTGGACTTCTGTGCAGACTTCTAGTGTTACATTGTATATATTTTAATAGGATGTTCGAAAGATCCAGTGCTGTAAAAGGTCCTTTAGCTTAGTTTCTGACATCCATGCTGTAACAGTATCGGGAAGCTAGTGGGGCGTGACCAACTTAAGTGGTAGGTGTGGTTTGGCATTGGTGAGCGTGGCCCGGGGGTTTCCTGAAAGAATAAACATTATTTTTTAAGTCCACATGATCATGGAGTTGTTATACGGTAATAGAAGCGGAGGTCTGGAGGTAAGACCCACCAGGCAGGGAGCAGAGGAAGGTGCAGGAGGGGGTGAACCCCTTCCCCCTTGTATGACCTATTAGAGTGTGGACGGCTACCCCACCACGATCACTAATCTGGCCACGCCCACTAGTTTTCTTCAACTAGGCATAGGGCTCCCTCCCCCCCCCCCCCTCCCCCTTCACCTTGGGGTCTTACCCCCAGACTCCTGCCTGTATTGTAAACAACTCTATAACCGCATGGACTTAAAAATTAGTTTATTCCTGCTGCCTTACCCACCGGACCACGCCTACCACCTCAGCTGGTCACTCCCACTAACATCTGGCCATTTATACAGCATGCATGCCTAGCTTTTTAGGAATACCCAAAACGAAGTCTTATTATTTCATTGCCTACATTGAAGGCCATGTTTTTTGAGTAGCTTTCCCCAGCAATGTTTGGCTTATTATATGGTATATGAATAGGCTATTCTGCCAATAGTTGGAGTTTTCACAATGCTTCATGAATACATCAGTCTTTTCTGGGAAATGTAAATCCTGAAGGTTTTCGAGTTGATGTAATAGGTCTGCCATGTCTTCCTTAGGATTGTACATCTCTGGATGAACATTTTATAGCTGCTGCTCTTTTACCTTTGGTTACAGCATTCTGCAGGGTAAGATTTTTACTAATGCATTTTATTATTGGCAAATAATATACATCTGTTTGATTTTAATACATTTTTTGCTTATCTTATATTCTTTGTGAAAATCTTCTTTCTAGAAATTAAGTCCTGGCATCACGCAGTTTGCTTACAGCTGTGTACAAGACCATTTAGTATGGACCAACATGCAGTTCTGGGAAGCCATGTTTTATGGAGATGTTCAAAACCACATCAGGGCTTTATATGTGAATTCTGAGGAGAATGCCCCAGATCTGGTAACTATATGATTTTTTTTTTTTACATTTGTTTATGGGATTTTTCTTGCCGTATTTTTTGGACCATATGACGCACTTTTTTTTCCCCCAGATTGTGGGGGAAAGTGGGGGTGCGTCTTATGGTCCGAATACAGGGATGGGGGCTGCAATATCCCAGGATTGAGGCCATATCCAGTGATGGCAGGCTGCAATATCCCAGGATGGGCGGCATATACAGTGATATGGGCTGCAATATCCCAGCATGGGGGCCCATATACAGTGATGGGGGGGAGTGCAATATCCCAGGCTGGGGGGAATTTACAGTGATGGGGGGGGTACAATATCCCGTGATGTGGGGGGAGTGCAATATCCCAGGATGGGGGCATACATAGTGATGGGGGGGAGGAGTGCAATATCCCAGGATGGGGGGCATACATAGTGATGGGGGGGGAGGAGTGCAATATCCCAGGATGGGGGGCATACAAAGTGATGGGGGGGGAGGAGTGCAATATCCCAGGATGGGGGGCATACATAGTGATGGGGGGGGAGGAGTGCAATATCCCAGGATGGGGGGCATACATAGTGATGGGGGGCATACACAGTGATGGTGGGGGGAGTGCAATATCCAAGGCTGGGAGTGTAACATCCCAGGATTGGGGAGCTATACATCAGGATGGGATGCTATATCCAGGATGGGGGACATATATTACCCGGAGGGGGCTAGGGATGGGGACATTACCCCCATAACTGTGTCAGCAGGAGGTTTCCTCCCCCATAACAGTTAATTATAACCATGTTTCTTAATTAATTTTTTTTACCATGTTTTTCTCCTCTAAAGTCTGGTTGTGTCTTATAGTCCAATGCGTCTCATAGTCCGAAAAATATGGTATATTGGTGTGGGTTAAAAGGGTATTTCCCCTGCATGATTATCAAGGACAAGTGTTTCTAGAAATAATAGTTTCGTGATAATCATGCATTCTAAGCAGGTTGTTGATAGGGGAACTGATATTTTGGTTGCGCAAAAGATCATGGTTTTGGGCAGCTGTCTGTGTAAACAGTACCTCCACTGCCAAGAACATTGATGGCTTATTCTATATGTAAAATACAGGGTTAGGTTCTCAAGCCTGTTCTCAATGCTTCTTTTTTTCAGGACTTATTGAATGGTTTTTATCATCTGACATAATCCAGAGTTTCCTATACTGTAAATGGCATGTATTCAATGTGTTGAATAAACTGTAAACCATGATTATATAATGATGTTCCAAATTTGTTTTCTCAGGATGAAATGGAAGTAGAGGAGAGATCTGCCCTAGAATTGGCAGCTGAACATTGTCGTCTATGGCCAACCTTCCACGAGAGAAACAGTTAGAACTTATTCAGAAAGAGGAGAGCACGGTGTTTAGCCAGGCTATCCACTATGCCAACCGTATGAGCTACCTCCTCCTGCCATTGGACACCTCTAAAAACCGCCTTCTGCGAGGGGGAGCTGGATTTGGAGATACTGAAAGTGTATCCAACAGCTTCATTACTAACAGGTTATTGAAGAGACCTTTCTGTCTTCTGATGATGATTATTTTTTTCATTACAATTTTGCAATATTCAATGATGTAACCCATTATTTTTAAAACTTCCTTCCAAAACAATTCAGCATGGCAGGCAGCGTTGCAGAAAGTGCCGATACAGAAAGTGGTTATGAAGATTCTGAAGGCTCAGATGTAGCTCATTGTGTTGTTCGTTTTATAACCCGTTTTGTGGACAAAGTATGTACGGAGAGTGGGGTTACATCTGATCACCTAAAAGGCCTTCATACCATGATCCCAGGTACAGTGTTCTGCTGTTTAACAGAAAGTTGTTCTTTTTAAGTACTGTTTTAGATTCTTGATAGTGTTGAAACTAAAATTCTGTAATTCAATACATATAACTTTGTGTTGTTGGTTAAAGAGGTTGTGTGACGTTTTGAAATGGGTAAAATTGCAAAGTGTTTGTAAAAACAGGCAGCATTGCTATTATTGAAAGTCCCCCTCATTCTCAAGACCTAAGGGGTTCTGTTTTTATAGTGTACAGATTGTTGTGTATGTTGTCTACCATCTTGCAGTAGTGGCTGGTTACTAGTAAAGGAGTCAGTTCTGCTAGCAGGTTCTATGCTTTATAGTTTGCTGGATCTGGCCAGCTTTAATCTCCCTGCACTTCTCTAAAGGTACCGTTACACACAGAGATATCTATTAATTAAGTGGACACCACTATGGAGTTTAGGTTACATAAAATATAACTTTTATTATTAGTATAAAAGCAGACACATAAACGTTATGACACGAAGCACAAGGAAATTCCACAACAACTGCAGTAGGGTAGTAACTCCCTGGGTTAAACCGTGCACCATGAGGCACAATTCACAGTAATGTTAAGTTAGGGGCGTGCTGCAGGACAGGGCCCCCCGGGGAACCGCCAGGTACATCACAAGAGTGCACTATGGGTGAGTGACTGATGTAATGGTATTACTCCACAAATTGTTTGCTAACACACTCCTTATTTGTGTAACTTAACATTATTGTGAATTGTGCCTCATGGTGCACGGTTTAACCCAGGGGGTTACTACCCTACTGCAGTTGTTGTGGAATTTCCTTGTGCTTCGTGTCATAACGTTTATGTGTCTGCTTTTATACTAATAATAAAAGTTATATTTTATGTAACCTAAACTCCATAGTGGTGTCCACTTAATTAATAATTGAGAGGAGTGTTACTTACTTCCAGTTATATATACACCTTATAGGAATGATGTATCCTTAATCATGAGAATTTTTATGGATATAAGGTGTATAGTGATTTTGTATATTTACACAGAGATCTGCAGACATTGCTTGCAACTCACTGGTTGCAGTGAAATCATGGACACGTTGTTACATTTTGTTGCCGTGTACAAATGTAACAATGTGTCCATAATTTCACTGCAACCAGTGAGTTGCAAGCAATATATCTGTGTGTAACGGTACCATTAGGCAAAGCTGTCTCTAGCAACCCTGCTGCTCCCAAGTGTCAGTTTTCAGGAGTGCAGCATAGTGGGAGGCAGATGAGTTGTGCACTTCTGAATATTATTCTTGAGTAACCATTTTAAGACGCATAGAAAGTGTTGAAATTAAATTCAAGACGTATGTTTGTACTTTGTAGTTGCCTGGCTATATCTGGGCATAGCCTCCAGCTTGCATCGACAGAGTTCTCATACGTCCTATTCTCCTTATAGATGAGGGCCACAGAGTTGGAGCTTCCATAATTAAAACATGATTGCTTGTTTGTGGGGGCATCAGATACTGCAATGTTCTGCAAAGGTTGGATACTATTGTAAGGGTTAACCTGGATAACACTGAGCACTACAGTACATTATCAATCTGAGGCTTTTAGTAGCTCCCACGCATTGTACAGCTAAAGGAACCTAACTGGCACGAAAAGCTCTGCCAGGATTTTATAGTGACGCCAATGTATGAAGCAAACCTTTACATGAACTACTTTATCACAGAATCACTCACTGATAGAATTCTAATGAAATAGTACAGCTTGTGGGCGGTGTCCTGAAAGCTTTGTACAAATCCCATCAAGTGAATGTGAATTTTTATACCACGCACAAACACATATATATATTATACAGTTTTTTTTTCCAAATCCTTTGGTTATACATTTAATTGTTTCATTGCTTCCATTATTTGCACCATTTTTATTCTCACTTTTTGTCGTCTCTGCAGCACATTTCTTCTCCTACTTATTGTAGGTGCTGCTAATAATACTTGCATATAATGATTAATGTTTGGTCACGTTCTGAAAATATTAGTTAGCAGACCATGACCACCAACTTCTTTCTGAGTCAGATTAAATGATATCCTGCACTGAAGAGCAGGCATTAAAGTGAATATAAAACAATTTTAATATTTAGTGCTGGTTTATTACATAACATAAGTACAGTGGTTGTGACTGCCTGCAGATTGTAGGACTTGGAAAGCTTCCATTGACTCCTTGTGAAGCTCATGCATTTGTATGCAGTGAACTCCCTCCAGTGGCCACTGCAGGTATACAGAATGTATAATGCAATTCTATACCCTGGTGATGGGAGGTAGTGTGAGCCGTGCAGTGCCAGGCACCATGGAAGTGCCACTTCTACTTCTGTGGTAGTTATGTTCCTTATGCTCCAGAAAAAAATGTCATCAACTTTCGGCAAAGGAATGTGAGTAATGCTAGCAAAGAGAATAGTAAAATGTGTGCTTGATATATACATAGGCAGCTTAGCTTGGTTAGATGTACCTTCAAAAGTTCTTCTAATGAACATTGCTATGTATTTTGAATGAGTTTCTGGTCTGGACACCATAGCTATATTGGTTACATTATACATACAAATGTCGCAGCACTCCCTTGGTGATGTTCAAAGATGTTTAATGGCCATTTGTAGCTTTGCAAGCTGGATTAAACATCTTTGAACATCACCAAAGGAGTGCTGCGACATTTGTATGTATAATTATACGCATTGAGGACTGTGTGGGTTGCTCTGCACCCGGGACTACCAGTATACCTTGCTGCTCCTACTTTTGCACTTATATATTGGTTACATGATATTATGATTTTGTCTCTCCTTTGTTCTTATATAGACATTGTTCAGATGCACATAGAGACCTTGGATGCTGTTCACAGGGAAAGTAAGAGGTTACCTCCAATCCAGAAGGTTAGTATGGGAGTTAATCAATTATTAATTTTTGTTTGATGCTCAGTAGTTGCACAGTTGTTTGATATATCCATCATTTGCTACTTTTATTTGTCTTTTTTGTTTTTCCTGTATTCTTACCATTGTTCTTTTGTATTTCTCAGCCAAAATTGTTGCGGCCAACATTGTTAGTAGGGGAAGATTTGGTAATGGAAGGGCTTCGAGTATATCTTTTACCAGATGGACGGGAGGAAGCTTCTGGTGGTAGTCTTGGAGGTCCACCCTTGCTCCCTGCTGAAGGGGCACTGTTCCTCACTACTTATCGTTGCATCTTTAAGGGTACTCCAGTAGACCCATTAGGTGAGCTTAGTTTTCCTATTTTTTTTTCTCTTCTGTGAAACTACTTTCTTGAGTTCTTTGTCACTTTAAATCAGGCGACCGTGGCAAGGCGATTTATCGCCGCCAAATTCCCCAATTACACGCCGCAACTGGAAGGCAATTTGACGGCGATTATTCCAGGGCAGAAATCCCAGCCGCGGTTGCGGCGTGTTAAGGTACCTTAAGTTAAATGGTTGTAGATTTTTAATCAAGACTTTGCAAAGTTTGTTCAAGCTTCAAAAAACCATTTCTTCAAAAAAACAGATCTGTTGGAGTAGCTATTCTCCTTGTGGAAAGCATTCTGCCTGCCAGCTGAGGAGACTTATAGCTGCAATGCTTCTCTGGGAAATATGCAGATTTGTGCCAGATCAGAACTGCTGACGCTGCGTTTCGGGGTGATTGCCCCTCATGAGTCTGTGTGTGGAATCCCACAAATCCTAAGTCATATTGACATTTCTCGTAGAAGGAGTGTTTCTGGTGTCACCTGTTGAAGTGGATAAAGTCTCTTTAGGTGGCCCCAGTCTGTGCGTTCTTTCTGTTTTACATCTGTGCATTACTCCCAAAGCTTTAGGAAGATCCACCTCAAAGATTTCTTCAAGCTGACCTACTGGAACAGATTCTGGGAGACCAACTATTTTAAGATTGCTCCTTCGTGATCTATTTTCAATATCCTCCATTTTTGAAAATGCATAGTCGGCTCGTTTTTGTAGGGCTTCTACCTGGTCCTCTAGTTCCAGTATCCTATCTTCAGCAGAGTACATTCTCGTTTCTGTCTCTTTAATTCTAAGTGTATGATCCCCCACTGTTGTTGTGAGTTCTTTGGTCTTAACTTTGACCATGTCAGCTACTGCTGTTTTAAATTCTTCTGCCATATGAATTGCTAGCTCCTTGGCCAACAGTTTATAATCTATCTTGTGATGTGACTGCCATCCTCCTGTTGCCTGTGCTGCCTGTGCAGTCTGTGTTTCATCTCTCTGCACTGCCTCAGGCTGCACATGTCTTCCGTCCCCCTGCGGTCCCGGCTGGTGCTCTCCTTCCTGGTTAGCACTGCTGTTGCTGTTGCCTTTAGGGGTCTCTGCCATGCAGCTTTCTAGCTGCCCCCCGCTGTTAAGCAGCACCTCGCCAGTGCTAGACCCCCTCAGGGCGTCATCTCCCCGCTCAGGGCCTCGGTCACCCTCATCTCTCCCTTCCTGGTCACGGGCGCCATTGGTCGCGGCCTCGTGCTGCGGGAGAGACCGGCCCGTCTCCCCTTTTTAGTCACATACCGGTCCATCCTGGCCTGCGTCTGGGTGCCTCGCGGTCCCGGTCTGTTTCTTAAGGGCAGTCTGTGGCAGTGTGCTCGTTGGAGGGCTGGATGGTGCTGGATTGCCGCGGCGGGACCCGGAGCCTCGCTAAACGCGGCTGTTCATGTCGGCGCCGGAACCGGAAGTCATCATCCTAAGTCATATTAAAAGGCTTGTTAAAGCATCAATTCTGACTTTTAGGATGGCTACCTTTATTAGGTGGCACTAGTTTGTCTACTTCCTCACTGAAGTGCCAATTTAAATAAAAAACAGGCGCGCACCTATACATGAGTTGTAGTTGGTATTACATCGCGGGCCTGTTAACAACAATGGGCATCATATGAAATACAATACACAACCTATGGACAGATGTGTTGCTCTTTGTGGAAGATATCAACCATTATAATCACATGGCAAGTCAACTAATTTTATTTCCTGCTGTATAACATTAATTTTCAGTGTAAACATATACACGCCTTGAGTCTCATGAGAGAAAATGAAAATGTTACAAATATGTATATAGTAATTGTGATGTTATGTGTTTTTAATGTAGTGGCTGAACAAACCGTGGTGCGGTCCTTCCCCATTGCATCTCTGACGAAAGAGAAGAAAGTCAGTGTCCCGGCTCATCTGGACCACTATGTGCAGGAAGCTCTTCAGCTGCGCTCTTGTACTTTCCAGGTCAATATTTAACTGTGTTATTATACTGTGATATGAAGTGACAGCTATTTCTGGTTCATGTGCACAATGCTTGTCCAGATAATTGATCACTTGGTTCCTAATATATATATTTGCACAATGACGTACATTTGAGACATAATCATTCACATAAATCCATTCAACCATAAGATAATTAGTTATACCTGATGGATTAATGAGCTTCCTTCTTTATACCACCTCATGATGGCATCTAATTCTTGATTGCAGTGTATTAATGTTCTTGATGACACTTATATTAGAATCTTGAGCGGTGCCTCAGTAGTTAGGTTAGTAGTGAACTTTGTATCTGAGAATAGACTATATGTCTGAGTAAATAACTAGTAGTTTAGTCAAATGTTTTGGGAATTGTATTTACCACTTGTTGTAGAACTCAGTTTTCTCCTTCGCCTCATTGGGGGACACAGACCGTGGGTGTTATGCTGCTGTCCACTAGGAGGCGACACTAGGCAATATCTGAAAAAGAGTAATTGACTCCTCCTCTGTAGCATACACCCCCTGGCTGGGCCCTTACCCGACCAGTTTTTGCTTAGTGTCTTAGGAGTGCAGACCTCTTTATTTTCTCTCTTCCTTTTTTCTTTATTATTTTTTACTTTTTACTTTTTACTTTCCTCTCAAGAGGACATAACATTAGGAGGGAGTATTGCAGCCTCCATACTCTCCAGACAGTATCTCTCTGGATGCGAGTCGAGGCTGTTCCTTTCATACTCCCTCCTCATCTGCACATGGTCAGGGGACCATGTTGGATAGCTCATGGGAGAGCTAACCTCCCCGGTCTCGGGTCGAGGTTCCAGGTATGTTGCCACAGGGTCCTGGCCTGCCACAGAGCCCTCCGGAGGCTGCAGGGTTCCCGGCCTGCCACAGAGCCCTCCGGAGGCTGCAGCAGGCTTACTGACTGGAGGGATCCGGCCACAGAAAGGGAGAAGGGGAGTGCGGGGCCTCCAGATGGATCGCACAGGGACCAAAAGGGCTCCTTGTTTGCCTCATTACCCCCCCCCCCTCCCCGTGCGCCTGCATGTGCCCCCTGCTTTTCCCTGCCTGTGGATGCAATAGGAATCCTCATGCATCCACAGCCCCTTCATGGCCTAGTCATCAGGGATCCCCTTTTGGGGTCCCTGCTTCGCCTCCGCTTTCCCCCTGCGGCAGATGCGGCGACTTTTTAGTCCTCCGCGCCGTCCCCTACTCTTTTTCGGGGCCGAGAATTAATCTAGGCCCCGGCTTCGGCCTAGCGCTGGCCGGCACGCCCCCCGCACGCCCCCGCAATTGCATCACAGAGCGCGTCATGCGGGGGGCGGGACCGTGTTTTGGCGCTCCTCGCTCCTTGCGAGTCTTTCTGCGTGTTCAACCACGCCCCCTTATTCCCCTGCTCCGGTTTTGATACAGCGCCGTACGGAGCCGCTCCTCTCGGGCCACAGCTGATAAGGGGGCTCTGAATCGCAGCTCTGCTCAGCTGATGCTTGCTGAGCGATTTAAGGCACCAGTCTGCTGTTCATCTCACAGGGAAGTCTGAGGTAGCAGTCCCAGCTACTACAGGAGCCCTACAAGTAGGGCTCCTCCAGGAACTAGCTATTGCTTAGCTTCTTATTAATGCACACCCTGCATATGTCACTGTGGTATATTTTCTATGGTTTTTTCTTCTCCAGCACAGCAGCACTTATTCAGCAGTTGATTCCTGCTGCTTCTCTCTCTCTCAACCCCCCACCCTCCCCCTCTCAGTCTGTGTATGTACACACTATTAAGTCTTGCAGTCAGGAGTTTAAGCTGGAATTTTTGCTTATTCCCATAGACAAAACCTCTCCTACTAGGGGGGTATTTCTAGTGGGGACTGCAGTTGAGCATACAGTGCCTATAGTATATGACAATGTGGTTGGATCAGGAGATCTATATCGTACTGCCGTAATGTGGACAACTTTGTCCATGTGTCATACGGCATGAGGCTTTGCCCCTATTACCATCTATCTCAGGGCATTCCTTGGTCGACCCGCCAAACGATGGCCCGACCTCCTAGGCCATCCACAGTGGGGTACTCGGACTGCAGCCGAGATACTTCTCAGCTGCCCGACATGCTTCTTCTAGGTTCGCCTCAGGTGAGGATGCTGGGTTGAAGCAGTGTTTTTTTCTACATCTCCGTCGCTTTCACCCCTCACCCCCCGCAGTTGGGGGTGCTGTTGCAGTCGTCATATTTCAAGACTGCACGACTCTGTGACGTTTTTCCTTTGTCACCCACATTTGGACAGCTGCGTAGAAGTCGATTTTTCTCAGGACTGCCCAGCATCTTTCTTCAGTACCAACAGTTGGGCCTCTGAGTGACAGCATGGCGCCGGTTCTCCGGACCGCTAGACGGTAATCTTCAGCCCCAGCTGCCCTCGCTAGCTCACCATGATTCCTATTTAACAAGGGGATCACTCTCAGGGGCATTTGTTTCACGGTTTTTACCGTTGGTAGGTCGACAGGATCTCGATGTTCTTCCTTTCACCCGGCCTACAAACACAGCTGATCTTCCTGCAAAGGACCTGTACTCAGCTCCTGTAGGGAGCCCAGCGTTCACACAATGGACGGTTCCTCCTCGGTTCTGGACCCCTCCGGACTCCGGAGACGCAGAGTCTTGGGGATCACTATCCCCTCTCACACAGAGTTTTCAAGGACGGATCTCTGGCATCTGAGGCGCCTTGTATGCTCCTCCCTCAGCTTTCCTCTGTTGGGGTGCAGTTTTGAGAACTCCCAGTTATATACCCTACTCCTTCCTCCGCTCCCCTCTGGCGGGGTGCTGGGTCAAGGTTAAGAGTGCCGTATGTTTTTTCTTTTTCCTCTGGTGGAGTCTCCGGTCGGAGTTCAGACATCAGGAGCCTACCCAGCCTACCTCCCCAAGCTACACAACATCAAGATGCTGGGTTGCTGAACGTGGATCAGGAGGGCCTGCGGCCCCTCGCCGCTCCTGTCATGCAGGTGGATTGAGACCATGTGCAAGTGCTACGCAAGGTCCAACCTGGAGCAGGCTCTACCAGTCTCCGTAATCTACTCAGACCCAACTCTGCCCGCATGAATCTCAGGTGGGCCGTCCGGTGCACGACATGGCCGTATGTACGGTCCCTGTTTTTCCTCACTTGGAAGATCCTTCAACAGTTGCACAGCACAACTGGGTCGCTCTATCCCTCAGCACACCGCCCTACGCGAGCGAGGCCTGGTCCCAGATCTACTAAATTCAGCACGCACGTCCTCATCCATGCAGCAAGCATTGTACGGCCGTGATGACTGTGAAAGCTTTACCTTCAGGATGGGCGCTTGGCATGCATGAGTAAGGCAGAACCTGCCCCTACGGAACCCATCACGGGGTTTTTTTGTTTGTATGCAAACTGAGACTTCAGGATGCAGAAGCTTCTCCCTTGCACTGACTAGCCGTCTATTCTCCACGTGGAACATAGGGTTTAAGGCTCCTAACACAGCCTTTTTCACCCAGTTGTCTCGCCATCCCCGGAAGTTGCGTCTACTAAGGACGATGGGCCTGATTTCCCGCAAACCACAACAAGCGGAAACGCGTGGTGTTCCTTCCTCGTACCTCCTCCGGCCACATTGGATGAAGCCTGGGCGACGGTTCCTATGCGTTCCGATCTCCCCCTGTGATGATGGATGCAGTCGTGGGCGACGGTTCCTCTGCGTTCCGATCTCCCCCTGCTATGACGGATGCAGTCCTGGGCGACGGTTCCTCTGCGTTCCGATCTCCCCCTGCTATGACGGATGCAGTCCTGGGCGACGGTTCCTATGCGTTCCGATCTCCCCTATGGACGACTTGCCACAGACGCTTCAACATCAAGCTCCTCACAATGGATATCTGAGCTTGCTGCGCATAGCCTAGCTCCGGGCCAATTTTCGATCTCCCCCAGTCGTCTCCGGCTCCTGGGTTGCAGCATACTGTTGGCCATCGCAACAGCTGAATCAATGCCACAGACTACATGGCACAGTTCCTGATACAACTGCAGTCTCCCCAGCCGCCAATGGGCCCTGGGTTGTAGCGCACTAACGATCGCCGAACCAGCTGGTTCACACCAGGCATACAGAGTACAGCTCTGCCACCCGGAACGAGAGCAGAATATCGGCGCGCCTCTCAGGACCAGTTGTATTCCATACGCCTTAATATAGTCAGAGAGGCTCCCTTCGTTCCAGATCGCTTGAAGAGCTATCCACTGGAGCTACGATGTTGCGCTTGAAACCAATATATAGCTGCCGTGACCTAGCGGTAAGCACAGCTGTCTACCAACGCAAAACTGCCCGGGTACAGACATCTTCTTAAATCTTCAGTCATAGTGACTCTCGCCTATGGTTTTTTTCCTGGATTACGGATGGTTCATCAGTTCCATCTGACGAAGCTGAATACATCTTCTTTGTCACATGTAATCTCCAGTTAGGCTACTTCAACAGTCATGTGATACTCTGGACAGATCTTTTCCCCAGTGGGGCCGTCCTTATCCTGTCTGACTGTCTTTAGTCAGAGGTTTTTTCTTTCAACGGGTCTTGGCTTCCTCGAGTTCTCTAGTCTGAGCACGGATATGATAATCCGCTCCTGAATACAGTTCCTTCCCTGGTATGTTTCTATCTGCATACCCTTCTCGGATGCACGCACAATCATATCCATCGGAGTGCCTTCTCTCCCTTGGGCCCACTTTCCACCCAGACAGTCCAGGGGCTTCATCTACCTCGACGTGTCGCTGACAGCAGTCGTCGCCTTGTTCTCTGTCTAGGTTTACTGTTCATGGTTTATTACTACCAGACGTTTGATGTCCTGTCCTCACCGGCAGACCCCATAGGTTTGGGGGTTTTCTCCTTCACATTCTGTGGTTTTGGGCATCCATGGGCATGGATGTTTATGTATGTATATATGTATATATATTGGTGTGTATATGACAAAAGGCCTATTTATCACTTGCAGTGGTTTTCCACGCATCATGGTTTACCTTCCTGGGTATACCCTTGGTTTTTAGCCACCCTTGCCGGGACGTTCACGGGTGTTCTTAGGTAAGTTTCACTCTGGTCCTGTTACCAGAGAACAGAGTTTTTTCTTCGGCTGCCATCGCTGTATGCACCTTAGATGCTGGTCCTGCATCCTCTTGTGCTTCCGGCTTCGGTTATCTCTTTTTTATTCTCAAGTACCTTGCTGTTTTCTCGAGGTTTTCATACGCTGTTCCCAGAACTATGTGTCTTCTGGAGACACTTCCATTACCAGTACCGGTTCATACTGTTCGGCTGTGGCATTTCCTAGTTGCAGCCTTTCCTCCACCTTTAACGGTGCTTTGACCTACGCGGTCACCCTTATGAAGGTGGTCTTTTCATCCCACCTGCAAGTCTTTTTCCTTCCATCCCTGTGCTTCTTACCAGGGCATTGAGTGACGTTGGGTACATTCTGTCTCTCTGCCACACCTTTGTGCCTGTTTGGACTTTTCCACACATGCAGAGGCCGGACTCTCTAGGTCATTTCTTTCTTCAGAATGATACCAAGGGACTATGCCAGGTTCCCCGGTCACAGGTCTACTGCCTTAGAACTGCTGGCTAGAACTGCTGGCTAGATATGGTATAGTTTTTCGATCATTGAATACCGAGGTTCTCTACTCCTTGGACAGGAGTATTCTAGATCTCTGACGCCAGGGCTATGTACACACAGGTGTGCTCGCCAGCCGTCTGAGTTAGTCTTATTTTTGGTGCTCATTTTGACGCCTATACTCAAGCGTTAAATAACGCAAATCCGGGTATACGTATTCCCTAGGCGGCAATATTCCACCTCGGTAGTGCGTTTTTTACAAGAGTTTATAACAATATTCTCTCCCACCCAGGGACTGCTTTAGGACGTCCCACGGTCTGTGTCCCCCAATGAGGCGAAGGAGAAAAGGAGATTTTTGTGTACTCACCGTAAAATCCTTTTCTCTTAGCCTCTAATTGGGGGACACAGCTCCCACCCTGTTGTCCGTATCGGGCTTTGTGGGTATTGTTTCTATCTTAAATGCTTTCCTGTATACATGCCTTTTCTTTAGGCTTTACTTTCGTTGAGCTCATATTGTCTTTCTGTTCGGCTCTACGGTCCTTTGGCGTCATATATAGTCGCCCTTGTCTGGCCTATTTCTTGTCACTGTCGTCTTCTCCTACTGCTTTAGCACAAAACTGGTCGGGTAAGGGCCCAGCCAGGGGGTGTATGCTACAGAGGAGGAGTCAATTACTCTTTTTCAGATATTGCCTAGTGTCGCCTCCTAGTGGACAGCAGCATAACACCCACGGTCTGTGTCCCCCAATTAGAGGCTAAGAGAAAAGGATTTTACGGTGAGTACACAAAAATCTCCTTTTTGTGGCCAACTATGATAAGGAGAAACAAACAAAATAAAAAACCAGGCAGAGCTTCAGTAGAACAGTTATTAGAAAAATAAATAAAAAAATAATCAAGATCCACTGTCCAGGGGTACGAAACACTTCCTGTGTTGTGGAGAGGGGACAGCTGCAGTCCTGTATATTGTTATGGACATTACTACATGTCACTTATATATTTTGGTTTCAGTTGTTGCGGGTGGCGTTTGATGAGGAAGTCCCTTCTGAGATCTCTGAAGGTTTCCGCAAGCAACTGCACAAGCTGAGGTATCCTCAAGATGTGCAAGGAACGTTCCCATTTAGTGTTGGCCTCTCCCTACAACATGCTGCTCAACCTAGAACCAAGGACAAGAATCCCTCAATCAAGTGAGTAGGCTCAATAACTGTTAGAAAGGTGGGTCGTTCTAGTGCTATAGTAAGTAAGTAGACCTCCTCTAACTTTTCCTTCCTTATGTATAGTTGGGCCCAGACAAATCATTAGAATGTACCATTACCATACACCAAATAACTTCTAACACTAACCCGGAAGCAAATGTGAAGTATAAAACACCGGTGCTTGTCTTCTTAATTAGCTTCATTAACTAATGATTAAGGAAGTTGTTCTTCCGAAACGCGTCTAGCGCCCAGCTAGCACGCTGAATGATTTTATTACAATCTTCAAATAATAAAGAGAATTAAGAAGACAAGCACCATAGTTTTCTACTTCACATTGCTTCTTGGGCAGTTGCCAAAGCTGCCACACCAGGTGCGGGAATCCTGGAGGTTAATGGGCGGTGGAGCGGCGTTCCCCTTCCCCCTTTCCATTTGACTAACCTGGAAGGTTGTTCCCTTGGACTTGGCCTTATAACTTAATTGTTAAACATGACAGACTCTAAACCATGAAAACTACTTGTCATCCTTCTCAATGTCTTATCATAGATCTTTTGAACATCAAATTGAAAAATGCACATGTATACAATAAATATACGTTTAGTTTACTATTTAGGTTGCAAACTACAGTAGCAGTGTTACTTGGGACATAATTGAAGGGCTACAATGTATTTCCATCAGTTTGGGACATAACACCCCACTTTCTGAATTAGTAGTATTGTAAAAGAAACATGCTTTTTATGTACCATACTAACCAAAATGTTATCTGTTGTGGTGGAATTATTTCCTCTTTGTATTTTTGCTTTTATCCAACTTTCCTTGTGCTATTAATCAGTATGTATATGTTGTCATACTCGTAGTGTAATACTCTCTATTCTTTAGTGACTGCATATCTTTCTCTGTAGTCCCCTCCATATCAGTGACGTGTTCCAAGGCCACCTGGCACTGAGTTTATCTCTTGGCAGCTTCCATTCAGAAAAGTAAGACCCAACATTTATGCCCAACTGATCGTGGCTTTATGGTGGCTAGCCATTCTTCCTGGGTGTTCAGCGGCTTCCTTTCTGTCCTAGTTTTATCCTGGCATCAAGAATTCACACAATATCAATGTGACCTGCAATCCTCTGAGCTATAACACAATGTAGAATTATGGGAAAAACTTTCTTTGGGTGCTGCTGTGATGTAATTTGTCTGAATGTTATTTGAAGTAAAAAAAAAAAAAGTAGTATGAAAGCTTGGAGGGATCACCCATAGTCTGACCTTAGATAGCAGGTTCCTTCTCAATAAATATGCTCTTTTATTGGTTGAGCTTCCATTTTCATGGCACTGGAATGATGATATGGATATGCTATATGGGCAATAGTCTCCAAGGGAGTGAACAAGGAACCATACATTTTTAACACCTTCCTCACCGAGGAATTTTTCATTTTTGTTTTTTTGCTTCCATCATGAGCGATAACTTTTTTTTTTTTCCATCAACATAGTCATGAGAGTTTATTTTTTATGTGGAATAAGTTGTAGTTTTGAATGACATAATTCATTTCACCATATAATGTGTTGGAAAACAAGGGGAGTGGGAGATTCCAAGTACAGTGGAAAGAAAAATAAATTAAATTCCACTGTTGTTCTTTAGTTTTTTTTTTTTTTTTTTTATGGTTTTCCTTGTAGCGTACAAATATAAAAGACTGACCAGCTCCTCTAAGGGCCACTTTACACACACCAACTTATATGTCCAACTTCTGACCAACTTACTGGTTGCAGTGAAATCATGGACACATTGCTCCATTTTGTGGCTGTGTACAATGGAACAATGTGTCCATGATTTCACTGCAACCAGAGATCTGTTCAGAAGTTTGTCACAGAAGTTGGTGTGTGTAAAGTGGCCCTAATAGGTGTAAATAGATGCACAGTATAATTACTAAAATATATACAGCAGTTCTCTATAAAGCTAAAATGTGCAATAATTGAATGATGGAATTCTGGTCATTACTGCTATAGGAACTAGATTATGTATTGGCCTATCCATGTGAGCACGATAACCACGTCAAGGCGTATCTCACTTGAAATGCCTCTATGTAGATTAAAAATCTACAAGTTATGGGCAGTTATGATCCAGCTGAAAGGAAAGTGACAAAGTCCTGGCTAAAGGAACGTGTGCTCAGTCATAGAGGAATGTATCACAAATAGACTGATCAGCACCTCCTATTTATTGTGGTGTAAACATGCGTTGTCATTATAATTCTCTAGGTCAGTGCAATTATGGAGATACCAAACTTGAATATTTTCTTTTTGTTGTTTTTTAGTGGTATTTGCAGAGACCAAAAATACTGCAGTTCTAGCGTTTGTATTTTCTCCATTTATGGTGTTTACGGATTGGGTTATTTTTCATATTTTGATAGATCAGACTTCTGGATCCAGTGATGGCACGTACTTGTGTTTTTTTTTTGTTTTTGTTTTTGGATTTTTTTTTATTTTCTATATTTAATACTCAATATTTTTCTAGTTGCCCTCGTAAGACTTTACCCTGTGATCATCTGATGAGTTTACTATATACCGCTATACTGCAATACTACTGTATGTCATTATGTAATAAAATTTGCAGTCTTATATGAGCTCCAACCATGGGCTAATGTTTGCGTGTCATCAAGGCAAGCATGGTGGCCTTCAGCAGCTCCCTAGCTTTTATGATAACCCACCAGTAACCATGATCAAGCTGCATCCTTGCTCTTTTTGAGGTGATAGCGGCATTTAAAGAGTTAACAGTCAGTGATCATCCCTACCCACTGCTGTTAGAGACATGTGCTAGCTGTGTAACACAATCAGTTTCTGACGAGAATAATACAAACTCAGTATGTCATATGTCAGGAATGGGTGTGAAATCCACCCTCTCTAATCACGGTTTCACAGGACCGCATATTTTGAGGACAGACGCCATGCCCCCATACACACTGGATTGCTAGCGGATCTCAACATGCTAGTTAATATGTTTAGCAGTTTTGTCTTGAGTAATTAATATTTTTCTCAGATCTATCCATTTTGTCACTTTTTCATTTATACATATCCTCAGCATATTACTTACTACAGTACCCATTATGCATCTACTGTCAGACTTTGTTATAAATGGACTTATTGTGTATGTATACATGCACACAACCGTTTTCCTTTTTGGACATAAGCAGAGCACCGATGATGGCAGAGAGCACATCCTGCACGTCTCATAATGAAAACCTGTTGAGTTGCATGCATGAGATTTCCAGAACAGAAGAAATGACGCGGGCAGTGAAGGAATCGCATGGAAAGTGTGAGGGGATGCACCTTAGCCCCAAACTCGTTGTGCTAGTTTGCATATACTGAGGACTGCATTAAAACTACTTTTACAGTAATAGCAAGTATTGTGTAATCTTTCTGGTATTGTTGGGATGGGGAATTAGTGTTCTACATTGAATGGTAGATGTTTGTGAGGCTTGGGGAAGACCTTCCAGTCTCCCGGTGATTAAACCTTTAGGAAGTGACTGTTCCATGCATGTGTTGCTACAACTGCTGAAATAATTTGGGTCCTGAGGAGGGCAATGCTATAATAGTTATTTGCAAGCTCAAGAATTGTCAAAGGGTTATCAGTAAAATTGATGCACAATCACTTTCACCCCAAATTGGATTCAAGGGGAAGAATGAACGAAGTCTGATTCTGACCCTGGAGTCGGGAGAAGGGTGGGAGTTCAGGCAGCCTGGATATCCTACATTATGTTGAAGAAATGTCCATAAAACGTTCAGCATTAGCTCTTTTGTACTTCTTGGATTGTTAGTTTGTGTGTAAGGGCTGCTCTTTCATAATAATTGATATATGGGTAGACAGATATGTAAGGATCACACATGCACACCATATAGTGGGTTACAGTAATCTCATGTGCAGCATGAAAGTGTTTACCGGTCGGTACATTGGGCATCAAATATCTAAAAAGCAGAGCTGTTTAAAGATGTTACATTCCAAATCCCATGAAATGATTGCAGAAAGATTTCTTAAGAATGATCTCCATTAACCCCATAAGGACCAAGCCTTTATTTAGCAATTCTGACCAGTGTCACTTTGAGGTTATAAATCTGGAACGCTTCAACATATCCCAGTGATTCCAAGACTGATTTTTCATGACATATTGAACTTCATGTTAGTAGTAAATTTATGATGATATTTTCTGCATTTCTTTGACCAAATAGTGTTTACATGAAGTAACAGTTCAAAGCCATGACGGGTATAGGCGTTATTGGTCATTAAGGGATTGATGAGCCATTGGATTCCATTATGGTTAGCACATGTGTGTTGAGTAGTGATGAGCGAGTATGCTCGGCGCGACTCGGTACTCGCACGAGTATCTCGGTACTCGGGGTGCTCGGCGAGCACCGAGTACTGCCGAGATGCTCGGACTGCTCGGTATTAAATAGCGATCTGAGACACATACACTGCTCCCTTCAGTGCACACAGTGAGCTGGCACCATACAGGGAGCAGATTAATTGATAGGATCCCTCTGGGGGGCACAGCAAGGTGTTATATGCTGTGGCGATTTGAAAAAGCCCACCCTCCCGCCCTTTTCCGGAATCACTCGTTTTATAACCGGAAGTCTGTGGGCGGAGCGTGTCACTCATTGACTTACATTGGGCTCGGTGCTCTGGCCGAGTACAAGAGTATCTTGAGATGCTCGGCCAGAGCACCAAGCACCCGAGCATTTTAGTGCTCGCTCATCACTGTGTTGAGTTGAAAACAGACACCGGATTCTCTTCTTTTTTTCTCTTTCTTTTGTTGTGGTTCTGTGTATTGTTTCCTGCTATGAGCTACATTATGCTTTGTGGTGGTCCTTTCTTATCTTGTGGCTTAATATTTATTTGCTTGTATGAATAGTTTTTCTTCTCCTATGATATGCAATGTATTTTCTGTTGGATTGCATTAGGCCTAGTTCATGCAGTCAACAATTTGCAAAGATGCTGCTTGATTGCGTTTCCTCAATTTATAATTTGTCTTGTGGCATGTGCTAATTATTTTTACAAGGACCATCTCTAAAAATCTTGTGAAGAATGCTAAGAAGACAATAGGCCGGCAGTATGTGACACGCAGGAAGTATAGTCCCCCATCCTGGGATCTCCGAGGGAGTCAGAATTCTCTGGAGCCGCAGGGTGATGACATTTCAGGTGGGTATTCCTTCCTTTATTCTCTTCTCCCACTGAGTGTGCTGCTGGTTCATCAACAGATGTTATGCTTTGGCTACTGATGAATATTGTGAATACTGATTACATTTTGTTCTAACAATAAATTATTTTTTCCTTGGACTGTAAATTGACTGCCAGGGTTTGCTACCATTTATTATACAAATTTTCTTCTTTCATTTTTAAGTTCAGTTTAATAGATCTTGGAATAATAATAAATTCTACAATTGGATGTGTTTTAAAAAGAATGTTCCAGTCCTGAGTTAATCCTTTACATGTGTCCCTGCTAAGTACTGTGTAATTTTAATGTCTGACCATACAGGGACATGATTTGATCATACCACATCTCCTGGGCCAGGGGAGGACACAAATGAGTATAAATACATTACAGCCTGGGATCACAGCTGATTCTTTTTGTGATTCCTTGCCTGTTTTTAATGAATGTTTTATCTAAATGAATGATTTGCGAGCTCATGCTGTAATATCTATATACTCTCTCTTGCATCCTCCCCGACCCAGGAGATGTGGTATGGTAAGATCAGATCATGTTCCTGTTGGGTCAGACACAGCGATTACACAGTACATAGCAGGGACACATATATAAGATTATCTCAGCACAGGAGATGTGGTATGATTAGACCATGTCCCTGTATGGTCAGACTTGGCCATTACACAGTACATAGCAGAGACACATATATAAGATTATCTCAGTACAGGAGATGTGGTATGATCAGACTATGTCCCTGTACAGTCACACATCCATTACACAGTACATAGCAGAGACACATATATAAGATTATCTCAGTACAGGAGATGTGGTATGATCAGACTATGTCCCTGTACAGTCACACATCCATTACACAGTACATAGCAGAGACACATATATAAGATTACCTCAGCACAGGAGATGTGGTATGATCAGATTATGTCCCTGTACAGTCAGATATGGCCATTACACCGTACATAGCAGGGGCACATACCGTATATAAGATTATCTCACAGCACAGGAACATAACTCCTTCATGACCATTGACGTCTATGTATATCATTGATTGTGTCCCTCCTTTTGATGTGCGCTCACGTGCTGAACTTGCATCACTCCTCGCACCAGTTGGCTGATCAGATCATGTGCAGCCTACAGGCATAAGTGGATCGTTAGAATACAGTGTGGAGAGCGTTTTATATACAAAATGCATGTGTAGTTGTGCTCAAATGTTTACATACCCTGTCAGATTTTTTGCTTTCTTGGCCTCTTTTCAGAGAATATGAATGATAACACAAAAATTGAATGATAATCACGAAAAATTATTCACCCAACCACTAACCATGAGTGAAAAAATACAAAATTGTTTTTTCCACTCAAGGTTAGTGGTTGGGTGAAGCCATTGTCAGACTACTGTTTTCTCTTTTTAATGACAACCAAAAACTTCCAAATGACCCTGATCAAATGTTAACACACCCCAGTTCTTAGTACTGTGTATTGCCCCCTCTAACATCAATGACAGATTGAAATCTATTGTGGTAGTTGTGGATGAGGCTCTTTATTTTCTATGACGGTCAAGCTGCCCATTCTTTTTGGCAAAAAGCATCCAGTTTCTGTAATTTCCTGGGCTTTCTTGCATGAACTTGAGTTCTCCCCAGAGCATCTCAATGATATTGAGGTCAGGAGACTGAGATGGCCACTCCAGAACCTTCACTTTGTTCTGCTATAGCCAATGACAGGTCGACTTGGCCTTGTGTTTTGGATCGTTGTCAAGTTTGACCATCTAAGTACGTCCCATGCGCATCTGCCGGGCTGATGAGTGCAAATTTGCCTCCAGTATTTGCTGATAATGTGCTGCATTCATCTTTCCTTCAACTTTGACCAAGTTTCCTGCGCCTTTGTAGCTCTCACATCCCCACGTCCTCACGATCCACCTCCGTTCTTTTCAATAGGAATGGTGTTCCTTTCATCATAGGCCTTGTTGACACCTCTACAAATGTAACATTTATGGTTGTGGCCAAAACGTTTGATTTTAGTCTAATCACTCCAAATTACCTTGTTCCAGAAGTTTGGAAACTCATATCTGTGCTGTTTGGCATATTGTAGGCGAGATACTTTGTGGCATTTGTAAAGTAATAGCTTTCTTCTGATGACTCGACCATGCAACCAATTTTTCTTCGAGTGCCACCTTATTGTGCATCTTGAAACAACCACACCACTCATTTTTAGTTAGTCCTGTATTTCAGCTGATGTTATTTGTGGGTTTTTCTTTGCATCCCGAACCATTTTCCTGGCAGTTGTGGCCGAAATTTTTGTTGGTCTACCTGATTGTGGTTTGGTTTTTAGAGTCCATGATTTTCCATTTTCTGGTCATCATAATGGGAGACCCAGACAATGGGGTTTAGGGCACTGCCCTCCGGAGGTCACACTAGGTACTACAAGTTTGTAGACACCGCCTCCTCCGCTTATAAACCCCTACCGCAGGGAAAATCCTCAGTTTTAAACTTAGTGTGCTCGGAGGATCACGCTTTGCTTGCACTTCACTGCATTCTCACAGCTTACGTGATGGCGTCTGAAGACAAGGTAAAAAGGTTCCAGTCGGGACCTGCGACAGCCTCCCCGCTCACCCTTGTGGAACACGCAGGTGGAGGTACCGGAGGGCCTAGGGCCTGGACACTTTGTGTTCTCCCGGTACGCTGTTGCGCTCCTTTCCATCCCTCTCTGGGGGGCTCTGGAGAGTGGGAGATGGGAGCCTTGCACAGCCCCGCTCCGTCCGAGGCCTCCCTAAATGGTGCTTACAGACCGGACTGGAGCCAGCCCAGTCCGAGGCCTCCCTAAATGGTGCTTACACTCCGGACTGGTGCTGAACCCCCGTCCGAGGCCTCCCTAAATGGTGCTTACAGACCGGACCGGCACTGAGGCACTCTGTGTCTCCTGTGTGCCTGGGGGTAGTGTCTGGCACTTCATGTGTTTCATGACACTCAGACCGCGCGTTACCCTCGGGTCTGCGGTTCTGCGGGTGTACCCTGTGCTGGGGTTACCCTGGCTGACCGCCCTGTGTGTTGCAGGGGCTGAGGCTGTAGGCTGCGGAAGTTTGTTTTGTGCAGTCTGTGTATTACATTTTACACTTTTTCCCGCGCTGCGGGCTCCGGCTCCCTCATGCTGAGGCTGCTTGGAGGATGGGAAGCAGCCCGTGCGGTGACGTCATCGATGGGCGTGTGTGTGTGTGTTTCCCGCGTGTCTTCGGCGCCGCCCACAGTTTCACTGTCGGCGGCCATCTTTACCCTCACTTCCCGGTTGGGATTTGTATGCAGCGTGCGCCTGCACTCCAAAGGGGAGACCGGAAACCGTCGCGGAGGTCACACACACACACCGCTTCCTCATACCGCTTTACTGCGGTTGGTAAGCCACCGGGACTCCCGGTTTTGTTGTCTGCAATTTGGCTTATCTTCCCCTACTGTGGCGATGTCCTCAGCTGGGAAGCGTGCTGCTAGGGCGGCAGAGACCACCATTACCTGCGCTACATGCAATGGAACACTGGTGGAGGGGTCCTGCAATAACTGCGGACGCCCAGAGGCCCGGGCTGGCACTGCTGAGTCAGCAGCTCCGGTGCTATACCCTGAGGTTCAGGTGATCTCAGGGCCATGGGAGACTCAGAATAAGATCAATGAATCTCTGTTGTCCCAGCTGTCCTCCATGTCGCAATCCCTGGAGGCACTTAATAGGAGGCTGGATAGCCCAGCTACTCCGTCCAGTTACCCCCGGGTGTCTCCCTCTTCTGCTGTGAGACCCCTTAAGCGGGCTCGTCGTGAGGAGTCACCCGAGCTCCAGGCTCTCTCTGAGGAGGAGCGTTCCTCTGATGGTGAGGACGATGATGGGGGTTCAAATTTCGGGTCTGTGTCTATATCTGAACCTCCAGACGGGGTGGAGGATCTGGTGTTCTCTATCAACGAGACCTTACGTCTCGTGACACCCCCTGAGGAGGTGACGGTGCACCCGAAGGAGGTCTACCAATGGCTGCGGCCAGAGGCTAGACCAAGTGGTTCCTCCTTGGACCACACAAATTTTGGAAGGGTGGTTAGAGCTCCCAGGTTACATCCTGGGCGGCGTTATGTCCGTAAACCCAAGGACAATCGCTTCCCCTTCCCCCAGGAGGTGCTTCAGGAGTGGTCGCAGTCCCCGAAGGTGGACGCTTCCATGACCAGGATTGCTGCACGCTCCCTTTTCTCTGCCTCTGATAGCTCCTCGCTGAAGGATGCGACGGATAGACAGGTCGAGCAACTCGCCAAGTCTTCCTATGAGGCTGTGGGGGTCTTCATTTGCCCCTAACTTTGCCACGGTCTGGACCTTACAAGCGATTACTACCTGCTTGGATGGTATCTCTGACCTGGCAAGATCCAGTCCAGAGGTCCTAGCACTTACCGAGAGGGCAAGGGCCTATGCGGACTACGCCAGGACGGCGACTCTGGAAACTGCCACTCGCTCAGCTGTGGCTTCGGCCAATGCTATAGCGATCCGCAGGTTGTTGTGGCTGCGTCTTTGGGACTCAGATGCCACATCCAAGAAGATTTTGCAGAATCTTCCGTTTGCTGGTGACAGGCTTTTTGGCACCGAACTGGACAAGCTGATAAAGGATTCTGCTGAGTCTAAGATACCGCAGAATAAGCCTAAGCCACGGTATACCGTTAAAAGGAACCCAAAACAGTGGTCCTTTCGTTCCAGCTCGCAGTCATCAGCACCGTCCGCTCGCACGGACCGAGGGGGAAAGCCCGCTTCTCAGTGGCGCTCTAAGAGTCGTCCAAAGAAGCCGGCGGGGGCGGCAGCTGCCACCCCCAAACCCGCCTCTACATGACTCGCTCTCCCTTCCTGCCTCCCCACAGGTGGGGGGCCGCTTGTCTCGCTTTCCGGACATGTGGCTACTTCACGTTCAAGATCAGTGGGTTCGAGACGTGATCTCGCGAGGTTACAGGATAGAGCTGACGTCAAAGCCGATATCCCGATTCCATCGGTCGGTCCCATCACCAGAAAAGGCTCAGGCTTTTTACCAGGTGTTGGAGGGTCTCCGCAGAGACGGAGTGGTGGTCCCGGTGCCTTCCGGAGAGAGGTTCAGGGGTTTTTATTCCAACCTCTTTATCGTCCCGAAGAAGGACGGATCCTTCCGCCCAGTACTGGACCTGAAGTTGTTCAACCATCACGTGTTGGTTCGGAAGTTCCGTATGGAATCACTGCGCTCCGTGATCGCAGCTGTGTCACAGGGGGACTTCCTAGCGTCCATAGATATCAGAGACGCTTACCTTCACGTGCCCATTGCACCGGCTCATCAGCGCTGGTTGCGATTCGCAGTGGGGGAAGAACACTTCCAATTTGTGGCGCTGCCGTTCGGGTTGGCGTCGGCACCGCGGGTGTTCACAAAAGTGATGGCCTCCATGATGGCTCTCCTGCACATGCAGGGACATGCCGTCATTCCCTATTTAGACGACCTGCTGGTCAGGGCGCCATCAGAACACCTCTGTCAAGAGAACCTGGATGTGACCATGCGGTCCCTGGAACAGTTTGGTTGGCTCCTCAATATTCAGAAGTCAACGCTAGTTCCGACCCAGTCTTTGACATATCTGGGCATGGACTTCAACACAGCCTCAGCCCTGGTGTCTCTGCCACGAGTCAAACAGATGGCGATCCAATCAGGAGTACAAGCAGTCCTCCTGTCACCATAATCATCCCTAAGGGTGTTGATGAAGCTGGTGGGGCGCATGGTGGCAGCAATAGAGGCGGTACCGTTCGCACAATTTCGCCTCCGTCCTCTTCAGCTGGAGATTCTCCGCAGGTGGGACAAGAGGACGATCTCTCTGAATCGGCTGGTGACCCTTTCCCTGCCGACCAGGGATTCCCTGCAGTGGTGGCTACAGCCACATCACTTGTCTCGGGGCCGGTCCTTCATCAAACCGTCATGGTTAGTGGTGACCACCGACGCCAGTCTGAAGGGCTGGGGGGCGGTGTTCTTGCACCACAGGGCCCAAGGCCTCTGGACTCAGTCGGAGTCGGCGTTGCAGATCAACGTACTGGAGATCAAGGCGATCTATCTGGCACTCCTGGCGTTTCAGAGATTCCTCTCAGGACAACCCATTCGGGTTCAGTCCGACAATGCGACGGCCGTCGCTTATATAAATCATCAAGGAGGAACCAGGAGTGCAGAGGCTCTGGCCGAAGTCCACCGCATCCTATCCTGGGCGGAGGACAACAACTGCCTGATCTCCGCAGTTCACATCCCAGGGGTCGAAAACTGGGAGGCCGACTATCTGAGCCGGCAGGGGATGGACGCCGGAGAGTGGTCTCTTCATCCAGACGTCTTCCAGGACATCTGCAGCAGATGGGGCACTCCGGACGTGGATCTGATGGCCTCGCGGCTGAATCATCAGGTTCCGCAGTACATGGCGAGGTCATGGGACCCCCAGTCTCTGGGAGCGGACGCCCTGATCTTGACTTGGTCCAGATTCCATCTACCATATGTGTTCCCGCCTCTGGCTCTGATTCCCAGGGTGCTGTGGAAAATCAGGTCCGAATGCAGGGTAGCCATTCTAGTGGCTCCAGACTGGCCCAGGAGGTCCTGGTATCCGGACCTGTGGCAACTGTCAGGCGGACACAGGTGGGCTCTTCCAGAACGCGCAGATTTACTCGCGCAAGGCCCATTCTTCCACCTCAATTCCAGGGCCCTCAGATTGACTGCATGGCTCTTGAGGCCTGGCTGCTGACATCCAGGGGTTTCTCCCCTACGGTGGTTGCCACTATGAATCGGGCTAGGAAGCCAGTTTCCAGGAAGATGTACCACAGAACGTGGAAAATCTTTTTTACTTGGTGTGCCTCTGGCGGACGGTCTCCGTGGCCCTTGTCCATCCCGACGTTGTTGGCTTTCCTACAGTCGGGTTTGGAATTGGGATTATCCCTTGGCTCTTTGAAAGGTCAAGTATCAGCACTTTCTGTGCTGTTTGACAGGCGATTGGCGCTCCTCCCGAAGGTCCGTCAATTTCTGCAGGGGGTGTCACGGATGGTTCCGCCCTACAAGAGACCTCTAGACCCTTGGGACCTTAACATGGTCCTGGCGGCATTGCAGAAACCTCCGTTTGAGCCGCTAAGAGATGTTTCTCTATCGCGTCTGTCCCAGAAGGTGGCTTTTCTGGTGGCAATTACGTCTCTGAGGAGGGTATCAGAATTGGCTGCACTATCGTGCAAATCACCTTTTCTGGTGGTTCACCAAGACAAGGTGGTGTTGCGCCCTCGGCCAGAATTCTTGCCGAAGGTGGTTTCAACTTTTCACCTGAACCAGGAGATTGTTCTCCCATCATTTTGCCCCGCTCCCGTTCATCAGGTTGAGCGCGACCTCCATACTCTGGATCTTGTGAGAGCTATACGCATTTATGTGTCCAGGACCGCCTCCTTTAGGAGTTCGGATTCCTTATTTGTTCTTACAACAGGTCGCTGTAAGGGGTCCGCGGCTTCGAAGTCAACCTTGGCCAGATGGATTAAGGCTTCCATTCAAGAGGCTTACCGGTCTTCTGGTTTGCCCCTCCCGGTGGGATTGAAGGCTCATTCTACCAGAGCCGTAGGTGCCTCCTGGGCCTTGCGACATCGAGCGTCTGCTCTACAGGTGTGTCAGGCAGCCACTTGGTCTAGCCTGCACACTTTCTCTAAGCACTATATGGTGCATGCCCATGCCTCTGCGGATGCAAGTTTGGGCAGGCGGGTTCTCCAGGCGGCGGTTGCCCACCTTTAAAGGGAACCATTTGTTATCCGTCTTGTTGAGGAACTCTTCCCGCCCTGGGGTATTGCTTTAGGACATCCCCATTGTCTGGGTCTCCCATTATGATGACCAGAAAAAAGAGAATTTTGTTTACGTACCGTAAATTCTTTTTTCTTTAATCATCAATGGGAGACCCAGCACCCACCCAGTTGTTCCTTTGCATGTTTTGCATTTGCTCTGTTCTCTGTTGAGACAGTGTTTGCCGGGTTGTTGAACCGTCTGTGCACGGCATTCTTCCCGATGTTTCGGGTGTGGTTTATTTCCTCCTCGCAGCTTGTGGACCAAACTGAGGATTTTCCCTGCGGTAGGGGTTTATAAGCGGAGGAGGCGGTGTCTACAAACTTGTAGTACCTAGTGTGACCTCCGGAGGGCAGTGCCCTAAACCCCATTGTCTGGGTCTCCCATTGATGATTAAAGAAAAAAGAATTTACGGTACGTAAACAAAATTCTCTTTTTGTTAATCACAGTTTGAACACTGCTGACAGGCATTATCAATTCCTTGGATATCTTTTTATATCCTTTTCCCGTTTTATACAGTTCAACTATCTTTTCCCATAGATCTCTTGACAATTCTTTTGCTTTCCCCATAACTCACAATCCAAAAATGTCAATGGCTGGATTTTAAAAACTCAGCTTTTATGCACAAACACGTATTACAAGCAAAGAAGTCACAGGTGAGGCTTTTACCTTTTATTAGCCATTGAAACCCATTTGTGTAAACTTATGTGCATGTTATCAGGCCAAAATCACCAGGATCATTTGGATGTTTTTGGTTTTTATTATGATGTAAAAAAAGAAAACAAAGTAGCTTGACAATAAATGGCTTCACCCAACCACTAAGCATGAGTTGAAAAAAAATTTGTGTTATCACTCCTATTCCCTGAAAAAAAGACCAAGAAAGCAGAAAATCTGCCGGGATATGTAAACCTATGAACACAACTGTATATTACAATGAACAAACTAACAGTAACAGACTGGTACAGCTAGGAAAGGAGTCAGTCAGTGGGCTGGAGCATCTCCCGTAGTTGTTAGGTGGTGTGTGTGCGTGCGCGGCGCCTACACCGATGTGACATATTATTATTGCAATCTTGCAGTGTCTGAAGATCTGGAAAGAAGCACGTTGACCATCTCTACTTTGAAGGCCCCTGACAAGCAGGCAGGAGGCAATATGGCAGAGAGAGCGTGTTGCCGTGACTACCAAAGAATGGGGCTTGGTACTCTGAGTAATAGCCTGACCCGTGCTAAAAATGAACCTTTCCGGATCTCAACAGTGAATCGCATGTATGCTGTATGTAACAGGTGAGTACTAGTTATTTAGTGTTTAGAGGTTATCATCTCCAGCTACAATACTCATTTTATTCTTGTGTGTTTATTAACCAGTTATCCAGGGTTGCTGATTGTCCCTCAGATCATTCAGGACAACACTTTGCAGAAGATCTCTCGCTGCTATAGACAGAATAGATTTCCCGTGGTGTGCTGGCGTAGCCCACGTTCCAAAGCTGTGCTTTTGCGGTCAGGCGGACTTCATGGTAAAGGTGTGGTTGGACTCTTTAAATCTCCTAACACAGCTGGCACAGGTAAGTAGCCTGCCATCTCTTCTGCATGAATGTTGAGACATTAGCTGATGCTGGCTCCCAGCTTTATATACGATGTTTTTTTGTATGTTTGTCGTGAGACATCTTAACTAGCTTCCAGAGACTAATAAAATTAGCTTTACTTGAAACTTCAACATATATTAGCCATGTGGCCTCTTATTAACATATTGGAGGTTCTGGTATGGGCCGAAAATGTCCCTTATATACTTATACTTATTATACTTATGTGTCGTTATATATTGCTTTGTTGTACTTGTTAACCTTGTGTATCCACAAGATCATAATATTTGTGCTGTAAATATGATTGTATATTTATTCCTACTCGTATTAGTTCTGTAATCTGTAATCTCAGTGGGGAATAAAATTTGAGTTAGTATGTGGTTTTGTATATGATATCCGTATTTCCAATTTTGTAATGCTATTTTTCTGTGGAGCATGCCCTGCAATTTGCGGACACCATGTTATAGATCTGGCGGAACTGAGTAGATTGTGCACTATGTATCAATCAGTGTGACCCCAGAGACTGGAGCAAGGGATCAAGTGTCCTCTTGTTGTAGTCTCTGGGGTCACAGTGATGGTGCACTGTATGGCAGACCATTGTCATACAGTACACCATCACTGTGACCCCAGAGACCCATTCATTGGGGGAAGCCCATTAATTGACACACCATTTTCTGCTGCTGTATCCAGACTCTTCCAGTTGCCCTGGTGCCGGTGGCAAACTGGGTAATAAAGGGGTTAATGCCAGCTTTTTTATTGGCAGCTGGCACTATGCCTGAGATTCATATTGCTCAGCCAATGTTAGACCTAGCCATTAGGAATCTCTAGTAAATCTAATATATAAAGCTGAGTGTATGTAGGTATGTATGTGTGTGTGTATGTGGCAAACCCCGCCCACTCCACATAGCCCTGCCCAATCCACATAGCCCTACCCACTCCACATATTCCAGCCCACTCTGCATAGCCCTGCCCACTCTGCATAGCCCCTCCCAATCCACATAGCCCCACCCACTCCACATAGCCCCACCCACTCCACATAGCCCCACCCACTCCACATATAGCCACGCCCACTCCACATAGCCTCACTCATAAAGCTGAGTGTGTGTATATGGCAAGCCCCACCCACTCAAGATAGCCATGCCCAATCAACATAGCCACATCCACCCCAGATAGCCACACCCTCTCCAGAAAGCAACACACCACATAGCCACACCCCACTCTACATGCTGCATCTACACATCCCCACCTCCTCTACATAGCCACACCCCTGGCACTATGTAAAGGGGTGGATGTATGAAGGGGCGGGAGCTATACATGGGGTGGGGCTATGAAAGGGGTGTGGCTATCAGTAGGGGTGGGGCTATGTGTAGGGACAAAGGGGCAGGGCTATGATACATGAGCATTACGACTATATATGAGCATTACGCCCGTGCAGCGCTGGGCTCTACAGCTAGTCTAATGTATAAAGCTGAGTGTGTGTGTGTGTGGCAAGCCCTGCCAATTCCACATAGCATATAGCCACACCCACTCCTCATAACCTCACTCATATAAAGCTGTGTGTGTGGGGGGCACGGCCACTCCAGAAAGCCACACACTCCACATAGCTATAGCCACGAAAAAAAAGAGACAAAACGGAAAAATGGACCAGGTAGTTGGCTACCCCTGATAAAGCACTATGGGTGAAACGTTCGTTGAGTTGGCTGTGTTCCAAGAGTCATTCTTTAGTTTGGTTGGTACCATGCACTTGACTATGCAGTAACATTAATTAAATTATATGTTGGTTCTTTTCTCTGCTGTGTGTGATTCCAGTCACCACTTTATATATGTTGGATGTCAAACATGACTACTTTCATTTGTGTATTGATTACAGCTGGCACCACTAATATTCATATTTGCTTTTTTTCCGTTATTACGAGCTTATTCGCCTTTGACTATTGCACCTTCTTTTAAGAGCCCTTTTTACATCAGCGGTTTACGCTGATGTGCAGCAGATCCGGCAGTTGGCGCCGCATCTGCTTGATCTGCCGTCTAATGGCCAGCTTGCGGCCCAGATCTGGCAAGCCCCATATATTGTCTATGGGGCTTGCGGTCCGCTGCCATTCTGCCGGATGCAAGCGGCGTTTTTGTTTTTTTTTTGTGGCCGCAAGTGCCAGATCTGCCTTATCCGGCAGAACTGCACTTGCCACACTGGACTGCAAGCCCCACAATACAATACATCGGGCTTGCCAGAACCAGGCGGCAGATCCGGCAGATGCGGCGCCACCTGCCGGATCTGCCGCACATTAGCGTAAACCGCTGGTGTGAAAGGAGCCTTATTTATGTATACATCATTTACTTATTCAACATTCCTTCATGCATGCCCATCTGGGTCATGCCATCACTTAGGTCCTCTTAACTGCCCTGTCCATTTTCCAAAATATATATATTTTTAAAAACTCTTATTTCCAATTGCGTTGCGGGTAGGCTTATGGGTGCATGGAACAGCTCTCCCACAGGCTTCGTGCTGTAAATGCCACGCTGTGTATTGACAGCTGCATTTAAAGAGGACCTGTCACCCCCTGCTGCATTGCAGTCTAAATGCAGCACTGAATGCAGCATGTCTGCTGCATTCAGGGAAGGGGTCCCCCATGTGTCTGTGTGCTGTGTACCCCGAGATATAGCCTTTGTAAAACTTAGAAGCCATGGAGGCAGTCACTGTGGCTGGAGGGAGCTTGATTGATGGTGTCCATTCCCTCCCCCTCTGCCTCTGTGTGCTGCCTCTGCTGTGCAGGCTCTGCCCTCCTCCTCTGTCACTCACAGCATGCAAATCATTTGTCCTGACATCAGCTCCAGATTCCTGCCCTGACAAAGCATAAACAACACAGCAAGAAGCGGCACACAGAGAAGCAGAGGGGGAGGGAATGGCCACCGTCAATCAAGCTCACTCCCGCCACAGTTGACTACCTCCATGACTTCTAACTGTATGTTTTACAAAGCCTATATCTTGGGGTACACAGCACACAGAAACATGGGGGATCTCTTCCCTGAATGCAGCAGACATGCTAAATTCAGTGCTGCTTTTAGATTGCCATGCAGCAGGGGGGTGACAGGTCCTCTTTAATGAGTTAAAAGCACAATTAACACTCCTCCTGGTGGGGATTAATGATATCCCAAAACAACATAGAAGTATTATTACACATATTTTACTTGCTGCAGCCTCCACTATAGCCTATCACTGGACATATACCACTCCCCATCAGCACAGGAAACTCTGATTAAAGGGATCCTGTCACCCCCAAAACACCTCTAAACCTATTAAAAGCTGTCCCTAGAGCATATTAACACTTTCCCTACACTCCTTTTAGCTCCTAAATGCCCTTAGTCAAAGTGAAGAAAAACGTTATAATAGTACCTCATTAGTGATGATAATGAGTGACTATGCTATTCATAGTCACTCATCAAGGCAGCCCCTCTTCTTCATATCACGCCTATTCAGGCGTGATCGTCATCCTAGATTCAAAATCGCGCCTCCCAGCGCGCCTCCCCACTCTCCCATAGCGTCCGTGCTTCATTGTGGGGCTGTATGACGCGATCTGCGTCATTCCCGGCGCCGGGTGACACATTTGCAGCCACGCCGCGCTGTCAGCTTCAAGTCCCGCACTGCGCATGCCCATGCGCATGCGCAGTGCGTATTTTGAAGCTGACAGCGCGGCGTGGCTGCAAATACGTCACCCGGCGCCGGGAATGACGCGGATCGCGTCATACAGCCCCACAATGAAGCACGGACGCTATGGGAGAGTGGGGAGGCGCGATTTTGAATCTAGGATGACGATCACGCCTGAATAGGCGTGATATGATGAAGAGGGGCTGCCTTGATGAGTGACTATGAATAGCATAGTCACTCATTATCATCACTAATGAGGTACTATTATAACATTTTTCTTCACTTTGACTAAGGGCATTTAGGAGCTAAAAGGAGTGTAGGGAAAGTGTTAATATGCTCTAGGGACAGCTTTTAATAGGTTTAGAGGTGGTTTGGGGGTGACAGGATCCCTTTAAACTTACAGGTCATAAATAAAGCCTGTGAACACACTCTTTATTGTAGGAATAACCTTTCACACAAATATTTAGCCAAGTGGGAATATTGGGATACATTTTGGACACCAGAGGAGACTAGTGACCCTTGATCAATAACACTCACGTTTCACTATATTTATTATATTTTGACTGCAAAAAATAAAAGAAAGGGAAGGTGAGATTTTAGGCTTAATTAGGTTGACAATATATTACACATAATTATACTGATAGACTTCTAAAGAACTTGTAAATAGTTTGTTCCATTTTACTTTTTTTCATTTAACGTTTTATATGCGATATACTTCTTTATGTATCACAAATGTAATCACATTTATATATCTGTTGATAAAATGTCAATAAAAATGATTTGAATCAGAGTTAAAAGCAGCAGGCAGAGCTCAGCTCCACTCGCTGCTTATGGCGGCAAAAGAAGACTGAATATAACACAGCCATTATCTGCCGACCAGTTCCAAGCCGACTCCAAAGAAAAAGGACTTAAAATATGTAATTGCATGTCATTTGTGAGGAAAGGGTTATACGTTAAGTACTTGTATGCAGGGAATTTGCTCTGAATACAACCTATAATTATTTAAATGGTGCAACTCCTGCTGCTAAAATAAAAAAAAAACACATTTCTTAAGGGCACCTTTCATGTTGAAAATAGTATCTGACCTGCAGGACAGGTGATATAGAGGAGGGTGAGCTGATCAGATTAACACAGGATAATTTGCATTTTGGTCATTGAAATCTCTGGTGTTTGTATGGCAGTCCAGTCTGCTATTTGACTGTATGAAGATAATAGTAGGACCGCCCACTGGACTCATGCAGACAAACAGCAGGCATTTCAATGTATTGATACAAGTTGTTCTGAATCTCTTCACACAAACTTACATACCTTTCTGCTCAGTTCCTTTTCTCTGAACACATTGTCCACAGATTAGTCTGCATGTACTCTGTGGCCTAAGTTACATTTGGAATTATTGAAATGGTTGTTCTTTCGATAGTTTCTGTGGTTTATTTTTTCTTCTCTTTATAGCCTCATTGGGAGACACAGGACCGTGGGTGTTATGCTGAAGTTCACTAGGAGGCTGACACTAAGTGGAATCTGAAAAAAAACTGAGTATAACTCCTTCCCTGCAGTATACACCCCCTGGCTGGCACAAGCCGAACCAGTTTCAGCTTAGTGTCAGTAGAGGGCAGATTCGGTCTACTGACCCACATCTATTTTTTTATAAATTTTACTATTTTATTTTTTATTATTGATTTCCCTCTGGATCAAGATTAGATGGGTGATGGTGCCCTCACGCACTGCTCTGGACCCCAACCACCAACAGATGGGAACGTGGAGTGTCACTTCCACGTACCCCCTTCTGCGACGAGGGACAGTATTTTTTATTCTTTATTACACTGGCAACGGTTCATTCGTGTTCCGATCACCACCACCATCCCAGGGCATGCAGTGTGTTACCTCCCCGTATCCCCTCTGCACTGGTGATTTGTGTCCTGCTCTCCCCACATTCCCACTCCCTGGGATATTGGGTCGAGGTATCCGGTGACCTTACGGAGACTCTATGGCCCTCCCCAGCTCCCGCAGTTGGGACACTGGGTTGAAGGTGCCCGGTGCTGTGTCTGGGACCCCAGGCCCGCCCCATCCTCCCCCTTCCCCCCCATTAGGAACCCTGGGTTGCAGGTGCCGCTGCCCTCAACCGATCCACTGCCCTCCCCATTCTCCCCTCCTATTGACTATGGGTTGTAGGAGCCAGCACCAGGTAATGACCCCATCCTCCAGGGACCCCGAGGCACAATGCCTGCAGAGCATTCTGCAGAGTTATGGCTACTGGGAGCCCCCCTGTCTACCTCAGAGGGAGTACAGTGCTGGCGGAGGGCTCGCCCAATCCAGCGACCGTCCCACATGCAGATCCGTCCATACCACCGTGCCTGCGCTGCACAAACCCGGGACCGCAAATTAAATTTAGGTTCCGGCCTGCCTCCCCAGTGGTTCCGCCCCCTACAGCTGTCCGCCTGCCTCCAGGTAACATCATTTGCCGCTGGAACGCCCCCCTGGTCACTTCCCAGAAGGGGCGGTCCGGCTTCTTTCAGCGCTTCTCGCGATATCTCATTGCGCGTCCTCTCTGCGGCCCTCCCACTTCCTGCTCACACGTGCAGCCGCTATACCAGCGGTTACCGTGGCATACCAGCTTGGGACACATCCCTGCACAGGGGGACAGGGGACCACTGGGTTCAAGGCTATCACTGGAGACTGATACCTAGGTCTGGGGTAAGGAGCTCAGCAGATCCTGCTTTGCTGCAGCTCACTCTCTTCCTCTCCCTGTCTCAGTATACTCCTGTGCCCCATAGTGTGACCCTATTTTTGCATTACATCTTCTGCCACATAATTATGCAGATCTCAAAGACCACAAAGAAGCCCTCCAAGACCTATACGGTCTCGTATGCCTCTTGCATTATATGCCGCTCTCAGCTGCCTAGCAGACATGCTGCTCCGCACTGCTAGACTTGTGACCCCAATACTGCCCAGGAGCCGTCCGCCACCGCCACACCACCTTGCACCCCTAACCCACCTGACTGGGCTCTGTTTCTTACACAATCCATGTCGCAGTCCATGGCACAATCCATGGACAAACTGTCTACTACCCTGGTCCAGGCCCTGCAGAGTCGTCCCACGCCTTGGACCTCCAGACAGCCAGCGTCACAGGTAGACACTCCGGCACCAGAGAGCACACCACTTAGGGGCAGGACACGAGATAGACAACAATCCGTGGCTGGGACAGCACGAAAGAGACATCGAGTGCTTCTCCTGCATACTCACGAGGCTCCCATACCTCCCCTTTCAGGGAATTAGACCAGGACTTGCCTTCATCCGATGCTTTCCACGATCCTGACTCTGATCTTGACCCGGATGTGTCTTTTGACCTAGACACTCCTGACACACGGGCCATGGTCGAGGATTTGATCAAGGGCCATTAACCAGACGCTTAAAATCGCCGATTCCCCAATGTGAGCCCCCAGACCATGCCGTGTCTTTCAAGCGAGTAAAACGGCCACAAAAATTTTTTGCAGATCATCCTGAGTTCCAGGAGATCTTAGAGAAACATAGGACCCTTCCAGATAAACCGTTTGGAAACCGCAAGGCCGTTTAAGCTTGCTACCCCTTCTCACCTGCCCTAGGCCAGGACTGGGCGGACTTCCCACAGGTTGACTGCCCAGTATCTCACTTAGCTGCAAGAGCTCTGCTTTCTTAGCCGGATGGATCCTCCATGAAAGATCCAACCGATAGACAGGTTGAACAGCTGGCTTGCTCGGTTTTCGAGGCGACTGGTTCTTCACTCTCGCCCTCCTTCGCTTCGGTATGGGTTGCTAAAGCAATCATGACCTGGGCAGATAAGCTACGGGATAGGAGTCTCCCCTCTGAGTTGACGGGCCTTGCAGCTCAGATCTCAGTAGCAGGGGAATATCTTATTCATCTTATCTTTATCTTATCTTATTCATGCATCCTTGGATTCGGCTAACTGCGCAGCTGTTGCAGCCTCGAATGCCATTACCATTCGCAGAGCGCTCTGGAGAGTAGAGAGCGGATTCCGCTTCGAAGAAATCCCTGACTAGTCTTCCTTACCTTAGCAGCTGCTTCTTTGGAGAGCGGTTAGATAAACTAATTTCAGATTCCACTGGAGGTAAGAGTACATCTCTTCCCCAACATAAGCAGAGACGCCCTTTTGTCCATTTTCAACAGACGCATTTTCACTCCTTTCAGAATTCATTTGGCTGGACTGCCTCTCGCCCGTCGCAGAGTACAAACCGCTCTCCATGCAGGGACAGGGGCCTTCAGTCTACACAAAAATCGAACACTGCCTGGTAGTCCCAGTCAAAACAGTCCAGAACAAAGGGATCCAGATCCCATAGGTTCTCCTCGTCCTGACTAGCCCTTGTCCATGGAAGACACCACCTTAGTAGGCAGCCAACTTTTCTTTTGTCGTGTCTGGCTCGCCGTCGCAGACGACAGGTGGGTCAGGGAACTGGTGTCTTCCGGTTACAACTTCGAGTTTGTTACCTGCCCACCAGATCGTTTTTTTCCCTTCCGTTCCTCCACGATCCCATCAAGAGCTACCGTTTTTTTCATGGCTGTCGACTCCCTTCTACAGGGTGGGTGTCATTATCTTTGTCCCAGAAGGCGAATGCTTCTGAAGTTTTTATTCCAACCTCTTCGTAGTCCCCAAGAAGGACGGTTCTGTCCGTCTCATCTTGGATCTGAAGCTTTTGAACAGATTCGTTAGTCTTATCCACTTCTGCATGGAGTCCCCTCCGCTACATCATTACATCCATGGAGGAAGGAGAATTCCTGGCCTCAGTAGATATTCGAGATGTGTACCTCCACATCCCGATATCCCAAGCGCATCAGCCATACCTACACTTAGCAATTCACGAGGACCATTTTCAATTTGTCATACTGCCCTTCGGCCTCACCACGGCTCCCAGAGTTTTCACCAAGGTCATGGCAGCCGTCATGATGATTCTTCATTCCAGGGGAGTAGTTGTCCTACCGTATTTAGAGAACCTCCTGATCAAAGCCCCTTCCTTTGTGGACTTCGAAGAAAGCGTTCTGATTACCATACACACGCTATCGTGTTTGGGGTGGTCAATCTGCCCAAATCCTCTCCAGTGCTGGATCAGACAATCGCCTTCCTGGAGATGGTTTAGATACCTTCCGCGGATTGGTACTTCTTCCATAAGACAAGTCCTGTACTCTGCGTCAGGGTGTCCATGTTCTTCTTCGTCGTTCGCCTCACACCATTCGCTTAGGGATAAGAGTCCTAGGCAAGATGGTTGCGGCAATGGAAGCGGTTCCTTTTGCCCAGCTACACCTCAGGCCTTTGGAGAAAGCTCTTTTAACAGCCTGGACAGGAAACTGTTCTTTTTTTTAAATCAGATGAATTTTTATTAGTATATCATTAATACAGTACATTATGAACAATTCCACTGCACATTTTCAATGTTAACACACATTCCCCAACTCCCCCCTGGCCCTCAGACAGTACTTCCGATTCACAATAACCGCCAATATTCACAAACGGAGCTTCATAATAGAACAGACATTATGAGCTAGACTTCCAGGTAGCATTTCCCCAGAACTAACGTAAACATTAGTGCCTCATCATTCATGTTGCAGCCATGGAGTCCACAACTTTTCGTATGTTTTATGCACCCCTCTCTTTCATAGACACCCCTTTCCAATTGGATAACATAATTCGCCTGACGACAGAACTCAGTCCTCGCCGGCGGCTCCTCACTGGTCCATTTCCTCGCAATCAGTTTCCTGGCTACATACAATAACCTAGCTATAGCAAGTTTAAACGAGTTATCTACAGCTATTCCTTCCACATAACCCAATAGACAAACCACTGGATCACGGGGAATGACACAATCATACACTCTCTCAATCTTAGAAAGTGTGGGACAGGAAACTGTTCACCCTAGACCGGACCTTTCGGCTCTTCCTCAGGGTCAAGCAGCCCCTTCGCTGGTAACTGCGACAGGATTCCCTCTCGCAGGAGAGGTCCTTCCTCCCTGCTCACTGGGCAGTGCTCACTACCGACACAAGCCTGATGGGCTGCGGAGCAGTCTACTGCCACCATACGGCGCAAGGTCATTGGTACCCACAAGAATCCCCTCTGCCCATCAACCTTTTGGAGATTCGGGACATATTTTTGGCCCTGAAATCCTTTAATCATCTCCTGGCAGGCCGCCACATTTGTGTCCAGTCGGACAATGTATAGCTGTAGTATATGTCAATGACCAGAGAGTGAGGTGGAGCCCATTCTCGCTGGGCCGAATCAACCCAGTCTATGCTCTCAGCAGTGCACATTCCGGCGTCGACAATTGGGCAGCATATTTCCTCAGCCGTCAGGGTATTGCGTCGGGGCAATGGGCCTTACATCCGGAGGTCTTCCAGCAGATATGCCTTCGCTGGGTGACTCCGGATGTGGATCTCATGGTGTCGCAGCTGAACGCCAAGATGCCTACATTCATACCTCAGTCTCACGACCCGCTGTCTGTAGGAGTGGACGCATTAGTCCAACCTTAGACTCAGTTTCGCCTGCCTTACATCTTTCCCCCTCTGCTCTAATACTAATAGTGGTGAGGAAAATCAAGACTGAGGGCATCCCCATCATTCTAGTAGCACCAGAATGGCGCAGGCGCGCTTGGTACGCCAACCTAGTACAGCTCATCACCGACATACATTGGCGTCTTCCAGACCTGCTAAGTCCAGATCCAATATGCCACCAACACTCGACGGCCCTGAATTTGACGGCGTGGCTGTTGAGATCTGGGTTTTAACCCAGGCTGGTTTCTCCTCAGAAATGATCAATACGATGATCAGACTAGGAAGCCCGCCTCGGCTCGCATTTACTACCGCACATGGAAGACTTTCTTCCCTTGGTGCAAGGCTCAGAACCACTCGCCTCGTGTTTTCTCTCCCTGTAATTCTAGGCTTCCTTCAGTCGGGATTAGATGCCGGTCTTTCTCCCGACTCTTTCAAGGGTCAAATTTCTGCACTTTCGGTGCTTTTCCAGCGCCACCTTGCTGTAAAACCTCAAGTCAGGACTTTTATTCAGGGTGTCTCTCGTCTGGTTCCCGCCTACAGGAGAGCCCTGAAGCGTGGGACCTAAATCTGGTCTTGGACGTCCTTCAGAAACCCCCATTTGAGCCTCCCAGGGAGGTCTTCCTTTCCTTCTTACATAAAAACAATAGTACAGCGGTCTCAGGGAGCGCCAAAGGAATACTGGACAAATTAGTGGATAAGAAGCGACCTTTATTCTTCCTCCAATACCCCTGCCACAACGCGTTTCGACGGTCTAAGCCGTCTTCATCAGGTGATCACCTGATGAAGATGGCTTAGACCGTTGAAACGCTTTGTGGCAGGGGTATTGGAGGAAGAATAAAGGTCGCTTCTTATCCACTAATTTGTCCGGTATTCCTTTGGCGCTCCCTGAGACCGCTGTACTATTGTTTTATGTGAGATATCTCTCTACGGAGCCAAAGCGGCAGGAGCAGCCTGGCATATCTGGAGGGTTGAGGACCTGCGATTACCTAATTACCGGGATAAACAACTGAGGACCGGCGGTGACGCGGTATCTGATCCGGCAGGATCACTTGAATCTTCGGGGAGCACAGAGTTGCGAATGCAAACACCGACAGGACGGCACCAATAATAGAGGGAGGCGACCCGGAGCCCCATTAACCACACGTTTAATCTTGGTTGTGTAGACGTACACAACCATTATAGGTGAGTGCACTGGCACTTTTTATTTATACAAATAGCCCTGTGTGTCTACACATGCGCCCTTTTCTTTTTCTTCCTTTCCTTCTTGTCCTGGAAAGTTGTATTTCTTGTGGCGATAATCTCCATCTGTCGTGTTTCTGAGCTGGCAGCGCTTTCCTGCAAAACGCCTTTCCTGGTTTTCCATCAGGATATGGTCGTGCTCTCGGCCAGTGCCGTCGTTCCTTCCAAAGGTGGTTTCTTCTTTCCACCTGAAATGAGGAGATCTCTCTCCCTTCCTTTTGCCCGGCGCCAGTGCACTGTGTTGAGAAGGCTCTGCACACACTGTATCTGGTTACAGCTCTTGGATAGGACAGCACCCTTCCGGACGTCTGTTCTTTATTCATTCTCCCGGTCACAGGAAAGGCATGGCAACGTCCAAAGCCACATTGGCCAGATGGATTAGGTAAACTATTCAGGAAGCATATTGTTTAAGAAACATGCTCATTCCAGTTGGATTAAAGGTTGCACTCGACACATGCGGTGGGAGCATTCTAAGCCATTCGACACCAGGCATCCGCCGAGCAGGTGTGAAAAGTTACCACCTGGTCCAACCTGCACACATTTGCTAAAGACTACAATGTCCATACTCAGTCACTGGCAGATGCGAGTTTCGGTAGCCGTATCTTGCAGGCAGCGGTAGCTCATCTCTAAATGTACGTCTTGCAAAAGGCTGTTAATGTTTTTCTGTTTTTTTTTTTTTTCTTTCTACCCACCCAGGGACTGCTTTGGGACTTCCCATGATCTTGTGTCCCCCAATGAGGCAAATTGAGAAAAGGGATTTTTCTGTATACTCACCGTAAAATCCTTTTCTCTGAGCCTCTAATTGGGGGACACAGCACCTTCCCTGTTTGCCGTTCTGTGCTGTTTTGTGTCTTTACAGTTCTTTGAGTTCTCATATGGTTGTCTTCTTACAGGTCTATATGTTCTCTCCTACTGCTTTGGTCACTGAACTGGTTCAGCTTGTGCCAGCCAGGGGGTGTATACTGCAGGGGAGGAGTTACTCTTATTTTTTTCAGCTTCCACTTAGTGTCAGCCACCTAGTAAACTGCAGCCATTGTCCTGTGTCCCCAATTAGTGGCTCAGAGAAAAAGATTTTGCGGTGAGTGCACATAAAAATTCCCTTTTTTTCTTAAATAGAACCTGTCACAAGGTTTTTCCCATATAAACTGCATCCACCACCAGTAAGCCCCTATATACAGAATTCTAGAATAATGTATTTAAGTCCCCAATCCACTCTGTATAACATGAAAAATACCTATCATCATACTCACCTGCGGGCGGTCTCATGGGTGTCACTAATCTTGATCCAGCGCTTCCTCTCTGCTTGCAAGCGTGCACCGGAGAATAATGGACAGTGTGTGGATGACATAGGATGTGTTAGCAGCATGAAGAAGAGAAGGAAGACTGCCATTGCAAGCATAGGTGAGGCGCTCGATCAAGATTAGTGATACCCATCGGACCAATCCCCCAGCAGATAAGTATAATAAAAAGTATTTTTTATGTTATACAGAACTGCCTGGCGACTTGTATATATTGCATTCTAGAATGCTGTATATAAGGCCTTACTGGTAGTGGCCACAATGTATAGGGAAACACCTGACCGGTTCTCTTGAAAGCACGACTCCAGCGTGTTTTTTGTTTGTTTTTTTTTCACGTCCTGGAGTGGTTTAAATCTAAGTCCCTTATCCCCTGTGTTATACTCACCTGTCGCTGTCTTCTTTTGCCATCACCGTCACTCCTGTCAGTCTCCGGTGATTAGTGACAAGCCTGCTGCTGCAGTCTTTTCTGGAGAGTGCCAGAAGTAACAACTCAATATATATAAGTCTATAATAGCCTGTTCTGGCTTTCATAGTTATATTGAGAGTTTGTGCTGTAACTTCTGACATCCAGCCTGTCAGAACTCAGTCACAAGATGGTGCCGCGGGACCAAAGTGGTATTGAAAAAGCATGAAATCGCCGAAGCATGAGTATAAAACAGGGTGGGGGACTTAAATTTAATGTGCCACTCCACACTGAAATAAAAAAAATAAAAAAACCCGCTGGAGTGGTCCTTTAACATTAGACCATTATTCTATTATTGGAGTATTGCTTAAATATATTCTGTGTCCTCAGGGCAATCACAGACGGATTCCACATCGCTGGAGCAGGAGAAATACCTCCAGGCTGTAGTGAACTCAATGCCTCGTTATGCAGAAATGAGTGGCAGAAATACACTCAGCGCTTTCCCTTCTTCACATCTCTATGGTGAGAGCTCTTCTATTTATAAAGGGAAATAATGTGTGGGCAAAAAGTAGAAAAAAACATTTCTGTTACTGCTTGGACTATTGGGCTTTAATAAGATCACATGTCAAATCCTAAGCCTTTTATTACTTATCACTTCTGCTTTCATTATGCTTGCTTAATGGGGTTGAACCTAGTTTGGATGTTATTCCATATTCATGGAATAGTGGATAAGATGACAGTGACTAAGTGACTGCTAGGGTCCCCTTGAGTTGTGGCCAGTCGTACGCACAACATGCATTAATTTTCTATGGTAAAACTGGAAATTGAGCGCTGCATTCAGCTTTTATTCAGCACTCTCATTAAGATGAAATGTATCGGAGGTGCGCCTCATCGACTAGTGCTTCGTTTACATGGGGCTTTTTGGAGACGACATTTCTTTGGATCGGAGATGGTCCCGACTATTGGTAGGGAATAACTTCCAAACCTGGTACAACATTTAAGCCTTTATAATATCTTTCATACCTTTTCCATATCACAGCCAATCTTTCGCTAGTTGATCACTGCAGTTCCATCTTCCGCAACTCATTAAAGAATGGCGTTATGTGCTGATGGGTGATGCGTGTATGTGCATGTGGCGATATGCTTGTTTACTTTTTCTTATAGGGGTAAACCCATCTTAAAAAAAAAAAAAAAAAGTGATGACATATCACTAGGCTGTTTCATCACTTTATGATCAGTCTGGTACCCTTAGCAATCCTAAGAATGCAGAGTACTCGGCCATCTTTTATCTGTGCTTTCCCTTCCCTATGCAAGGAAAAGCAACTTGCACTCTTCACTTGAACTGAATCATGCTGCAGCTCCCTGCACACCATATGGCCAGTGAATTATCAGCATTTGTGGTTTTAGAGCTTGGGGGGAGGGATTGGGTTTCCACTTCATCCTTAATTTAACAAATATGATGGGGACATTATTTTGTGACAATTTACCAATACATAAGGATTACAGGCTCTGCTACTACAGCCTTCCTCACTGGTAAAGTATGTGACTAGCCCTGTCAAAAAATCTTCAATTAAAAAACAATTTTAGTCTGGAGACAGGCTTCTCTATTGGTAGCCATTTTGAAAATAGAAGCTCTTTGCTGTCTGACTCTGTGAGAACACAAGTGCAGGAGAAGGACCTGTAATACTTATAAGTAAGCGCTTGAAAATCGTATCCCCCAACACATCAGACAAGAATAAAGATAAAGTAGCCAACTCCTTTAATTGATGGAATATTCAAGTAATAAACAATAGTGATGAGCTAACAGTTTAATATTCAGGATTGGATAAGTCTAACCGAATACTTTTTACTGTTCGGATATTGGTCCTGAATAGTCAGCATAATGCAAATTTATGGGGAACTCTGATATTTGTCTGGAGAATATTTTTCACGAATACTATTTGTGTATAGGGAATTCCCCAGCAAATATCCAAGTTCCCCATTGGCTTGCATTATGTTCACTATTCAGGATGAATATCCAAATAGTAAAAAGTATTTGGATAGACTTATCTGAACCTGAATTCCAGACTACTCACGCATCCCTAATAAACAATCATTTTATAAACATTCATGTCACTGGCTTCATGACACTTATGTCTTAACCCTTATAAATTTGGCCGTATCCACCTATTTGAGTCTGGCTCCAAGTTCTGGACGACTAGGTATTGGAGCCTTCTTCAAATAGATGGATACTTCTGAAAATGATGTCAAACAGAGCGCTATGTCACTGTCTGCATCTTTACAGTAAATGGCCCCGTCGTGTGAAACACCAGAATCCCATTTTTCAAGGTTTCAGACATAAGCCCCAACGTAGCCATTAATGGGAGAATCCAACGTAATGTGAACCTGGCCTCAGAGATTGAAGATCTCTTAAGACATGCATATTCCATTTATACAAAGCTGGTATTTCTGCCGCAGATGCTCCAGACAAACGTCAACCCAAGTTGGGTTCATTGATGAAGCAGGTGATGGGAGGGAAGGAGGACATTCGAGGAGGTAGGATTTCTGTGTGCAAATGTATATGGTTATTGGTTTGTGCAAGAAATTTGAGGCTGTTGTATGTTTATAATCTGTATGATTTAGTGGCCTTGAATGGATTTCATAAACTGATGTGTGTGATCACTCATCATTAACACATGTAAGGACTTGCTTTACTTGGTTTTCATAAAATTCCATGTTCCATAAAATGTCTAAACAATCAGAAGCTCAATACATTTTTATATTTAAAGGGAACCTTCCAGCCGGCACATGCTGCCCGGCCCATGGTCAGCATGTATCATATGATGGCTGCCACCTGTGGATTGGACAGAATGTATTAGCTCTCAGGTTCCTTTTAAAGAAGACCTATTGACTTTATTAAGCACAAAAAATTACAGTAGATGACATTTTAAGACTTTTCTCATATGCCATTAGCAAAGCAGATGATTTCGCTCAGTATTACTCGGAGGCAAGTTTTACTTTCACTTCAGAGTGAGTGCAATATCTGGTAAGATTTGCTTATTGGAAAGATGCCGTCTGTGCAGGGAAAGCTGATTCTATAAAGCATCTGAATGGTAACAAGGAGCCTTATACTTAGATCTAACAGAATTTGGTCTGCTCCACCATTTTGGCAACTTGGTGGTCTTCTCACTTTATCAGTCCCGGTAGTATTTATTTTGGGACTGTTTTCCTGCATCTAGGCCAGGATGGCTTGTCATTAAAACAATTATAATCAAATTAGAACCGCAAATTCTAAGGCCGGCTTCACACTACGGCCAGATCCGATCCGGGTCTGTCGGGTGAACCTGACAGCCCCGGACTGGATCTGGACACAGAACTAGAGGACCAATTATGCCTCCCGGTCTGGTGTCCAGCCGGATGGCTCATTTGCAGCCACAGCTTCTGATAATTCAGGGCCGCGGCTCCTGAACTGTCAGCAGGGGACAGCTCCGTGGTGCTGAACTTCAGCGCTGAGCTTCAGCATCCGGTAATCGGCTCCCGTGTGCAGCTCCGGTGCGATCCGGCGCCATAGACCCCCATGTTGGGGGCGCCGGATCACACTGGACCGGAAGGATCCAGGAGCATCCGGGAGAATCAGCTTTTTTCCCCTGGACACAAAAATGCTACATGCAGCATTTTTGTGTCCGGGAGAAAAATCCGATTTCTCTCGGATAGATGGAAACCGGATGGCAGATAGCTGCCATCCGGCCCCATAGCATCCTATGGGGCCGAAATCTGGTCCGGGGCTGTCAGGTACTCACCCCTGACAGCCCGGGATCGAATCTGGCCAAGGTGTGAAGCTAGCCTAAAGGAAAATGTAAGGACTTTTGTCCAGAAGGTGAATCAGGAAGGACGACAATGACCGAGAGCACACAAGTTTTTTTTATAAAAGAAATAATTAAAAGAATAAAGTTTGGAATGTCAAAGTCCTGGCTTTTTTCATGTTAAAATGTTGTGGAAAGACATGAAGCAAGCAGTTCATAGGATGGTATTAAGTAATTTCATAATTTAAAAAAGGCCAAATTCTAATACTTTTGACTCCTTTTGTTTGATTTCATTCTTTTTATCTAAGGCTTCACAATTTTTAAAGCCGCAGTTTAACCACTCAGCAATGCTGTACACACACCTCTTTCAAAATCAATTTTATTAATAAATTAAATTTACCAGGTTAAAAAAAATGACGTTTTCATTACTCAAACAATCATGTTCCTTGCAGGTATGGGATATCATGAAAGGTCCTATAATTTATTGATCTTCTGCCCTGTTCTGTGGTATGGCTTTACAGAACCTGCAGCATGGATTCAGGTTCCAACTTTCTCAGATCACTGTCCTGCAGGGGGAGAGAGACTTATGCAGCTGCACAGTTTTCTCCATTATCTTGAAGGATGCTATATGTGAAATCTTCTAGTTGAGGGGACTATACAGACTATGAGATGCACTCACTTTTTTGCCAAATTTTTTTTTTTTTTTTGCGAAAAAAGTGAATTTTATAGTCAGAAAAATCTTTTTTTTCTTACTGAACTACATACAAAGTGAAGAGAAAACCACCTTTCCTGTACCCACACCAATAAATAAAACAAAAGTATTAAATGGTCACATTCAAATCACCACAACCAACAGATATAGATAAAGCATGATCATGACAAAATAGCATAATATTGTAAAAATCTAGTCATTAGAAATTCATAAAGCTAAAAAAGTAAAATGAATCCACACAGCAAAAAAGCAAGGCAGACAACTGAGCTCCGCTGTTATACAACCACTGGCAAAAATTATGGAATCTCCTGGCTCGGAGGATGTTCATTCAGTTGTTTAATTTTGTAGAAAAAAAACAGATCACAGACATGGCACAAAACTAAAGTAATTTCAAATGGCAACTCTCTGCCTTGAAGAAACACTAAAAGAAATCTTAAAAAAAAAAAATGCTAGCCAGAAACACTTACTTTTGTAGACCAAGCAGGGGGAAAAAATTATAGAATCGCTCAATTCTGAGGTAAAAATTATGGAATCATGACAAACAAAACAACACAACACTCAAATACATTACTAGTATTTTGTTTCACCATCTCTGGCTTTTATAACAGCTTGCAGTCTCTGACGCATGGACTTAATGAGTGACAAACAGTACTCATCATCAATCTGGCTCCAACTTTCTCTGATTGCTGTTGCCAGATCAGCTTTGCAGGTTGGAGCCTTGTCATGGACCATTTTCTTCAACTTCGACCAAAGATTTTCAATTGTATTGAGATCTGGACTATTTGCAGGCCATGACATTGACCTTATGTGTCTTTTTCAAGGAATGTTTTCACAGTTTTTGCTCTATGGCAGGGTGCATAATCATCTTGATAAATGATTTCATCATCCCCAAACATCCTTTCAATTGATGGGATAAGAAAAGTGTCCAAAATATCAATGTAAACTTGGGCATTTATTGAAAATGTAATGACAGCCATCTCCCCAGTGCCTTTACCTGACATGCAGCCCCATATCCTCAATGACAGTGGAAATTTGCATGTTCTCTTCAGGCAGTCATCTTTATAAATCTCATTGGAACGACACCAAACAAAAGTGTCAGCATCATCACCTTGCCCAATGCAGATTCGCGATTCATCACTGAATGTGACTTTCATCCATGTAGGGGATTATGTCTGCTCAACCACCTTATTAGGTGCTCAGAAAAATAGTAGATAATTATGCAAAATATTCTGGCACACTCATATGATAAAGAAAAATAGACTAAGTTCGGAGTCTTGAATAAGTTCTCAAAATTATATTTATTGATTGTAGCCTTCAGTACTAGACAAGAGAATCAATCTATCCGACGTTTCGGCTGCATTAGCCTTGTTCACGGATTCTTTTCATAATTTATATATAATAAAACAAACAAAAACCATCATCAGAAATACAGTAGAGAAATAAAATAATAAAGTGAGATAGTAATACAAAAGTTGTAACTTATTCTGACATCTGAACACAGAAACATAAATTCATCAAAACTTCTTTTTAGCATAGAACAGCAAACAATTATTGCATAGCCATCCTATTCTGTCTCAAATCCATCACAGATAAGTCTCATAGAAAAGAACTTCATTATATGATATTACCTCTAAACGGTTAAATGCACAATTGGAAGGCAAGAGGGTAATGATTCAGGTTCCATAACATGGTCATAGTGGCTGTAGAGAAAATTAGTATGTGTCACGACAATGAGAAATACTAGGTTCCAGCTTGTATAGGACAAAATAATAGGATTACTGAATCAAATATATTTATAGTCCATCATGTGGGCAAATATAGTCAAATAAATCAAGTAATCAAAGTGTCACAATGAGGATTAAGAAGAGCACAGTGGACTCTAGGTGTTACTTGCATGGAAATGAACCATGCATGTTAAATAGGTTGACACTTACTTATTGTCCTAATACGGCTGTGAATGGATCCTTTATTGGACCTTAAATAGTATAGCCATACGCCACGTTTGAGCCTGAATCAGAATAATGAAACACTACTAAGTAAACACACATAGGTGCTAATAAGCTTAAAATCGCGGTGAACCCGATCACATTACCTGACAGGTGAAGTGTGGAGCTCTCAGTGAGCTGTGCGGTGCAGAGCGGTGGGCGCCGCCATCTTTATTGCAAGTGACCTAACTGCGTGTGACGCGAACGTGTGCGGGCGCATGCGCACTGTGGAAAGAGGCAGGCGTCCGGACAGAGCCGGAGATTCCCGATCTCGGGCGAGAAGGGGAGTGACGTCAGGGCCCTGGACAGAACCAGGAAGCCAGGAGACAGTGTATTAGGAGGTGGACTACGGTGGTTCAAAGCTCTGGAATCTAAAAATAGAGATAGTGACAAGTCAGTATAAGAATAGTGTGAGTGTGCCAGAATATGTGACTTTCATCCAGTCATCCACAGTCGACGATTGCTTTTCCTTAGCCCATTGTAACCATTTGTTTAACTTTTCTGTATGTAAATCCCATTTCCTTTAGGCGGTTTCTTACAGTTCGGTCACAGACATTGACTCCAGTTTCCTTCCATTCGTTCATTTGTTTTGTAGTGCATTTCCTATTTTGGAGGCATATTGCTTTGTTTCCGGTCTTGACGCTTCGATGTCTTCCTTGGTCTACCAGTATGATTCCCTTTAACAACCTTCCCATGTTTGTTTTTGGACTAGATTTTAGACACAGCTGACTGTGAACAACCAACATCTTTTGTAATATTGTGTGTTGATTTACCCACTTTTAAGAGTTTTTGATAATCCTCTCCTTTATTTTAATTGACATCTCTCATGTTGGAGCCATGATTCATGTCAGTCCACTTGGTGTAACAGCTCTCCAAGGTGTGATCACTCCTTTTTAGATGCAGACTAACGAGGAGATCTTATTTGATGCAGGTGTTACTTTTGGAAATGAAAATGTACAGGATGTTTTCATAATTTTTACCTCTGAATTGAGTGATTCCATAATTGTTCCCCCAGCTTGGTCTACAAGAAAAAAAGTAACCGTTACTGGCTAGCACTTTTTTTTTCCAAGCTTTCTTTTAGTGTTTCTTCAAGGCAAAGAATTGCCATTTGAAATGACTTTAATTTTGTAGAAAATTAGCAGATCGCAGACATGGCACAAAACTAGACAACTGAATGGACATCCTCCAAGCCAGGTGATTCCATAATTTTTGCCAGGGATTTGTAGTATTTACCAAAGCTGGATGAGAATTCATCAGATAAGCACATGTACAATAAGCAAGTATCCTATTTCAAGTAGGCTTGCCAGGGTAATACAATGCTAAATATGCAAATACTGTGTCAAGAACATGTACAAGATAAGGCTAAACATGTGACCAAGCAGCAGCCAAAAGGAAAAATACAATGACTGCTTTTACCGAATCGTGATAGTGTGCAATGCCCACACAAATATAGTTTCCCTGTATGCAATGTGCCGGTGGGCAGTTATGTGCCAACTAGACAACTGCACTTCTCTGTTTTCTTCTATTTAGAGAAGCCAGGTGAGACACTTCAGCAAATGACCACCTACTTGTGAATACAGGGGAACCGTCAGTGTCCACATTTTACGCTTTCCCAATTCAACCCTTTTAGGCTATTTGTACATTTTCTGATGTTTTATTTGTTTGTTATTGTTCTATATTGCTTTTTTATCTGAGTCAAAAATTACTAAACCATTCCTTTGACTTTAAACCACTTACATCGAGCTTGAATAATAATTTACATAAGGTTCTCTTTATGCGTGGAGCTAATTGTTGTGCACCACTTATGTATTGTGGGCTGATCTAGCTGTTTTGCCTGGCCGCTCATTATGTCCTTGTCTAACACTTCAGCCAAAAAGTTAGTTGTTTCCACTTGATCCAGTTGCCCCTCTCTCCTTAAACCAGGTCATTCAGCTCGGGGTATTAAGCACCCCGCAATGAGACGAGGCTATGCTGAACAAGGTCAGTACAGATGTTTTCCTGCTAACTCCAGATGGTTGCCCAAGCCAGTTCATTACCCTTGTCCTAGTGCTTAACTTAGGTTTAGAAATTTCTATTCCCTTTGTATGACTTGGGTATATTACAAAACCTTCAACTTAGTTGCCTTTAATGTCGTTAAATTTATTCCGATGTCATGTCTGTTTTAACATAATTTGTTGACCAGTAGGCTGTGCTAATAAGTTATTGTCCCAAAGTAAGTAAGATACAGGAAGCTTTATTTGTTTTCTTCATCGGATTTTATGTTCCTATAGGAAATGGGGAAGCATGCGTGGAAGTGGGAGACTTAGTTCCTACGGCATGAACTCAGATGTAGGAACGAGATTGGCAGCAAGAGAACCTCTTACTCCTCATCAAAATGGAGGCCCTTCAGAAAGTGTGCTGACTCCACGCCGAGCTGCTCTGTACATCATTGGTGACAAGTCACAGCTTAAAGTATGTGTTCCCAGTGAGTATGCTATAAAGTGTATGTGGACTTTACCTGATGCATTGATTGAATTCTCTTTTTAGGGGGTGAAGCAAGACCCACTGCAGCAGTGGGAGCCAGTCCCTATTGAGCTATTTGATGTGAGACAAGTTAAAGCCAGTTTCAAAAAACTGATGAAGGCCTGTGTACCAAGTGCCCCTTCCACAGACCCAAGCCTATCCTACCTGCGCACCCTGGAAGACTCTGAGTGGCTTTTGCAAGTAAGTTTGATGTACACAAATCAATTTTTCTTTTTGCCAGCTAATAGTGTTGCGTTCATGTGAACAGCTCCCTTCCTCAAAACTACAATGATTTCTATATTTTAGCTTCACAAGCTACTCCAAGTGTCTGCACTCGTTGTAGAACTGTTGGACAGCGGTTCTTCTGTCCTGGTTGGCCTGGAGGATGGATGGGATCTTACCACACAGGTACTGAAATTCTTTGCATCTAGCTCTTATTGATCACCTAGATCAGGGATCTCCAACTCCAGGCCTCAGGGCCGCAAACAGGTCATGTTTTAAGAATTTCATTAGTTTTGGAAGCATCACCTCTGCAGGTGATTAAATTATCACCTGTGCAATAGTAAGGCAATCCTAAAAACCTGATCTGTTTGTCGACCCTCGAGGCCTGGAGTTGGAGATCCCTGATTTAAATGATCCAACAACTTCATGTGTTCTTACATATCATGTTATTACAATGTTTTTTTTTATTAGGTGGTGTCACTGGTTCAGCTGTTGTCCGACCCGTATTATCGAACTATTGAAGGATTTCGACTACTCATAGAAAAAGAATGGCTTTCATTTGGTCACAGGTTTAACCATCGTGGTGCACACACAGCCGCCAGCCAGAGCAATGGTTTCACTCCAGTTTTCCTACAGTTTTTGGACTGTGTGCATCAGGTCAGTATGAACCCACATTTGGGCTGTGGGACACAATACAATGTATATGTAATACATGTAATATATGTGTTAGAGTAGAAGATTATGTCAGCACTAATTTTTCTTATATATCTATATCATATATGTATAATCTAAAATTTTAGAGATTACAACCATGAACCAATTAAATGAAAGGTGATAAGCTTCTATTTAACTCTTATTTAACCTATTCATTATAGATCCACCTGCAGTTCCCATCTGAGTTTGAGTTCAGCCAGTATTACCTGAAATTTGTGGCTTATCACTACGTGTCAAACCGGTTCCGGACCTTTTTGCTAGACTCTGATTGTGAGAGGATTGAGAAAGGTGAGCCATTCAGCTGCTTGTGTATGCAGTCTTATTTTGGACCTCAATAATTTGATCCATTCATTTGGAATACTATGACTTCTTATAATCAATGCAGTGTACCCATCTAAGTGCCTGCTTTTTAAACACATTGGCTGAACAGTCCCTTTAATATATTTTATACTAGCTCACATTTTCATTGCAGGAGTTCTGTATGAAGAAAAGGGAGATCGACGTGGACCTCACATCTGCCGCTCGGTATGGGAGTATATGGAGCGAATACACAAAAAAAATCCAATGTTCTATAACTATATGTTCTGCCCTGAGGATGGAGAGGTAAGCTATAGAGCAGTTTGGCACTATGATTCTTTAATATAAATGTAATGGAAGTATAAAGTATTATTGACACTCATGTTGCTTTTGGTGTGTGTTTTTATTTTTATTTGTTTCTTTGTAGGTGCTGCGGCCCTACAGTTCTGTATGGGGGCTACGCATATGGGATTATTACACCCATGAGGCTCTAAGTGAAGGTCCTTCTTATGACTGGGAGCTTGTTCAGTCACACCGGCATGAAGAACCTGAGAAAACTGATAGCGCTGCTCCACAGACAAAGCGTAAGATTGTTTGGCCATCCTATCATGCACCACATCGCCTCCAGCCAGATGCCATCACTTGCTTGTTAGAGGTAAATTTATTGTTTACTCCATTGTTGTGTAAAGTACTAGAGTTTAGAGTGCTATGAAGTCACTTAGGGGTCATTCCATGTCAAGTGATCCAAAAATGAATATTTCTTATTCGCTCCATTGGGAGACCCAGACAATGGGGTGTATAGCTTGTGCCTCCGGAGGACACACAACGTACTACACTTTATAAAAAAGTGTAGCCCCTCCCCTACTGCCTATACACCCCCTCCTGGGAAAGTCCCATCAGTTCTCAGCTTTGTGTGGAAGGAGGCACACACACACTCATCCACTCTCATTTTTAGTCATACTCACTCTCCTTGGAGGGTGACGGATGGACGAAAAGTGGGTCCCTAGGGACCCCCGGCATGTCTCCTTCCCCACCCTCGGGCAGGGGCGGTTGAGGTACACCTATTGTTGGTACAACGGGCTGGAGCCCTCATGCCGTACCCCTTCGCCACCCCTTAGGGGCTCTGGGGAAGTGGGAGTCATCACAGGCTACCACGAATCTCTGGAGCCCCCACTCGTCCACAGCCCCTGGCGGACCTGCTGGCCGGAGTTTCGTTACCCCCAGGGACTGGGCCCTGCACCAAATGAGGTACTCTGTATCTGTGCATTGCTGCTGCTGCTGCAGCCTGGGCTCCGGATCCATCCACATGCTGATGAGGTACACTGGGGTGATTACATTGTGGGGCATACTGGCACACTGCTGCTCAGTCAGTCCGTCCCTGCCGTGCTGCGGCATTCGGTTCTGACGCGGCTCCCCGCGCCATCTCCTTCGCCATCCCTTAGGGCAGGGTGGGGAACTCCAGTCCTCGAGGACGCAATCATGCAGGTTTCAGGATTTCCTTAGTTTTGCACAGTGATAACATAATCACTTGCACTGGTGATGATCCAATCCCTGTGCAATACTAAGGAAATCGTGAAAACCTGCACTGATTGCGGCCCTCGAGGACTGGAGTTCCCACCCCTGCCTTAGGGGCTCGGGGGAAGTGGGAGTCATCACGGGCATCCATGCTTCGCTGGAGCCCCTGCTCCGTCCACAGTCCTGGCGGACCTGCTGGCCGGAGCACTTTTATCCCCAGGGACCAGGCCCTGCACCTAATCGAGGTACTCTGTATCATTGTGCATATGGCTGCAGCTGCAGTCCGGGGCTCCAGATCCGACCCAGTTATCTGTGAGGTACTCTGGGGGTATTACAATGAAAGAAAAAGAAACAGCGGCACTCACCGAGGAAGCTGTAAGCGGTGTCCTTTATTGAGGGAGTTGAGACATAGTGCAGGGAGGGAGACCGGGTGACGACGGCACCGTTTCGGGCGTTCTGCCCTTCAAAGGGTCACTGATAGCTGGAAGTGCTGCCCCGACCTTAAATAGGTGGAGCTGGACCGCCCTGATGACATCACAACCAGCTAGTCATAATAAAAACACAATAGGGATATTAAAAACAAAGCCAACATTACAAGCAACTACTAGGAAATTAATATCAAGATTGCACAGGATAAACAGATGAATATACTTAAATAGCGATCTTATGCTTACAGATCCTCATGCTGCTATGCGATCATCAGTTGCGGTGTCTGGGCGTCTCACTAGTTCCGGGTCACGTGCGCGAGTCACATGACCGCAATAGAGAAGTTCCCTGATTGGTCTCTATAGTTACTTGCGACTGCGCAAGCGTCTTTCTTTCATTGTGGATTTGGTTTTTGCTGGCACCTCGAGGTACCCTGTGGCTCCAGTCTCTGTGTAACTCCTATTTGGAACTTCCCCTAGAAGGTGGTGCCCTCACATTTTCTCCTTTTTGCTGGACTCTGGGGGTATTATGTTGTTGACCGGCACATCTCCCTTCGGGGTTGGCTGCCGGGATTTTCACCGAACCTCCGCGACTCCAGGGACCTGGCCCTGCACCAAACACAGGTACTCTCTGTCCCCTTATGTGCTGCTGCAGCTGCTACAGCCCGGGCCTTCGGATCCCTGTGGGAATATGTCTTATCACTGTACTCTGTTGTTTACTTTGAATGGAGGACCTGACCCCTGGGGCTGGTCTCCGACACCCCCTCTGAGGGTGTCAGCGCTGTCGGCCGGTGATCGCGCCGGACATCCGCGCCTACCGTGCCTGGACGTCGGGCACGGTCTCAAATATAGGCCCCGGCTTCGCCTGCGGCCTAGTTTTGTAATGCCCACACCCGGCTGCCATTCAGGCAGAGGGGTGGGTTTTGGGCCGTCCCTGCGGCCATACTGATGCATGAGGGCCTCTCCCCAGCTGCCTAGGTGACGCCCATTCCTCTCAGTTTCTATGGGGCCCCAGATTCCCGCACTTTGTGCCGGTCCGCCCATTTTTCACTCCCCCTCTGCTGGCTCCGGAGGCCATCTTGGCTTTCTACCGGTATATGCTCAGCAGTGGCGGTTCCCTGAGAGGTTCTGCAGCATCTGGGGGACCAGGGACCGTGGGATCTGATGATACACTGCAGTCCAGCGGTCGGGCCCCACCAGTTACACCGGCTGTGAGATCCCTTGCGTGGGCATCCCCTGCTGGGGATTCCCACAGTTGTACAGCTATGTGGGCCATTTGGAGTATAACCCCTAACGGCCACACGCATGTCGCAGCCTGCACTTCATATAAGGCTTAGCTGCCTGCTGGATGCACTCCTCTGCCTGCGCGCAGCCAGAGACAAGCCCAGAGCCACAGGCTCACTCCAGCACCTCGACCCAGGTGGATTCCCCTGCTGCCCTCCCGCAGGGCCCTCTATGACGCCGATTGGACAGAGGTTCCGGGAACCCTTGTCAAAGCCTTACTTAAGGCTATATTAGGCTATATAAGCCCAGACCGGCTCCCTTGCAGGATCCCACACGGGACCTCTCTCAGGAGTCTAGGCCGGGTCCTTCGCAGGATCCCCCTACGCCTGACCCTCCCCGGGGGGTTCCATAAGTCCAGGGCTGCGCGCCCACTAGTTGGACTGCCCCGGAAATCAGCCGAGGACTCTTCGTCAGTACGCGGACCCGCAGGGCTACCCCCCCTCCTCCTCGCATTACTCTCAGGATGTCGAGAATGAGCAGGGGGTCAGGGTTCAGAGTCCGAGCTCATGCTGACTCTGAATGCCCCTGAGGGGGACGCACTGGCGGATGACCTTGTTCCTCCTTCAACATGGTTGTTCCACCTGCTCCCCCTTCTTCGGTGGAGCCGGCTTCCTTTTCAGGAACCACACCAATTTAGGTTCCCTAACAGGGCTCACAGTGTGTTGCTTCCACCACCCTAATTTGGAGATGCTGTCCAAAGCCCAGGGCTGGCCCGGACTAGCACTATCCTAAGAGAACCAGCAGTGCCGTTACTATCTCCTTACACGGCAGTGGTCAATGGTTAGTCTCATTCCCACAAGGTGGACCCTCCGGGTCCAGACTTGCAGCCCAGGACCGTTGTGCCCGTGGCTAACTGCTCTTCCCTGAAAGAGCTACGGACCGCCAAATTGATTTATTTATTAACTCGATCTTTGAAACTACTGTCCTCAGCTTTCGCAGCTGTAGGAGCAGGGCAGCCATGTCTGCGTGCTCGGCAAAGATCCGCTCCCTTACGGGGGTTATCTTGCCTAAGGTCATTACATAACGTCTCTGACGTTCTTGGTAGCGTCAGCTACTCCCTGGCTATCCGCAGGTCTATGGCCTCGGAATATGATTAGCTGACCCCTCATCCAAAAAGGTACCTTACGGGGTTGTCTTTTTGCTGGTAACAGGCTGTTTTGGAAACAGCTGGAAGGACTCCACTGGCGGGTAAGCTCTTCCGTGCAGCTCGCTACGGTTGGGAAACCTGTGCACCAAAGGATTCAGTCCACTGGCTTGGACTAAAGCGAAGGGTGTGACTCTGCATGGCGTTCCAAGATCGCCTGCACTCAGCGGCAGGAGGCTCAGCCTCTGTGACGGCCTCCTCATGCCTATCCGCCTCTTCAAGCCGCATCCTTCGGTCGAGGACAGGCTCTCCGGTTATATCGCATGGCTACTACATACAGCTGAACTCCCTTCCTCGCTTCCTCCAGCAAAGGCGCAGGCCTTTAACCAGGCTCTGGATGCCTTGTGGCGAGACGGAGTAGTTATTTCTGTTCCTCTCGAGGAACGCTTGCATAGCATCGGTCGCCATCAAGGAGGCGTACCGGCTCATCCCCATGGCGCCCGCTAATCAGCGTTGGCTGAGGTTTGCGATGGGGGACGACCATTTTTGTGGTTCTGTCCTCGCGGCCCTGCACTCCCAGGGCCATGCAGTAATATCGTACTTGAACGACCTACTGGTCAAGGCATCTTCTCTGGAACAATGCCAATGCAGTCTCTCACGACCCTCTGCGCTCCTGCTCAGACTCTGACGTGCCAGTGCATGGAGTCTCAAGACTATTCAGCTTTAATCAAGCTGCCTCTGGCCAAACAACTGAGACTTCAGTCAGAAGTCCGCTCACACCTTCGGTCACGCTCAGTCTCCCTCGGGCGACTGATGTACATCTTGGGGAAAATGGTAGCGGCCATGGAGCAGTATGCTTTGTGCGGTTTCATCTGCGGCTACTGCGATTGCTGATTCTCCGCAGTGGGGACAAGCACCATCTTCCTGCGACAGGAAGGTCTCCCTGTTGCATTGACGAAGGTCTCCCTTCATTGGTGGCTGCTACCCCTGTCTGTCACATTGGAGGTCCTTCCTGCCCCCCTCTTGGCAGTTAGGACCACGGCTGCCAGCCTCCTGGGCTGGGGCGCAGTATTCCTTCACGGGGCTCAAGGCACCTAGACGGAGTCGGAATCCATTCTCCGGATCAATGTCCTGCAGAGTAGGGCCATTTGCTTAGCGCTTTTGGCCTTCAAACGGTTCCTGTCAGGAAGACAGATCTGAATTTCATCAAACGCGATAGCGTCTCCTATGTCAATCGCCAGGGAGGAGCTCGAAGCATCTCATCACTGCTCGAGGTTCAACGTATCCTTCAAGGGGTAGAGGACAACGACTCCTCCATCTCGGCAGTCCACATCCCTGGAGGGGACAACTAGGAAGCCGACGACCGAAGTCGCCAGGGCATGGACTCGGGCGAGTGGTTCCTTCATCCAGACATCTTTCAGACCATCTGCAACCGATGAGGACGTGGACCTGATGGCCTCAGGTTCTAGTTTTCATGGCCCGGCTTCAGGATCACCAGACCCTGGCTGCGGACGCACTGGTCCAGAACTGGTCTCGGTTCCGTCCCCCATATGTGTTTTCCCCGTTGGTAATGTTGCCCAGAGTCCTGCGCAAGATCAGGGCAGAATGCAGGCGCGCTCTACTGATCGCCCAGACTGGCCCAGGCGTGCCTGGTACCCAGACCTGTGGCAGCTCACGGCAGGGGAACCATGGAAGCTTCCAGATCGTCCGGACCTGTTGTCTCTTGGTCCGTTCTTTCACCAGAATTCTGTGGCCCTCAGCTTGACTATGTGGCTCTTAAATCCTGGCTGATGACATCCCTGGGATTTCCCCCAGCGGTTGCCGCTACTATGAGACAGGCCAGGAAACCTGCGTCAGCAAAGATCTACCGCAGGACTTGGAAAATTTTCTTTCCTGGTGCCACTCGAATGGGCACTCTCCTTAGCCTTTCACTTTGCCAACCCTGCTTTCCTTTCTATATTCAGGATTGGGTTTAGGGTTATCTCTTAGTTCCCTTCAGGGACAGATTTCTGCACTATTCGTGCTATTCAACAAACGTCTGGCTAATCTCACTCAAGTTAGGACGTTTGTGCAAGGGGCATGTCACATTGTCCTGCCCTACAGGCGTCCGCTGGACTCCTGGGACCTTAACTTGGTCCTCTCGGCTCTGCAGAAGCCGCCCTTTGAACCACTAAGAGAGGTGCCCCTCTCTAGGCTTTCACAGAAAGTAGCCTTCCTTGTGGCTATCACCTCTCTCCGGAGAAAGTCTGAATAGCAGCCCTGTCTTGTAAGTCAACCTTTCTGGTGGTTCACCAGGACAAGGTGGTGCTTAGACCGGTGGCTGAGTTTCTTACCAAAAGGGCTTTCTCCCTTTCATCTTTTTGTCCAAATCCTGTCCACCAGTCCGAGAAGGCTCCGCATTCCTTGGATCTGGTCAGAGCTTTCAGGATTTATGTCTCCCGTACGGCCCCTCTACGCCGGACGGATTCCCTGTTTGCGCTTACAACAGCCAACAAAAGGGTACACCGGATTCCAAGTTAACCTTGGCACGGTGGTTCAAGACGCCTATCCAGGCGGCCTACATTTCCTCTGGAGCGCCTCTCCCTTTGGGAAGCAAGGCGCACTCTACTAGAGCTGCTGGAGCCTCATGGGCCTTGCGGCACCAGGCGATGGCTCAGCAAGTGTGTCAGACGGCTACTTGGTCCAGTCTGCACACCTTTACGAAGCATTACCAAGTGCATGTATATGCTTCAGCAGACGCAAGTCTGGGCAGGCGGGTCCTTCAGGCGGCTGTTGCCCACCTGTGAATGGAGCTGCCACCTTGCCATTATAGGTTGTTTGCCCACCCAGGGATTGCTTTTGGACATCCCCATTGTCTGGGTCTCCCAGTGGAGCGAATAAGAAAAAGAGAATTTTGTTTACTTACTGTAAATTCTTTTTCTTCTAGCTCCTAATTGGGAGACCCAGCACCCACCCTGTTGCCCTTCGGGCTATTCTGTTAAGTTTCTTGTATTTTCACAGGTTGCTTACGTTAATCAGTTGGCCGACGTTATATGGCCGGACCTGATTTTTCTGGTGTGGGTTATCCTCCTTCCTGCTTGTGCACCGAACTGATGGGACTTTCCCAGGAGGGGGTGTATAGGCAGTAGGGGAGGGGCTACACTTTTTTATAAAGTGTAGTACTTTGTGTGTCCTCTGGAGGCAGAAGCTATACACCCCATTGTCTGGGTCTCCCAATTAGGAGCTAGAAGAAAAAGAATTTACAGTAAGTAAACAATTATCTTTTTTTTTTTTTTTTTCCCTGACGTCTTCAGATTTTTTTTTAATTTTTTTTCTATATGCAGTACAACTTTAGTTAATTACAAAAAAAAAGTTTAGAATTTTTTTCTTCATCAGTTAATTTTTTACAGATTTTTAAAGTTTTAAAAAAGTGCGAATTTTGGCCTGGTATGACTTTACATTTTCTATCATATCTCGGGCTAGAAATAAGATAGAGAGACAAAATAAACACTGTTGTACTCAGAATTGTACAGACTTTCACCAGATATGTCACAAGAGGATCTTTAATATTTTACCCATACGATTGCAAACTCAAAATTTTAAAACGCATTTACGAAAAATCGGCATCATTTAAATATTTCAAAAACTGCCCATACGTCTGCTGTGCTCTTAGCCACATCTGTACCAAATTTCAAGTTGGGATCGCGATGGGATCATATTTTAATATATTTTACTATTAATAGCGTCAATGGGTCATTCCATATCAAGTGATCTAAATATGAATTTTTTTTTTTACCTGACGCCTTTAGATTTTTTTAATTTTTTTTCTATTTGAAGTACTACTTTAGTGAATTACAAATTAAAAGTTTTTAATTTTTTTCTTAATCAGTTAATTTTTTACAGATATTTAAAGTTTTAAAAAAGTGTGAATTTTGGCCTGGTATGGCTTTACATTTTTTTTTATCTCGGGCTAGAAATAAGATAATGAAGCGAGAGGCGCATAATTTTACTCAGAACGGTAACAGCTTTCATTTGATATGTCACAAGACTATATTTTTTATATTTTGTTTGGGAAAAATCAAATTCAAAATTTTGATGTGCAATTGTGAAATAAATGTTAGTTTGAAAATTGTGAAAAAATGCATGTGTGTTACTTGTGTTCTTGGTTATATTTGTGTAGAGATTCAACTTCGGACCTGTCAAATTTATATATTTTTTATTTTATGGTTGTATGAGTTATTACAACTTATTGAATAAAACATTTATGTGCAACAAAAAAGAAACACAAATCCCGTAAGTGCCAGGATAAATATATCTTAATCATCAGAATACAACGCTCAGCATTTTCAACCTGAATGCATTGAACAAACCAAAAGAAAAAAGGTGATCATATCCTCAAGTTTGATTAAACAAGATTAAAAGAACCAAAAATGTTAACCCCTATTTATACATGTAAATTTGTTTTCTATTATATCACTAAACATGTCATTTATGAAGTGTTCTATATGAAGTACAACTTTAGTTAATTACTAATAAAAAGTTTGGAATTTTTTTCTTTATCAGTTAATTTTTTACAAATTTTTAAAGGTTTAAAAAAGCGTGAATTTTGGCCTGGTATGGCTTTACATTTTCTATCATATCTCTGGCTAGAAATAGGATAGAGAAACAAAATAAACACCATTCTACTCAGAACTGTCAAGGCTTTCACCAGATATGTAACAAGAGTATCTTTGTTAATTTTTTACCCATGTAATCGTAAACTCAAAATTTAAAAACACATTTCCGAAAAATCGGCATAATTTAAAATTTCCAAAACTGCCCATGTGTCTGCTATGCTCTTAGCCTCATCTGTACCAAATATCAAGTTGGGATCATATTTTAAAATATTTAACTATTATAGTGTCAACTCGAAAATCTTGAATTCAGATCTGTTCAGCCTGTGGTCTAAAAGTGTGGGGTCTATATTCACTAAATAATCCATGATTTTTAGACATTACTGTATTATTTTGATATGTTACAGCTTAGAAGCAGGAGAGGACATATAGGAGAAAGCTTTGTTAGGGCTCAACCTGAGAATGAACAATATTGTATTGAATATTGTACAAACCAGGACTACGAAGAGGAGGAGAGTTTAAAACATCTGTTACAGAAAGCAGAACCCATCAAAGGGACGAAGCAATAAAAACAAGGATGTTTTCATTCTGTAAAGACAGTGAAGTCCATGAATTGGTAGAAGGCAGCACAAGATTGGCAATGGATGACATAACTGGCTATGTGACCTGTGAATATGGTTGGCACTGGTGGCTGGCTACTGTACTCTCCAAAGACTGTGAAAATGAAGAAGTAGAATTGACTTCATTACATCCTTCTGGTCCAGCACCATCATTTGTGTATCCAAGAAAGCCAGACATTTAAAAGTGTACAAAAGTCAGATAATAACTCAGGTGGAGCCGAACATAGTGACAGGCCATACATACTGTGACACAAAAGGAAATGGCGATTGCTAGTAAGCGCTTATGGACAAGATTACATTTCACCCACTAGAAGGGACAAATCGATGATAAAAGGCCACTTTAAAAACGTACTATTGTTTGAATAGTTGATCTTGTTTAATCAATCTTGAGGATATGATCACCTTTTTTCTTTTGGTTTTGGTTTTGGTTCAGTGCATTCAGGTTGAAAATGCTGAGCGTTGTGTTCTGATGATTAAGATTGATTTATCCTGGCACTTATGGGATTTGTTTTTTGTGTATCTTTTTTGTTGCATGTAAATGTATATTTGTGCAGAGATTCAACTTGCGACCTGTCAAATTTATATATTTTTTATTTTATGGTTATATGAGTTATTACAACTTATTGATTAAAAATTCAATAAGTTGTAATAACGCATACAACCATAAAATAAAATCTATATAAATTTGACAGGTCCGAAGTTGCATCTCTACACAAATATAACCAAGAACACAAGTAACACACAGGCATTTTTTCACAATTTTCAAACTTACATTTATTTCACAATTGCGCATCAAAATTTTGAATTTGATTTTTCCCAAACAAAAAATAAAAAAATATAGTCTTGTGACATATCAAATGAAAGCTGTTACCGTTCTGAGTAAAATGATGCCTCTCCCGCTTCATTATCTTATTTCTAGCCCGAGATAAAAAAATGTAAAGCCATACCAGGCCAAAATTCGCACTTTTTTAAAACTTTAAATATCTGTAAAAAATTAACTGATTAAGAAAAAAATTCAAAACTTTTAATTTGTAATTAACTAAAGTAGTACTTCAAATAGAAAAAAAATTTAAAAAAATCTAAAGACAGGTAAAAAAAAATATTCATATTTAGATCACTTGGTATGGAATGACCCATTGACGCTATTAATAGTAAAATATTTTAAAATATGATCCCATCGCGATCCCAACTTGAAATTTGGTACAGATGTGGCTAAGAGCACAGCAGACATATGGGCAGTTTTTGAAATATTTAAATGATGCCGATTTTTCGTAAATGCATTTTAAACTTTTGCGTTTGTGATCGCATGGGTAAAATATTAACAAAGATCCTCCTGTGACATATCTGGCGAAAGCCTGTACAATTCTGAGTAGAACGGTGTTAATTTTGTCTCTCTATCTTGTTCCTAGCCTGAGTTATGAGGAGAAACGTAAAGGCAGGCAACACCGAAATTCGCACTTTTTTCGAACTTTGAAAATCATTTAAAAAAAAAAATTTTTTTTTGAATTTTCTCTTCACATTTTGCATTGTCTGACATGCTATCATCAAATAACAAAATCTCAAAAGAATTAAAAATATAGAGGTAATATTCATTGGTTCACTTGACATGGAATGGCCCTTAGGATACATTTAGTGGTTTGTTTAGCAACAGAAAGCTGGAATTCAAACTATTACAAACTACAACATATTATGCCATTTCAAGTCAAAATTAATAAGCCTTTTACCTCCAGGGGGATTTTTTGTTTTTTCCTCCCCTTCCAAGAGCCATAACTTTTTAAATTCTCCATTAATATAGCCAGATGAGGGCTTGTTTTTTGCAAAACAAGTTGTACTTTTGAATGACATCATTCATTTTATCATATAGTGTACTTGAAGGAAAAAAATTCCAAGTGCGATGACATTGCAAACAAAAGTTTTTATTTTTCTTATTTACCATGTTCACTATATGGTAAAACTGACATGACAGTATAATTCCACTGGTCAGTACAAGTTTATAGATACCAAACATATATACTTTTCCTTATACTAAATGGTGGAAACAAATTGCGAAATTTGTCAAAAATATAGAATTGCACTGTTTCTCCTTCACCTCATTGGGGGGCACAGGACAATGGGTTATGCTATTCTGCCACTAGGAGGCGACACTAAGCAATTACAACAGAAGCACAGTGGCTCCTCCCAGCAGTATATAACCCCCTGACTGGCACAGTTCAGCCAGTTTTTTGCTTAGTGTCTTAGGAGGCAAGACACTGTTTGTTTTCTTAGTTTGTTATTTTCTCTCTTTGCTCCCCAGACCCCACAGTTGGGACTCTGGGTTGTAGCTTACATTCGGACAGCTGCACCGTCCCTTCCAAGACCCCACAGATGGGAATTTGGGTTGCAGGAGATCTCCCTTGGCCTCTGGCCCCTGCAGCACAAGGAAGATGAAATCTGCTTCATGCTGCCCTTGGATGGATGGTCATAAGGTATGCCGCTGACCTGCCCTCTGGTGATCCCCTGTGCCCGCCGCATCCCCCGCTGTGTGCTCCGCGCCGGACCCCTCTCGGCCGGCGGCCTGCTGCATTAATTGAGGCCCCGGCTTTGGGCCTACACAGTGTGATCCGCCCCCTGGTGATGATGCGGCCCGGCCGAGAATGCCCCAGGCAGGCCCCTCGGCCTTTAGCGTCCACCCTGGACTCTGCATCACTTGGGGGTGTGGCCTAGCGGGTGTTCCTGCTCCAGGTGGCGTGGCCTAGTGGTTTTCATCATTTTGGCGCTTCTTTGTTCCTCTGGGCGCCATTTTCAGCAGCAGAGGGATCCTCAGTGTGAGCACAGTCGGATCTCTGCAGGGGGACACAGGATTCTGGGCCAGCGCTTCGCTCCCAGCGACACTCGGGTGACAGGACTCAGTAGCAAGCTATATTTCTGCTGTAGCCCTGAGCTGTTTGTGTGTGTGCTCAGCAGCGATTTATTCTTTCTGCTGCAGCATTACTCTGTCTGTTTGTGCCTCACATCCAGCAGTGTATGCTTCTGTGTGTAGCAGGGGTAGTTTTGCCATGATGTCTGGAAATAAGAACAAGAGGGCACCAAAGACCTTTGCTGTGTATTATGCTTTTTGCACTGCAGCAAGTCTGCACTGCCATGCTGTTGTTCTACTACGCTTTGCCAGGTCTGTGCCTCTGTTTCCGCTCAGCCCTGTGCCTCTGCCCCTGTGCAAGCCCCCACTGGTGAGGATACCTCCTCTAGTGGCCCTGCTACCCCCGAATGGGCGGTTGCATTATCACAGTCTGTGAGCCTATCTATACAACAACTTCCTGAGACACTGATCCAGGCTCTGCAGCCCGGAGCTTTGGCCAGCACCTCCGACCAACCTGGCTCCCAGGACGAGCTCTCCGGTTGCGAAGAGATACGCTCTCGGAGACGAGCTCGTACCCTCACTCTCTTCCATGATTCTAGTAGGAAGAGGCTCCGCAGGTGCTCCTTCACATCCCCATTACAGGGCTCTCGGGTCTCCCCTACAAGGAGCAGGTCCCATGAATCACGCTAGTCTGGTGGAGCTCCGTGATTCTGATTCGGATCCGGACCAAGAGGCTCCCTTTGATTAGGCCTCCTCTGATACTCTGGCCATGGTGATCGACCTGGTTTCGGCCGTTAATCAGGCCCGGCCAGTGGCTGACCCAGCCCGGGTCGCATCCTTGGATCACGTGGTCTCGTTTAAGAGATCCAAAAGACCTCAAAAAGTATTTTCAGACCATCCTGAGATTCAGGAAGCTCTGCAGAAACTTTGGTCTCAGCCTGATAAGCTTTTTGGTTATCGTAAGGTGATCAAGTCCCGTTAACCTTTCTTGCCAGCGGTATCACAAGCCTGGGCAGACTTCCCACAGGTGTACCCTCCGGTGTCCTGTTTGGTCTCTAAGACTTTGCTATCTCTCTCTGAGGGCGCGTCTATCAAGGACGCCACTGACTGTCAGGCAGAACACTTGTCGACATCGCTGTTTGAGGCTTCAGGCTCGTCCCTATCCCCATCCTTCGCCTCCATGTGGGTGGCTAAGGCCGTTGTGACCTGGGCAGGTGATTTGCATTCTGCCTTGCATCACCGGGATTCAGATCCAGAGTTGTTGGATCTGGCCGCTCAGATTTCTGTAGCAGGGGATTTCTTGGTCACGCTTCTATTGATGCGGCCAACTGCACTGCAGTGGCGGCCTCAAACGCCATTGTGATCCGCCGCACCCTCTGGCTTCGAGAGTGGACGGCGGATTCGGCCTCAATGAAGTCTCTCACTAGCATCCCTTATTTAGGCGTCTTTTTGGGGAAAAGGTTGATAAGCTAATCTCGGACGCTACGGGAGGTAAGAGTACCTCTCTTCCTCAGCAGAAGCCTCTGCGTAAGTTTGCTAAGGGTTAACAGACGAGATTCCGGTTCTTTCGGAACTCGGCCGGGTGGTCCGCTTCCCGCCCGTCATGGCCGTCCCGTGCGCCTCGCACAGACAGGCGTTCCCAGGATTCCAGCAAGCCGGGTTCAAGCTGGCAGCTCCCGCAACTGACAGGCCAAGTCGAAGGAGTCCGGATCTCAGAGGTTCTCCTCTTCCTGGCTCGGTTCCTCCGGAAGGCACCTCCCAAGTTGGCGGCCGACTTTTTACTTTCAGCACGCCTGGTTCGCTGTCACAGACAACAAGTGGGTTCGAGAATTGATGTCCTCCGGCTACAGCACAGAGTTTCACACTCGTGCCCCCCTTTCCCCCCCCAGAAGATTCTTCCCTTCCAAACCTCCGGGAACACCGGCAAAGGCGAGCGCCTTCTTTCAGGCCATCGACTCTCTCCGGCAGGCAGGAGTCGTCCCAGACCCTCAAAACGAGCGGTTCCAGGGATTTTATTCGAATCTGTTTATCATGCCCAAGAAGGACGGGTTTCCCGTCCCAGTCTGGATTGATACGGCTCAACAAGTCACCAAGGTTATGACAGCTGTCATAAACCATCCTACATTCACGGGGAGTCTCTGTTCTCCCCTACCTGGACAACCTGTTGGTTAAGGGTCAGTTCTTTGGAGACTGCGAGGACAATGTCCGCGTCACGGTAGATACTCTCACACGCCTGGGATGGCTGCTCAATCTACCAAAGTCCTCGCAAGCTCACGTTCATGGGGATGGTTCTGGACACGTCTCGGGGACTTGTGCTTCTCCCCCAGGACAAGGCTCATTCCCTGCGCTGTGCAGTTTGGATGTTTCTCCTCTCCCGCATTCCCTCCGGTTTGCAATGCGAGTTCTGGGACAGATGGTGGTGACATTGGACGCAGTACCATTTGCCCAACTCCATCTCCGGCCACTTCAGTTGGCCCTGCTATCAGCCTGGAATCATGGTCCGTTCACCCTTCACATTCTGTCCGTCAGCGGAAACGAGGCAGTCTCTTTAATTGTGGCTGATCCTGTCATCTCTCTCTCGGGGGAGATCCTTCTCCCGGCTCGGTGGGTCGTGCTGGCCACCGACGCCAGTCTCCTCGGCTGGGGAGTGGTTTTTCGCCATCATACAGCCCAGGGTCAGTGGTCTCTAATGGAGTCTTCTCTGCCCATAAATCTCCTGGAGATTCGGGCCATCTACTTGGCGTTGCAAAGTTTTCCTCATCTTCGTAAGGGCCGTCACATCCGCATTCAGTCGGACAATGCCACGGCTGTGGCATATGTCATCCATCAGGGCGGAACCCGCAGGAAGTCTGCTATGCAGGAAGTGGAACCGATTCTCAGCTGGGCCGAGTCTCCCGGAGCAGTTTTCTCGGCTGTTCACATCCCGGGGATCGACAATTGGGCGGCGGACTTTCTCAGCCGTCAGGGCCTTTCCTTGGGAGAATGGTCTCAACATCCAGAAGTATTCCGCCAGATCTGCAGTCGCTTTGGGACTCCAGATGTGGACGTCATGGCGTCGCGAATGAATGCGCAGGTTCCCAACTTCTTTGGCCGCTCCCGCGATCCGCGAGCCCTGGGATCAGACGTTCTGGTCCAGACTTGGACACATTTTCGTCTTACATCTTCCCTCCTCTGGCCCTCATTCCCAAACTGGTCCTGAAGACCAAAATGGAGCGCGTCCCGGTGATTCTAGTGGCCCTGGATTGGCCCAGGAAACCGTGGTATGCCGATCTCGTGCAGCTCACCGCAGATGTCCCATGGAGCCTGCCGGACCGTCTGGATCTTCTCTCCCAGGGTGCATTTTGTCACCAGAACTTAGGGGCCCTTCGTTTGATGGCGTGGCCCTTGAGGCTCGGATTTTGACGCGGGCGGGATTTTCGGAAGAGGTTGCGTGCACTACGGTCAGCGCGAGAAAACCTGTCTCCGCCCGAATATACCACAGGACTTGGAAGATTTCTTCGCCTGGTGTGAGTCTGGAGGTCTTCCACCCTTGCGTTTTTCGATCCAGCGATTCTGGGTTTTTCTTCAATCTGGGCTGGATAAAAGCCTGTCCCTAGGCTCTCTCAAAGGACAGTTATCGGCTCTGTCTGTGCTTTTTCAGCACCGTTTGGCCACGAGACCCCAGGTTCGTTCTTTTTTGCAGGGTGTCTCTCGGATTTTTCCCACCGTACAAGAGGCCCTTGGAGGCCTGGGACCTGAATCTGGTCTTGAAGGTGCTTCAGAAGCCGTCCTTCCAACCTCTCAGGGAAGTTTCGCTCCGCCTTCTTTCTCAGAAGGTGGTTTTCTTCATGGTGATCACCTCCGTTTGGCGGGTATTGGAACTGGCGGCACTCTCCGGCAAGGCACCTTTCCTCAAGTTTCACTAGGATAAGGTGGTACTGCGTCCGGTACCGTCCTTTCTTCCCAAGGTGGTTTCCTTTTCCATTTGAACGAGGACATTTCTCTCCCGTCCTTCTGTCCAGCTCTGATGCACCGTTTTGAAAAAGCTCTGCACTCCCTGGATCTGATCCGTGCTCTCCGGAATTATGTCTCCAGGACAGCACCTTTCAGGAAGTCAGATTTCCTTTTCGCGTCCTTCCAGGAGGGCACCGTAAAGGGATGGCAGCATCCAAGACCACTCTTGCCAGGTGGATTTAGCTTACCAATTCAGTAAGCTTATTCCCTACGTAATCTGACCATTTCGTCAGGGTTGCTTGCTCACTCCACTCGCACGGTGGGTACTTCCTGGACTATCCGGCACCAGGCTAAGGCTGGCCAGGTGTGCAAAGCCGCTGCCCGGTCCAGCCGTCACACTTTTTGCGAAACACTATCGTGTTCATACTCAGGCCTCGGCAGATGCGAGTCTGGGTAGACGCATCCTACAGACAGCGGCTTCTAACCTGTAGACTGTGCATTTCAGAATGTGGATGTGTATTCCCACCCAGGGACTGCTTTGGAATGTCCTATCGTCCTGTGTCCCCCAATGAGGCAAAGGAGAAAATGAGAAATTTGTGTACTCACCGTAAATTCATTTTCTCATAGCCTCTAATTGGGGGACACAGCACCCTCCCTGTGGCCCGTTGGCCTTGTTGTGGTTGGTGTTCTCATGTTTATGTTCCTGGTTGCCTTATCGGCTTATGTAGTTTTCCTCCTACTGCTTTAGCACAGAACTGGCTGTACTGTGCCAGTCAGGGGGTTATATACTGCTGGGAGGAGCCACTGTGCTTCTTTTTTAATTGCTTAGTGTCGCCTCCTAGTGGCAGAATTCTATAACCCATCGTCCTGTGTCCCCCAATTAGAGGCTAAGAGAAAAGAAATTTATGGAGAGTACACAAAATTCTTCTTTTTTGCCATTTTCTGAGACTTGTAGTGTTGTTGTTTTTCAGAATGTGGCATTGTTGGATGGCTTATTTTTTGCGGCCTGAGCAGATGTTTTTCACTAAACCATTATTTGATAGATGCGTTGCTTTAATTGCCTAGTATTCCATTTTATTGCAATGTTGCGGCAACCAAAAAAACATAATTTTGCCAGTTTTAATTTTTTTTCTGTTAAACAGTGTACAGATCTCATTAATTTTATACTTTGATCGGGCATTTGAGCACAGCGATGCCAAATATGTATATTTTTTTATTTAAATAAATTTATTTTCAGTGGTGCAAAAGATGGTGATTTGAACCTTTCTGTTTTTTACAGACACTTTTTTTTTATTGGCCCTCTTAGGGCACCCAAAGACTGATGGCGGAGGGGAGTGATGTGATCCCCGCCGCGTATTAGATTGTGCTGTCAGCTTGATAGAGCGATCTAACTGGTTAACAGATTGGGCATCTGTGGCAGATCAGATCAGCCAACATGTGCTGGGAATCATACGCACTTGCATCAAAGGGAGGGACACGACCAAGGACATATCTTTACATCCTTGTGGTGATGGGGTCGTCCACAACTGTGAAAAACTTTCCTCAATCACCCTTTATAAATTAATAGCTATACTCCTCTTCGGTGTGTTACTTGTTCAAGAGATGTCGGCACTGATTGTCTTGAGGCTCGCACGATGACATTATGCCACGTGAACCCTATAGGCCAACAGCGACTGCTTCATCCTTCCTCCCCTTCTTTGAATAAAATAGATATCTGGAGGATGTGATCAACCGCATCTCATTTCCTCCAGATGCCTGATTTGTACAAAAGGGCAGAGTGACGTGGCCACTGATTGGCAGCAGCGCTTATATGAAATCCAGTGCCAACACCGCTATAATGCTGCTCGCACCAGTAGAGAGTATACCTGTTATTATTTTATAAGGATGGCACCTAGGGATCGTAAATGGATTGTCAGCCGCTTTAAAGGGGATTTCCCACAAAGTTGATTTTAATCAATCGATCTTGGAATAATAGTTTCCACTTTTGAATATGTTTAAAAAGAATGTTCCTGTGCTGAGATCTTATATGTGTTTCCCTGCTATGTACTGTGTAATGGATGTGTCTGACTGTATAGGGACATGGTCTGATCATACCACATCTCCTGTGCTGAGATAATCTTTTATATGTGTCCCTGCTATGTACTGTGTAATGGATGTGTCTGACTGTACAGAGACATGGTCTGATCATACCACATCTCCTGTGCTGAGATAATCTTATATATGTGCTCCTGCAATGTATTGTGTAATGGATGTGTCTGACTGTATAGGGACATGGTCTGATCATACCACATCTCCTGTGCTGAGATAATCTTTTATATGTGTCCCTGCTATGTATTGTGTAATGGATGTGTCTGACTGTACAGAGACATGGTCTGATCATACCACATCTCCTGTGCTGAGATAATCTTTTATATGTGTCCCTGCTATGTATTGTGTAATGGATGTGTCTGACTGTACAGGGACACGGTCTGATCATACCACATCTCCTGTGCTGAGATAATCGTATATATGTGTCCCTGCTATGTACTGTATACTGGCCGTGTCTGACCATACAGGGACATGGCCCGATCATACCACATCTCCTGTGCTGAGATAATCTTATATATGTGTCCCTGCTATGTACTGTGTACTGGCCGTGTCTGACCATACAGGAACATGGCCCGATCATACCACATCTCCTGTGCTGAGATAATCTTATATATGTGTCCCTGCTATGTACTGTGTACTGGCCGTGTCTGACCATACAGGGACATGGCCCGATCATACCACATCTCCTGGGCAGGGGAGGAAGTAAACAAGTATACAAAAATTACACAGTACAAAGCTGGGACACATATATAAGATTATCTCAGCATAGGAATATTTTCAGACACATCTAATTGTTGAAATTATTATTACTCCAAGATCTATTGATTAAAATAAAGTGTTAAATTAATTTTGTTCATGGGAAAACCTGATTAAAGGGAACCAACCACCTCGGATGACCCTCATACACTGTTAATATGTGCCCCTGCAGCCTAGTAAACCATTTGCAGCACTGCTTTTGTGTGAAAAGTGGCTGCAGTAGAAGTGAGATAATGATTTTATACACTTACATGCCTGCGTACTTGAGGGCGTCTCCCTGTGTGTGCTGGCACTTGTGGGCTGTGCTCATCATGTCTGCTCTCCCCTCCCTTATGCACGCCCCCTCTCAGCCTGCTATAGTGATGTGAGGCTAAACTCGTCATAAAGGGGCGGGGCTAAATCGCGGCATCCCGGTAGCCCCACCCCCTTTATGACGCAATCAGCCTCACATCACTATAGCAGGCTGAGAGGGGGCGTGCATAAGGGAGGGGAGAGCAGACATGATGAGCACAGCCCACAAGTGCCAGCACACACAGGGAGACGCCCTCAAGTACGCAGGCATGTAAGTGTATAAAATCATTATCTCACTTCTACTGCAGCCACTTTTCACACAAAAACAGTGCTGCTAATGGTTTACTAGGCTGCAGGGGCACATATCTACCAGTGTATGAGGGTCATCCGAGGTGGTTGGTTCCCTTTTTAAGCCTTCCATCTTCATTTCACTGCATTTATAGGCCAAATAATTGTGATTTGTAAATGGACTAGGATTGTTCAGAATGTCTTTCTTTCTATAGTTATAGTTACTATTCTTGACAACAAATTTCAAAATGTGTAATTTTCATGAGTTAATGTTGTAGCTGATAATGAAATATCAGATTTGCTGCCCCTTGGATGAATGAAAATCCATGTAATACAAGGACTGCTCATGGGTATATGGACAGGCTGTTTTCTCTTTCCTGTTGTAATTTTCTGTGTATGCCTTGTATGTTGGCCATGATGTATCACATTGCATGGGCTAAATAAAAAACATAACTATTAATTTCACAGGAATTACAAAATCTAGAGATGGATTTGCGATCTGTTCCTGAAAGGTGGAAAGAAACATGGGATAAAGTAAAAGCTTCCCATAGAACAGAAGTCCGACATGAAAGCCGGGTTAGTCTGAGTCTTGACATTTTTCTTCTATTTGCAAAAAAAAGAAAACCTGTTAGTAGGGTTTATATTTGCATGTTGCAGATTACGATTTGTTAAATAATATCATCGTTCAGTATGGATTTTTATATGAATGTAACACATTTCTATTTAGCTAAAATGTCTTTTATATCTCACAGAAATCCAGTGCTTTGCTGATGTCCAGTGTGCCCTCACAGCGCCAGTCCTTGGGGATTTACCTTCAGGAGAGTGGTGTAGGATCTACACTAAATTTGAGTTTGGAGAGTGGCCCGAGCACAACGAGTACTCCTACTAGTGCAGGGAAACTGGGAGCCCGAAACAGCACTAGCACCTTATACAATCAGTTCAACACTGCCGAAAGAGAAAACCGGTAACAACAGCTACTTTTGCACAATGTCCTAAAGAGCTGATCAGTTGCGAATACAATTGCTATATAGTTTTTCTTAATAGATCAATGTTAATGATATCTGAAATAAGTCTGCATTAGTTGAGTCCTCTGCCAATTGGTAGAAACAAGGAAGACCCTTATTGCTGAATGCATATCTCCAGTGTTCATATACAGAACCCTCCCATCAATGTCAACTGCTTGTGCAGCAGACTTTTTATTCTTAATTCAGTAGCAAGAACTTGGTATTATTGTAAACCTTGTTATGCGGTGATTTTGAAACATGCTGCTTGTCAGAAGCCTATTAGCTCACATAACATTTCTCCTGTCTCTTTAAACCCCTTCATGACCAAGGACATATTTGTATGTCCATGGTCATGTGCCTCTTTTAATGCAAGCTCACACACTGAGTTTGCATCATTCTCTGCACATGGCGGCTGATCTGATTATTTGATATGTGCAGAAAACAGGCACCAGTGCATCTCTGATCCACCTGTGACTGTTAACTTGTTAGATTGCACTGTCAAACTCCGACAGCACAAACTAACATGCGGCAGTGGGGTTCGTGCCTGTCCCCGCTGCCAACTGTGATGTGGTCACAGGGTGGCGACAGTTTTTCATGCCAGCCAGGGGTCATAGGATGACCCTTGTCGCTGTTGCAGCGTAGTTGCGATGCCAGCATTCACAGGTCAATTAGCATTTCTGCTATTTAAAGGGATGTGGAAGCATCACTCTAAGAGCAGTAGTGATCAGACATTGCAGGGTTCAGGCGCCCTGAGGGTTCCAATAAAATTAGTAAAAAGTGTGCAAAAATATAAAAGACGACACAAGTTCAAATTACCCCCTTTTGCCCCATTCAATATTAAACTATTTAAAAAAAAAAGACAACACATAAAGCATTTCTGAACGTGGCAATATCAACTATCTATTAAACTATTGAATGAATTGGATTGGAAAACTGTGTGAAGGAAAAAAAAAATTCCAAAGTTAAGTTTATTTTTTGTTGCAGCAACATTGCAATAAATTGCAATAGCAGGCGATCAAAAGTTCGTATCTACCCAATAATGGTGTAAATAAAAACGTAAGCTCAAGATGCAAAAAATAAATCATCACTCATCCCCAGATCCTGAAAAATTAGAATGCTACGGGTTGTGGAAAATGGCACAAAAGTACAATTCTTTTTGTTTTGTTTTTTTGTTTTGTTTTTTCTATACAAACTTCTGAATTCTTTACAGCTTACATAAAAGCAAAAGTATTCCCATTATCCAGTACACTATATGGTAAAATGAATGATGTCATTCAAAAATACAATTTGACCTGCAAAATAAAAGCCCTTGTGGCTAAAATTAACAGAAAAATATAAAATGTTATGGCTCTTGGAAGAAGAGGAAGGGGAGGAGGGGGGAATGAAAATTCTGAAAATCACTTGGGGATGATGGTCTAATTTGGCTCCACTAACTAAAACATTGGGAGATGAGCTGGGCTGTCATAAGTTCATAATTGTAATTAATGGATGTAGTTTGTATTATGGAATCTGTTGAGAGATCCTCTTTAAAGGGAGCCTGTCAGCTGATTCATGCTGCCCAAACTCCGGAATGCATAGATTGGAGCCCGTCCATACAATTGCAGGCAAGTATATAATCTCTCGCCTCTTTGGGGGAGACAGGACCATGGGTGTATGCTGCTGCCACTAGAAGGTGACACTAGGCAAATAATTAAGCAAACAAAAGTTAACTCCTCCTCAGCAGTGTATACCTTGAACCGGACAGGAAATCAAGGCAGTTTATTGCTTAATGTCTCATTAGGCAGGCCGGGCCTTGGGCCTGTCGTTTTTTTCTGATCCGCTCTCTTTTTCAGGTGCATTTTATTCTAATGCTCTCAGTTTTATATCTCCTCAGGTTCTCCTATGGATATGCACAAGAGCAACAGAGTTTCCTACACTTCTGATCTCCCTCCAGTTGTGAGGGGGACAGGATACCCTACACCCTTGTTCCCTGCTGGCTATGCTTAGGGTGACAGGGCTTCTCATATCTCTGATCTCCCTCTCGTGGATACCAGGGCAATAGAGTGGATATCGCTGAGCTCTCCCGCTCCTGCCGAAGGCGACAGGGTGCCTTGTCACCTCTGCTCTTCTCCCCACTCAAACAGTCGTCAACAGATGCACTATGTTGGCGACAGGGCGTCTCCGCCTCTGAGCCCCCTTTTGCATGATAGACGAGAAGGCGACAGGGTGCCTCTCCACCTCTGATGTCCTCTCTCTGAGTGGACATTACAGATGAAGCAGCGACTGGACATCCTCACCACTGTTCTCCCCCTCTGCATAACAATCAGCCCCCGTCCGGGCGACACGTTGTATGCACCGCTGTTATCCCCTGCAGTCCCACATCCCACATCTAGGGCGACAGGGCTTTGCTCCCCCGTTGGGAGAAGCCACTTGCCAGACGGGACGCACTACCGGAACAACAGATATCACTTCTGTGTGCTGCATCCAGACCCTGGGAGATATCACGGGAAACAATTGAGGCGTACACCTTTCCCTTTCAGCCAGGACCCAGGCTGCGGTATCGGGATGCAGGTAAAAATGCAGTCCCCAGCTTCAGCATAGTCCTGGGAACACCCACCCCTGAGCCAGCCTCTCGATCATCGTGAGATCTCCACTCGTGTCTTCACAGGGCTCACCCACCCTGAGGTCACAGGCCTTTCCTGGGAACGCCTCCCCCCAAACCCTCCTCCTCGCCCATCACAAGAACGCGCCCGTGCTCCAGGACACGCTCATCCAGTAGCCATGCTCACCCAAACGGGCATGATGGCACTATGCCGCTCAGCCAATCAGGCTTAAGTCTTCTGGTATGCAATCTCGTGCTATGCTCCTCCACCGCACGACTAGCGGCACAGCAGACTGCATAGTGGGACCCCAAATCTGGGGAAATAGTTCGCCATGTGTGACGGGCTCTCCCCCACTGTGGCCTGGCTCACATGATGCCAGGGTCCCCCACAGCGCATATTTACTAGGGGTGGATGGGCATTGCTCACCCTTAGCCTCCAACAGTGGTCAGTAAGAGCCAGAACAAGAATTAACTGTTCTCTCTGGTGTAGATGGCAGTGTCAGGGTACCTCTATTTGTAGAGGTGGTGGCAGTAGGGGGCCATCCCACATCCAGGTGGTCTCACAGCAGCTGCTGTTTTCTTTGCATAGCCACATTTTATGGGCTAAACATGGGTTACAATCCATGACGTGATACAAACAGTTTTTAAGCCTGGCCCATGATCGTTGCAGTCCGGAACCCGTATGGAGCTACTGCGGCCTATCTGGTATCTCTTTGAGTGATAGCGATGAATCCTGGTAACCTCATGAGTGACAGCCTCTGTGTGCACTGCAGCTGTGGCAGTTTCCATGATGGGAACTTAGCCTTTGGCACAGAATACCCAATGTGTTCCGGAGTCTGCAGCTTAGACGCTGGTATGTGGAAATGTTGTAGATGCCTAAAAGAAACATATACAGCAAGATAACCATTAAATTATGTAGTAGCCCCTGGTGCCCCCACTGTCCACATTCAAGTATGTCTCTTCCCCACACCGAAGGTCCAGGGTGGTCTTGCTCAGTTGGGAGCATGGTACATCTATCAGCTGCCGCTGTTCACTGCGTGTGCCAGGAGTCACAGCTACAATCACAGCTCTGATCACTTTTCAGAGTACCAGATGCTGCCTTACCTGCCTTCTCTCATGGCTCCAGTTCTGTCCGCCATCAGTGAGCAGGAGTTGCCGACATCTGCTTTCAACCCAACTTTCACAATGCCATTAGCCACTTCATTCTGACTAATACCATGGCTACCACTTCTGTCCACTGCTCAGTGAGCCAGATGTCCCGTTGCCGGACTGTGCCCATGATTACTGCTTCCATCTACTGTGGGTGGAAGCCCCAATGTCTCACTATCGCCATGGCTGCCAGCCCTACCCACTACTGGTGAGCCAGAGGTCCTACCATTTGCCTACAGGGTGGTCTCTGTTTGTTTATCAATCCATTGAGCTTGAACTGAAAGCTACCAGGTGTAGATGTGTGTAGAAGGACCATTTCGGCATCTGACCACCATCTTATGAGCAGAACTCCAACTCTAGGTACCTTTCAGAACCTATTTATTAATGGGTTCGAGTTCTACCCACCTGTTGGTGTTCAAGTATATTTTTACAGCTATACAGTGGTCCTCGGATTTGCCCACTATTCTGGTGCCAGATCTGCTAGCCCTCAGGTATCCTAACATTCACCTGCAATATCAACACGAGTCCTATACTACCCAGCTATCCAGAACTATTAGTGTTATAGCTACCTATCTAACGGTTTAAAGGACCCGCCGACATTACAGTAAGTCAATCCTCTAAGATCCAGGTTACAATACGCATGCAGTTAATGGACTATGTCCACTGCTGTTAGCCAGGATTCTCAGCATCCTTAGACATTGTACTGGCTTTGCAAATAGAGTCCGTGGAGCCTCGTTTAGGAGTCTAAAACATGGACCTAGCCCTGAGGTGGCTCCTTGCGGAAACCACCATAACCACCATATTAAGTGGCCCTTTCAGTCAATATCCAACTCTTTACAAGTTTAAAGATATGACAAGGGAATTATCAAAGCCAGGTATCCATCCACAGACAGCTGTTTCGGGGTTTTGCCCCTAATCAGTGTGGAGTAGGATTCTGGCTAGGTGGGAGAAATACTTGGTAGACCAACATCACAAACCAATCAATAATCTCAGTGAGACCAGTCGAGGAAAACACTGCGGGCAGCTGGCAAAAGCGCTCAAACACCGTAAAATCCTAGGTGCATTGCCCCCTGGGAATTACAAAATGCAAATAGAGTCTGTGGAGCCTCATTTAGGAGTCTCAAACATGGAACTAGCCAGATATCCCTCCAGGGAAGGACCTAGCCCTGGGGTGGCTCCTTGCGGAAGCCACCAAAGGTATCCTAACATTCAACTTCAATATCGACACGAGTCCTGTCCTACCAAGCTATCGAGAACTGTTAGTGTCATAGCTACCTATCTAACGGTTTAAAGGACCTGCCGACATTACAGTGATTCAATCCTCTAAGATCCAGGTTACACTACGCATGTAGTTAATGGGTCATACCACTTCTGTGAGCCCAGGATTCTCAGCATCCTTAACCATTGTACTGGCTTTAGGACACAATAGACACTTCTGCCGCACTGGGGGGTTTTCACTCTGCCCACTCTGTGGGAAGCCAGAACCCTCCTGTACTACATGGCTACGCCTAACGATGGTCTACAGTTTCACCTGTCATTCAGTACGCCTGATTACACATCAGTCCAACATCTCCATTCACTTATTAGCGATCTAGACACCCTGTTTGCCTAGCCTCACCCAAGTCTTATATAGTCATGGCGCAGATGCTCTGTCCACTTCCCAGCATAACAGAACCCCTCCCTGGTATTCTAGAAACATCATACACAGGGTTTGTTGCCCCTCTGCCTCAGCTTAGAACGCTTTTGTTCTATGGCAATGTAGACGTTTCCTCTGCACAGTCTAGGCCACCCGCTACAGTGGTCTAGGCCTTGGCTCATTAACCGTCTAGCTAATCCTTCAGTTTTCCAGAGTTGTGTACAGGGGTGACCCAGATTCCCTGACCTCCCAGTATCACAGGAGCCTTCGCAGTGTAAGCCTCTAGAAAACCTGTCCTACAGATGTTCAATAGGTGGCTCTGATTCTCGTATTTCGACCCGGTTCTTCACAGTAAGGTCTGGTCCGTTTCAGGCATCGCTCAAGTACAGACCTTCAAGCCTGTTGAGCGACACTAACTCCCCTCTCTCCTTTTGAGTCTGATTTTCATCCAGTGCTTCAAGAATTACATTCAGGTATAATTTTTTCTTCACAGGAGATCTGATCCTATATGTCGGAAAAGTGACTCTTCTCTCCATATAGTTGGGTATTCTTTCTCCGATATTGCTAGGAATTCTCAATCGAACGTCTCAGGCACCTTACAGAATCCCTCCTTGACCCTCATATTTTCACCAGTACTCTGGTCCTCCGCTGGATATGACAGCAGATCGTCTGCCTGTTACCCAGCAATGTTTCCCTGGACTTCCTTGCTTGGCTGGAGGAAGTGACAGAGCCCATATTTACTCACGTTGCTCGATTATTTAGTTTTTTCTTCGTCTCAGTTATTAATACTCTTTGTCATCGCTCTCTTTGTGTTGATGTTTATACCATAGTGACTGTCACTGTATGTTGCAGACTTTCTTCCTTCTTTTCGCAAGTCTCCTAGGACCAACCCAGCCTAAGTCTCTATGACCTTATTCTTCCGTCTGTCCGCTTTTTAGGTGGATATAGTTCCCTCATCGGGTTACTTTTCCAGACAACCATGGTGGCTTTCACATGCGTCTCTTTGATGTGTTTTATTTTTAAAACCAATAATAGTTCCTCTATCCCCTACCTTAGTCACCCATACTGGAGATATACGGTGCAAGGCATCGGCAAGATCACGCTATACAGTTTGTCTTCGCTCTTCCTTATTCTTTAGCTGCAAGTCCTCACAGGTGATCAGTTATTATCTTCTGTTATACCATATATCCTAGTCTTTCCAGCACTGAACGTCCTCTCACCAGGTCTTCAATTCCCCACAGCTTCCCCCCTTCCTGAACTGTGGTACTTATGTTACCGGTTTTCCTCTGCTAGAGTCGTCTCTTCAGACGACATAGAGCAACCTTTCTCTATTGGCTCATGACTGAAACACTGAACTAGAAGTCATTGTAGATATTTCTAGCTATGCCTGTCTTTGTGGCAGATCCAGCAATATCGAATTTCTTCACCCTGAGAGAGTCATCTTTTTATTCTAGGGTTCTGGTTAATGTCCAGTCTGATGTAGTCCCTGTTCATCAGCTCCTCGATCACAATAGGCGGCGAGGGTGCCCCTAGTGCCATTCTCTTGCTCTTTGGTCGTCCTACGACCCCAGAGGAATATGCAATATGAGATCATATGAGCTGCCTACGGCTAAGGTAACTATTCTGTTTCCACACAAACACTGGGTGGAAAATGTCCATTTATATACTTTTCCTGTGTTCATTCTACCTTCCTTAGAACCTCCACTCTTCTGACGAGTTCCTCGTCTCTACGAATGTAGGGAAGACCCTTTGCTTTGCCCTTCTCAGTACCCTAAAGAATGTCTTCTACAGGTCTTGCACAACATCGACATGGTTAGGGCTGTGTGTCCTTCTCTCAGACCGTGACTTACGTAAGTCTTATTTCCTTTTTCATTCTTACAGAGGGTCACAAGGAGGACACAGCCGTGTTGCAGCCTACGATCTCTCGCTGGGTAACTTCAACCCTTTCCTAGGCTTACAACGTGGAGGGTAGGCCCGCTTCCAGGGGTCTCAGGGTGCACCCCCCACCCAGGTGGTGGTGGCTTCCTTGGCAGTTCATCGGGCTTCTGCTTCGCAGTGTTGTTAGGCTGCTACGTGGCTTAGTATCCACATCTTCACAGTGCGCTCTAATGTGCACACACAGGCCTAAGTGGATGCTAGCCTGGGTTGAAGGACTCTTCAAGCAGCCTGATCCACCTCTGATCGAGGTGGGAATAACAGTATTCATTTTTCAGTAGGTTGGACCAGCTTAGTTAAATTGGTTCCAGGTTGTTTAATTCCCACCCAGGGACTGTTTTTCAACGTCCCATGGTCCTGTGTCCCTCAATGATGCGAGAGAGAAAAGGAGATTTTTGTATATTCACCGTAAAATCCCTTCACTGGGACACGCACCCCACCCTAATTTTTGAGTTTGTGATATGTTATTGAGTTTGGTTTTTCTTCTATTACTTTGTACACTAAACTGGCGTGATTTCCTGTCAGGCTCAGGGTTTACACTGCTGAGGAGGAGCCTAGTGGCAGCAGTATATACCCATTGTCCTGTGTCCCCAATGTAGGCTCTGAGAAAGAGATTTTTCAGCGAGTATGCAAACCTTGTTTGAGGTACTGAACCCACCAGATTCATATGCACATTCACCAAAGCCTTCTTTAGTGATAAATCAAATATGATGTTTTTCTAAATTCAAGACATAGGTATATATTTTTTTACTTGTACACAAAATGAACTGTGCATGACCCCTAGGGTTCTGCTCTAAACCAATAGGCTGAACTACATTGGCTCTAGGCCTAGCATCACTCCTGCAGTCAGACATTTGACTGGAGCAGGGGAATATAACTGCTTTGGCTTTGTCCAGTAATCATCCATCGGAACAGGTCCAGCAGCAATCTGTTCGCATAAAAATTCTGCAAAAACAACTTTATTTAATCTATTTTGAAAACAAAAATTTTTGCAGAATTTTTTATTTACAATGGGAATCTATGGAAACCTAATCCGTTAACTGATTGCTTTTTATCTTCCTTTTGAAATTGATCCAGTATGCAAAAAACAGATCCTTTACAAATGAAAGAAAACGGAGGCTAAATGGCAATCCATTAATGGATCTGTTTTCTATAGACTCTAATGTTAAAAAAACAGATCCTGCAGAAATCAGTTTTTTTCAAAACAGTTGTATCTGCACGACTTTTTTCGCCAATGGATTGCGGCTGGATCTGTTCTAATGGATGATTACTGATCTCGTAAACTTTGATTATGCTGAAAAATTGTATTAGCGAATGTGATGCATATGGAAAGGAGTGAAAGGAAAAGAACTTTTCAACAAGCAATGTTTTTTGAAGAAGGGGAGAGAGTGGGACATCTTTTGGCAGTAATTTCGTCATCTCAAAGAGAGTGTAATCGGATTTACAAATTGAAGAATGGAGAGGGAAATTTAGTTACAGAAACTCCAGATATATTAGATGTTTTCCGAGAATACTACACCGACCTATACTCCTCCGCTTCAAACATCGGTGATGGGGAGGTGGAGGAATTTTTGGAGGGAGTAACACTTCCGGTATTAACTGAAAATGATAGACGGAGATTAGATGAACCAATAGAGGTTGAGGAGGTGGAAAAGGCTATATCATCCATGTCAGCGAGTAAGGCGCCTGGGGCTGATGGGATTCCGGGAGAGGTATACAAAATATTTTCAGAGATTCTGGCGCCTAAATTGAAACAGGTATTTGAAGGAGCAAGAGATAGAGGGGCACTGGCAAGATCAATGGAGGAGGCAGTTATAGTGGTACTACCTAAGGAGGGGAAAGATCCGGAGTGTGCGGAATCGTATAGACCAATATCCTTGTTAACATCTGACGTCAAGATACTGGCCAAAATCCTTGTCAACCGCCTGTCAGGTGTGATACAGAATCTTATCCACACTGATCAATCTGGTTTTGTCCCTGGCAGGTCGACTGCAATTAATTTGAGGCGTTTGTTTCTCAATCTCCAATTACCGGCAGATAATGGTGGCCGGAGAGTGGTGGTATCACTTGACGCCAGAAAGGCCTTTGATAGTGTGGAGTGGAGGTACCTGTGGAAAGTAATGGGCCTAATGGGGTTCGGTGATGGATTTATGTCCTGGGTGAAACTACTGTACTCCTCTCCACGAGCGATGGTTAGGGTGAATGGGGCAAGATCTGGGATGTTCAGGCTGTATAGGGGGACCAGACAGGGGTGTCCATTGTCTCCGCTATTGTTTGCGGTGGCGATGGAACCCCTGGCCGCCAAAATCAGAGTAACTAGGGAGGTGGCTGGATTCCAATTTGGAGACATTATTGAGAAAATAGCGTTATATGCAGACGATATTTTACTGTTCTTAGAGAATGCGGGAGAGGCACTGGGAAGGGTAATGGAGATTATAAAGGAGTTTGGCATTCTCTCAGGTCTACAGATCAATTGGAATAAATCATGTATTATGGCAGTAGATGGGGAACTCATAAGGGAAGATATAGCTGACCAGGGGAGACAACTGCAGGTTGTGTCAAAGTTTAAATATTTGGGAGTGTGGGTTACCCTTCCGTTGGGAAAATATTGGGAGCTGAATATTGTTCCACTTCTGGAGACCTTTAAAAGGAAAATTAATGCCTGGTGTAAGTTACCTTTGTCGGTGACGGGCAGGGTCAACTTGCTCAAGATGGTGTTGATGCCTCAATTAATGTACTTGCTACATAATTCCCCAGTTTGGATAGCAAAGAAAAAGTTTAATGGAATTAGCACCATCTTCAGGTCATTGATTTGGGGCAAGAGATCTGCTAGGATCAAACTTGAAAACCTGCAGAGGGCAAAGGAGGAGGGGGGATTGGCAGTCCCGAATGCTTGGGTGTACTTCTTGGCGGGGCAGGGCCAACACATACGGGGATGGAGAGAACGTGGTATAGGAGGGTCAACTGGTCGACTTCTTGGGCATGTTTCTGGCAGAGACCCGCTGGTTCAGGGGTTAGAGGATGGTACTTTTGACAAGATGAGCTCGCAATACCCTACGATACATCTCATCCAAAAGAGTTGGAATGCTATTAAAAAAGTGCGTGGTGTGAAGGGATTAACAGTATACTCACCGGTTTGGGGGAACGTGAACTTAAAGGAATTTTATAAAATGGGAGAGATGACACATTGGCAGAAGAAGGGAATAAGAAATCTGGAGCATCTAGTTAGGGAAGGAAGGCTGCAGTCTTTTTCGGAGTTGAAGAATACCTACAATATACCGTGTGCATGGGAGTTTCAATAATCCGGAATAAAGCATGCTTGGAGGGCGCAGCGGAAAATAAAAGACATGACTGTTCAAAAAGATATCACACTAGATTATGTATGCATGACAGGTGACTCTAAGGGAGTGATTTCGAGCGTTTATAATGACTTACTACATGCCTATCTGGGACGACTCACAATTAAAGCCAAAAGCAAATGGGAAGAAGATGTGGGGGAATTATCGGGGGAACAATGGGAGACTATATTAGAAACTGTACCAGACCTATCACTCAGCGAACAGGCTAGACTCTCCCAGCTGTATATAATACATAGGGTCTATAAAACTCCAGAGATGTTATACAAGGCTGGACTAAGGAGAGATTCTGAATGTCCCAGATGTGGTTCGGAGGGGGCTGGACTGTTACATATGTTGTGGTCTTGCCCTCGTCTTGCTGCGTTTTGGATAACAGTGATCTCCAAAATAGAAAGAGCATATGATTGCACAATTGAAAGGAATCCAATAGTATGTATACTGGGTGAGGTGTCTTGACTACGGAGACCAGTAAAACAGCCATAGCCAGGCTTCTATACATGGCACGAAAACTGATAGCCAGTAGATGGATTGACACAACCCCTCCAACTAGAAGAGAATTCATAAACCGAGCACGACATGTCATCAGACTAGAAGGGAAAATCTATAGAAAAAGAAATTCAGAACACCTCTTTGACAAAATATGGGCACCCTGGTTGGAAACTGTTGAATAAGATACATTGAAGTACCCATTCTATGATAAATGGTCAAAAGGAGTTGACTGAGCGTACCGAGGGGGGGGAGGGGGGGGAATGGTTGAGGGAATATGACACTTTATATGTTTATTGGATAAGTTGTACAAATACAAAGCACAATGTATTATATGATATTGTTATGTAACGTGTAAACAATAAAAATAACTGGTTTAAAAAAAAAAAAAAAAAAGAAAAATTGTATTAGTAGAAAACCCTTTTAAAAGCCCTCAAGCCTGCTGCATAGGTGTTTTGCAGTTTCAGGTTTCACTCTATGAAGACACATATCTTTCTGTTTCAGATCGTATGAGGGAATTTTATGTAAGAGAGGTGCATTTATGAAGCCCTGGAAACCTCGCTGGTTTGTGTTGGACAAGACTAAACATCAGGTAAAAGGTTGTTTTATCACTATAGACTGGTTGTTGTTTTTTTGGCTACTCCTTGATTTAAATGTTGACCTTTTTTTGTTTTGTATAGCTAAAAAAATTTGAAAAGGAGCGAATTTAACAGGGATACAAGTGAGCATACTCTCCATTATGTGGGTTGCTGCTATTGCCATAGTTGATTATTTTGTGTCATTTCTTTTACATAAGAGTTTAGTGTTACAATACATGCAGTTATATTGCTGAGGGAATAGAGGAAAACAACTGAATTCAGCCATACACTTTGCAGGCTGGGCAACTGTGTTAGCACAATATTGTAGCAGTCTGGTGGAGCGCTGACGTGGGGGGTGGTCACAATTTGAGGAGACTTTAATAAGATCAGGGGTTGTGCAGGTGTGCACAACCCTATTAGGTGAGTGGCCATTCGGCCTCTTATATCCACCAACGATTGTTGAGTATTTCACATTGCTCTCCCTTGTTCTTTTCTTTGCGTGCAACTGTGTTAGAGCAGAGACACACTTATGCAAGATGCGTGCGAGTGTTTTGAATGCATCTCACATGAATCACCTGGCCCGGCCGCTGGCTCTCTGAACAGGAGCGTGGTGCTGTTTTGTGTTTCTCAATCTCCTGTCTAGAGAGGCTGGTGCTTGACGAGTCATGCGGGACGCATGCGAGATGCTCGCATGCAGCTATCGTAGTGTGTCTCTTCCCTGAGTTTAGTCAGGCATACATTTTCAACATTAGGTTTTTGTTTTTTTGTGTAAAATATTGGAAATATTGAAGGAGGAGGTTTATGTGTGATGAGTATTATATATTACTATTAAAGCACCATTTATTTCATGGCGCTTAACGTGAAACAAAACAAGTACGATAGACATGAACAACACAAGACACCTGAGTGGTACAAGAGAGAAGACACTGTCCACGATGGCTCACAGTCAAGTGGATGGGTGAGGTTTCACTAGGTGATGATAGAGCTGGTCGTGAGGCGGGTTAATAGACTGACGATCATTGCAGGTTGTAGGCTTGTCAGAAGAGGTGGGTCTTCGTTTCATTTGAAGGTTTCAATGGTAGGCAAGAGTCTGATGTGTTGGGGCAGAGTTTTCCAGAGTATGGGAGATGCATGGAAGAAATCTTGTATGCGGTTGAGAGAATAGGCGATAAGAGGGGAGGAGAGTAGGAGATCTTCTGAGGATTGCAGGTAAGTACCAGAAGACCATGTCACAGATGTATGGAGGAGACAGATTGCGGATGGCTGTGTATGTCATAATTAGAGTTTTGAATTTGAGTTCTTTGGCAATGGGGAGACAGTGAAGGACTTGGCAGAGAGGAGAGGCCGGGGAATACCAGGAAAAGAGGTGGATGAGTCGGGATAGATTGTAGGGGTGCAAGTAGTCAAAGGTTACAGTATGCACTAATGTTTTGGCAAATTCTTGGTTAAAGAATGTATGGATCTGTGAAATAGTCAAGGGTTACTCCGAGGCAGAGAGCATGCGAGACTGGTGGAGTGACTTTAATGGATAGGTTTGTTGGGGGCGTTGAGTGAGGAGGAGGAAAGATGATGAATTCTGCTTTGTCCATGTTAAGTTTTAGAAATCGAGTAGAGAAAAATTATAACATAGCAGACAGACATTGTGGGATTCTGTTTAGTAAGGAGGTGATATCAGGTCCAGTTATTTCTTTGTGTGATTATAACAAAGCGTGAGAAAACTACAAGCACATACCTTGGACATCATAAATGTGACATGGGCTTGCTACTCACAAGTCGTAGAGACCAAAAATGAGAAAAACTGTACAAATGCCCAGAGTAAAATACCAAGAATAGTCCACACAAATGTTTCATAATGCAAAGTGGATTTATTTTACATTGTGAACCAACAATTCTTGGTATAAATATTCAAGAGTTTATAAATAAGACCAAGGGCAGCGAAAGGAGAGCGACACATACCAGGATTCAAGGAGAAAAGGTACACATGGGTATAGTATTGATGAGGGAAGGACAGCAAGAACTATATAAAACTGCGGTGATTTGACTATATGACAGAGAATGGGGTCCTTATAGGAAGGGAACCAGCCCTAACTTCAGTGAGTGGGGAAACTCCTATAAACTGCTGTCTAAAGTGAAAAGAGTGACCAATGTAAATGAGGTAAAGTAAAGCTGCTTACTCATTATCTGTCCCAAATGGTATGAGTCTCCTGGTGTAGGTACGTGACAGGACCGGTCCTGACACATGTTTCGCGTCGGCCTCTTCAGGAGGCAGTAGGTAGTGTGTGGAAAGCGAGGCTATAAGTAGTGCCGGCAATCAAAAGATGAAGGGTCAGCAGAGTTTAGGTTAGATTGTAGGGGTGTGAGAGTGTTAGAAGGGAGGCCGGAGAGAAGGAGGTTGCAGTAGTCTGAAGATTGAGGGCATGCCCTTATGTTCTGGCAGATTCTTGGTTAAAGAATGCATTGATCTGGGAAATAGCCAAGTGTTCACCAAGGCAGCGAGCATGCGAGACTGGGGAGAGTGACTTTGATAGGTTTGTTGGAGGGAGTTTAGTGAAGAGGAAGAAAGGTGAATTCCGTTTGGTACATGTTAAGTTTTAGAAATTGAGCAGAGAAAAATGATGAAGTAGCAGACTGAAATTGTTGGATTCTGGTTAATAGGGAGGTGATATCAGGTCCAGTTATTCCTTTGTATGACTCTAACAAAGAGTGTTGTTACTGTCATGATGTAAAATTTGTGCTCCTTTATGAATTTCTATTGAACCATTGTTCGGCTCACAGCTATTTAAAGTGTTCAAATCGTCATGGGAGTTGTTTGTTTGCCACTACCTATTCCTATGACCTGGTGCATCTACAAGGCCCACATATACATGAGCTGAATATGGGTCTTTCATCGGCAGGAAAAAAACTATCCTAGACTGCATTGGCCTAGCAGAGTATTTTTATTACAATGTTACAGTCAGCACTTATGGTTAGCTGAACCATTTCAAATCAATCCATCTTTTGAACAATAATTGCTATTGTCGGCCATTATTTGAATGAAACTATCTTTCATGTCACTGAGGCAACTGACACTCATTCATCATGGTCAAAATTGGCAGTTTTCAGTGACTTTTTTTGTTTTTGTTTTTTTAATTCAAACCTTGCTTTTATTGAAAAGAAAAATGCTCCATCCTTCAATGCAAATATATGAAACATAGTTGCTAATGGCATAAACGACTCAAAGCCTACAAACACATATATGAAAGGAAAAAACAAAAGGTTGCGCCACGCTGATCCCACACGTAGAATAAGGGTTAATCAGGGATACACTCACCTGGAACTGTTGTGCACCGCACAACAGGGAATGGAATACAGGGTGAGTGTAAAATCGGTCAGTTGTTCTTGAAGCGGCCTTCCACTTGGATCCGTGCGATAACGCTCCGAGGTCAGGGCGACCGTGTCCACCGGGCCTGGACACTTAATCCCAAGGGAGACAGCTCTATTGCATGTTCAGCAAGGTCTCTCCTCCAGCAGCTCTCATACCACACCCCGAAGGGAGGAGGGTAATAATAAATAGGAAAAATAGTATGGAAGTGAGCGCTAGAAAAGACCAGGGAACTGAAAATTAAGAGAATTACCTCTAGGTTTATTAAAAAGTGGGTAAAGCGAGCCCTCAGCCACAACGCGTTTCGACAAACGTCTTTCTCAAGTGGATGTTCGGCTCAAAGTGACCATTCCTTATATATCAAGATCTTACTCCTCTCTCCTGGAGGGTGTGATTAGCCCATCAAAAACACCTCACATCAATTATTGTCAGTGGAGTATTATAAATGAATAACACAATTATATAAAAGATAAGTAATACAAAATTATACTTTAAAATCACAAGGTAAAAACAACTAAAAACAATTAAAATCAATAAAACTTATTTTTTGTGAAAAGTAAAATGAAGACATCAGCTAAAAATCCTCCATTTATATAACATTCTCTATTGTGAGATTTAAACCCTCTGGGAATAATGTGCCAAGCTTAAAAATCCAATACACTTCCTTTTTATTCAGTTTTTTCAGTCTGCCTTCTGCAGATTCATCAACCTGATCTATTATGACTAGTTTCAGACTGGAAGGATCTTTATCATGGAATTCTGTGTAGTGTTTAGACACACTGTGTGTTTCATGAAACAATTTTTAATATTAGATTGATGTTTGTTCAATCTACTCTGCATATTTTGAATAGTTCTACCAACGTACTGGTATTTGCATGGGCATTCCAGCAAGTAAACTACGAACTTGGATCTGCAGTCTAATTTCTGTTTTATAGGGAAAGATTAATTTGTAATATTAGAAGTAAAATATCTAGAAGTATGTTTAATGGCAGAACAGCATTTACACCTACATGAGTTGCATTTGAAACATCCTATATCAATTTCCCCAAAATCTGCACTCTGATTTTTTGCACGCTGATTTTTGTGAGGATCTAAGTTCTTAATTCTACTAGGTGCTAACAAAGATTGCAGATTTTTAGACCTTCTAAATATGATTCTAGGATCTTTTGAGAGCAATTTGAAAATCATGGGGTCTCCCAATAAAATAAACCAGTTTTTTCTCATTAATGTATATATACTTCTATAAGATTGGTTATAAGTGGTGACAAGATTGCAATCCCATTTTCCGTTTATATTTTTCTTATTTTCATTCTTTGTTTTTATTTATATTCATATCTGTCTGATCTATCTTATTCTGTTGATATTCCATGGATTCATGGAGGAGTAAGATCTTGATATATAAGGAATGGTCACTTTGAGCCGAACATCCACTTGAGAAAGACGTTTGTCGAAACGCGTTGTGGCTGAGGGCTCGCTTTACCCACATTTTAATAAACCTAGAGGTAGTTCTCTTAATTTTCAGTTCCCTGGTCTTTTCTAGCGCTCACTTCCATACTATTTTTCCTTCTTCTTACAAACACATATAGGCTGCATTACCATAAGGGCTTGGACACACTTTCCTAGTTACATCCGAGTTTGACTGAGGAGACTCTGAAAGGGCTGGAGCAAGTGACCCTGAACGGCCTCTCCCTCTCTGGACGGGGAGTCTGGAGCTGCACAAAGACACAATCAGCTGACAGCCCCGTCCAGAGAGGGAGAAGCCGTTCAGGGTCACTGCTCCAGCCCTTTCAGAGTCTGCTCAGTCAAACTCTGATGAGTGTGTCCGAGCCCTAAGACGGTGAGTAGCAGGATATATATTGTTAACATGGATACATTGATTCATAAGGAAATAAACCAAAACTGAGAGGGGGAAAGGGAAGCATGGGAGAAAAGAATATATCTGAAACAGGTGCACCTCTTACATGTAAATCACCCAACATGGGTGCATGACGGTTCCCTTTGAAAGTCGTGCAGGACCTGCTGACACCAAGATAGACTTCTGACACCTATACGTTTTGGGTGACTTTTATCTTTTATCCGATGTGTATGGGCGCCTTAAAGTTTTCAAGCATGCCTGAATGTTGATGGTAATTTTATAAGCTGATAGTTTTCTCCTGATTATTTAATTGGCAATAACTTTTCTTACATTTCTCACCACCAAATTATTTTCCCTTTGTATAGCTAAGGTATTATGAGAGCCGTACAGATACTGAATGTAAAGGAGTTATTGACCTGGCAGAAGTAGAGTCCATATCCGCTGGTACACCAACATTGGGTTCTCCGAAGAATGTGGATGAAAGAGCATTTTTTGATGTAAGTCTTCACGTATTTTTCTTCTCCATCTTTAATAAGTGAATGTATATTTATAACACTAATTTATTGTGAGGTTTAAAATTCTGTGGAGAATAATTTTTATCATGTCATCTCTTCATTGTCGTCAGTTTTCTTAATGGAGCAGTTTTTTGCTTTCCTTAACACAGTCATAGTGGAAAATAGAAAAATTCTGTCTATAGCCACACCTAGGGGTTTATAAAAAAAGGACTTATTATTGAGTGGAACAGGAGCTGTACAAGGTCTTAAGCACTGTAATTCCTTAGTGGGGATGCAGGTGGTCAGAACTGTTAGATAAACTTATCATTTTCTAATTTAAATAATGTCGCTCACCAGTCTCCTTACTGCTTTTTTCTGCATGAGACATCACATGACCACTATACAGTGTATATGTGTATATATTTATTTATATATAATGTTTAATTTCTGTTTCTTTACTAGAGTCCTGGAACTTTGAGGGTTGTGCGCAGGATCTTGCTTGGTCCCAGCACTGCGCTTTTCTAGACAGATAGTTCAGAAGTTGCTCCTGGGATGTTGTAGCCATTTTTCTAAGGTCACTGCTCCAAGTGGTCCTATCGCCACTGGAATCACTGATCACTGTTGCCTTCACCTTCCACATCTTCAGTTCTTCTTTGAGGCCCTGGTATTTCTCCAGCTTCTAATATTCATTCTTTCTGATATTACTGTCATTTGGCACTGCCTCATCTACATCACAATAATGGTCCTGTGGCGCCCATCATCCACTTCTGTCCTGATGCCCCCAGCGCACATGCCAGCGGCAACCATATTTGCACAGCCAAGTGATGAGTGTGCAAATAAGGCACCTGCTGGTGGTGCTTGCCCATTGCGCAGTACCGCAGGCATTGCCACAGCCGCCCACACCCGACAACCCAAAACCACAGCACAGTGGGGAGAGCGCCGAGGTGGGCAGAGAGTGATGGGTGTGCAAATATGGCATCCACTGGCGATATTGTTACATTGAACAGTATTGTCAATGGTGCCACAACTCTCCAAAACTGCCACCACCCAAAACAGGGGCAGAAAAAGCGCACTGGGGTAGAGAGTGATGAGTGTGCAAATATGGCACCCACTGGCAGTGCTGGCACATTGTGCAGTATCATCAGCAGTGCAGCTGCCGCCGCCACTTACACATCACCGCCTGACTAAGTGTGCATGCATATACCCGACACATACGCAATTAATCAGGCGGTCGCCATCTTTGAACACCTGGGTATACAAAGATCATCTTTAGTCACCACAGGGAGAGGGAGCACAAGGGGAGAGAGAAAACACAAGTGGCAGAGTAAACACACTGGGTAGGGGCGAGCACACTGGGAGAGTGTTTTCACAGGAGGAGATGGCTCAAACAAGAGAGCACAGAGGAGAGAAGACAGCTCAGGGTGAAGAGAGACTGCAGATGGGTGAGAGTGCACATGGAGGGAGAAGATAACACCGGTAGGGGGGAGACAGATCAAAAGAGAAAGCACATGAGGGTAGAAGACAGCACACAGGGTGTAAAGCGCATGGGGGAAGAGACCGCATACAAGAAGAAGATGGCTCAAAGGAGAGAGCGCATGAGGGGAAGAAAACAGCACAGGCGAAGACAGGTCAAAGGACAGAACACAGGGGGGAAAGAGACTGCATACAGGGGGAAGACAGCTCAAAGGAGAGAACACGGAGGGGGGAAGTCAGGTCAAAGGAGAGAGCCCAGAGAGGAGAAGACAGTACAGGTGGGAGAGAGAGCGGTCAGGAGGGAGAGCACAAGGGTGGGAGAAGCAGCCACAGAGCCCACCTCCGTCATGACGTCACCACCCTCCCAATACTATAGCATCAGGACCACATCTAAACTATCATCATTGCGGTCTTCTGATTATTGTATACTATCACGATATCTGGTTGATTGGTCAACACCTGTCTTTGGACCTTGAAGTCTTAGAGAATTTTAGCCCTTTCATTCTCCACCATTTTTTCTGGGGTCTCTTGGGGGACTTGGCCCATATGCTGTACAAAAGCTCCTGTAAACAATTCCCGCAACTTAGTTGTAGCATTCAGTATATGCTGCTCCTGCTTTCATTTCACATTCTACCGCTATGTGGTGGACCCTCTTTGAGTTCTCTCTGCATAGTCTGCACCTTGCGTCTTTTCATGTGAGGTAGATCCCTGCTTCTATGGATCTGGTACTTAGCACCTGCAAAAAAAATTATATATATATATAGTTCCAAATTATTATGCAATTGTTCTTTTTCTCTGATTTTCCCAAATGGTCGATGCAAATGACAGTCAGTGTAGTAAGTCATCACCCGTTAGGGAATACATTGAATTTTATTGAGGAAACCTCCCAATGACAACAGTATAATCTTCAAAGTTAAAAAAACTCTAAATCCACCGTTCCAAATTATTACGCACAGTAGAGTTTCTAAACATTTGATATGTTTTGAAAGAACTGAAAATGCTCATTTGTTGAATTTGCAGCATTAGGGGGTCACATTCACTGAAATAAAAAGCTAACAGGCCAAGTTACATGTTAACATTGGAACCCTTCTTTGATATCAACTTCACAATTCTTGCATCCATTGAACTTGTGAGTTTCTGGAGATTTTCTGCTTGTATTTCTTTGCATGGTGTCAGAATAGCCTCCCAGAGCTGCTGTTTTGATGTGAACTGCCTCCCACCCTCTTAGTTAGATCTTTTGTTTCATTATACTCCAAAGGTTCTCTGTAGGGTTGAGGTCAGGGGAAGATGGTGGCCACTCCATGAGTTTATCTCCTTTTATGCCCATAGCAGCCAATGACACAGAGGTATTCTTTGCAGCATGAGATGGTGCATTGTCATGCATCAAGATGATTTTGCTCCTGAAGACACATTTTTGCTTTTTGTACCATAGAAAAAGGTTCTCAGTCAGAAACTCTATACTTTGCAATGGTTATTTTCACACCTTCAACAACCTTAAAGGGGCCTACCAGCTGTTTCCCAATGATTCCAGCCCAAAACATGACTTCACCTCCTTGCTGACGTCACAGCCTTGTTGGGACATGCTGGCCATCCACTACTCCATCCATCTGAACCATCCAGGTTTGCTCGGCACTCATCAGTAAACAAAAATGTTTGAAAATTAGTCTTCATGCATATCTGGACCCACTGCAACCATTTCTGCTTGTGAGCACTGTTTAGGGGTGGCCGAATAGTAGGTTTATGCACCACAGCAAGCCTTTGAAGGATCATACACCTTGAGGTTTGAGGGACTCCAGAGGCACCAGCAGCTTCAAATATCTGTTTGCTGGTTTTTAAGGCCTTTTAAGCAACTGCTCTCTTGATCCAATGAACTTTCCTGGCAGAAACCTTTCTCATTTTGACTTTATCTGCACAAGCACATCTGTGCTCAGAATCAGCCACATGTCTCTTCACGAGTACGATGATCACGCTTAAGTTTTCGTGCAATATCAAATGTTTTCATCCCTTGTCCAAGGCATTGCACTATTTGTTGCTTTTCGGCAGCAGAGCGATCCTTTTTCTCTCCCAAGTTACTTGAAAACTGTGGCCTGCTCAATATTGTGGAACACCCAGTTTTCCTTTTATTGGGCTCACCTGCCAAACTAATTATCACAGACATCTGAGATTGATTTCAGTGATCCAAAGAACCCTGAGACACAATACCATCAATGGGATTCATTGGAAAAAAAGAAAACCCTATGACACTTAAAACCAATTTACATAATAATTTGGAACATGATATATATATACACACACATATCTATCTATGTATATAATAAACACACACACATATATATATTATGTATGTACATATCTGTGTCTGTATGTATGTATATGCTGATATAGATATATATACTGTGTGTGTATAATATATATATATACAGTTAGGGCCAGAAATATTTGGACAGTGACACAAGTTTTGTTATTTTAGCTGTTTACAAAAACATGTTCAGAAATACAATTATATATATAATATGGGCTGAAAGTGCACACTCCCAGCTGCAATATGAGAGTTTCCACATCCAAATCGGAGAAAGGGTTTAGGAATCATAGCTCTGTAATGCATAGCCTCCTCTTTTTCAAGGGACCAAAAGTAATTGGACAATGGACTCTAAGGGCTGCAATTAACTCTGAAGGCGTCTCCCTCGTTAACCTGTAATCAATGAAGTAGTTAAAATGTCAGGGGTGGATTCCAGGTGTGTGGTTTTGCATTTGGAAGCTGTTGCTGTGACCAGACAACATGCGGTCAAAGGAACTCTCAATTGAGGTGAAGCAGAACATCCTGAGGCTAAAAAAAAGAAAAAATCCATCAGAGAGATAGCAGACATGCTTGGAGTAGCAAAATCAACAGTTGGGTACATTCTGAGAAAAAAGGAATTGACTGGTGAGCTTGGGAACTCTAAAAGGCCTGGGCGTCCACGGATGACAACAGTGGTGGATGATCGCCGCATACTTTATTTGGTGAAGAAGAACCCGTTCACAACATCAACTGAAGTCCAGAACACTCTCAGTGACGTAGGTGTATCTGTCTCTAAGTCAACAGTAAAGAGAAGACTCCATGACAGTAAATACAAAGGGTTCACATCTAGATGCAAATCATTCATCAATTCCAAAAATAGACAGGCCAGAGTTAAATTTGCTGAAAAACACCTCAAGAAGCCAGCTCAGTTCTGGAAAAGTATTCTATGGACAGATGAGACAAAGATCAACCTGTACCAGAATGATGGGAAGAAAAAAGTTTGGAGAAGAAAGGGAACGGCACATGATCCAAGGCACACCACATCCTCTGTAAAACATGGTGGAGGCAACGTGATGGCATGGGCATGCATGGCTTTCAATGGCACTGGGTCACTTGTGTTTATTGATGACATAACAGCAGACAAGAGTAGCCGGATGAATTCTGAAGTGTACCGGGATATACTTTCAGCCCAGATTCAGCCAAATGCTGCAAAGTTGATTGGACGGCGCTTCATAGTACAGATGGACAATGACCCCAAGCATACAGCCAAAGCTACCCAGGAGTTCATGAGTGCAAAAAAGTGGAACATTCTGCAATGGCCAAGTCAATCACCAGATCTTAACCCAATTGAGCATGCATTTCACTTGCTGAAATCCAGACTTAAGACGGAAAGACCCACAAACAAGCAAGACCTGAAGGCTGCGGCTGTAAAGCCTGGCAAAGCATTAAGAAGGAGGAAACCCAGCGTTTGGTGATGTCCATGGGTTCCAGACTTAAGGCAGTGATTGCCTCCAAAGGATTCGCAACAAAATATTGAAAATAAAAATATTTTGTTTGGGTTATGTTTATTTGTCCAATTACTTTTGACCTCCTAAAATGTGGAGTGTTTGTAAAGAAATGTGTACAATTCCTACATTTTCTATCAGATATTTTTGTTCAACCCTTCAAATTAAACGTTACAATCTGCACTTGAATTCTGTTGTAGAAGTTTCATTTCAAATCCAATGTGGTGGCATGCAGAGCCCAACTCGCGAAAATTGTGTCACTGTCCAAATATTTCTGGCCCTAACTGTATATATATTGTATGTATATATAATTAGCTGTAGAGCCCGGCGTTGCCCTGGCATAGTAACTAACTCTTCTCCACGGAACTTCTCGTACCCTCAAACCTGCCCCCGCACCCTCCCCAAACCTGCACCCCCACCCCCCTATAAAATGTTCCACTCGCCCCCCTTAACCCGCACCCCTCTAAACCCCCCCCAAAAAACACCCCCGCTGCCACAAACCTGCTCCCCCAGCTCCCAATCCCTGAGTCAAATGGGGTGTGTGTGCAAAATTTTGTGATTGTAGATGCAATGTTGCAAATTCCTTTAATGGACATACATACATACATTCATTCGCAAACGTTTGTGATTGTAGATACAACGGTGCAAATTTCTTTTGTAGACATACATACATTCATTCATTCATTTCTGTAATTCTTACCGCCTTTTCTTCCATGGCTCTTGAGAAAGCAGCTCTTGCCTCCCTTTCTTCCATTTCTCAACTCATTTCTGTAATTCTTGCTCATTGAGGCAAAATATAGCTTTTCTCTTAGCGTGTGATGACAATCATTCAGTCTCATTTTTTTTCTTATGAGTCATAAGATCAGAATAATCAGACAGTGACTTGACACTAAATTTTATAAGCTAACTCTATTGTGACATCATGGCTATGTGCAGTTGGCATGGCTAAGTGGAGTGGGGTGTGGTTATCTGAAGTTGGTGGGGCTGTGTAGAGTGGGTGGGGCCATGTTGAGTGGGCGTGGGTATGCTCATATGGAGTGGGTGGGGCTTGCCACATACACTTCGCGCATATATATATATATATATATATATATATATATATAGCTATCTGTTTGTGTCTGTGTGTATATAGGTTTTCAAATGTGGATTTTAAGTTGAATATGCCAATCTTCATCCTATTGTTCTCTTCTTTTTACGACATGTACCTTTTGTTCTTTTCAGTTGAAGACAACGCGACGGGTCTATAATTTCTGTGCCCAAGATCCTTCACAGGCTCAGCAGTGGATTGACCGAATCCAGAGCTGCTTGTCAGATGCTTGAAACATCAGGGATAACATCAAAAAAACTGCAGGATATCAATGAAAAATTGTAACTTCGGGGTACCCACATGGCAGCCTACAGTAAAATCTTGTAAACCCACAAGCTGTTACTTTCCAGATTTTTCTGGAAGCTAAAGCACCTTAGCTTTTTTTTTTTTTTTGGGTTATTTGTTTAGTAATGCACATTACCATTGATTAAGCAATTCTCTTCTGTGGACCTTGCTACATGTTGCCCACTGGGAACCAATGAGGAACAGAACTAGTTTTGGACTTTCAGAAGCTTAAACCCATAAGAAAAATTTCTATTGAAAGTATATAAGATAATGATTAGCATATTTCAAAGAAGCTATGGACTATGTAAGTAAGGGGAGGTTATCATTTTGGTTCTTAAGCAGAAATGGTGATCTGTCTGGCTCCACATCCTGCACAAAGCCCTGCTAACCTGACCTCCTGATATTCCGGAATGGATTTGCGCCTGTGTATAATTTTAAATGCTTACTTGTGAATTGTCATTTGGTTAAGTTGTCTTATTTTTTTTTTTCTTAAATTATTTTATAAAGGCGATGAGCTTGGCAGAGGGACTAATGAGTCCTAGTAACATGAATTGGGAACATTGAGGCCCCGCAGTAATAGGAGCGAAAATGATGAAAACTTCAACATTATTCACATCGCAGTTCACATTAAATACATATGTCCTCTTTTTACATAAATGCAGCCATGTTAATACACTAGCTGTAAATGCGCTATACTGCTGAAGTGGACTTCTGCTCACAGGTGTTTGTCCAGATCACGTGCTCTGCCTGTAGAAGATGATGCATCTGTAATTAGGAGAACAGGTAAAAACCACTAAGGATTCTACTACTACTTCAGTGTCATAGGATTTTGCTTGTTTGACACTCCAGTGTATATACTGTAATGAAAAGGGAGAAGACCCTTGTATAAAACGCTGTTCTGGAGTCATCTAAAGATACTGTCGGAAACATATGGAAACGAGCCACAAGGAATTCTGGATGACCTTTTAACCACACGACCTGTGAAGACTTTGGATGAGAGGACAGCATCTTGTGCTCATTGTGTTTTTACATTTGGAGTAACAAGATAATGTGTTAAAATTGCTAACGGTATTTTAACTCTGTGGTTATTGTACTTCACTTAATATTATTACTGTATATTATTGTATATAAAACAATCTCCAAAACAGCATGAGACTTAAGAGATGTGATGGGGAAGAAAGGGGAATGTGACCTTGCCATTAACCCTTCCACTGCAGGACAGAACTTGCTAAAATTTAGCTTGAAATGTATTTAATATTTTAGATTTCAGCAAGTTATGGCTCATCCATTAGATGAGACTAAATGTGTATTAAAAATGTGACTTACACGTTACTTGTGTACTTGTTACCAAATACTCAAATACAGGTTTCAGGATTGTAAATTCCAACAATGTGTAGATATGGGAAAGTTCACTATTGTACACACATTGTGATTGTTTGTCTTATCCGGTTATTTGCTATATTTTTCTGCATTGCTAAGGACTCATTAATATAAATGCCCATATTAAGCTCTTCATTTGGAATGTCCTGAATGTGGAGCTGCACAGAAGATACAAATAAACACCCTGACTAATATTGAGCTTCTGACTATGGACCCAATAAACACCGTCTACTTACCCAGAGCTGTCATTTAATTGTAACACACTTTGCATCAATTACTGAATGATTTTGAAATGTTTTTATAGACCTGATAAGCTTAAATTCACTGTACAATCTGCCATTACATTCTTCTCCTTGGGAGCTACATAAGTAATGTGTTCTGTCACTGTGTCACATTGATTTCACTATTTGGGTTTCTAAACAAGGCAGATGTGTACTTTTAAATGGGTTGTCCAATACTCAGACAGTCCTTTTCAATCATTATAAACTACTTAAAAAAATAAAGGGAACACTTAAACAACACAATGTAACCCCAAGTCGATCACACTTCTGTGAAATCAACCTGTCCAGTTATGAAGCAACACTGATAGTGAATCAATTTCTCCTGCTGTTGTGCAAATGGAGCAGACAACAGGTAGAAATGATCGGCAATTAGAAAGACACCCCCTATAGAGGAGTGGTTCTCCAGGTGGTAACTACAGACCAGTTCTCTGTTCTCATCCTTTTTGGCTGTTGTTTTGATCACTTTTTCCTTTTATCATTGCTCTCACCCCTGGAGGTAGCATGAGGCGGTGTCTAAAGCTAACAGAAGTTGATCAGGTAGTGCAGCTCATCCAGGATGGCACATCAATGTGCTGTGTCTGTCATCGCAGTGTTCAGAGCATGGTGCAGATACCAGAAGACAGACCAGTACACCAGGAGAAGTGGAGGGGTGTAGGAGGGCAACAACCCAGCAGCCAGACCACTACCTCCTCCTTACATTTTTTTAACTTTTTTTTTTTTTTTTGCTTTTATTTATATTATGTTACTATGAGAAGGAAAAAAATATAGGTAAGATTTTTCTAAGGGTCTCGAACTCTAGGCTTCCCTTTTGTTTGTATGTCTGTAAGACAACTGCAGCCAGTCTCCATACTGCGCCTCCTCTGCAGAAGCAAAAAAATTGATAGGTTTCAGGCCCTTTCTGCGTTGAATTCCTACAAGACTCAGAGTTGGCAGCATTTTCTCCATTATGCTGAAATTGACATTGATTATTATACTTTTTTTGTTTTAAAGTGGCTTTCAGACTTTTTTTTTTCTTCTAAGTGTACAAGACACATCCAGCAGGAGGGGGGTGAATATTTGTCTCTTCACAAAACTCCACTTACCTGCCCAGATGTCTATGTAGGATCAAGGTTATATCATTGAATTACATCGTAGATTGTGTCATGATCACTGATTACTGCGCAAGCGGCATGTGGCAGTAGAACTTGAGTATTGTAAAAATTGTTTTGACATGCCTGATTTTGTCTGCTTTTGCAGTGGAATGGTTAATAAGCATCACATGCTTTTACATACTTGGATAAAAGAAGCTTATACTGCTCAGTAAGAGTGCCCATGTTAGATAATGGATGCTTTTTGTACATAATACAATTCTCAGGCTGAAGTTTCCAGTTTTTGTAGAATACATCAGTTCTTGTACATTGTGTCAAACATACAATCCTTGGGTTGTGCCTAGATGTATGGAAACATGAATATACCCAAATAAATGAAACTAACACCTGTTTAAAATTGTGATATATTTGTATAGAAAACTTGTCCTTGTGTCTCCTGAAACTGTTATCTTAGCTTATTACTAGAGTAGAAGAAGCAGAACTTTAACAAAACTCTACTACTTCCTCATCAGATTAAGGGTATCGTTACACACACACACACACACACACACGTGCAGAGATTGTTGGCAGATCTCTGGTTGCAATGAAATCATGGACACATTGTTACATTTTGTGGCCGTGTACAAATGTAACAATGTGTCCATGATTTCACTGCAACCAGAGATCTGCCAACAATCTCTGCACAATTATCTGTATGTAACGGTGCCCTTACACCATAAGATCCTCAAAATCAGATATGACATTGAATCATTATTGTTTACCGAATAAGAAAAATTTGTCGACGTCTTAAAATCAAATCACTATTCTTCTGTCAACAAACCCACCAAGTACATGGCTCAAAAACAATTGAATCAGAAAAACATTATAAAGAATTTAAATGGGACCAACTGCACCCATCTGAAAGAAATTGTTAAGGCCTTTGCAGATTATAATCTTATATTATTTCACGAGACCTAAACACTCCACAACCCACAAGTGAAGTCATCAATGACTTTCTGTCCCAAATCACCCTCCCAACTATATATATATATATATATATATATATATATATAAAAACTTAACCTAGTTAAACTCCCCCTTCAGAGGTCCTGATGGATTTACAAATGAATATTTTAAACTATACCCCCTCATCTAGTCCATATCTTTTACAAAGCCACTATAAAAGGAATTTTTCCCAAGAGATGCTGCAGGCCATAATCATACTGACTCGCAAGGTCAAATTGAGATCAAAATATATTCAAGTTACTCCTCACCTGGATGCTGAAAAGACCTTTGATTGAATTAATTGGAAATTCCTATCATCCACCCTATGCAAATTCGACATTAACAACCAATTTTTGGAAGGCATTATGACATACTCCTCCCCACCTGCAAAAATCTACGCCAATAATCACCTCTCCAAACCATTTCACAAATACAGCGGTACTCGGGAAGGATTTCACCTTTCCTATTTGCTCTTAGAATGGAACCGCTTGCAGAACATTTCAGAAAAAAAACCATATCATTGAAATAGCTCCCAACAACTGTCACTTTAAGATTGGACTCTTTGCTGATGCTATAATCCTGACCCTTCTATGACGTACATGTACGTTGTAGGCTGCCTCCCACCCTTTGATGTGAGCTCGCTCTGTGAGCCTGCATCACCCCCTGCACATCTAAGCTGATGTCATCAGCTGAGATGTGTATCTAAGACTACGTTCACACACAACGTTTTTGTGAGAATCCCTTTTTGGTGCAAAACTGCACCAAGAATCAGATCTTCACAGAACGCAGCATTCTGTGTGTGAACGGCCTGAGTTTTATTTACCTCGTCGCACTCTCTGTGACCCCGGCTGTGTCTTCTTTTTTTTTTATTTTAGGTACAATCTTTTTATTGGTTTTAAGAAAAGATAACAAAAGTGCTAAAGTGCATCACACACAAAACAAAATCAACACAGAGAAGATACCGAAAAGAACCACCTCGTAGTGGGAAGGCGGTGAAGGGCGGGGGGGGTTGGAAGGGGGAAGGAAACAGGGAAACATTAATCATGAGCCCACCACACTTTATCTTGTACACGATATAGAAAAAGCAAACGCCACATTGTAAGGCGGAACAGACAGTATAGCCATTAAAAAGGTACCGGTACTGCACTTGGATGCTTCAGCCAGTTGTCTCTGATCCGAGTCTTGTTCGGGCCGTCTAAAGCTAATTGAAATTCGTGGTGAAAGATATTGTTTAAACGATCAGTAACTTCGGCAATCGTAGGGGGTAAGTCATCCTTCCACCTAGCCGCAACCACCAGTTTAGCGGCTGTTAGCACATTTGACACTAGTGTCCTCCGGTCACGGGGTACTCATGTATACCCAAGTGGAGGACCGCCATCTGGGGAGTCAATATGATCTCTAGACCCGTGAGTGCTCTCACAAGAGCCGCGACTACCGCCCAAAAGGGGGCAATTTTGGAACAATACCACCACATGTGATCCAAGTCTTCCACAGCCACGCCAACACAGAGGGGAGCGATCACGGGAAAAGAGAGCCAATTTAACCGGAGTGTAGTACCACCTCATGTGGATCTTCTTCAAAATTTCTAGATGGTTCACACACCTGGACGCCTTTTGTAAAGCTCTGAGGCCCTCCCACCAGTCCTCCTCCAGAGCTATAAATCCAAGATCCTCCTCCCAGTGCCTCATATAGCTCAATTTGGACGGACTCCGGTCCGCGCTTAGTTGCTGATAGATAACCGAGAGTCCCCTAGGCCTTCCCGATGAAAGAATATATTTTTGATAATGAGTAATCCCATGCGGGGGCTTGACCGCCCAGATCGTGGCACTGCCACGTATGAAATGGGCAATTTGGGTATATTGGTCATTACCATTACTAGTGTGTAGAAACTGCTTCAGGGAATTTTAACACAAGATCCGAGAAGGGAAGGATCTTCCCGTTGACCAGAATATCTGCAAGGGACTGGATACCCGCTTTGCGCCACGGGGTAAGGTTCAAAAACTCAATGTGGAAAGTCAACGCGTCAATACTGATTTGGTCAGGGGACAGCCGGATCCACCTCCCAATCTCTCTTCTCCAGCATGCCAACGTCGCGGCCATTGCGGGAAAAAGCCATAGGCGTTGACGTGGGAACTAGGCACTCCGCCTCCAGCAAGAGGCGCAAGGGCCGGCGTCCCAGAGCCGCCTCCTCCATCGCCAGCCATCTCGGGGGGTCCTCTGGAGCCCACCATACTCTGGCCTCCTGAAGGATCGAGGCCCTGTGATACGCCGCTACATTAGGGACCCCCATGCCCCCTCTACTGTATGGGAGGTACATTGTGTTCCCCGATACCCGAGCCCTTCTACCCGCCCAGACATAACGGTTAACCTGTTGTTGTATTCGGGTCAGATAATATGCGGGAATCAACAGTGGAAGATTCCTGAACAGATACAGAATTTTGGGGAGTAGGAACATTTTGAAAGCATGTATCCTAGCCACCCAAGAGATTCCCCAGTGAATAGCGCGTCCCAGACAGAGAGGCAAGCAAACGCTCCACATTGACCTCAATCAGTTTGGCGGAAGAGGTAAGGGTGATGCCTAGATAAGAAACTCCATCCTCCACACAAAAGGAAAACGAGCCTTTAACCTCTCTCTCATGTCTGCCGGGACTCCAATCGGCAAGATTAGGGATTTCCCTGAGTTCAATTTATAAAGGGAGAGGGCAGAGAACCTCTTCAAAATCTTCAACACTGCGTCAAGGGAAGGTTCCACATTGGTGCAGGCAATGATAATGTCATCGGCATACAAACCGATTTTGTGAACAGAGCTCCCCACAGAGTAACCAGAGACATCCGGGTTCACTCTGATGGATTCGGCTAGGGGCTCAATGACCAGGGAGAAAATGATGGGCGAGAGCGGGCATCCCTGCCTTGTTCCATTCGAGAGACTAAAGTTAGAGGAGAGAAAGCCCGAGGACAGCACCCTGGCGTTGGGGTGAGAAGAGAGGGCCAGAACGGCCGAGAGAATAGGGCCACAGAAGCCAAATTTCTCAAGTACGGCGGCCAGGTAACCCCAGTGCACCCTGTCAAACGCCCTTTCCGCATCCAAGGACAGGAGTACACCGGGGGACCCAGCCTGTTCCGCAGCTTTAATCAGATTAATAATTCGTCTTGTGCCATCCTTGGTCTGTCTCCCCCCAACAAAGCCAACCTGGTCTCCATGAATCAGAAAGGGGGTAACCCTGCCGAGTCGGAAGGCCAACAGTTTAGAGTATATTTTTATATCGCAATTTAGCAATGAGATTGGACGGAAGCTACCAGGGTCCTCCGGAGGCTTCCCGGGCTTCGGAATGGTCACAATGGTGGCCTCTAGGAGCTGAGAGGGTACCGAGCCCGTCGACTGCCAGAAAGCACTTGCTCTGGCTAAATACGGAGCCAGAACTTGGGAGAAAGATCGATAGTAGTCATTCGGAAGCCTGTCCGGTCCTGGTGCCGAGTGCCGCTTAGTAGTCAAAATAACCTTCCGAACCTCTGCAGGGGTGATAGGGGCGTTAAGTTCCACAATTTGTTCCTGGGTCAGCACAGGCAAATTAAGGCCATCTAGAAAACCACGGCATCTCTCTCGTCTTTCAAGTTGTAGAGACGAGAGTAGTAATCAGCAAAGGCCTCTGCAATAGCAGGAGGGCTGACCTGTATTTTACCACCTCCGTCCCTCAAGGCAGTGATTTGGGAAGTAATTTCTCTTTTCTTTATACGTCTTGCTAAGACCGCCCCAGCACGATCCCCCATGGCATACAAGGTAAGTTTGGATTTCCTGAGGTACTTCTCATGCTGGGAGAGGAGGAAGGAGCAGAGTTGTGTCCTTACAGAGAAGAGCTCAGCCGCTGTCGCCGAGGACGGCGCGCATTTGTTCCTCCCCTCCAAGATATGTAAGCGAGATAAAAGATCTTCCCTCATCTTATCTCTCTCTTTCTTGCGTCTGGCTGCCATTTGAATGAAAAGCCCTCTAATGTAGGACTTGTGGGCCTCCCACAGTGTAGAGTCCGAAACCTCCCGGTTATAACTCAGCTTAAAAAACTCAGTTAGCTCGGAGTGGAGCTTTGAGACTACGAGACTGTCCGAGAGGAGGCTCAGATTCAGTCTCCAAGCGCCAAACCCCTCGCCAGGGAGACGACCAACATAATTGGGGCGTGGACAGACCACGATATTAAGTCCAATTCCGCAGCGCTACAGGTTGTGAGAGTCCTGCTATCCACTAAAAAGTAGTCCAGGCGGGAATAAGACCTATGCCTATTGGAATAAAACGTGTAATCCCTCTCCCCGGCGTGGAGGCAGCGCCACACATTGTGCAGATGCAAGGACCGACAAAGCGGCCCCAGCTCACCCCTGGCAGACGAGATACCCCCAGCGCAATCCAGCTGGCGTGACATCACATTAAAACCTCCCCCCAGCACCAGATGGCCACGGGAGTGTTTGTTAACAATTTTCATGAGCCCACATGCAAATTTGAGCTGAGAAACATTCGGGCCATATACATTTACAAACGTGAAAATAGAATCATAAAGTTTACAAGTAATTAAAAGGTATCTACCAGCCGGGTCAGCTGGAATAATAAGCTGGAAAGGCAGAGTAGACTTGACAAATATGCCAACTCCGGCTTTCTTCATGGGGCCATTAGCATAAAAGGCTCTAGAGTACATCCGGTGTGCAACTCTATAATTGTCCCCCTTAAGGAGGTGCGTCTCCTGTGCAAAGATAATATCTGCCTTACTCCTGCCAGCCTCCGACCAAAAGAGGGAGCGCTTGACCGGAGAATTCAAGCCGTTAACGTTTAACGAAAATATTTTGACACTCGGCGGAAATATTACATCTACATGAAATGTGCTAGGCTCACCAGAGATAGGGGGGTCAGGCAAGGAAAGGGACAGGGAGGGGAAAAGGAAAACAGGACATAGACAGAGAAGAAGATAAAAATAACACCAATGTAAACATAACAGGCAAGCCGAAACTTGCAAGGCGGGGGAGTGCAGGATGTCCTGGAGATGGTAAACCAGGTACCCTTTTACGGCAAGACCTGACAGACTCTTAAAGTCAGACATTCAAGGCCTCGCCGTCACGGGCTGTCGACTAAAGACCATCACAGCCACAGATCCATCCTAAAGGAAAAAAAAACAAAAACACAAGGACCACTGCTTAACGCGCCGTTTCCCATTCAGGGTCAGTCTTCCTCTTCGGGGAGGTATGGGAGTTTGATGTTGTCTCCCGATCGTGCCTCAGGGATTTAGGAGAATCTCCGCCAAGAGTCGGGAGTCCCCATGCTCGCAACGCTCTCTCCAGCAGCTTTGGAGACTGGAACACGTGTCAATCCCCTTTGTAGCTAAAGCGTACTTTAACCGGCGTTCCCCAGGCATACGGGATCCCCGCTCCTCGGAGGACCTTGCACATAGGCGTGAATTCTCTGCGCTTCGCCAAAGTTCCAATGGATAGATCCGGATAGACTGCCAGGGAGGAAAACTCACTCGGGACCTCGGTTCCCCGTCTGAGGGTGCCAAGAAGTTTGTCTTTGAGACCAGGATGCTGCATGAAGACCAGCACGTCTCTCGGGAGGGCTGGGTTGAGGCGAGGGAGGCGAGGAAGGCGGTGGATCCTCTCATAATGCAGGAACTCAGGGGGGCAGTCTGAGATAATAGACTTCACAAATGATGTGACAAAGTCAGAGAGCCCTGAGTCCTGAACTTCCTCAGATATGCCCCTGATCTTCAAGTTTCCCCTCCTGCCTCTGTCCTCCAATTCCCACAGCTTGCTTTGCTGTGCCTCCACCTGCCTTTCCACAGCGTCTACATTATCAGCCAGCATGTTATGTGCTGAGGCAAATTCAGCCATTTTCCTCTCAAGCCGGTCCGTCCGGTCCCCAAGGCTGGACACATCCCTCCTTATCTCTGCAATCATACCTTGGATGTCCACGTGTATTGCCGTCTGAAGGGAGGACATCATCCTCCGCATCGCTGTCAGCGGTGTATCCTTAGCCTCCGGGTGCGCCTGGCTCTCTCTGTAATTAGCAGAGGCATGATAGGAGGGAGAGCGAGACGCTGCAGCCGGCGCCATTTTGGGGCGGGTGGGGGCTGCCTCTTTATGGAAGAAATCCGACACCTTAGAGAGCCCCGGCTGGGATTTAGATTGTCCCCTCGGCATCTTCGGACCTCAGGCAGCAAGGAGAGTCGGTTTTAGCACTGTGTGCAGAGAAACAGCGGTCGCTGGAAGCCGCTGAAGATCTGTGGCTGCGGAGCCCCAGGATTATGCGACCGACGGCATCAGCTCTCAGGTCACGCCCCCCCGGCTGTGTCTTCTCATCCCTCGCCGAGCCACAGCGAGTGCGGGCTCTCTAGGACCCTGCAGCACCATGTGCCCCGTGACTCAGTGATGTCAGGTGATCTCAGAGATGCAGATTAAGGCCCCATTCACACACTGCTTTTTTTGGCTGCGTATTTTTACGCACATGCTCAAAAAAAGCCAGGAGTTGCATAATCAAAACCGGGAGTGGCACACTCAGAGGAAAGGTCTAATAGAGACAAGTGCTCCACTTATGTTTAATTACCCACTCCTGGTTTGTGATGAGCTTGTGCTTAAAAATATGTAGCAAAAAAAGCAGTGTGAATGGGGCCTTAAACCCGCAATATCCTCTGTGTAGTGCTGATTATTTCAGATTGTTTGAGTAGTAGAAGTTAGTACTTGTGTGCTTCTCAGGTGGGTTCTATGCTCTGGCTTCTGGTCTTGACTTTGTCCCCGGTTTTACTTGGTTTTGTACTGCATGGTTACAATTTGGTTTTCTGGTGTGTTTGATCCGACTGTGGGCTCTGTGCCTGGCCACTAGCCACAGCACTACTTGCCACCTGAGAAGCACTCTGCCAAAGTGCCCCTTTCCAGAACCAGGAGGCAGTTGAAAAGTGTCCAGGTCCTTAAGGGTGCGCACTAACGTGATGGGCATACTGCCCATTCTGGCTTGCAATTTGGTCATTCCACCACTACCCTAACATTACACATACATGATGATCCCGGTACAGGCTGCTTTAATCAGTACTCATACTGTTACACTGCACCAAATCTGCCCCTGTGTGAAGACATGAACTGTCTCATTCACTCAGCAGTACTTTGTTACAGTGTGCCAGTGTGATTGCCAACCCCTGTGAAGATGAGAAGCTACAGGCAGACATCACTAGCTTGCACAGTTGCTCCACAGTGAGGGAAGGAGTCACTGATAACGCTTCTTGAAATCAAACAGCAGCCCTGCCTGCAGGATTATTCCTCATCACTGCAGACTCTCCTTACTTCACTCGCGTGTGGCTGGGAGGAGGAGCAGCTAAGCAGGTCTGCTCTCTGCACTGGGATCGATGGCTCAGGCTGCTGCTGTAGGGGAAGGATTTGGTAATGTGGGGAGGGCTTGATCATGTGGATGGGGAGGGCCTGTTGCTATGGTGGGCGGGGTTGTTTCTATGGAGGGCAGACTTGGAGTACAGTAGGATGACACTACCAGATAACATTATCATGGCAGCACACACCCTCTGGTCGTTCTCTTCAGAAGCAGATTACTGTTATCTCAGGAACACTGCAAAATACTGACAAAGTACATGAGCGATTGTCAGCATTAGGCAGGCTGGGTATACACTGAGAATATGTCACAAGCCCGGACAACCCCTTTAATGAACATACAAGTCTGACTGTAAGAGAAATCGCTTCCACTGTTGGTATTGGAAAATCTACCGTTTCAATAATAATTCGCACACAATGAAACTGGATCGTTTTCTCTAAAACGAAAAGGGAAATGTGGAAGAAAAAGGAAAACGACACCAACAACTGATAAAACACTTATCAGCAATAGTAAAACTAATGCAAGAAAAACAAGTAAAGACTTGTTTTGACCCAATTAATTTGCACAGTACTGTGTACACCCCCAGGCCTGGCGTGTGACTGATCAGTTTAAACTTATTGTCCACAGGAGGCAGATGGCTAGGGCTTTTTTGCCCTGCTCATGTAATATTTTTGTTTTTTTATTTTAATTTTTTCCATGATTATTATTACTTCCTCGAATGGACAATGTTCATCATAAGGGTGATGGTTCCCATAAGGGCGCTGATCTCCCAAAACAATCAACAGACGGAAACGATGAGTGTCGCCTCCACATCCTCCCTTCTGCACCGCACCTTCAATGCCTGGGACATTCACCGGAAGGGCGACTGCTCCCATGAGGGCACCGATCTCCTGAAACCAGCAACAGACAGGAACATGGGGTGTCGCCCCCAGGTTACCCCCTCCTGAAACAAGTCGTACTCACAAGCCGGACCCAAGCCCTGCATTATCATTGGGGAGTTAACCCCTTGGTTGTCCAGCCGGCATCTTATGGGTCCGTGCTTACCCATCTGCATCGCACCTGCACGACAGTGGTGATGGATGGTCGGCCGGACGGTTACTCTCCTTCTCTGACCACGTAGCGTGTGGATGGAGGAATTCTGCAGTGTCCCTACTTCAGGTAGAACCTGCTTCGGCCGGGACATACAATGCGGGTAAAATGGTCCATGTGTGCATCTACGCTCTGAGGAGAGGATTGAGGTCTTCAAGAAAGGTAGTCCCTTAGACCTGGGCAATGGAGGGCTCTGCTGTATTCATATTTAATGCTTTTTCAGCCCTCCATCAGCCCCTGCGCCATCCTGGTTCTGCCAGATGGCATAAGATGCTAATTTAGCCCCAGGCTTCCACGAGGCCTACTTCTTAACTGGGGAACGCCGCATCTCCCCTGCCAGCCAGTCTATCAGCTGTGTTGGCGCTCTTTGCCCTCCCTCAGCCTATGGCAGTGACTGTCTGTCTCTACAGACCCACATAAAGCCTGGGTTATTTTCAGACACGCCCCTGCAGATTCTGTGTGACTCACTCATACTGTGCTCACAATGCAGCAGCCCCCAACTCCTGAATCTGCCCTGGTGTTCATAACACTGTGTGCACTACCTGCAGCTCCTTCTCAATACTAATAGTCACACTACAGGAGCCCCTACCTCAGGAATCTGCTCCTGACATGGTTAACCCCTGCAGCCAGTTCTGTACTGTGACCCATTGGGAATCTGCTCCTGACTTGGTTAACCCATGCATATCCTGCAGCCTGGTTTGTACAGTGACTCATCAGGAATCGCTCCCGAGTTGGTTTCGCCAAGGAGCCCTCCGCTCGGTAGCAGAGTTCCTGAGGTGTGTTAACACTCCCTGCTCCGCACTACCTCAACCATGGTTTTTTAACCCTGCGTAACCCACAGCTGCACCAGTGCACAGGATAAGCTATGCATCAACATTCATATCTCAGAAGCATCTAGAGCCCTTTACTGCCCACAGAGCAGGCTGACTTCCCACCTGAAGATAGTGTGCCTCGCCAGGTGCAGTGGGCAGCACAAATACGTTCCTGGATGATTTGGAACACCCTATCACTGGCCAGCATAGTCAAGCACTGCGGAAAAGAATGGCATGGGTCAGGGTTGATAAACGCATCCTTCACTTCATCATGGAGTGCTCAACGACTACCAGACCCTACGTCCTGCAATGGCGGTCTGACGGTCGGTCCATTAACCAGTAAGCCAGAGCCATGTTACAGCGGTATACGGGATCTGCCTCACTGTCCAGTAAGCCAGAATTGCCCATCCTGCAGCAGTAACTATGACCTGTCCACTACTCCGTGAACCAGGTCCATCAGCCATCTCATACCGTACAGCTGTTGTATACAGTGGTTTGCAGACTCTGCTCTCTATACAGTGAGCTGGATCCTCCACGTCCTGGGTACTGCCCTTAATGTGACTATGGGATCTGTCCACTGTCCAGCGGTCAGAACTAACATTTACCACACTCCAGCAACACTGACCATTTTCTCTGTTTGCTGCCCAGTAAGCCTTAACCATCAGCTTTCATATGCCACAAAGTGGACTGTGACTACTGCTTGCAGTTATTTGGTGAGCCAGACATCATGCCAGTTTTTTTTGTTTCCTGCAACATGGCTCACGTACGCAGAAACTCTTTGTTCGAAACCTGCCTGCACCATGTAACCCTCTTTCCTAGCTCACATAACATCTGACATCACATAATTTCTAGCAAAAATAATTTATGGGATCAGCCACCTTATCAGGGGGGTAAGGGCTGCAGCTGCCATGCGTCTGCTCTGCAGTTTATGGTATCCACACGACTATCCAGTGCATATAACTGCATGCACCACAGAACTGTCTGCAGGTTTAGTTTATGGGATCTGCCAATTTACTAATTGGCAAGGAATCCGGCTTCCAAGTATCCTATATGACTCCCCTCAGTGGGGGCAGTGGGGTACTCGGGGGCCGGGCCTTTCTCGATGTCTAGCATCTTGGGACTGTCACGGTGGTGTGACCCAGTCCGTGGCCACCCGGGATGAGTGGTCAATAAAAAGGTAAAAAGAGTTTTTTGGATTAAAGGGATGCAGGGGGTGGTCGTTGTAATGCCACCCGTGGTATGCGGTCGTTGGTGACCGCTGCTGCAGACCGGAACCTCTGGGGATGATGGGATGGCAGCAGTGATGATATCGCTCCCCACACTCAGGGCAGCCAGAGTAAGGGGGATATTTGGATGCTGGAGAGCCAGCGGGGCTGAGCTGCCTGCAGGGCAGGATCAGGACTTCTCCCAGGCAGGCTCCTGCTGCCTGCTCTGCGTGGCAGTCTACTACTCTTCAAGCAGGAAATATACAGTCTGACACAAGGCTGAGTTCCAAACCTGGTTCACTGAGCTCTTTCACCCGCAACACAAGTTACAGCTTACGTACAGTGGCGGTCCGGGTAGTCCTTAGCAATCAGGATGGCTTGTCCAGTACACCCCTTTCGTGTGCATTCCCTCACGGGCCTCTCTTCCTCAGCACTGCCTGCTCGCGCACAGAGCCCCAAACCAGCAGCCACGGGCCTTGGTGGGGCAACCTGCTATGTCTCCCTGGCCCTAATATGGCTGCCTTCTCAGTGGATGTGCCAGGAGTTGGCCACAGCTCAAGATCTTGTGGCCACTGGTTCTGTGGTTGGAGCGTGGAGTCTCCTCGCCACCTTCAGGGTCGGGGTCCCTGGTTCCCGCCCTGCCCCTCTGCTTCACTTCAGATTCAGGCGCACTGGTGGATCGCTCACTGCCTGTGCCCCTAGGGCTCCCTCTGTCTCCTTGTGATCTCTGGCCTTGGGAACCAGGATGAGCCTCATCACTGCTCAAATCCTCTGGGTCCTGGCTCTCTGTCCTCTTCTCAGCTGACCTCCTCCGACGACTGACTTTCTCTGACTGACCCCTACTTCCTGTGGTGTTTTTCCTTTGTCCCTTTCCTTTTCCTGACCACTTCCTGCTCACTTTCCCACCCCACCTTTCTCCCCGCGCCGTCCCAAGGGCTGCCTGTGCCATCCCACTACCTGGGTTCTCGCTATCCCTGGGACCGGGTGTGTTTGTGGGTGACTAAACTTACCAAATCTGGTTGCCGCAGACGGGAATACTACCCCTGGGTATGGGTGCAGTACCCCTTAGTGGCGACCAGACCGCTGGGGCGATACACTATACCTGTCTACCTCTGCGGCTTACGGGATCCCCAACACTATAGAGTGCACAGTTCAGTGCACGTTTCCCCCTGCAGGATTGGTTGAACTGCCTGTAGCATTGGTCCATGGGGCTTACTACCTCCGTGGTGAGCAAGAAACCCAACTGCCATGTATCCTACAGCCGTCTACTTCAGCGGTTTTCTGAGATCGGCCCCACCTGCCAGTGAGACAGTGATTCACATACCACTTCTGGTCCGCAGGTCTTCTGGAACCTGTCCAATATGCTGTAGCCAGGTCAGTCTGCCTTCTGGCACCGTACAGCTGATGAATACAATGGTCAGGAGGCCCTGTCGGACCTTCCTCTTCCATATTGATTATCTTACTATGGGATCTGCCAGCTGTCCAGCGGGTCAGAACTCCAAGCACTACACTGTGTGCAGAATTATTAGGCAAGTTGTATTGTAGAGGATTATTTTTATTATTGATCAACAACTATGTTCTCAATCAACCCAAAATACTCAAATATCGAAGCTTAATATTTTTGGAAGTTGGAGTGGGTTTTTTTTTTTTTTTTTAGATTTGGCTATCTTAGGAGGATATCTGTTTGTGCAGGTAACTATTACTGTGCAGAATTATTAGGCAACTTAATAAAAAACAAATATATTCCCATCTCACTTGTTTATTTTCACCAGGTAAACCAATATAACTGCACAAAATTTAGAAATAAACATTTCTAACATGCAAAAACGAAACCCAAAAAATGTAGTGACCAATATAGCCACCTTTCTTTATGATGACACTCAACAGCCTTCTATCCATAGATTCTGTCAGTTCTTGATCTGTTTACGATCAACATTGCGTGCAACAGCCACCACAGCCTCCCAGACACTGTTACGAGAGGTGTACTGTTGTCCCTCCCTGTAGATCTCACATTTTATGAGGGACCACAGGTTCTCTGGGGTTCAGATCAGATGAACAAGGGGACCATGTAATTTTTTTCTTCTTTTAGACCTTTACTGGCCAGCCACGCTGTGGAGTAGTTGGATGCATGTGATAGAGCATTGTTCTGAATGAAAATCATGTTTTACTTGAACCATACCGACTTCTTCCTGTACCACTGCTTGAAGAAGTTGTCTTCCAGAAACTGGCAGTAGGTCTGGGAGTTGAGCTTCACTCCATCCTCAACCCAAAAAGGTCCCACAAGTTCATCTTTGACGATACCAGCCCATACCAGTAGCCCACTTCCACCTTGCTGAGTCGGAGTGGAGCTCTCTGCCCTTTACTGATCCAGCCTTTGGCCCATTCATCTGGCCCATCAAGAGTCACTCTCCGTTCATCAGTCCATAACACCTTTGAAGAATCTGTCTTAAGATATTTCTTGGCCCAGTCTTGACGTTTTATCTTATGTTCCTTGTTCAAAGGTGATCGTTTTTCAGCCTTTCTTACCTTGGCCATGTCCCTGAGAATGGCACACCTTATGCTTTTTGATACTCCAGTAACGTTGCAGCTCTGAAATATTGCAAAACTGGTGGCAAATGGCATCTTTGCAGCTTCACGCTTGATTTTCCTCAATTCATGGGCAGTTATTTTGCACCTTTTTTTTGCCCAACACGCTTCTTGCGACCCTGTTGGCTATTTGCCATGAAACCCTTGATTGTTCGGTGATCACACTTCAAACGTTTGGCAATTTCAAGACTGCTGCATCCCTCTGCAAGACATCTCACAATTTTGGACTTTTCAGAGCCCATCAAATCTCTCTTCTGACCCATTTTTCCAAAGGTAAGGAAGTTGCCTAATAAGCACACCTTATATAGGGTGTTGATGTCATTAGACCACACCCCTCCTCATTATAGAGATATACATCACATGATTTACTTAATTGGTACTTGGCTCTCAAGTCTATACAGCTTGGAGTAGGACAACATGTATAAAAAGTATCGTGATCAAAACACTCATTTGCCTAATAATTCTGCACACAGTGTATAACAGATAAGTTGTTGCGTGGTACACACTTTTACATCATTTTGGAAGGTCTGATTCTGTGCTTTTACTCAGATATGATATATATCTACTATACTATATATTTGTTACACGACCACAAAATGTCTTATGGTCAGACCTCATCTCATTCAGCTGATAGCTACCACAGTGTGTTAGGAGCCTTTCACACTTGCGTTTTTTTCTTGATTTGGAAGATCAGGAAAAACCCGATTCTTACAGTATTTTGCCCATTCACTTTAATTTTGTCAGGTAGAATCTTGTTGCTTCATGTTTTCTCCTGAAATCATTAAAGAGAATGGGCAAAAAAAATGAATCCTGTAAGAATCAGGTTTTTTCCTGATCTTCCAAATCAGGAAAAAAACGCAAGTATGAAAGGCCCCTTAGACTGCCAGCTACATCATTATCACAGAATAGTCAGTGATGTCTGTTTGTCGCCTCTTAATTCTTTCTTCAGAGGATCATCAAGTAGCGAAGCCACTCCAAGGAAGTTCTCTTGTCAGCTGCAACAGAGGTACAGTCGCAGATCCATCGAGGTATATGATGTCCACATGAGGTAATCGAGTAATCACATTTCCACCCCCCCCCCCCCCAGCTGAGCCGGATCCAGGTGCTCTGTCTACAGTCTCGTATGTCGTGCCTCCTTACTCACTCCTCTCGCTCATGTCCAGAGGAGACAGAGCGCCCTACACAGCATCTGGCAGGATAGCTCTATACTTATAGTCGCCTCAGCCCGGGATCAGACAAGTGACTTCAATCTCCACCTAACATAACCTATGTGGTTGCTCATGGCACAATCCAAGTGATCTCTAATGTTGTCAAGGTCTCAACCTTATGGTTGTTGGTCGGTGTTTACTTTCTCTCCTGCAGATCCTGGTTCACATCATTTACATTATGGGGTACAATCAAGTCATCAGTGCAGGTTCTCATTTGTCAGGTCTGGGGGTCCTCTCCATCGGCAAACATGGTTTCTTTTCTCAAATGTCTCTAGTTGTTATCATCCAAGGTGCATTGGCAGCACATGTAGTTAGTGTTGGATAGAGCGTACAGCACTTGCACTAAGTGTTGCATAGAGCACAACTCTCCCTTAGCTAACAACGGCAGTACAGGCCGTACATCATGGGGCCAAGCATGGAGTAGAAGAGATATCCATGACTATGATGTGCTTTCCGATACCGGCACACAACGCCTCTCCTATCTTTCATAGACTCAGTCTTTGTACTAGGCTCTCCTACCAGGCATGCTAGCGGACCTGGCCGTCTGTCCAGTATCTTGGAACTGTGGTTCCTCGGGTCTCTTTACAGAAAAGGAAACCCCACACAAACAGATCCTCCAATATGTATGTAGATTGTAGGTGTTATTTTTGTTTTTTTACGGCTATTCCCTGACCACTCTTCTTCATAACAGTCTGTTACACTGAGGAATATATACAGGGATCGGTCCCTTTCTTCAAGGAGCTACCAACCTCTCTCCTACTCATCCTTCCTGACTGCCCAGGTGTCATATTTTTCCTTTGCCTTAGACACATGCTTGCCTTGGCAGCACACGTCCTATGCCTAGAATTTTGCAGTTAGTACTAGTACGGTCCTTGTGCATGGTTGACCCAGAGTTTCGTGAAGAGCTCTCCATCTTTCATGATTATTACAGGTTTTCAGGGCATCAACCGGATCATCTGATGTATCCAGAGTTCCTCAATTTTTTCTTTTCAGACGGGTCATTCAATTCTATAACTCTCCGCTCTGGCACAATGTAGGAGACCACTGATCCCTTACAGGAACTAGCCTATACGCAGGCCAGATCGTCGGACATTCGGATTGTCCCTGAAACAGAATCTGTTGCTCTCACCATTTTTCGGTCCAGATGGATCAGCCCATCCGACCTAATGCGTTCTTCCTCTTTCACTGTTTGACTCAGTGACAGGCTCAGTTACCCACCTCACTTATTTGCCTCTTTTCCTCTGGTTGACTTGTTACTCCTCTGTCTACAGGGAACTACCCTCTGTCGGGCCATGGCCGGGACGCTGTCCTACGGTTTTGGCAATGCTCACAGGTACTCCCTAAAGTTTTTTGAGTTTCGGAACCTCGGACCCACCTGGTCTGAGTCAGGCCATTATTTAATCTGAAGGTTTACGACTATATTTCCTTTGGTGGGCTACCCATTCAGGCAGGTGGGACACAAAAATCGTTCTTCGGGTCCCCTCTGTCTTTTTTTTTTCCTGACCCTGAAGCGCCAGGGCTACTCAAAAGCTCCTTCGATTTTCTTCTTCGGTAGGAGTACATCCTTAGAATCCACAGGTGAACTCTTTCCCCACGTAGAACTAACTTCTCTGTTCTATGTTTGGCGGAAAACTACACATTTCCTTTATCCATTCAGCTTTTCTCCTGTCCTGAGAACATTCTTCTCTCTGATATGTTTTCTGCTTCTTATTAAGTAGGATATATTCCTTCATGTCTCTTTTCTGAAGAAAGCCTTCACCACCTTAATTCTGTCCTAAGCTTCATTCCGATAAGGACGGGTCTTCTAGTTATGCTTGATCATAGAGCCTCGGTGGCTTCCAGAAGTGGTCCAACGATTTTATTGCACCCTTCCAGTCCTATCTCTCTTGCTTTTCCTGTTGGGTACAGGTTCCTCGTTTTCTTGAAGATATTGTTCACAGAGGAGAGTACTTTTCTTCAGGAGCGGGTGGTACAGACGACCTTTTATCCGGAATATGTCTAGGAGCATTACTATTTAGGATTTTAGGTGTGTCACTCTTTAGGCCCTCATGTCCCTTGTCAGCATGTTGTTAGCTGCTGCCTTGAGGTCTTGGTTTCCCCCTTTTCATGAGATACTGGGTCCTGCTTTACCTTCTTTACTTCTCATTTCGGGTCCAGGCAACCATACGCTTGCAATTTACAGCAGCCACTTTGAACCTTAGTGTTTGGCTTCTGGTTTTTAGCTTATTCTCTAGTCCTTCCTTCCCATCCTTGGGGACTGCTTTTGGATATCCCATGGTATCCTGCGTCCAATGAAGCGATAGAGAAAAGGAGATTTTTGTGTACTCACCATAAAATCTCTTTCTCAGAACGTTCACTGGGGGACACAGAACCCGCCCTTCTTATGTGTTTCTGTTGGGCCAATCTATGTGTCTCAGATTGCTTCTGCTACTGCTTTTGCACTGACTAATCAGTCTCACTCCAGGCCTGGGGATGTATACTGCTGAGGAGCAGCTAACTTTTTTTTATTTAGCCTAGTGTCGCCTCCTAGTGGCAGCAAAGCATACAACCATGGTATCCCCTGTCCCCCATGAAGGCTCTGAGAAAGATTTTACAGTAAGTACACAAAAATCTTCTTTTTGTGCATTGTTTTCATACATGTAGTTATTGCTTTAGTAAATGAACTATGTTCACTGGTTCTCCCTTCGGTGGGGAACTGAGGTGAAGCAAGTAGATAAGTCCCGAGGATGCAGGTAAGAAAAAGTTGGGAAAAGAAGAGGTGTACTACGGTCTGCGCTGCTAAGTCCAAAGAAAACTCACATGGGAGTCAAGGTTTCACAAGCAATTCCTTTTTCTTTATTCCTTCACTCCAATGCGTTTCGGTGCCCCACCTGGCACCTTCCTCAGGAAAGGATGCAGGTAATACACTCCTATATCCCTCTTTACATACCCGTAATTGGTCTAGCCTCATCCCTTCTGTTGCCTACATCCTTTCTTTTCTGAGGCCATGAGCAAACATTGAGTATTTGGTGAATAATTTTGTTTACCTTTGTATGTGTAAACCAAAACCAAGAGTAACATAGTTTACATAGTAACATAGTTTTTAAGGTTGAAGAAAGACTTTAAGTCCATCTAGTTCAACCCATAGCTTAACATGTTGATCCAGAGGAAGGCAAAAAAAACCCATGTGGCAACACTAAGCTCCACATTGGGGGAAAAAATTCCTTCCTGACTCCAGGTACGGCAATCAGACTAGTTCCCTGGATCAACGCCCTATCAAAGAATCTAGTATGTATAACTGGTAATATTATAGTTTTCAAGAAAGGCATCCAGGCCCTTCTTAAATGTTAGTAGTGACTCACTCATTACAACATCATGTGGCAGAGAGTTCCATAGTCTCACTGCTCTTACAGTAAAGAATCCGCGTCTGTGATTATGATTAAACCTTCTTTCCTCCAGACGTAGAGGATGCCCCCTTGTCCCAGTCTCAGGCCTAAGAGTAAAGAGATCATTAGAAAGGTCTCTGTACTGTCCCTTCATATATTTATACATTATTATAAGATCACCCCTAAGCCTTCGTTTTTCCAAGCTAAATAACCCCAAGTTTAATAACCTGCCTTGGTATTGCAGACCCCTTAGTCCTCTAATGACTTTTGTCGCTCTTCTCTGGACCCGCTCTAGTTCAGCTATGTCTTTCTTATTTACCGGAGACCAGAATTGTACACAGTATTCTAAGTGTGGTCGCACTAGTGACTTGTATAGAGGTAAAATTATGTTCTCCTCATGAGCATCTATGCCTCTTTTAATGCATCCCATTATTTTATTTGCCTTTGCAGCAGCTGCCTGACACTGGCCACTAAATGTGAGTTTGTCATCTACCCATACACCCAGGTCTTTTTCAGTGACAGTTTTGCCCAGTGTTTTACAATTAAGCACATAATTATACCTTTTGTTTCCTCTGCCCAAGTGCATGACTTTACATTTATCCCCATTAAAGCTCATTTGCCATTTAGCAGCCCAAGCTTCTAGTTTACATAAATCCTACTGTAATATAAAATTGTCCTCCTCTGTATTGATTACCCTGCAGAGTTTAGTGTCATCCGCAAATATTAAGATTCTACTCCGTATGTCCCCTACAAGGTCATTAATAAATATATTAAATAGAAGCGGGCCCAACACTGACCCCTGTGGTACCCCACTGTTAACTGTGACCCATTCTGAGTGTGTTCCATTAATAACCACCCTTTGTTTCCTATCACTAAGCCAGTTCTTAAACCCACTTACACATATTTTCCCCTATCCCCATTGCCCTCATTTTATGTATCAACCTTTTGTGTGGCACCGTATCAAAAGCTTTTGAAAAGTCCATATACACCACATCCACTGCATTTCCTTGGTCCAGTCCAGAACTTACTTCTTCATAGAAGCTTATTAGATTAGTTTGACAGGAACGGTCCCTCGTAAAACCATGTTGATAATGGGTCATGAGGTTATTTTTCTTCAGATACTCCAGTATAGCATCTCTTAGAAAACCCTCTAGGATTTTACCCACAGTAGAGGTTAAGCTTACTGGCCTATAATTTCCAAGTTCAGTTTTTGTCCCCTTTTTGAATATTGGCACCACATTTGCTATACGCCAGTCCTGTGGTACAGACCCTGTTATTATGGAATCTTTAAATAATAAAAATAATGGTCTATCTATGGCAGTACTTAATTCCTGCAGCACTCTGGGGTGTATCCCATCCGAGCCCGGGGATTTGTCAACTTTAGTGATTTTTAGACGATGCTGTACTTCCTCTTGGGTTAAGCAGGTGACATTTAATTGAGAATTTTTGTTATCACTGATCATATTGTCTTTCATGGGATTTTCTTGTGTAAATACTGTTGAAAAAAAGTAATTTAGCATATTGGCTTTTTCCTCATCCTCATCCACCATTTCACCCAGACTATTTTTAAAGGGGCCAACACCATCAATTTTTAGTTTCTTACTATTTATGTAGTTAAAAAATATTTTGGGATTCTTTATACTTTTTCTGGCAATGAGTCTCTCTGTCTCAATCTTTGCTGCCTTGATTTGCTTTTTACAAATGTTATTTAATTTTCTGTATTTATTTAATGCCTCATCACTACCTACTTGCTTTAATTCCCTAAATGCTTTCATTTAGTCACATATTGCACCTCTTACCGCTTTATTTAGCCATAGTGGTTTCCTCCTATTTCTAGCATGCTTATTCCCATAGGGTATATATTGTGCACAGGTCCTATTCAGAATGCTAATAAACATCTCCCATTTGTGTTGTGTACTTTTATGTCTCAGGACATCATCCCAGTTTATTGCACTAAGATCATCTCTCAACCACTGGAAATTGTAGCCCCTCTACTACACGTCTTAGTAAAGGATACTTGAAAGCTTATTAAGTTATGATCACTATTACCCAAGTGACCTCCAACCCGTATATTTGATATGCGGTCCGGCCTGTTGGTTAATATTAGGTCCAGCAGTGCCCCCCTTCTTGTTGGGTCCTGAACCAGTTGTGAAAGGTAATTGTCTCTCATAGTTTTCAAAAACTTATTACCCTTGCTGGAACTGCAGGTTTCTGATCCCCAATGTATTTCAGGGTAGTTGAAGTCCCCCACAATAATAACTTCTCCCTGAGTCGCTGCTTCATCTATTTGCTTTATGAGGATATTCTCCTCCACTTCCATTATTGTTGGGGACTTATAACAAACCCCTATCAGTAATTTATTATTTTTTCCCCCTCCCCTTATCACCACCCACAGGGACTCTACATTTCCATTAGATTCACCTATATTATCACGCAGGATGGGTTTTAAGGATGATTTTACGTATAAACATACACCTCCTCCTCGCCTATTTGTACGGTCATTTCTGAACAGACAATAGCCCTGTAAATTAACAGCCCAGTCATGGCTCTCGTCCAGCCAAGTCTCCGAAATCCCCACCATGTCATAATTATTTTCCAACAAAATCAATTCTAATTCCTCCATTTTGTTGGTGATGCTTCTAGCATTAGTGTACATGCACTTTATGCATCTCTCTTTACCTCTATTCCTTCCTACTAGATTGACTGTTCTAACCCACCCCCCATGCCACCCCCAATTTTATTACTTGTGCCCAGGTTACTATTTACACTATCTTCCCCTCCTATACAATGAATACGCTCCACCCCAATCCCTAGTTTAAACACTCCTCCAACCTTCTAGCCATTTTCTCCCCCAGCACAGCTACACCCTCCCCATTGAGGTGCAGCCCGTCCCTAGCATAGAACCTGTAGCCAACAGAGAAGTCGGCCCAGTTCTCCAGGAACCCAAACCCCTCCTTCCTACACCAATTACACCAAGTGTGTAAAAAAAAAAAATGCAGAAGTAATAAACATGATACTATTATACTTTTATTTTGAATCTTCAACCCCTGAACTTGTGACTTACAAATACTGAAGTAAAAAAAAAAAAAACTCGCCAAAAAGTATATGTTCACAAACCCATAGTCTACAGAAATGCAACTGCCTCAATGTCAGTCTTCACTTGGACCTGCTTAGTGGAGGGCAGGTTTCTCTTCCAGAATGTCTGACTAACACGTAGGTCCATTTCAGGTTACTTTTCCAGAATAAGCTCTCTTCTTTAAGGCTGGTTTCACACTAGTGTTTTTGTCATTTGCGTAGGTATCAACACGCATAGTGATCCATCATGCATCCCTATTGGATGTGTGGACATGCGTAGGTATCAGTTTGTAGGCACATCCATCCCTCTGTGTCATTTTCATCTGCTCCCCAAATGTAGCATGTTGCGATTTTAGTGAGCATGAAAAATCCTCATGCATCCTGATCTATCGCACTGTATTAAAACCACAAATGGTTTTCAATGGTGGTGCATCCGTCTCTGGATGCATGCGGACAATACTGATCCGGACATGTCTACGGACTCTATCTCTCTATTTCTATAATTCATCAGGCTTACCAGTGCCCTGCTGCCTCCAGGGCTACCCATATAAAGCTTCATGCATATTCACTGCACTGACTGTCAACAGCCAATGACAGGCCTTCACACTCTGCAACAGCCAATCACAGAGGCGCTCACAGTCAGGCTGCATTTCCTCAATGTGGACGGTGATTGTGCTTGGTTGCCGTACGCATTAGTATATGGCTACCAACCTGTCACCATAGGGTGTTAAATAAAAAAAAATGGGGCTTTGCAGTATTTTTCAGTGTAGCCCATTGATAGTGAACAACTACTAGCTGCCACCCTCAGCTGCGTAATTTTACCTTGGCTAGCAAAAAAAAGTGTGCGTTCTCTGCCCGATTTTTAATTGCTAGCCAAAGTAAAACTAGGCAGCTGAGGGCTAGTACTCTCAGTGGGGTGAGGGCCCATTGTTTTAGGGCCCCCCACATTTAAGAATAGCAGCCCCCAGCCGCCCCTGACAATGGCACATTCATTGTAGCGCCATTTCCAGGAGCTTTACCAGGCTCTTGCAGCGGCCCTGGTGTGGGTGACATGCTGGGTAATAAGGGGTTAACACCTGCTTTGCTTTTTCAGCTGGTGTTAAGCCGAGATTCCTAATGTCAGTTCAAGTTAGACCTGGCCATTAAGAATCTCAAATGGTTAAAAAAAACACCACACAAAGAAAAAAAACGATTTTATTATAAATAAAAACACATACTTAGTGACTCTATCTTTTTTACCCCCTTCCCACCCTCGTATCCCTCCATTATCCTGGTCTTATGTCTTCCTGGACACATGCAGCTCTGCTACATCAGAGACCACGGGGAGGAAGAACACATCTATCTGCTCCCCGTGGTCTCTGATCACTGAATAACAGTGTAGAGACCTGCACTATAGTAAGCCATGAGGTCACCGTTGCCAAAGTAATGATTGTTAGAAATAATCAACTCAGTTTCTTCGTTCGATAAACTCCATAGACTGCGTCTTCAGAACCAAAAGTGGGTTTTATTCGGGCAGGAACAAAATACACAGAGATGTACAGCAAAAGCAATAATCAGGCATAAGAATCTAAATGACAGGCGCGGAACCCCAGGTGTCACACTCAAGATGGATTCAGAATAATGGCTTCCCGTCTCATGGCACACCAGATGGAATAGTGTCGCCTGGCACACAAGATGGAATAGTGTCGCCTGGCACACAAGATGGAATAGTGTCGCCTGGCACACAAGATGGAATAGTGTCGCCTGGCACACAAGATGGAATAGTGTCGCCTGGCACACAAGATGGAATAGTGTCGCCTGGCACACAAGATGGAATAGTGTCGCCCCGCCTGTCTAAAGCAGGGCGTTTTTATACAATTTTTCTCCATAGAGAATCACTGTATACAATGACCCTCTATGGACAAATGGTTACGTAACCTGTCATGAGTGATCCCTTCACATTATTATACAACATATATTGACATGAAGAAGCACATTAATTTCATTACTAACTACATACTATACTTAATTTTATCTACACAAATTATCTCATAATAGCCTTTTTTGGACCAAGCACAAATCATAACTTATTGACATTAATCAGCTCTGTTCTTGATCATGAGAAACGTCACATTAGCCTAGAGGGATCGAATACACCGTAAAATATCAAGAAAAATACAGAACTGGCTTATGAACTGATTATAAATTTTGCTAAATGATCAGACCAAATCTAATTAACTCCATCTGTTTTCTTATACAGGTTTAGGTCATTGCTTATAGCTAGAAGACATGACATCTAGATTTCTACTAACAGAGAAAGTTTCAATAGATATATTTTCAAGAGACAAAATGGCTGACAGAGGCCTTGGTACCCATGGCCTCCGTCTAACAAATCCCTCTGTTGTACTTATGGTAATTTGATAATTTACCCTTAAGTACAAATTGGCATATGAGTCTAGTCGTAATTCTCATATATGGTATTGAGGGAAGGCATAATTTCGTACACTCCCTGGTCAGTAGGGGTGTTGGAAGGGACTGAAGGTACCCTTGTAAGAAGGGCCCTAACAATAGGTGTACAACCTATAAGTGAGCGTGGTCTGGCAGTAGGTACCCTACCCGCACCAAGTCTCCGGTATGGTCTGATAAAAGTGGTACTATGTGTTATTACACGGGCCTGAAAGTTATTTAGTTCCTCAACATGAGCCAGATTCTTTTTTGAAAAACTTTTAGACTTTTAGGTTACTACCTATTAAACACATATAGGAAAAAACAAACAAAGTAGCAAAAAATCTACAGTAAATATCACCAACGTAAGAGTTCTTAAGTATTAATGAGTCCCGTTACAATCTTTCAAAAAAAGAAAAATTCAAAAATTGTCTTTGTTCCATGGCTCCTAAGGTCTTATTGACAGTTCAGGTGTGGGCAAATAGTCCTAAAAAGAAGCAAAAAACACAACAAAACAAAAAAATCATCACAGAAGTGAAAAAACATAAAGTGTCCGAGTCCCAAGTCCCATAACAGTCTCTGAGTCCTTTGATCCGTGGCTCTCGATCTTGTTCTGTTTCCTCGGAGCTTCCACTGTCTTCCCCTCGATCACACTGTCCGGGTCCCACTGGATAGTGTGAGATGTCATCTCCAGGAAAACAGGCGGATTCATGGATCCCGATCCAATAGGGGACCTGAAAAATAAAATAAAAGCGCAGTATCAGTTCTCACCAGCATCACTAGAATTCTCAACTGACAATATAACAAGCTTACATTGATGAACATGGACAATTTTAACACCTTTGTCTTGGCTTGCTAATCCTTAGCACTCCCAAAACAGTTGGGCCTATCCCCTGTGTGATAACAAATGGGCCTTTGTAATTGGAATCTCACAGTCCTTTTTTTTTCTAAGATTCTTAACCATGAGCTAAGCTCCCACAACAAATTTGGACTCATATAAATTCCTGTTGACTCTATGCAACTGTACTACAGCTTGCTGCGGGCTGAGCAGCACAATGTCACTAGGCAACAAGACAGGCATCTGTCTTCCTGTCATCAGCTCAAAAAGAGATATTCCTGTTGACTCTGAGGCTACAGCTCTTATTGCCAGGCAAGTGGGCCATGATTTGTCTCACTAAGTGAGGTCCATTGTCACTTTCAATTAATTTTGGGAAGCCCCAGTGTGAAAACACATCTTTCCACAAGAGGCGGGCCGTTGTCAGGGCAGTATTGTTGGTGGCAGGCAGGGCCTCAACCCATTTTGAGAAAACATCAACAATGACCAAGGCATACCTGAATCCTCCCTCTGCTGGAGGAAATGGACCAATGAAGTCAATTTGAATCGACTACCATGGACCATCAGCCACTCTGGGGATGGCACATTTTTCCTTTGTACTAGCTGTAAGAGCGCTTCTGTTTCTGGCTGAACAAAGACTGAATGATTAAATTTAATCAGAGACTTAATCATTATAGTTGGGATATATGGTAACAATTTGTCATCAACCCTTTTGTAATACAGATATTCTCCTTTATCAATGGGTATTGATTCAAGGGAGTTAAATAAAGATGCATCACCTTGTTCTCTCTGTACCTTTAAGAGGTCGTGGAACTGAGATGCAGAAGGGAGCGGCTCCTCCCGGAGTCTTCGCGTGACAGCAGAGATAGTAGCCTGTGGATATCTGTCAACGCCCATCAGGGCGGCTTCTTTGGCTGCGGAATCTACATATGCATTGCCCACGATGTGGGGGTCAGATGTGAGCTTTTGATGTCCTTTGATTTTACAGAAGGACCATAAATTTGAAAATTCTTTGCCTCTCTGCACAATTTGCTTGAGAATATCTGCATGCTGAAGCGGCTTGTTCTGAGAGTTTACCATCTTCCTCTGTGACCATACATTGAAATACAATGTCAGAGAGGAGACAACGTAAGCACTGTCACTGAAAATATCATGGGATCAATACACAAAAGAATGACTTGCAAAGCTGCCTCTAATTCAGCCCGCTGGGCGGAAAAATGTCCAGGAAGCTTATATTGCAATAAATTCTCGTTGTCAGGGAACCACAAAGCGTAACCTGTGACATATTTGCCATCATGCCAATACCGGGCCCCATCTATGTATACACAGGGGACATTGGTTTGAAAGTCTGCACGGAAGGGGGTGGGAGCGACATGAGTCTGTTCAATTTGGCAATCATGAGACTGACCTGCATATTGCAGCAATTGTGCTCCCACTTCTACCTGCAAATCCCTAGTCTAAAAGTCAACAATCCATTGGGCCATTCTCTGAAAATTCACACCCCAAGCTTTGCCTGTAAGCAGTGTTTTTAAGGTTACATGGGGGGTCTGCAGAATCAAGGTGAAAAGCTAATTAAAGTGCATGCTTTAAATTTTCAAAAGCCTGCAGGGCGTCTCCCTCTATTGTGATCGTGGTAAACTCATTTTCAATACCTTTTAGGAAATGTACAAAGATTTAGCAAGCAAGCAAAATCCTCAATAAATTCTCTGGAAAAAATTCACAAGACCCAGAAACTTTCTGAGTTCTGTGACATTGATTTGGCACAGGTACAGCTTGAATGACTGTCCCCTCTTTTGAAACTGACACACATTCAAATATTTAACCTCTGGTTGCATTCAGCTGTACTCTGTCCCGACTCACATTTAATATTGAGTTGCACAATGCATCACACATATTGTCAGTTTCATCAACAATTTGAGTCCATAAATTTTAAATCAAGAAATCATTGACATATTGCAAGACTTTGTCTCCGTACCCCAGGGGTTCCAATACCTGTGCCAACACCTGAAGGAAATAAATTGGACTAGAACAGGTACTGGACATTTTCTAAGGTAAATGCCAAACGGAGAGCCGACTCAGGTGTAATAGGTACACAGAAAAAGCCATTTGCAATATTCAAACAAGACAAAAAAACCTGACATTCACTCCTCAGCAGTGACATCACTTCAGGGACCGAGATGTGTTGCTGAGGGGTGTATTTGTTTACAAGTCTTAAATCCATGACCATGCGACAGCTACCATCCTCTTTTGTTTTACAGGCAGGATTGGGCTATTGCACGGGGGGGGGGGTTGCCTCGTACAATCACGCCCTGTTATTCCAATTCACTGACAGCAATCCTTATGTAAGGAATTGCTTCCTCAGGAATACGGTATTGGCACTGAAAGGGTGGTAGATGGTCGCTGTCAATCTTAATTAAAATTTGCATCAGTCCGCAATCTGTACATTTTGAAACCCATAAATGAGGAAAAAATTGCACCAATTCATGTTTCAAAGCCGTGTCTGCAAAATTTATCTCAGGCATGTCATCATCATTATTATCAACTGAGCACAAACTAGCAACGGTTAATTTATGACTGTGACATTTTCAACTCTGCAGCATCCATAATAACTGAACAGACAGTAGTTCCTTTGTCACGCCATAAGACCTTATTACACAAATCAACAATGATACCCAAATTAACAATGATACCCATGGCTGACAACACATTTGACCCATTAATAAAAAACTTTAATTGCGGACTGATCCAAAGTTCACACCGAATGCTCGCCTGTATACAGGAGCCCTCAAATCCCACTAAAGTTGTGGTGTCTGGCAGCCCGGGGGGAGCTGCAATTTGTGTTCTGTTACTGAAACAGAGGCTCCTGTTATCAATTAAAAAATCTTCCCAATTTTTGGTATCCTCTATTGTCCCTCTGACATAAGGTCGGTCCATCTTGGCCTAGGGATAATTGTGCCAAGAGGTACAGGGGAACAGGGGGGGTTCAATGCATCAATCAGAACCGGCAGTAGGAAGTCCCAAAAAATCCACCAACCTCACCAGAGGCAATTCTACAGCCCACTGCTGTCACCTCCGAGCCGGACAGATCGCTTGAAAGAGCCATTTCCTCGTCCCCCCCAGCTCCTGTATCAGTGGAGCATGAGGGTGGGAGGAATTCCTCCCGGAGGAGGGTGAGCTCTCCTCACAGCATGGATCTGTGCGCTGGGATGGACAAGGGTCGCATAATTGGGTGACGGGGCAAAAGGCTCCCGAAAAACAGGGTTAACTATCTGAGGACCATTGTACTGCTGGCACGGTTTGGGGCCGTTAACCACTGGCTGTCCAGGGTTCTTAATAGCAGGATTTGGAGCACTGGCTCCCTCATACGGATCTCTGGACATTGTAGAGGTAGGCTGCTGTTGCACCTGTGAATCATCCCTGGGAGCTAAATGGGAACACTTACGTCTAAGATACCCTGATTGCCCACAAGGATAGCATACAAGAGGACCCATGGAGTTCCGAGGGGCTTCTGCCGACTAGGACCAGCCCGCTTTCGGCAGTTGATCATAACCCCAGGAAGTCCTGGTCTCCTGTCCACAGCAGATGCCATTCAGGCAGGGCGATATGCAAAAACATCTGTATCATCGCCCTTAGTCTAGGATGGCATTTTCCCTAACAATGGTTACCAATGCCCTAATTTTGTCCTCCACAAATTTAGCATTATGTAAAATCCCTAACTCGCAAAACCTTTCCAAGTATTCTCTACAATCTATTCCATCAGATCATAATCATCTTTCTGATCTATTCTATCAAAAAATACTTATCAAACGTTACACACCAGGCAGCCCCTCTTCTAATTCTAAGATAATTTCCTTTCCTGATTCTAAAGGATTCTAACCATGGATGGATTTTCTTCCTCCCTTCTGTCTGCCTGCAGCCGCTGTATCTCATACCCCTCCCTTTGTGACACTACTACTCCCATCATTGTATCAGTAGCTGCTGTGTTCTCTCCATTCTCTGCTCCGCTGCCCCTCCCTGTGTAACTACATTAACGTACTGTCTTTGAAGCTGTCTATCACTAGCCTGATCTGAGCTATAACTAACTTACACAAAGCCGCTATTCGGCTGCCCTTTCTGCTAATAATTTTTTTTTTGTCAAGATGTCTACTTTCTTCTGTGAACCACTGCATACAATTTAACTTTCTAGCTATGGGGTTTCAGCGTGCCTGTCAGTCTGTTTCCTTAGCCACTCCATAGCGGTGGAAACACAAGGACGACTTTATAAAACTGCTTTTAGTATCAACTTAATGCAATTTACAGGCAAAAGTTAGATACTCACACCTCTGTAATGGAAGACACGTGCCGGCTTTGGTCAACCAAAAGAGGTCCAGCCGTATGATCAGCCTCACTCGTTACGTTGCCACACGTCTCCTTCTCCGTACCCTCGGCTTTAATCACGTCCTTGTATAACTCACGTAGAGGCTCAGTCTTGGTTACTCAGGGTAGATAGGAGCGCAAACGAGAGATTCTCAGCGGCTGATTTCCTTAATGCGATTTCACGTGGCGCCACGCTTTTCATCAATAAAGGCAAAAAAAGATAAAGAAAAGTCCATTCCTCACCCTCTCACCCCTTTGGTTCACAGCTTTACTTGCAGGAATCTTCTAGGTTCTTCAGAAAGGATATAGGATCATCTCCCCCCTTTCCACCGGGCTGAAGCTCGCCATCTGTTAGAAATAATCAACTCAGTTTCTTCGTTCGATAAACTCCATAGACTGCGTCTTCAGAACCAAAAGTGGGTTTTATTCGGGCAGGAACAAAATACACAGAGATGTACAGCAAAAGCAATAATCAGGCATAAGAATCTAAATGACAGGCGCGGAACCCCAGGTGTCACACTCAAGATGGATTCAGAATAATGGCTTCCCGTCTCATGGCACACCAGATGGAATAGTGTCGCCTGGCACACAAGATGGAATAGTGTCGCCTGGCACACAAGATGGAATAGTGTCGCCTGGCACACAAGATGGAATAGTGTCGCCTGGCACACAAGATGGAATAGTGTCGCCTGGCACACAAGATGGAATAGTGTCGCCTGGCACACAAGATGGAATAGTGTCGCCTGGCACACAAGATGGAATAGTGTCGCCCCGCCTGTCTAAAGCAGGGCGTTTTTATACAATTTTTCTCCATAGAGAATCACTGTATACAATGACCCTCTATGGACAAATGGTTACGTAACCTGTCATGAGTGATCCCTTCACATTATTATACAACATATATTGACATGAAGAAGCACATTAATTTCATTACTAACTACATACTATACTTAATTTTATCTACACAAATTATCTCATAATAGCCTTTTTTGGACCAAGCACAAATCATAACTTATTGACATTAATCAGCTCTGTTCTTGATCATGAGAAACGTCACATTAGCCTAGAGGGATCGAATACACCGTAAAATATCAAGAAAAATACAGAACTGGCTTATGAACTGATTATAAATTTTGCTAAATGATCAGACCAAATCTAATTAACTCCATCTGTTTTCTTATACAGGTTTAGGTCATTGCTTATAGCTAGAAGACATGACATCTAGATTTCTACTAACAGAGAAAGTTTCAATAGATATATTTTCAAGAGACAAAATGGCTGACAGAGGCCTTGGTACCCATGGCCTCCGTCTAACAATGATTACTATGGCAATGATGATCTCACCGCTTACTATACAGCAGGTCTCAACGCTGTCATAGTGCTGCGGTATAAGCGGTGAAGTCACCGTTGCCATAGTAACTACTTACTATATGACATCGCTGAGACCTGTGCTATAGTAAGTGGTGGTCACGGTTGCCATAGTAATCACTATTCCAGTAGGTGTGGGTAATGAAGGGGTGTGGCTATGTAGAATAGGCAGGGCTATACTGGGGTGGTGCTATGAAGGTGTAGCTAGGGGCGGGACATACATACACATACACTCCGCTTTATATACATATAGAGAAAGGCAGAGCAATCTGCTGAAACGTTGCCATGGACCATTCAAGATCCACTTTTTATTCACTTATTGTGGGAGTGCTGTCTGTTTTTTCATTTTGTGTGTGTGTATGTATGTATGTATGTATATATAAAATTAGATTTAACACCCTAAGATGGCAAGTTGATTGCCGTACTCTAATTCGTAGGGCAACCATGCAATCACCGTCCACATTGAGGAAACGCAGTCTGACTGCAACAGCCAATCAAAAAGGATCTCATAGTGTGAGAGGGTGTGATTGGCCGTTGATGGGCAGTACAGTAAATATGCATGAAGCTTAATGGGCGGCCCTGGGAGCAGCGGTGGGACACTAGTAAGTCCGATCTAAGTGAGAGTTTTTTTTCTCCTGCCAGATGTGTTCTGGGCATGCACCCTGGATCTTGTTCTTGGCGCATCAGGACTAAAAAACTAATGGAAACGCATGCCAATGTGTTTCTTATCTTGATCCGGTGCCGAATCAGGATATAAAACGCTGTGCTGGCATGCATTTTGACATACATCTGCGGATGCACATGCATCTATTCTCATCCTGATCTGTAAAAAACGGTAATGTGAATCCAGCCTAACTGATCACCCAAGTTCTTAAGAAGGGGCTACCCCAGTTTCTGTGAATCTGAATGCGGGTTCTGAGTTCCAATATTTGCATTCTGCTTTGCATAGTTTCATATTTGGCCACTTCAAAAGGCAACTATGGTTCTTTGGGTTAATTTCCCAACTTTGCTGGAACACCATCTTCTATGCCTTTCCTATTACATAGTGACCCTTCCAGTAATTAATGCTTCTTTCCAGTCATCTCTTGGACGTTCCTTTCTCCTACTTTTTTGGACAGTAATCACATCTGTATAAAACAAAATAAATAAAAACATCCTATCTACATCAGCAGAGTTAGTGAGCCAAGTGATTGAGTTCAGCCGTTTTAAGCACTGTAGACGTGATGTCACTTTAGCAGAAAGTTAACAAACATCAAAGAGACAGCACAGAAACTGCAGCTGGTAACCGCTATTTCTTATTTTACACCTCTGCAATCTTTCAATGAACCCTATAAAGGGATAGCCTATTTAGAAAACTTGTACCTGATTGGCCTATGTAAGCAAGACTGTGATCAGTTAGCTATAAGGAAAATGCTCATTTGCTAAGTGATTAGAAGTCTATGCTGCATAAGAATCATCATTAGTAGCATATTGCACCTTCTCAATGGGTGATATACTACCTACATCATTCTGATGATGCTGTACATAGCAGGGGCGGGGAACTATTTTTCTGCCGAGGGCCATTTGGAAATTTCTACAATACTTCAGAGACCATACAAAATTATCAACTTGAAAATGACCCACTATATTTGGTTAAACAATCCACTCACCCCTACTGTGATGGCTGGAGCTGCTTCTTTTTGGCGTGGGTGATATTGGTCATGTTGCCTCTCAACTGCTTTTCCAGGTTTGCAAGAGCCCTAGACATCACAGGAGAGGCTGGGAGTATATACCTCACTGGGAAGACTGAGGCTGGGGCATAGAGATGAAGAGCTGAATTTAAAGGGCAGTTGGCAAAATGCATCCGCCAGCCTGAGCACTGCAGTCCCCAGGAATCTGCCCAGGGGCCGCAAAAAAGTATACCCCTGCTGTATAGAAACAGTTCTCATCAGGTTGTTCAGTAGGTCAGTAAGTAAATGAGGCACTTGAAAACTGGGGGATTGTGATGTATTTATATCAATGGCATCATTTATTTATTTTTTTTTAAACATATGTAACTTAGTAAGACTATGTTCAAACAGGGCATTTTTGCAGCGGTTTTTTCTTCAGCAAAACCTAATCCCTGAGTAGTCTTAGTGTCAATTACAAACTTCTCAGCACTGGATGTGAGAAGTGCCTGCAAGGGTTAATCTATCTCTCACTCAAGTGAACACTCAACCTCTGTTATAGGCTATAGGCGGCCGTCACACGCATCAATATAATGCACGATATCGCTTAAGTGGTCTGCGTTTTGATCGCTTAAGCGATATCGTTTGTGCATTGCTGCGTGCAATCAAGCGATTTTACAATGTAAAATCGCTTGATCGTTAGATCGCAGATTGGTGAGCCGGAGCTCATATCAAGCGATAAATGCTTGATCAATCTGCCTCATCGTGGTGTGTGACACCACGATGAACGATCTCCCAGCGGCACAGGCTGTGCTGGGAGATGGTATCTATGGTAAACGTCGGGTTACTAAGCGCCGCGCGGCGCCTAGTAACTCGATGTGTACCATAGTTACCAGCGATCTCGCTGCTCCACATCGCTGGTGAGTCTGTCTGTGTGACAGCTCACCAACGATGTGAGCGATATTGTTAGCGATCGCGCGTGCACGTGATCGCTAACAATATCGCTAGCGATATTGATGCGTCTGACGGCCGCCATAAAGTGAGCATAAATCACACTCAACAGAGTTCCAAACCCTGGCTACACAGCACACTACTACCACTCATCACACAGGGAGATGGGTTCCTGAAAAATACCACTGTCTGAGAGTCAAAAGGGTCACAAGTAGTGATGAGCGAGTGTAATCGTTACTATGCGCTACTCGCACAAATAGTACAGTATTTGCAATACTCGAGTAACGCTCGTGAGTGATTTGTCAATCTGACACAAATTGACTGCTCCCTTCAGTACACAAAGTGAGCTGGCACCTCAGTGAGAGCAGTTTTAATGTTAGGCGCTCTATGGGGGGCACAGCAAGGTGTTGTATGCAGTAGAAACGTAAAAAAGCCTGCCCTCCTATCCTGTCCTGGAAAAAGTTGTTTTATGGATGGATGTGTGTGGGTGCAGCCTATCACTAATTGACTAACATTAGACACTCTATTCGGATGAATATGCGAGTATTGAAAAGTACTCGTTACGTGCATAGCAAGTGCGAATATTACGCCACTTGCTCATCACTAGTCACAAACTCTTTATAAGGCTAAGGATTCTCTAGGATGTACACACAACTTATACAATTTTTAAGCTTTAATATAAAAATACAGTCCTTATAAGTAAAAGGTGTAAAAGATATAATGACACACAAATGTGCAGAACAGTTATAAAATACCTAAACATTCCAGTCTAAAGTTATCTTCTGTTTCTGTGAGGAATGGAGAAATGAATTATGGAACAGAATCAGCACTGGCCGGCCTCTACATGTGAACAACTTTTTTTTTTGTTCAATCCAGCTTTTTACGAGCGTTGAATTAAAAGTAATGCCTCCACCTTTGCATCTCCTCAGTAGATGGCAACACTGGTATGCAGCAGGTATTGGACTGTTCAGTAGGCGCTCCTCTACATTTCCAATTGGCAGGAAGCAATGATCGGTTGTGTTTTTACAGTGTAAGGAATGAAACCCTGCACAGACAGTTGGTCAATGAATGTGGAACAACAATCAATTCAGTGCGTTACATCACAACACTGCAAACTTTGAAATGACTAATAACAAGGGTTTGAAAGGAAAAGGGAAACTTTTTTCCTGCAGCATGACAAGTCCACACCACAAACGTCACATGCCACCACAGCACTACTTCAGAAACTGAAGCTTACCATCATAAGGCATTCTCTATACAGTCCAGGTTTTGCGCCATCAGACTTCTATCTGTTCCCGATAATGAAAGATCTGCGGAGTCATCACTTTGCATCTGATGAAGAAGTTGAGGGAACTGTGAGAAGTTCTTTGCATCGACAGCTTCAGAAAACTTGATTGTTGTTGGATCAGAATCCTGGGGCTGAGGTGCTATATTTCACACTTTCAGGTTAAGCTTCTTTGTTCTTGCAATGCTGGTACATCCAATTTGGCCTTTTTCAACTAAATTTAACTCTACTGGTGTTATACATTTCCCCGTTTTAATTAATCCTATATGTTTGTAAATATGTCCTTTATAGGAACCAAAGAGATGTTTTATGCATTTTAATGTCTCTCTGTAACCCTTACCATATCAACTCTGCTCCTGTCCTGATGCTTCTTGCATCCGCTGCTGGCTGGTCTGTGCTTTCTGATTTTGTCATTACGTTAGCATAAATTTGCCACGTTGCTGTATTTGCTTTTTGGCCTATCCCAGCTATACATTGTTTGTTTTCACACTTTTTTTCATTAGACCAGATGGGCTAATGCACTCTTATACCATGCATCAATTAATCTTTTTGACCCATGATTCCTTTACTGATTTCACTTTTGCCCTTTCTTGGACGTTTGTGACCCAGTCACTTAGCAATTGTAAATTGGCCCTCATCATGAGTCTTCACAATTTCCCATTTTTCCTGATTCAAAGACTTTCAAAACCAGTTTGTTCACTTGCTGTGAAATATTTCCCAGCCCTTGACAGAGTACCATTATATCCGGGGTTGTGCAATCGGTAAGCCAAACCTTCAATTCCAACAACTCAATTTCACTGAATCCAACTTGGACTTCCTCATACAGGGCTCATGTTTAAAGGGATTGTCCAGTCTAAAACGATAATTCTAAAGTCACTCTATGTAACTGCAGACTTATGAATTCTCTCAGCTCAAGCACTGTGCACTGCGAGGATTCATGGTTTCTAAAACGGGAACAAACTGAAGTTATGCGGTATGTATGTTCCCAGCCACTGCAGCCAGAGCCCCCAACTATAGAGGGCTCACCCCCAACTCAGACACGCCTGCGCCATTCACTTGTATTGAGCGAGGCTGCGCCCATTAGTTGTGTTATTGCCAGGAACATGTATACTGCATAATTGCGGTCCGTTCCTGTCTTTCAAAATGGCGAGTCCTCACAGTGCACATTGTATGCGCTGGGAGGATTGATAAGTCTGTGATTGCATAGTGTGACTGCAGAATTGTAGTTTTAGGCCGGACAAACCCTATAAGTAAATTTATTGTAGTACAATGTGAACATCAGCCTTTTAAATAATTATTATGATACAATAATTGAGCTATTTAGAAATAATTCATAATATTAACCACATACTGCATTGAACTACTGTACCCAATTTATTACTGTATATATTTTAGACATCGGTCCATTTTATACCGACTATGACTCCACTAAAGTGGACACCGACTCTATGACTCCAACTCCACAGCCCTGTTTATAACATGGTAATACTGACCTTATACTTAGTCTTATGACTGTTTGTAGAAGATGGTTATATCCTACCCATTAACTGCAAGACTATATTCTGATACACCTACATCAAACTGGCTAAACATGCACCAAAATAATATTGCAGTATCTGACATGGGCATAAACTACTGACCCAACAGATGCGAAACTTTTTGTTGCAAACATTCGATGGGTGTTTTTTCTTAAATTCAGTTTAAGCTTTTTCTGTGCATAAAAAACAGGAATTTTTGTGTACTCACTGAAAAAAGCCTTTGCTCTAAACCAGGGGTCCCCAACCTTTTTTGCACCGGGGCCCGGCTTCATGGAAGATCGTTTTTCCGGGGCCCGGTGGGGTGGGGCATTGACCTCATGGGCGGGGCTATGGAGAAGGGGTGAAGTTTACCACCCTGTTTCCTCAAAAGATGCGCTACGTCTTATTTTCATATAGTATAGTGCAGCGTCACAGCCCTCCACATTGTAGAATGCAGCCTCACAGCCCTCCATATTGTATAATGCAGCGTCACAGCCCTCCATAAAGTATAATGCAACCTCATATCCTTACATATAATATAATGCAGCGTCACAGCTCTTCATAGTTTAATGCAGCATCGCATCCCTCCATATAGCAAATTCTCCCCCCTACACACTGCCTCCTGTATAACCCCTCACACACACTGATCCCTGAATAACCCCCTCACATATTGCCCCTACACACACACACACACACAGACACATACACTGACCCTAGTACAATCCACCCCCCACAAAGACTGAGCCCTGTATGCCCCCCCACACACAGACATTGCCCCTGAATGCCCCCTCACACAGACATTGCCCCAGAATGCCCCCACACAGACATTGCCCCAGAATGCCCCCCACACACAGACATTGCCCCAGAATGCCCCCCACACACAGACATTGCTCCAAAATGCCCCCCACACACAGACATTGCCCCTGAATGCTTCCCTCACAGACATTGCCCCTGAATGCCCCCCTCACACACATTGCCCGAATGCCCCCCACACACAGACACTGCCCCAGAATGCCCCCCTCACACACATTGCCCCAGAATGCCCCCACACACAGACACTGCCCCAGAATGCCCCCCACACACAGACATTGCCCCAGAATGCCCCCCTCACACACATTGCCCCAGAATGCCCCACACACACAGACATTGCCTTGAATGCCCCCCCTCGCACAGACATTGTCCCTGAATGCCCCCCCTCACACTTGCCAGCTGATGCTCACCGCTCCTGCCGGCAGTACAACTAAGCAGCTGAGGAAGAGATGTGGCCGGAGTTTCATATCTCGCGCTATTTCCAGCGCATCACGTGACATGGAAGCTCACGTCACTGCTGCGCTTGGAAATAGCGCGAGATATGAAACTCCGGCCACATCTCTTCCTCAGCTGCTTAGCTGTACGAGGGAAGCTGTCGGCTAATAACAGCGCGTCAGTAACAGGCCAATCAGGGCATGGCTGCTGCACTGATTGGCCGACAGCTCACCTTCTACATCTACGCACGCAGCTGAGGCAGAGGCTCAGAGTGGCGTAGTGTAGGAGGTGAGGGACTGCGGACTTCATAGGGGGGTGGAGACTTCTTAGAGGGGCGGGTAAGCTGGCAGCTAGCCGCGGACCTGCACAAAGACCCCCACGGCCCGGTCCGCGGACTGGTGGTTGGGGACCCCTGCTCTAAACCTCCATTGGGGGACACAGGACGTTATGCTGCTGCCAATAGGAGGCTGACACTATGTGGATACAAAAAATATTAGTTCCTCATCTGCAGTATACATGCTCAGCCTGACACAATCCGAATCCAGTTCAGTGGACAAGCAGTAAGAGAAGTATATCGTAACAAAGATAACATGCACCAAACTTAAAGAGCGCAACACACAGCCTGGCAGGGCAAACAGGATGAGTGCTGTGTCCTCAATGGAGGCTTAGAGAAAAGGATTTTTCGGTGAGTACACAAAAATCCCTGTTTCTCTATCGACCTCATTCCGGGACACAGGACCAAGGGACGTCCAAAAGGACCATACCCCATGAGCCACCTCTGCCTAGAGTTGAGCAACTGCCACCTGTAGGATCCGTCTAACCAGGCCTGCTTCTGCGGAAGCCTGAGTGTAGATTCTGTAATGCTTTGCAAACTTGTGTAGGCTGAACTAGGTTGCAGCCTTGCAGACCTGCGCTGCCGATGCCTGGTGCCGGATTGCCCAAGATGCACCCACAGCCCGCGTACAGTGTGCCTTTATTCCACCTGGAATAGTCTTGTTTCTGATATGGTAGGACTTTTGAATAGCCGTACGTATACGCCTGACTATTGTGGATTTTGAGGCGGCCATGCCTATCCTGTGGCCTTCAGGAAGTACAAATACGGCATCCATTCTACGGAAGTACGCTGTCCGAGATATGTACCACCTGAGGGCCCTCACGAGGTCCAAGGTATGTCGAGCTTTTTCAAAGTGGTGCACTGGTGCCAGGCAAAACTGGGGCAGTACAATCTCATTAAGGTAGACAGGGAAGACTACCTTGGCACGAAAGACAGAGATGGGTGTAGTACCACCTTGTCTTGATGGAAAATTAGGAAAGGTGCTCGACATGATAGCGCAGCTAGCTTCGAAACTCATCTGATAGAAGTAATTGCTACCAGGAAAACCACTGTCCAGGACAGATGTAACAGGGAAATCTCCTTCAGAGGTTTGAACAGAGTCTGTTGTAGAGCGCATAGGACTAAATTGAGCTCCCAGGGATCTAGTGAATGCCTGTAAGGAGGTGCCAAATGGGAGACCCCTTGAATATACATTTTTAACTGCAGCTTAGTAACGAGCTGTCTTTGGAATGTCAAGGTAGAAATATCGCTCTTCCACTATACTTATATTTTCTTTATATATTATATATTTTTATTAATGCTCTAGGTGAGAAACAATAAGTTTTTCCCTTAACCTAGTATCCAATAGCTATATCTCTCCCTCTCTCATTCCCTTTTTCTCTTCTCTCTCTCTATGTCTCGCTCTTTTCTCTCTATGTCTCTCTCTCTCTTCTTTCTCTCTATGTCTCTCTCTCTCTCTTTCTTCTCTCCCTCTCATCCATGAACCAAAGCTATGTGTAAACAAAGTGTCTTTCAGATGTGTGAAGAGAAGATACAGTGTGCGAAGGTGTCTAGGAAACAAAGGAGCTGATTGGTCCCTAATGTGCCGATGCCAGGTTGTACCATGGGAAGCTAGAGATATCCTGCATACCAGAGGCCAAGACAAGACATCATGACGTGATGGAGAACGGACTTGTAGAAGACAAAGAACTGATTATTACTAACAGGGATTGATATATTAGCCTAACTCCACCTAACCCCTATCTAATCCCACCTTGTCCTGGCCAATTCACGCCTATTCCCTAGAGTATAAAATGCTGTGTAACCGGAAATAAAGTTGCTGTTGCTGTGACCATTGCCATTGCTTAATAAAGCAACGAACATATTATAAGTTTGAACCAGATTCTCCGTCTGATTTACTCTTATCTGGTACCATATGTTCATAGTCTAATTTGGAGTGACTGGTGAAGGAGTTTATTGTCGCTACAACCCCGACAGGAACAGTACTGACAGGACAGAGATCTGACCCTTAATAAAGCTCACTGCTAGGACTGAGTCCAGCCCAGACTGGCGGAAGTCCAGAACGGCCGGAATGGAGAGAACAAGAGGGGAACAACCACAGTTCCTGCACCAGGCAAAAAAAAACTTTTTCCAATCATGTTGGTAGATATGAACTGACATAGGCTTCTGTACCCTGATCTTGGTGGTAACTACTTCTTGCGAGAAACCTGCTTGGGTCAGCACCCAGGTTTCAACAGCCAGGCTGTCAAATGCAGAGCCCGAGTTCTGGTGGTTGATCGGGCCCTGCAAAAGCAGATCTGGCAGATACCTGGGGACATCAGCAACAAACTGAACCAGCTCCGCGTACCACGCCTGCTGAGGCCAGTCTGGGGCCACAAGGATAACTGGCACCTGCATTACCTTGATTTTTCTCACCACTCTTGGTATTAGTGGAAGCTGGGGAAACACATAGGAGAAGATGGAACCGACCCCATGGCAGGATGAGTACGCCTGCCCCGATGGCCTCTGGATCCCAGGTCCGGGCTATGAAGTTGGGGATCTTGGCGTTCAGCCAAGACGCCATTAAGTCCATGTCCGGAGGCCCCCAGTGATGACAAAGCTGCTGGAAGACTGCCGGGTGAAGTGACCATTCTCCCGAGCAAGGCCCTCGCGGTCGAGAAAGTCTGCCGCCCAGTTTTTCACGCCCGGGATGTGCACTGCTGAGATGTCAGAGTGATTTGTCTCGTCCTAGCGAAGGATGCGTTCCACCTCACTTTGCTGCCCTGCTGGGTGTGCCCCCTTGGTGGCATTGTCTGACCCGCAAGAAGACGATGCAATATGGTTATTGGAAAAGACGTCTGCCAAGCAGACCAGCACCCCGGAGCAGTGTGGTAGCGAAAAACAGCCCTCCAGCCGAGAAGGCTAGCATCGGTGGTGACCACTAACCAATGAACAGGGAAGAAGGACCTCCCCTGAGTGAGTGAGGACCAAAGTGTCCACCACCTGAGAGAGCATGTTTGACCCGAGGAGACAGACGACACATCCGGTAGAGAGAGAGGGGATTCCTGTCCCAGGCCGATAAGAGAGCTAGCTGCAGGAGATGGAAATGTAGCTAGGCAAAGGGGACGGCTTCCATCGCCGCCACCATCTTGCCCAGAACCCTCATCCCAAAGTGAATGGAGCAAGAAGATGGGTGACAAAGTGCTTGGGCTCCCTGACGCAGGGCCATTATCTGTTGATACCAAGAGGTGTTCAGGATAATTAAAAACGTGATCTATTGGGTCGGAACCAGGAAAGACTTGTTTCGGTTGATCAACCAGCCCATGCAAGAACGCGTATCTGCGGTGATTCGTACGCACTCTGCACAGGCTTGGAAAGAGGAACCCTTGATTAGTAGGACGCCTAAGCACAGGAGGACAACTACTCCTTGAGAGTGCAGAATGGTCATGACGGCCGCCATGTCCTAGGTGAGCACTCTGGGCGCAATGGCGAGGCCGAAGGGTAGGGCTGTAAACAGAAACTATTTTGTGCGAACTGCGAGGCGCAGGAACCTCTGGTGTGCAGGGAATATTGAGATGTGGAGGTAGGCATCCCGGATATCCATGGAGGTCAGGAATTCCCCTTATTCCTTAGATATGATGACTGAATGGAGGGACTCAAATTCTGAATTGTCGGAACCTGACATATTTGTTTAGGATTTTTAGGTCTAAGATGAGTCGAACCACGAACAAATTAGAATAAAAACCCTTGAAGCGTTAGTTGTCTGGGACCAGTACAATGACCCCGGTCTGACACAATGAGTCGATGGCCCGGTAAAATGCGCGGGTCTGCGCGTCAGACTTAGGAGGCCGGGAAGGAAAGAAGTGTGTCGGGGGCCGGCAAGTGAACTCTATTTTGTATCCGAAGGACACCAGCTCCCTGTCCCATACGTTGTCTACGACAGAGAGCCAGATGTGACAGAAGAGAAGTAATCGATCACCCACTCTGATGGTGCTCTCCTGAGGAAAGGGCGAGACATGCCACTGAGAACCCGAGGGACCAGGACTTTTTAGTTCTGGCCTGCTTTGGTTGGGACCGCCTAATGGATTGGTCTTGTAGACCTGAGATCCTCTATCTTTGTGAGTGGATTGGTTTGAGACAGAAGTAGTGTGAGAGTTGGACCACCCAGACATTTTATGAAAGGGGCAAAACCGCACTTATTGCTGCCTGATAAAGGGACATCTGGGTTTGTGCTGGGGAAGAAAATTGCTTTCCCCCCCGTAGCATCAGGGGTAAGCTTGTCTAGCTTCTCTCCGAACAGCTCTGGTAGGAAAGACTTGTTAGGTGCTTTTAGACGCGAAGTCGGCTCACCATTCCCTGAGCCAGAGTGCCCTATGAATTGTGATAGCGTTGGAAACCACTAGTGTGGCAAAGTTTGCCATGTCCAGGGAAGAATTCAGCAAATATTCCCGGCTATGAATATCTGACGCGCTAGATTTGCCTCCTCAGGCGGTAGGGTACTTTCCTGTATAGTCTTGCGTAGTTTGCCAAAGAAGAAGGGCCTAAAATTCCAGCAGAGCATTGTAAGAAACTCATTGATGGTTACCGGAAGCGGTTGATCGCAGTTATTTTGGCTAAAGGTTGTGCAACCAAGTATTAGGCTGAGGGTGCCAATACTTTTGTCTGACCCATTTTTGGAGTTTTCTGTGAAATGATCAATGTTTTGCTTTTTGCTTCATTCTCTTTTGTTTTTTTTCATTGAAGACAAATTGAATGAAGATAATAATACCAAAGAATTTGTGATTGCAATCATTTTCAGGAAGAAACTGAGTATTATCTGACAGAATTGCAGGGGTGTCAATACTTTTGGCCAACACTGTATATGTCTTGTTTAACCCTCTTTGTCCGCTTTGAGTTCAGCATACTCTTTAATGGTTAATAGAAAGATGTAAGAATAAACACACCAAGGTAATCTGGTAAATGCTCCAGGGAAGAGGCTAAATAGAAGTGCAGTTTTTAGCTGCAGGAGAGATGTCTCTTACCCTGGTCCGATGCCCCTTGTGTGCAGTAGAAGACGTTCTCAAAAGTATTTAGTGCTTGTGCTTTTCACCAGAAGCTCCTCTCATAACCAGGCCATCTGTCTGATAAGATGGCCCCTGAAGGAGTGAGGGTGGGGGCGTGCCCAGCCTCTGAGAAGCGCGCTACTTGTCTCGTGTGTAAGAAGTGCTGAGACTAGAAACATGGCCTTGAGGACGCTCAAGCTGGGCCTAATTTTTGAGGATGCAGTCTGGGACAGCCATCGATGCGCAGGAGCCCTCCTCCGTGGATGGACATACATGGACTCTCTTACTCACAGTGCGCATCCCAGCAGAAGCTGACGCAGGAGCTCCTGGGAGGGGCGAATCTCCAGCCTTGCTGCGGATGCAGCCAAGGGGGTAAGCAGTGTAGCGATCCTACCATCAAACTCTTCGTGGCTGGCGAGAGAGGAACTGTTCGACTTCGTTACGTCACCCCTGTCCAGCAGGTATGATGAGGTGGGGGCCAAACACGGACCAAGTAAGTTGACATCTGGGCATCCAATGGGGCATCACCCCAAGGATGATGCTGAGCAGGGGGTCCAGAGTATTTAATAAATGTAGGTGCATATGGGGTACGTGAAGGCGACACTCCACGTTTCCATCGGTTGCTGGTTTTGGGAGAGCGGTGCCCTTAATGGAATCATCGCCCTTCTATTGAGCTGTATCTGTGATATAAATAATATTAAGGCAAAAATGGCACCTAACTAAACTATAGATGTGGTCTGGGTCAGACCAACTCTGCCTCCTTCTGACACTAAGCTAAAACTGGATTTGGATTGTGTCAGTCTGAGGGTGTATACTGCAGAGGACCTAATATTTTTTGTATCCACATAGTGTCAGCCCCCTAATGGCAGCAGGATAACACCCATGGTTCTGTGTCCCCCAATGAGGGGATGGCGAAAACCCACTTTAAGGTGTACCTGTCACCAGATTTGAGTGTGTGAAACTAAAAATGCAACCTTCAGCAGCGCTTATGCTGCGTTATAAGAAGTTGGCTTTTATGCTCTTACTCCCCCTGTACACCTAATAAAGAAGTTTTAAGAACGTCCCGCCCTGTATCATAATTACCTGTTACCGGTCCAATGGGCTTGATTATAGATCTGTCTCTCCCGCCTCTCCTCGCCCTCTGACAGCCTCTTCTTCTGAGTGACATCCAAATTGCGCGCCTGTGCAGAGGCCTCTCTGGATCATGCACTGTGCACTTGTGCAGAGACCTCAGTGGTTCATGCATGCGCAGAACAGTTTTAGGCTCTGCCCGTAGTAGGGCACAGCACAGGGCGCAGGCGCGATCCCGTGAAGCCTCTGGGCAGGCGTGCGATTTGGATGTCACTCAGAAGGAGAGGTTATCAGGAGGTGAGGAGAGGTGGGACAGACCGAGCTACAATCAAGCCCATCAGACCAGAAACAAGTAATTACAATACAGGGCAGGAAGTTTTAAAAACGTGTTATTAGGTTACAGGGGGAGTCAGGGCAGTAAGAGTTTCATTCAAAGATTTTTCTGTATTTTCATGACTATGAAAATTGTAGATTCACACTGAAGGCATCAAAAGAAGTACAAAAAAGTAATCAAAGCAAAAGGTGGCTACTTTGAAGAACCTAGAATATAAGACATATTTTCAGTTGTTTCACACTTTTTTGTTAAGTATATAATTCCATATGTGTTAATCCATAGTTTTGATGCCTTCAGTGTGAATCTACAATTTTCATAGTCATGAAAATACTGAAAAATCTTTGAATGAGAAGGTGTGTCCAAACTTTTGGTCTGTACTGTATGTAATCCCTGAGGAAGGAGCAAGGTACACTTCGAAACGCGTAGGATAAATAAAAAGCTACATCATTGCCAAAGACCTCGTGGGTCCGGTTATTTCTGCAGCAGCACGGATCACGAGCACTTTGTCCATCCGGTCCAGGGCAATAATAGTAACCTTCTTAAAATACAGCATAAGTACTGCTGAAGGTGGCGTTTTTACTTTCACAAATACCCAATACTGGTGACAGATTCAGTTTAAGCAAGTGCAATGATTGAAATTGATCAAATCTTATTCACTCTGCAATATTTTTAATGTCTTTGTTTGTCTTGTGCTGTGTTTAACCACTTCACCTCGGAAGATTTCCTGTTTTTTTCCTCCATTTCTTCCAAGAGCCATATCTTTTGTATTTTTCCATCAATATAGACAAATAAGGGGCTTGTTTTTTTGCAAGTTGAGTTGTAATTTTGGATGAAATCATTCACTTTATCTTATAGTGTACTGAAAAATAGGAAAAAAATCGCACTAAAAGTGAAATTCCACAATGGTTTTTTAGTCATGTTCACTATATGGTAAAATTGATCTAACCGTGTGATTTCCCTGGTACAAGTTTGTAGATACCAAACATGTATACATTTAGTTTTATGTAAGTGATAAAAAGAAATTCAGTTTGTAAAAAGAAAAGAATTGTGTATTTATCACCATTTTCAGAAACCCATAGAGTTCTCATTTTTCCGGCAATGGGGCTGTGTGATGACTTATTTTTTTGCATGATAAGCTGACATCTTTAAATATACAGATGTGATGCTTTGATCACCTGGTATTGCATTTTATTGCAATGTGGCAGTGACCAATAAAATTTAAGTTTGGCATTTTGACATTTTTTTTTACGTTATGCTGTTTACCGATCTGATTAATTCATTTTATGTTTTTATAGATTGGGCATTTCTGAACGCGAAGATATCAAATCACTATTCATATCAAATCAAGAGGTTGACAGCGCAATCTAACACGTTAACAGGAGTGGATGGATCTCCGATCCACTTGCAAATGTTTGCTGCACATGTTGGGCTGATCAGATCAACGGATATGTGCAGGGAATGATTCGAGCTCAGCGCGTGAGATCGCAACAAAGGAAGGTTGTGAAGGGGTTAAATACAATACAGCATGTCAGGGCTTTTTGTAGTTTTTTCCTGGTGAAATCAATATGGGTTAGCCCAAAAAAGTGCATAATTCTGCACTCATGCAGAAAAAAATGGATCAAAAAGCTATATGTAAACACATATTAAATGGAACCTGTCAGCTACTTTATGCCCTCAAACCTATCACTACCTTACCGTACAGCTTCCTAGTATATCCCTAAACATCCCTGTCTGACCTAAATGTGTAATATAATGGTTGAAAAAAATGCTTTTCCTAACTTACTTTTTCCCCCCAGTTATGAGGCATCGTCTAGATGTGTGGACGTTCTCTTGGGCTCCATGTCCCCCCTCGCTCAGTTATCATCACGCCCTGGTGGGCATTAATATAATTTTGAAGTGAGCTCCCAGAGTTTTAAATCTCTGGCCTGAATTAATGCTGATGGAGGAGTTGACTGCATCAATGAATGACTCCTATGAGAGATTCTGGGTCACCTGGTATCCCTGGATGAACTTCAAACAAACCCCTGACTACGAACAACTGTTAATGGATCGAGATACTTAGACATGCAATATGTTTCTGCTTCATCCCACCCCCTTACCCCCCGCCTAGTCACCCTACACCCTCCCCTTCTCCCTAATAATTTTCTCTCTTCCCCTCATTTCTATCTCTCTCTTAAATCTACTTCAGAGAAAGTTGAGTGCTAGACAGTTTTTCGACATATCGGTTGATGGACTGAGATCGGCCGATCTGGTCAGTGGATGTTTCTTTTTTGTATAATATTGAGATGTAAAATTGTATTCTTTCTGATTCTGATCTGTTATGTCTACAGATCACAGTGTATTTTCCATTACGACACCATGATGTGGAATTGTTTGTATTTTCTATTTGATAAAATATAAAAGAACAAAATAAAGAATTATAAAAAAAAAAAAAAAAAAATCTCTGGCCTGCTTCCTGATATGATGCACGGCCGTATAATTTCCGGTCCTGTGCATTGCGGGGGGATAATTGGGTGTACTTGCTGGCTTCAGAATGCTCAGTGCGCATGCTCTGATACTGGCCAGTATATCCAATACACCCTCACACTACACAGGACTGGAAATTATGCACCGTGGCATCATACACATTGAAGGCGCCCATAGAGATTTCAAATGAAGGGAGCATGCTTGGAAATTATATTAATGCCCACCAGGGAGTGATGACAATGAAACGAGGGGTGACATGGAGCCAGAGAGAACGTCCACACGTCTAGACGATGCCGCATAAAAGGGGGGAAAATGTAAGTTCTAAAAAACTTTTTTCAACCATTATAATACACATTTAGGTCAGACAGTAATGCTTAGGGATGTACCAAGAGCTGCAGGGACAAGTAGTGATAGGCTTGTGGGGCATAAAGCAGCTGACAGGTTCCCTTTAAGGCTAATAACCATACTTCCAGGAATGCTCTCCCTTTACAAGCTGGGGAAAGTAACTTGACAAAACTAATTTTCCAGAAGCGCTGCACAGCTAATAGTCAAAATACATTACAGTAGTGTTCATGAATAATTAATATATTAAGTATATCTCTCTGGCTTACTTACAATTGCTGTGGTTCCCAATAACTGAGGAGTGCATTTTATTATTATTATTTATTATAAAGAGAGACAGATCTAAAAGTAGTAGCAATTTAATCGCACATAGAGGCATTTCATGTTAGGGTCCCGATCTATGAGATGCACCTAGTCGTTGGGTATAGAGCTCATATGCATTGGCCAATACATTAGCTAAGCATCTCCTTTATTACAATATACCTACAGCAGCACTAATGCTATGTCATATTTTTTCTATTCAATTTTACAATAAGCTAGGGGGATTTTTCCCTTTTTCTCTAATGTTCCTACTGCCATAATGCATTGCCATAGTCTATTTAATTCTTAGTGTTGTAGTAGTGTATAGCCGTATATCTTTTTGTAGATCTAAAAGTAAAACCAGTTTTTGTGACTCAATCTTAAATAACCAAACTTTCTGTAATACTTCAATAAGGATACAAAGGCTTCATTACAAAACCAAACATATAGTTTATAAGGAAAACAACTTGCACCACAAGCAGCATGTTTACAATGAATTATATATAATATGTATATACAAATATATAAAACAGATTGCACATAGGTATATATAGGAAAAATATAACAAGGAAAAGGTAGAACACATGAAACCTATATATCATTTTTTTCTAAGTATATACACATATACATACACAGAACGCACACGCACACACAGTAAACCTGTTTTGCTGGAGGTCAGTATCGTAATTACTGTGAACATCTTTCTCATTTACAATTTTAGAGAGACGGAACAATAGGATTTCCTTCTAACCTTATTTCTGGAGACATTACATATGATTAGAGGACTTACAGGGGTTTCCTGGGTTCAAGAGACTCAATGTAATTGTAGATTGCCGAATAGTGATAGTGTGCACATCACACACTATCAGGATTCCCTGCTATTTTCAAAGAAGAGCGGAACACCGATAGTATGCAGATTGGACATTGCCACGATTCTGCAGTCACATAGTGATGGCCGAAATTTCTCTTGAGCCCTAAGACTCCCTTAATTCTTGAAAACATATTCTTGAGCCATGCAAGATATTCTTTCTTGATCTGGAAAAACATGATTTCTTGAAACCAAACAATTTTCATACAAGAAGCTAACTTCTAGAGTATTTTTACAGATTAAACAATTTCATTTGTCACTATGTTCAACTATGTGCAAAGCAACTGCAATTATTTGGGGAGGGGGCATTAAGTATAACTGTTCTACTTATATAATTGAATAGGATGTTAGTATCTTGGGAATGAATAGTAGACCTGTACATATCATGCATTATTTTCAGGGACGGCAGTGATTTTTTGCATTTAGTCAAAGTAAACCGCAATATATGTTTATCCCAAAATGACACTTTCAAGTTAGAATCAATTGTTAAATCAAGGATCTATAATACTGAATTGAGTTGACCACTCACATTAAAAATATATATGTATTGCTAGATGCAGTTGAATTTTCAGACCCTGAAAAAAATACTTTAATTCAGGAAAAAAAAGAGAATTACTTAAATGCATAAAACCATTCAGACTGTGGCAAATGAAGACAAAAGTAAAATAAATAAATGAGCACTTAATGCAGGTTCACCATTAGAAGCCATTTTACTTGTCGAGCATAGAAAGTCCTTTTCAAACATTAGTTTTCATTTTACTGTTCCCCAGTTAAAGGAGCTGAACTGTCTAGTCTTTGGGAAATAAATCTTAATTACATAATGAAAAAGTAATAGGAATCCTGATATGCTTTGTGTTTACATTCTCCAGTTTGTTGCAATATATCAGTCTATGCAATACATAAATGATGTAGCATCACCAAACTTGCTCCTGTCCTGTCCAGGTTGCAAGCTCTTCCTTTCATTTAAAGGGGTTGTGCAGGATTGGAAAAGCCTAGACTTTTTTCCCTTCAAAGCAGTGTCAGACTTATCCATGGGAAGTGTCTGGTATAGGTACTATGCTCCACTATAGTAAATAGGGATGGACTGCACTACCAGGCAAAACCTGTGGATGTGTGGCTCTGCTCCTGGGACAAAAAGCTTCCATATTTTACTTATTCTGAAAACTATACTGTGTGTTCATATAAAGACACAATGTAAATTGCTACAGGAAATATCAAGTGCGTTCAGATAAGAAGCAGAATTAAAGGGAACCCCTGTTTTTGTTATCAAACAACCCCCAATATTATTTAGATCATGTATTGTTCACTAGAAACCTGTTTTATTGTTGTTGTTGTTTTTTTCTCAAATCATTGTATTTTTTTAAGCATTTTTAGGTACATAAATGTTTTCATTAGCTAGCTGGGCAAACAGTCATACAGTCATCCGTTAGTAAGCAGACATCTCATTTAACGGCAGCAATGCCGAAATTCATCTAATGTTCTCTACAAGGACCTGCGTGATGTCACAACCTTTTGACTGTAATGAGTAAGAGCTAAGCAGTCCTTGCGTGGACAATGTACTTAGTTCTACCCATTCCGATCACATGGTCGTGACCTTGGACACCAAACAGGTCCTTGTAGAGAGCAGTAGGAATTTTGGCATTGCTGCAGTTGAGTGACATGCCTGCTAATTGCCCGGATGACCGTATGATTGTTTGGGTAGTCAGCTAATGAAAACATCTAAGTATATAAAGTGATTTCTGGGATAAATACAGCAATTAAAACAAAACAGGTTGTTAATGAATAATACATGATCTAAATAACATTTGGGGTGGTTTAATAACAAAAAAAGAACATGACAGGTTCACTTAAGCTTGATTCACATATTTATAGCGCGTTCTGCTGGAAGTATACACCTTAATTATAAAAAACTGAACTCAGACATATATGACAACATACTCTTAGACTAAAATGGTTAAGACATACCGATAGCAAAAAAATAAGATCTGTTTGGGTATGTTTTGTCAGGTTTACATCATATTGCCTTTTTCGGTGGGGGAGGGGGGACATAGCCTAATGCCTCTTTGTTTTTTATGTGCAAGTGCTATCCGTGTTTTCTCAGATATCACTCATACCAAAGGTACTGCACAGGGTCATTCATATGTCTATGATTTTTTGCTGACCCTGCACACTGTGTAAAATTGTGTAGGCATGTCCGATTTTCATTGGTTTCAGATCAATATAAGCAATGCAAGGTTATGGGTCCGAGAAAAAAATCATACTGTGCACGGATGCCATTCGAGGGCAGTCCTCTTTTCACGATTGAGAAAAATTGGCGATACTCAGATGAAAGGCTGATCGAAAAAATCAGTCCTTTTTCTCATATGTGAAAAAAAAGGACCTATGAATGAGGCGTTACTCATGAGTGTACTAGGTAAACCAATTCATCTGTATGCATAATTTATCTTATTCTTTGCCATGTAATTTCAGAACATATTTAAACAAACAAGTGCTAAATTACAGATATAACAATATTTCTATATTTAGACAAAACATTTTTTTTTAAATAGCTATGCATTTCCTGCAATTTTAGATGTTTTGTCTATAGACATGGTAATACAAGATGGCAAACCTTAACAGAGCACAGATAACTAAGGTGCTTATGACATGTTCAATTTTTGCATCCACTTTTTCAATTATTGAAGAAATTAGTAAGGGTACCTTTACACGTCGTAACATTGTATGCAATTTCACTTGCAATTTGCTGGTTGCAGTGAAATCAAGGACACACTGTTCCATTTGTACAGAGCAACAATGTGTCCATGATTTCCCTGCAACCAGCAAATTACCAGTGAAATTGCATGCAATGTTGCGACGTGTAAGGGTACCCTTAGGCTTTTCTGCCTTGTCTATTCTAGCACTTTATGGAAGACTTGAACACACTTGATTTGGATCATTGCATTGTAGGTCATCTACTATTGTTGTCCAAAGAGTCAAACAAACAGTAGCACGCAGTAGATCACGGTCATGTTGTCACATATCCAATGGTCAGCAGGATTCTATATATGCCACTAACAATTTGGCATAATGAGGTTCTAGCATGAAAAAAGCAGCAGCTCTAGAAAAGCAAAGCTCCTGTAATCTGCTGTAGAAAGAAGGTCATGTTTATTAAAGGAAATCTGTCACCATTTTTGCTGCTTATTCTGTGAGAAGCATAGAAGAGAAAGACAGAGTCCCTAATTCCAGTGGTTTATGACATACTGGGCTGCTTGGTATAGTTTTTTTTAAATCACTGTTTTATTAGCAGGAGATTATCACCAGAGGGCTAAATGGCCTGCCACCAGGTATTCTAATCCCGCCCCCACCACTGATTGGCAGCTTTCTTTGTACATGGTGCATAAGCAAAAAGCTGCCAATCATTGGGGTGGGTGGGGTTATACCGAGCTCAGCATTTTTAGAACTGCTAGATCTGTAGCCGTTAAAACCAGTGACATGATACATCATTGGAATCAGGGTCTCCGTCCCTACATCATTCTGTTCTCAGATGAGGCAGCAAAAACCTGGTGATAGATTCCTTTCTGTATTCAGAGTAGATGACACAGGATCCACCATAGATAATAGTCACCCACTGCCCCCTTCCATTCACTATGACTTAGGTTCAAATTGTAGATATGCAGGAAAAAAATATTTTCAAAACAATAGGATTGGAGCAAATAGAGGAAATATATTTCAACTTATGTCAATTTGTTTGCTGAAAAAGGACAAAGTATTAGTCTATGAGATCTAGTGGTGAGTGTGAATATCGCAAGATTAAAAAAGGACCTGTCACCCCCCTTTTGCATGTCAATCTAAATGCACCACTGAATGCAGCATATCTGCTGCATTCAGGGAAGGGCCCCATCCCCCATGGCTCAAGCCACCCTGTACCCTGAGGTATATACCTTAGAAAGCTTATAGTAAACTAGTCTAATGGGTGGGATGATATTACCATTTAGCGCTGGCACAGTCCTCCAGCCTGCTGTGTGGTTGTTCCTCCCCCTCCAGGTCTCTGCCGCCACCTCCTGCTCTGAACTCAGGTTCTGCGGCTTTGTCAATCACGCTGAAGCAGCCATGCATGACATCACTGGCTGAGCCCACCCTGCTTTTGCTGTATTCAAATAGCAGGGCGGGAATCTGGCACTATATTCCCACCCTGCTATTTGAATAAAGCCTGTCTATTACGCTGGCCGCATAGAGCGGTCATGCCTGATGTCACCGGCTGAGCCCGTCCGTAGGGCGGGAATCTGCCACCAGATTCCTGTCCTGCTGTTTGAATAAAGCCTACAGCAGAGCGGGTTGAGCCGGTGACATCACACATGGCCGCTCTATGCGGCCAGTGTGATAGACAGACAGCAGAAGCTGAGGGCAGAGCAGGAGGCGTCGGCAGAGACCTGGAGGGGGAGGAACAACACCGAGCAGGCTCGAGCAGGCTGGAGGACTGTGCCAGCGTCGAAGAGCTAGTAATATCATCCCGCCCATTAGACTAGTTTTTTATAAGCTTTCTAAGGTATATATCTCGGAGTACAGGGGGGCTAGAGCCATGGGGGACTCCTTCCCTGCATGCAGCAAACATGCTGCATTCAGTGGTGCATTTAGATTGACATGCACCAGGGGGGTGACAGGTTCTCTTTAATTTATATAGATATGAACATTTGAAATAAAAAATTACTAAACAATGGGTCATTTTCTGATTAAACATTATTATTATACTGTGAGACTATGAAATAAAAGAACATACAAGCCCCTTTTTATAACAATACATTTATAAAAAAAAAAGGATAAAAAGAAATTGAGGACAATTCATAATGAATTAGGTAATAAGGAAACCCAAATGATAACTACCCAGAATGTTCTGCTTTTCATCACTACAAGTCATTAGTTCCATTATATAGCAGTACAGGTTTCTGTACAAGGCTTTTGGACACTTTTTAGATTATCTTATGAATGTTCTTATATACATAATAAGAATTTTGAAGGGAGTCCATCACCAGGCTTTTGATATATAATTCGAGAACAGAAAGGGGCTGAAACTTAGCCTCCACTATATCATTTTCTGCTCAGCTTTTTATAGTTTTGATTAAATCACCGTTCTCTCTGCTGCAAATCTACCAGTTTTTTTAATACTGAGCTCGGTATAACCCCATACACAGTACATTGGTGGGGCAGGGATACAAAGAGTAGGAGGACTAGACAACAAGTCCTCTAATGATAATCTTTTTTCTGATAAGACAATGATTTTATTGAAAGTACACAATGTAGCCTAGTAAGTGACACATCACTTGAATTTAGGGTCTCTGCCGCTACATCATGCTGCTCTCAGATTAAATAGAAAAAAAATCTGCTTACAGATTCCTTTTAAATGACATTATTCACACCATTAAGGAGAATGCATCCCCTTAGGCCCTGATAATATACATAATTTTGTCTTTCATAATCTAACCATTATAATGTTGATTCACAATCTGTACCGTTAGAGCCTTGTTTTGTTTAGTTTTTTTATTTGGGGGGTGGACACTTTGAAATGACACCATTTTGGCATATACAGTACATATATTAGTATTAGCTGGGCATTGGCATACATTGTGCCTGGTGATGCTTTTGGCTCTTTGTCTCAACTCCTCTATGTGACTCTAAGTATTATAATAGGTAACTATAAGATCTATTGCTCATCCAGTTGCTCTATGCTCATCCACCTGGGGCTCAGACACCAGCCTCGCCTTGGCTATTCATCAAGGATAATAGCTCAAAAGGACAGGATTTTTATTTTCTTTTTCAAAAGATACTATAGTGCATACAAAAGAAAAATTTACATGGTCGACATGACCCAGTCGGCACGTTTTGACTGCACCAAGCAGTCTTACTCATGCGCGGACTGGGTCATATCGACCATGTAAATTTTTCTTTTGAAAAATAAAAAGAAAAGGAAAATCCAGTCCTGTTGAGCCAGGCTCCAATTTTTCTATTAACTATAAGATCTATCTTCATTTAACATTTTGGGAAAATGCACAATTGTATAAATAACAGCATTGTATAGGTATATTTAATCATGGAACATTTTAAGGTAAAGTTCCACCTAGTCACTAATCTCAAGCTATACCGTATACCATTATTTTATAAAGTGTATAAAAAATAATTTCTGCTGCTACATAAAAAGGATCAAGTACCGGTCTAAGGCTTTGCTCACACAATGCATCTTTTTCTGCAGATAGAACCTGTTCCCTGCTTATAGAAAGTAGGCTATGCTGCATTTTTTCTCCTTTTTTATTCTGGTGAGGAATATATGTGTAATTTGTCTACATTGTTTTATTTAAAAATTAAACAAAAATGCACTGTAGTATCTTTCCTATTGTTTTCCATGGGTGAAAACCCCCTGCAAAAACGCTGAAACATTTGACATGCTGTAGATTTAATACGCGGTGCAGTTTTCAAATCAGCTGGAAACAGACAAGAACAAGCATGCACATGATTTTTCTCAAATTTCAGTTTTTACTGGTACTGTAAAATGCCGCTTTTAATTAGCATAACACTGAAAAAAAACGCAACGTGTGAACATAGACTTATGGTGCTGTCACACCTGGCGACGTCGCTAGCGACATCGCCGAAAAAGTGACGTATCAGCGATGTCGCTAGCGACGTCGACTGTGTAAACGAGCGGCGCGACCGCATTTTACCGCTGGTCGCAGGTTGCCAGGTTTACGGGAAGAACCGTAAACCTGTCAACCAGCGACCTGCGATAAGGCTGGATCGCGCCGTGTGACATCGCCAGAGCGATGTCGGCGGCGATCCAGCCTATACCGCAGCGTTGCTGCGGATCGCTCGCTGGGCTGAGCCCAGCGAGCGATGTCACCGCCCGCATCGCTGCGGCATCGCCGGCCGAAGCGATGCTGTGTGACAGCTGGCCAGCGATGTCGGAAGCGAGCGGGCACCCGCGCATCGCTTCCAACATCGCTGGCCAGATCGTGCTGTGGACGGCACCATTAGTGTTGTTGAAGAATCACTTCTGAGTCTCAGGTACTTTTAATGCACAATGGTCCACTGTGGTTAATAAGCTGTGCTTAATGTCAGGACTAAATTGCACAGTTTTGTACACTCTATCAGTAGAGGGAGAAAATAAAAAGTTTGCTAATCTAGTTCTTGGCAGCTTGTATGAAACAACACACTAATATCAGACAAACACATAGAAGGAAAGTGAAAGAAATGTCGAATATTTTATGCAGAATTTGAAACCATACAATAAATTCTGTTAGAAGTAGGTGGTGCTTTTGGCAGTCAGCCTGTCTCATCTCTTTCTAATGTATGAATCCGATTTTCCTAGCACACATGAAGAATAAACAAGTATGACGCACCCAGAACTATGAGCACAACTGCCATGAAATAATGATGTTTGGATATGTAGAAGTGTAACTGGAGAGGCTCATTCAGTGGTCAATCCCCGTGAATATGCTTCTTCTATCCATCCTCTATCCTGTGCATTTTAATCCACATATTAATATGAATGTGAAATCTTCTGTGAGAAGATACAGTTTAGAAGTACCGTCAAGGACATATATTAGCTATTGAACCCGCCCTACACCCGGGTGGTGAGCATTTGTATTGGCACATTTTTTTATTTTATTAAAAATAATTTCAATGCTGAAAGCTGTACAGTCCGATCTTACTTTGAGGCAATTCTCAAAAATGAGGCCCCAGTTCTACATTGGCTAACTTTTTTTGGAAAAAAAATAGGCCCAATCAAACTGTTTGGACAGAAGGACGCGTTCAATATTATATTATGCATGCTATGTGTGAATTATTGCGACCTGCATAGACGCCACATACTTCTACAGTGGTTAGGACTAGATTATCAAGAACCTGGGCAGTAACACATCACTAAATGATAAGACTAGACACAATCTTTGCACGTGGTCTGTAGAGCAAAAATGCACAAAGAGCTTCACAGATGATAATTTGCCATTCACACAACATGACTGTTACAACTTAAGTAGGATCATAATGTAGCAATATTTACCATTTATGATGCATTCACTCATAATGGTTGAGATGTGGTAATTTGTTGGAAAGTCTTCACAGTAAAACCATATTGTGTTTTGGTTTAGTTTTACCTGCATCTCAATCTCTACAAGTAATCACACCCAAAAGTCTAAAGTCCAACTGGCTGGGGTATAATGTCTCATTGTGGCATTAACTGTTCTCTTGTTATGTTCCCCTTTTGATAATATTGCTCACCTGCTCTAATAGATTTTTTTTCTTTTTTAAATTGGGGTGATTGGGTCGACTGAAGAGATCACAAATATATCCCTGGTTTCTCATGGAAATGAGGGTTATATGACTTTTTCTTAATGCTACACCACTTCTATCAAAGTAAATAGATTTAATATGCATCACCAGGCACAGCCTATGGACAAAAATGGCAATTGTTTTTATAAATAATAATAAGAAAAATAAGTATATTATTTTACTAATTTAATACAATCCTCTTGATCACCAGAAAACTGTCTTAAAAACATGATGATTAATTTAATCTAAAAACAGCTCTATTTATTACCCTCTCTTCTTAGGTGTTAAAGTGTAAATGTCATTTCATTAAAAAAAAAAAAAAAAAAAGAACACCTCAATACAGCACTGGTTGTTAATGATGGGTCACATAGCAGCTAAGATAATGCTTTTTTTGTGCCATGTGGCTTATTTTCTCACATTTTTCTGTGCTCCTTTAAAAACTGAATTCTATGGCTGTGTGGACGTGGTCAGCATCTGCCAGCACTGTGTGTGTATTTCCACAGTTTCTGAGAACAGGCTGATAAGTGAGTTGTGTGGGGAGCCAGCAGACAAGGGGTTAACAAAGATTGTGACTGAGCTGTGTGGAGCCAGATGACAGATCTTTCATTGGCACAAGCTTCTAAAGAGTTTGCAATGATCTTGACATTCTGACTTTGCTCAGGACTGTTCTGTATGCTGAGCTTATCAGATACAGTGTTTCCTCATGAGCTGCAGTCAGCAGTGTAGGCCACACCCCCTTCCTCTTATATGGTTTCATGCCTGTATTCAGTGTGAAGACAGATCTGACTGATACTGATACTGAACATATGTCTGCTTCACACACACTGCAGTGGGGACAACTTGTGGTAGGTTTATGAATGGTTTTCAACCAGAATTTTTGTAATGAAGTATATTTGAAAGTTTATTAAAATCCATTGCTCTACAGTATTAAATAAAAATTAAAACGGCAGTTGCGCTTTAAGTCTAAAAAAAATAGATGCTATAACACTAAAAGGATAAAAAAAAGTTTTTAAATAAATTACAAACTTTTTGAACAGCAGCCGTAAACAATTCCTGAGGATATGGCAACATTGACTTCCCTATAAAATTGTAATCCAGTACTTGGACAACCACTTATCAAACACTATATTTCCACCCATGTAAGATCAAACAGCCCTCCATTGTGGGAGCGGTGCTAGCAATGTGGGCACATACTTCCCCAGAAGCAGCCTTGCAGCCAATCAGCAACTGCTTCACTCTCAATTCCTTTGAATTAAACAGACACCTGAAAAAAGTGAGAGCTGCTACTGTTCTCTGACTTCCTCTGAATGTCAGTTAAGGAGTACGGCACTTACACCACAGGAGCACAGTAATAGCGGTTATTATTTTACAGGGGGGAAATACAGTGATTAACAAGGGGTTGTTGAAGTAATAAACAACCCTTTAATGTTTTATACTTTTACTCATGAGTAATCCAGCTCTATTATAAATTTATCGGGCTGTAATCACTTATGAATTTGAGGTTTTGCTTAATCAAGCAACATTAAAAAAATGTAATGTATAAAAACTATAGAAGAACTTCAGTTCTTGGCAGCATAATACAGCTGACCTCAGAATACTCTAAAAGGAGTTTTACACTTTTAGAAACGTTGACACTAAACGTTCCTGAACTGTATATTCACAATTAAATAGTACTTGTCCACCCTAAGTCCAGAGCCAACTCTCCAAGACTGGTTCAGTCTCAGTTTTTGGTTATAATGGTGACATTAATAGCTTACATCACTGCTGTAGCCTAATGCTAAGCTCAGCAGCATAGCCTATGTAGACGGCCCAAGCCACTAAGCTTACTGGTTGGCTGCAGTTGTCAACGTGACATTAACACTGCTGCCAAATCAGCAGGAAGTCAGTTCTAGAGGGTAAGTACAATCTGTTTTTATTTTACATCATTGTAAATATTTAAGGTTGACGTTTCTACAATTGGAAAAAAAAACCTTTATTAGTGTGGTGCAGTCTGCAAAGAATAACATAAGAACAAAGAAAAATACCCTCTAGATCTGCCAGGTCTCTTCTGCAGCATAGGATAAAGGCAGAGATGTTGAGCTTGGCAATAAAATATTCTCTATGATTTCACAAAGTGTCGTCATTGGAAAACAATGATTTAAATGTGGTCTCAATCTTTCCTTCCAAATTTAGGGCTCATTCAGACATTTGTTAAAATCACCGCACAGTGCACGGACCACAATGCACAGACTTGGCTGTCGGCACCTGACCCAAACACAGAAGCTATGCCTATGAGGCTGTTGAGCTTGTGTCAGGAGACCCTTGGCCAGTCGGTGCACGGACCAATTTCATAGATGTCTGAATAAGTCCATACAGACAGTGATTAAACATTTGACCTTCAAGGTAAGCACCCTTTTTCCATATTGGGAGACCTGAAAGATCAACTTTATTCACATGTAGCAAATGTTGTTTCCCTTTTTGTTATTTAAACTCAGACATCCAGTAATTAAAAAAAATCACTAGCCGAATTTAAACTTTTCTACAGATCTTATGTAGCTTGTCATACATAAAAAAAGACAAAAAAAAAACATGAAAGGTTTTGAAATGCAACTTCATCCATACTATAAAAGTCAACAATGAAAAGTCTTAAAGAAAATGTATCATCAGAAAATTATCTTATGTTTAAAGCAAGATTTACTTACACGAGTATCCCTAGCTGTAACATCCTATCAAAAATATTTATTAGATAGAATATTATTAATAATAATATTAAATATATTACCAAACCCTCCAATTAAAAATGTAGTATAGTTCTTCTGATTAGCTAGGTCTCTTATCTCAGGTGCAGGGCGTTGCAGGAGCTTAGGTATCCATGGTTACGACCACTAACAACTGTCACTATACGTGTGGTCGTAACTGTGGATACCTAAGCTCCTGTAATGTCCTGCACATGAGTTAAGAACCTAGCTAATCGGGAGAACTACATACACTTCTAATTGAAGGTATTTGCTAATATTATTTTTCTGACATCTACTACATATTGGAATAGGATCTTGGAGATGGAAATACCCTTTTAACGCATACTTTAGTTTTTCTCAATTTATCATGTTATTGTATTAAAAACTCTCTCTAAACCTTTAGGGTATGTGCCCACAGGACGTTTTTCCAACAGTCCTGAATGCAGCAAAACCGGTACTGGTTGCAAGGATCTCTAGAGTCCTTGCCAGGAGATATGCTGTGTTCAGGTCCTGCGTTTTATCAATTTTTTGTGTGTTTTTGCTGCGTTTGGGATGCTGCATTTTTTCAGAGATTTTGCGATTGTCTGCGGCAAAAAACAGAACATGATCAATCTTTCCCATCTGCAGCAAAAGTGGAGGAATTTCACAGTATTTGACCCTTGTAAAACCAATGTGTGGGCACAGTGTTTCTGTGAAACACATTGATTTTGCAGGGAAGTCCAACTGCAGAAACAAATTACCATACATTAGCATAAAACCAAGGGTAAACTGCAGGCAGAAAATGCAGCAAAAACGTTCTGTGGGCACATACCCTTAGGCTTTCACTATAACCACTGTGCCTCATAACAGACTGACACTTTTTGCTCTGCAGAGATCATTTCTCAAAAGTCCTCTCAGGATATTAATGAAATGTATAACCTATGAATAAGACATCTAAGGATCCATTTTTTACAATAGGTGATGGTCAGAGTTTACTCCTCCAGCTCTCTGCACAATGACCACTGCACAGATCACAGAACATGTCTAGAACACTCTTCTATCAAAGTTAATGTGTCATCTCAAGACTATAGCTTCCTGTAGATCACGTGACTGCTGTGAAACTCATTTTTAAATTCTAATAACAGTCATTCAGGCAAGATGGCTACCAAAGTAATCATGTACAAACATATCACACAAAAAATCTACAATAAGAAAATAAAAACAGGCTAGGAAAAAAAGATTGTGTTTAAGTAAACTTGTTTCAATTAAAAGAAAAAAAGAAGCCTTGATGATACATTTTCTTTAAAGGGATCCTGTCACCTCCAAAACGCCTCATAAGCTATCAAAAATGTCCCTGCAGCATCCATTCACTAATCTCACACTTCTTTTGTCTCCTAAAAGCATCCTGTGAAAGTGCATAAAAACGATTTAATACTACTCATTAGTGATTATAATTAGCAGGGGCCATATTCTTTAGTCACCAGGGGGTGTTGTTTTGCAGCTCCAGGATCCAGCCTCTCTCTGTCTGTGCTGCTGTGAAACTGAAACTGAAGGCAGGACTAATGATTTGCATTCTGTGAGTGATAGAGAGAGGGGAGGGCAATGCCTGCACATCACAGCAGAACACACAGACAGGGTGGATCCCTGGAGATGCAAAATCAGCCCGCCTTGGTGACTAAAGAATAGTCACTGCTAATTATAATCCCTAATGAGTAAGTATTAAAACGTTTTTATGCACTTTCACAGGATGCTTTTAGGAGACAAAAGAAGTGTGAGACTAGTGATAGGATGCTGCAGGGACATGTTTTGCTAGCTTAGGAAGCGTTTTGGAGGTGACAGTATCCCTTTAAGCCAATACTATGGCACAGTTTTTATTGATGTGCTTTAAAATAATGAGATATTTTAACAACATAGAAATGAAAAAAATAAAACAAAAAACAAATAACTACACATTTATGAAATAAACTCTTGTGCTAAGAATTAATCACAACTAAAAACTCAATAATTTAAAAGAACAACGTGAGCTAAAAATGTAATATCAAAGTCTATGATGTCAAACAATAAGATACAAAACATTCCTATACCAATTTAAAAATCCTGCTTAAAAACAATTGGACATAATCTATCTTAATTCCTCCATATTTTTTTTAAGATGTGGAGCTAAAGAGAACATTGATTTATGGTTTTGAAAGTGTCATGAACGGGCAGTATAAGCAGATTCAAACCTCTTTAGAAAAAAACACTTTCAGAACACCACCCTTCTATATATACTGGATTTTCGGAGTAAGATTTTCACTTCCATCATGTATCATGCATTTTACATCTACATTGATCAAATCACCCCTGTAACATTTTTCAATGCAATTTTGGGTGCTTGCTTTAAAGGCAATCAATCATCAGGTTTTGCTACGCAATCTGAGAGCAAGCATGATGTAAGATCAAAGACCCTGATTCAGTGATTTATCACTTATTGAGCTGCAGTTTTGATAAACTCACTGTTTTACCTGCTGCAGACCTAGCAATTCTCTGAGATCTGAATATTCCCATCCACATCACTGATAGTTTTCTGCCTAGCAGAGTGTACAAAGAAAGCTGCCAATCAGTGGGGGTTGCAGGGTTAGAAAAGAATCATGAATATTGAAGACAACATGGCAGCATGATTACTAGTCCTCTAGTGCAAATAGTCACTTCAGTAAGGAAGTGGACGAACTCTAGCGCCACCTTTAGCGGACAGATTCCTCTCCATGAGGAAAATAGCTAGCTCCCCAGACCTAGTCCTCTAGTGATATCCTCCTATTGATGAAACAGTAGTTTTAATTAAAACTACATCAAGTAGTCCAGAGAGTGACAGATTCCAAGAATCAGGGCTCTTGTCTTTACAACCATGGTGCACTTAGATCAGGTGGAAAAAAAACTGATTCACTTTAAAAAGGTTTCACTGCAATATTAAATAATAGTGCTAGGTGCAAACAATCATAAAATGAAGTGAATTTATGAAAGATTAAGTCTATGCATAAACTCTAGTATTCAACATCAGCACTCTCATTTCTGCTTTACCTTTCATGGGTGACTATTTGGAGCAACTGGACAAGAACATATGACAGAAGTTAAGATACTACGAATAAATTGTGCTGGCAGAGAGAGGTAAAGAGATGCTTTGCTGGCAGAGTAAAAACTGGTAAAGGTGTTTTGTAAAGGTTGAAATTGTAGGATCTGGATTGGTACAATCTGGAGATTTAAAATTTCATGAATGACTTAGATTTTCTCTAATTTGAATTACAAATGTGTCCTTTTATCAAAATCAGATGTGGTTGATAAGGATTAGGAGGTAAAGTGCATTGAAACAAAGACTGTAACCTGTCTGTGCCAGTTTATGTCCAGTGTTTTGGCCGCACACTAGACCTACTTGCGATCCGGACTGCGGACTGCTGTTTACTGCAAAGAAGTATCATGTCTGCAAGCAAGCAGATAGAAGCATAAACTGGATTATTGCTAAAATAATAAGGTTTTTGAGAAGATCGCAGACAAAGAAACACTACTTCATTCATGCTCATTTCCCAGCTGCCTTGTACATCTTTCAACTGGTATGATCACAGAAGGATACGAAAGGAGCTGCAGAGGCTTCTTTCTTTCAAAGCATCATGAGGGTCTGGACAAACACACCCGGAATTGTATGTCCAAGTTCTCAGTTCAGTTTGCTGCATCCACTACTATTTTCCTGCAGTGCTCAATTAATTGGCATTAGGTTCTCCAAACAAACCAAATCTGCACAAAGGTCCCTGGAAATAAGAGGTCCGCCTCACACCAGATGTAGTTTGGAGCTGATGTTTTGTCATGCAGGCCCATTTACTGTGGCTTCAGGATTCTGGGTAAGATCCTCAGGACTGAAAGAAAAAAAATGCAACTTTAGCAAAGCCCAACATCTTTTCTACTGAAATCTTTTCAGGAAAGTGGTCCGTTATCTAGATTTGTGTATCATATTTGTTATACAACACCAGCCTTCTGTAACATTTTCTAGTGTGATGAGTTGTATACGAGGATGTGGTGGGTTGGCGGGAATAAAGGAATCAATAGAACACTTGAGCACCGTGACTTGTGACTCAAGTAAGCATGGACTATGAGGATGTCAGGAAGTGTTTAGAGGAAAATGTCAACCAAAGACAATTCTGTGGAGTCCAGAGTCTGGACTGATTTTCCACTAGCAGCCACTCTACTGCCAGTTACCAATTCCTATAAGACCACTCTAACAATGTAAGGTCTCCTATACACACTTCAAAAACAATCCAGGAGTCAAACCAAATATACACAAATGTGACAACTTTATTAATTCATTACAACTGGTTTAAAATTAGAGACATTAAAAAACTGGTACACCTTATGGTACCTTTACACGCCGCTACCGAAGGTAGCAACAGGTAGGCACCGCATCGTGCATGTTTTCAACAGTTGCTAACGCCGCCACAAGGTGCTCCACAGAAGGATATTTTCGTTCCCTGGAAGTGACGACGGGTGCCGCAGGTTACCTTCTGTGGAGCACCTTTCCTGATTTACACGCCGCCACCACAAGGGAATCTGGGCGTACATATTGTGCGGCGTAACTACATAGGCGTGACAGAGTTGTGTATTATGCGGCGTTCGTACGGTGATTGGACAATGCAATAGCATCATGATTGGCCAGCCAGCGCAGGGAGGCTGGCTAATACATGACGCTATAGCAAATGTGTAGTGACTGGTCAGATCGTTAAATATGCCGCCCTGTGCAGGGACAGCCAAATGGGTACACAGTAGCCCCCACCAATGATCGCAGACGGGGCGTGGTATACATGACGCTGTGGCACACCCCAGGGAACTCAAATACTGTACCTGTGCCCCGATTACACGCCGCTACCATAGGGTGTATACCTGCTTGTTTTTCAGCACGGCTGAAAAACAGGTATCCAAAGAGGCAGGTGGCAACAACTCGAATTACACGCCGCCACTTCGCGGTGTTTTGAAGGTAAAAGGTACAATTGTCTCCGACACCTGCCGGTTTCTACCTTTCGTAGCGGCGTGTAAAGGTACCATTACAGGTAAACCCACAAGGTATTAGTAAACTACACATGGAACATAGGGAGACACTATCAATACAATGGCTACCAATGGGCACATAAATATACTCAGATCCCGAAGGGTTAACACCCCAGCAGACACCTAGTGCTATGCACACAGAAAAACAGGGATTTTTGTGTACTCACCGTAAAATCCTTTTCTCCGAGCTCATCATTGGGGGGCACAGGACCATGGGTGTATGCTTTCCTGCCACTAGGAGGCGACACTAAGTAGAGATAAAACTTGAGTTCTCCCTGCAGTATACACCCATCAGTAGGAGTAGTAAATCAGTTTAGTACTAAAGAAATAGGAGAACATGTTAATGTAATAAGGTACAAGAGGCTTAAGCCACGGCTATGTGTAGGCCATTGAAGGCTGTTAGGGTGGGTGCTGTGTCCTCCAATGATGAGCTTGGAGAAAAAGGATTTTACAGTGAATACAAAAAATCACTGTTTCTCCTTTGCATCATTGGGGGACACAGGACCACGGGACGTCCAAAAGCAGTCCTAGGTGGGAATTGGTTGAGTAGCGGTCGAGCATCATGCGCCAGCCGCTTACAGCTGTGCAACTGCTGCTTGCAAAAAATTTCTCCCTAGGTTTGCGTCTGTAGAGACCTGGGTGTGAATGTTGTAGTGTTTGGTGAAGGTGTGCAGGCTGGACCAAGTTGTGGCTTTGCAAACTTGAGCTGCTGAGGTCTGGTGTCGAATGGCCCATGAGGCGCCCACCAATCGAGTTGAGAGAGCCTTGATCCCTGCTGGGATTGACTTGTTTCTGACGCGGTAGAACTCTTGGATTGCTGAGCGGATCCACCTTGCCAATGTGGATTTAGAAGCCGCCATTCCTTTCTTAAGTCCTCCAGGGATGACGAACAGCTTTTCTGTTTTACAGAAGGGAGCTGTTTGGGAGATGTAGTGTCTGAGGGCCCTTACTAAGTCCAGGCTGTGAAGTAAAAGGAGGGTAGAACGATGTCCTCATTTAGGTGGAAGTGGGAAACTACCTTGGGCAAGAAGGACGGTGATGGACGGAGAACCACTTTATCCTTGTGGTAGGATAGAAGGGGGGGGGGAACGACAGGATAGGGCGGCCAGTTCCGACACACACCTGATTGATGTGATTGTGACTAGGAAGGCGACTTTTCATGAGAGGTGGGATAAGGATACTTCTTGCAGTGGTTCGAACAGGGTCTCCTGAAGGGTGCCCAGAACTAAGTTTAGATCCCAGACAGCCACGGGTGTCTTGTATGGGGGCCCCGTGTGTGAGACCCTTGGATGAATGTTGTGACCTGTGGTTTGGTAGCGATCCTGCTTTGGAATAATACAGTTAGGGCGGAGATTTGACCCTTGATGGAGCTGAGTGGTAGGCCTGAGTTAAGGCCGGTTTGAAGAAACTCCAGAATTGTAGGGATGAAAAATTGGAGTGTGTTACGGTTGCGGTCACTGCACCCGCGGATGAAGGCTTTCCGGTGCGGTGATAGATGCACGAGGATGTCAGTTTGTGGGCATTAACCATGATGGTTATGACCTCTGGTGAAAAGCCTGCCTGGGTCAGGACCCAGGCTTCAACAGTCACGCCGTTAAAGACAGGGCCCTGAGTTCTGGTGGCAAATGGGGCCCTGGGTCAAAAGTCTGGTCGGTTTGGGAGTTGCCAAAGCACATCATCGAGAAGTTGTATGAGCTCTGCGTACCACGCTTGTCGTGGCCAATCTGGGGCAATGAGTATTACAGTGGGGGAAAAAATGTATGGGAGTTGGAATTGGCGCCAAAGGAGGACTAACGAATCCACTCCTTGCGCCACAGGGTCCCAGGACGTGACTACAAAGGCTGGGACTTTTGCATTTAGCCTTGATGCCATTAGGTCCATGTCAGGGGTTCCCCAGCGCCGATAGATCTGTAGGAAAACGTCTGTATGGAGGGACCATTCTCCTGAGGCCACTCCCTGGTGGCATAGGAAGTCTGCCGCCCAGTTGTCTACTCCCGGGATGTGAACGGCCAATATGACTGACTGAGTTGTTTCGGTCCAGTGGAGGACATGTTCCATTTCGCACATTGCCGCTTTGCTGTGTGTGCCGCGCTGGTGAATGATGTACGTCACTGCTGTTGCGTTGTCTGATTGAATGTGGATGGGGCGACTGGCTAGAAGGTGGTGGAAGTGTTGGAGCACTAGGCGAATCGCCCGTAGCTCCAGAATATTGATTGAGAGGTGTGACTCCTGGGGCGTCCAGAGACCTTGGGCCGTGTGTTGCCGATTGATGGCCCCCCAGCCGAGTAGACTGGTGTCGGTGGTGACAACTAGCCACTGGACTGGGAGAAAGGATTTTCCCTTTGCGAGTGATGATGGCCGTGTCCACCATTTGAGAGCCTTTTTGACTTGCGGAGATAGTGCCTGTGGTCGAGGCTGAAGGGATTTTTGTCCCAAGCCGAAATAAGGGCAAGCTGCAAGGGTCGGATGTGTAGCTGGGCAAGGGGAACTGCTTCCATTGCCGCTACCGTTTTTCCTAGGACCCCCATGCTGAATCGAATTGATTGAGGTGGTCGACCGCAAAGAGTGCAAACTCCTTTGCAAATCGCAGTGGCCTTGTCTCGAGGGAGTATTACCTTTGTCGAACCAGTGTCGAAGGTCACCCCTAGAAGTATATCCTTTGGGCTGACGTTGGGGATGATTTGTCTAAGTTTATGAGCCACCCTAGGTGAGAGAGCGTGTCCGATGTTATTCGGACACTGTCGAGGCAAGCATGAAAGCATAGTCCCTTGATTAGCAAGTCATCTAGGTAAGGGAGGATGACCACTGCCCATGAATGGAGGATAGTCATGATGGCCGGCATGACTTTCGTGAAGACTCTGGGTGCGGTTGTGAGGCCGAAGGGCAGCGCGATGAATTGGAAGTGGTGTTTTTGAATGGCGAACCGCAGATACTTTTGATATGGGGGAAATATTGGAATGTCGAGATATGCGTCTTGGATTTCGATGGTTGCTAGGAACCCCCCTTTTTCCATTGACAGGATTTCTGAGCGTAGGGATTCCATTCTGAATTGTCGGACCTTTACGAATTTGTTGAGGAGTTTGAGGTTTAGGATGGGGCATAGTGTTCCATCTTTTTTTCAGAACGACGAACAGGTTTGAGTAGTATCCTTTGAACTTTTGGGTCTCTGGTACTGGTGCTATGACACCGGCTTTGAGTAGTGAATTCATAGCTTTCAAGAACGGGTAAGCTTTTGCTTTGGGGAGGACACGAGAGGAAAAAACGAGTTGGGGCCTGGATGAAAACTCTATCTTGTATCCTGATGACACCAGATCTCTGACCCAACTATCGTGTATGACAGAGAGCCATGAGTGCCGGATGAGTTGGAGTCGTCCGCCTATTGTGTTGGTGCCGAGCGGGGGGACGGGGGAAGGGGGGGAGTCATGCATTGAATCTTTGGGGTATGGTGCCCTTAGAGCAGGCTTGTTTTGGGCGCTGGTCTTGAATGAGAACGGGGTATTTGTCTCTGTGCGTAGGCCGCCCTGCGTCTGTTTTAGCAGTTGAGGTGGGCCATCCTCAGTGGGGTAACTTGAAGCTCATGGGCCCCGATGCGAAAGCTCCAAAGGGGTCCCCAATTACTACAAATCTTTAACAACAATAGTCTTTTTCTATATGCCAAAGGGACTTTTGGGGCCCCCTAGGCTCCGGGTGCAATCGCAACTCCTGCACCTGTTGTAGTTACGCCCCTGGCCATCCTGATGTCCTGTGAGAGGTGCGAAATCGTGATTGCTGCTGTGGGCGGCGAAAGGGGCGATTGAACTTTTGCTGGGGGAGAAATTTTTTTTTCCTCCCGTGGCTTCGAAGATGAGTTGGTCCAGCTTTTCCCCGAATAGGCGACTGCCTTGGTAGGGTAGGGTTATAAGGGATCTTTTAGATGCGGAGTCCGCGTGCCATCCTCTGAGCCAGAGTGTCAGGTGAATGGAGATTGCTGGAAAGCTGTCCTGCTGGAGTACTGTGAACTGTACCACCATCTTCTTCGGTTTGGTCCTACAAATAAAGTACCTGGAAGAGTGAAGTGCCTCTGTGTCTCTGTCCTGCTTCATTGACTTTTCTTAATTGTTTGCATCGTGCCGGCATCAGGTAACACTGCCCCGGAGGATTAGCTCTACCTGTAGGGAGCTGCTCCACCCTAGCCGCAATACCACCACCCTCTGGAGGACTGTGGCGGCGCTGGTGTCTAGTCACCAGGCACTACAGGTGGCTTCATGTGATAAAGACTGCAACCTCTTAATTGGCCACGGGTCTGGGTAGGCCACCAGTGAGATCCCCCACGAATCTGAGGGCCCAGACATCCGAGTTCCCATACCCTGGGGCGTACACCAACACGGAGCAATTGGCCATGCCTAAGGATGCTAGCAGGGAGTGCTCCCTTGACATTGAGAGGTGGTGGAATAGGTCCGTTGCCTCTTGTGGGAGGTCGAGGTCTTGTAAGATTGTGCGTAGGGTATCTGTCCAAGATACCATGGCTTTTGCGACCCACGCCGTTGCGAAAGAGGGTGAAACGGCAGCTCCTGAGGCTTCAAAGACCGAGCGCACTAGGTTATCTATTTTGCGGTTATTGTGGTCTTTGACAGATGAGCTGTCTGAGAGTGTTAGGAGGGTTTTGCTAGCTAGACGCGAAACTGGGGAATCGACGGCTGGCGATTCAGCCCATTCTTTATGCTGGTCTGATGCGAAGGGGTAGTTAATTTTGATAGGTCTGTGACCTGCGAAGCGCTTGTCTGGATGCTCCCAATGTCATCGGATTACGTCAATAAATTCAGGTTGATTGGAGGATAGGTCGACGGGAGCGTTTTGCCTTTTTAAAGGACACTGCGTGCTCCAGGGCGGTGTTAGGGTCATCATTTTATTTTAGTGTTTTGTTAATGGCCTCGATGAGGTTGTCCACCATTGCCTGGGTGTCTGTCATCTCCAGGTCCTGGGACAATTCTGGCTCTGAGAGTAGCTTCGGAGAGTAACTCAGGCTGGTCTTCAGGTGACGGAGAGCGAGATGTGTCACCTATGGGTGACGTGGTGGGAGAGTGTCCCTGGGACGGACTTGTATGGGTCTGTCTCCTGGTTGTTCGGGGGGCCCTAGACTGGGGACGTTCCCTGCCTGTTGGCCGATCCCCTTGTGAGGAGCTGGCGGCGGAGAGTGAAAGCGGTCTCGGTTGGTGGCACTGGCTGTATGGATGATGGGAACGACTGCATTATTCTGGCTAATGAGTCTACAGATTGCGTCAATGCCAGCGTCCACACAGGGGTGTCAAGCGTACCGGCTGCTGCATCAGTGGTAGGCTCCATGGGGCATTGGGGCTCGCAATTTAGACAAAGTTGCAAAGCATGTCCCGTGGGAGTGCAGTTTGGCAGTTGGTACATGATGCATTGACCCCTGTGTGGGTTTTGTTATTTCTTTTGGATGGCTTGGGATCTGCCATAGTGTACCAAATTACAATTGAAGGGGGTACTGCAGTGTAATAAGCGATTTGGTTTGGAAGGGCAAAAGCAAGCACTTGTCAGGGTGCAATGCTGCAGGGAAAGGTGTCTCCTATTGGAGCTTACGCAGATCCTGTTTCCCCTTGTCCCTTGTGCAGCATGCAGAGGTGCTGGGCAAGGAGCTTTTGCTTCAGAAGTGCAGGAGGAAAGGGCTCTGAGATGCCAGCCCACTGAATTAGTGTGTGGGATCTGTGTGGCCCCCCTTGGTGGAGAAGAGGGGCAGGGGAGGGCCAGCTAGTGCATGGTGACCTGGGTTCTGTACACAGGGCTGCTGCCGAGCCCGACATGTAGCCTTTGTCTCCTTGAAATTCGCACCGATGTGGGGGACGTGGTGTGTGTGGCAGTGTGCCAATTGGCCAACGCGCGCCCATCATCGAGGAGGCGTGGAGTAGTCTGCCCCTTGCTCTATCTCATTGGTAGTGGGCGGAGCATGTGCGATGGTGACGCAGCTGTGATTGAGCGTGCATCATTAGGGGGTGTGTTTGCCCTGCGTCATAGTTGGTGGGCGCGGTGACGCGGCCGTTAAGAGGCCCGGTGTGATTGGTAGCTTCAGCTGCCGATCACAGACTGGGAAGTGCTGGGGTGAAGGCCCAGATTGGGGCCTGGATTTGTGCGGGCCACGGAGTGACCCACGATTACTGTGGGCTGCACCACGGCTATGGACCATCACCACCTCCAAGCCCCACGCCGTGGACGCGCACCCCATACTTACCAGTGGTGCGCATCCCAGCATGCAGCCGCCATGGCATGGATGGGCACTGGGCATGGGTGCCTGGTGGCTGTCTGCAGCAGGCTCTTCCGTGAGCACCGTTTGCGGGTCTTTGCGGTGCTCTCAATCATCTTCTCCTTGAGTGGAGGAGGTGAGAGAATCAGAGTGCACTCCTTGCATCCCCGCTGTTATGCAGGGGGATGCAGAGGGATGTGTGCAGCTGGTGGCGATATGTCTGTGGATCCCCTGGGGTTGAGTCCCCAAGGATGCAACAGACTGCCGTCCAGCAGGGGAGACCATCGACCACAGGTCTGGTTCTGTGGTCGAGTGAGGAGAACGGAGCCCTTAAGGGTTCCATCGCCCCAAAAGGGAGATGCATGTCTTGCGCGATCCCCATGTTAAAAGGAGAGCGGCGCGCTGAAGGGAGCCGTTGCCTGATGTAACAAGTAAAAAGAGAAAAAAAAGTAAAGGAAAAATAAAAAGGGTAGATGTGGTCTGAAAGAAATAAAATTGATTAACTACTCCTACTAATGGGTGTATACTGCAGGGAGGAGGACTTAAGTTTTATCTCTACTCAGGCTGGTTTCACACCGCAGTTTTTTCCTTCATCAGGTTCGATCAGGCTTGTGTGCCAAAACCAGGAGAGGAACTTGCAGAGGAAAACTATAATTGAAAGATTTACACCTGTTCTGAGTTTTAGAGACACTCCAGGTTTTGAAACACAAACCTGATCAGGAAAAAAACTGGTGTGAAACCAGCCTTAGTGTCACCTCCTAGTGGCAAGAAAGCATACACCCATGGTCCTGTGTCCCCCCAATGATGCGAAGAAGATCTTATATCAAAGCCAGTGCCACCTTAGTGGGCCAATATTTACCTGCAGCGACCAGAAATAGGGTGTCACCGTGGCCATTATTCGGCCTAGGGTCACAATGGAGACCATCTGCATGACGCGTTGTGCCAATCAAAGAAGACTGGGAGCACCCTTCCTCTTCAAGCAGATCCATGCCACTGTCACTACTGACAGCGGCATGAGAGGGGTTAAGCACTCATGAAGATGCTAACTCCAATCGTGTGCATTACTGTCTAGAGCAGTGGTGGCGAACCTATGGCACGCGTGCCCGCGGTGGCACGCAGAGCCGCCTCCGCTGGCACGCAGCCTCGCCACCACACTGCAGCTTTGATCTGCCGGCGCGCGCTGCGCCGCCGGCAGATCTAAGCTGTATCTGAGCAGAGGAGACTTTTCTCCTCTCTCAGACACTTCTAGGCCCGCCCTCCCGGCCAGCGTCATGTGACAGCGGTCACGTGACGTGCCCGGCATCACGTGACCGCCCTCAGTGCTGGAGACGCACAAGATGCAAGCTGCAGCAGCGGTGAAGAAAGGTGAGTATGAAAGTTTTTTTTTTTTCACCAGCAGCCAGGATGGGGCCATACAAGGAAGAGGATGATGGGGCCATACTATGAGGAGGAGGATGATGATGGTGCAATACTATGAGGAGGAGGAGGATGGGGCAATACTAGGAGGAGGAGGAGGATGATGGGGCAATACTATGAGGAGGAGGATGATGGGGCAATACTATGAGGAGGAGGAGGATGGGGCAATACTAGGAGGAGGAGGAGGAGGATAATGGGGCAATACTTTGAGGAGGAGGATGATAGGGCAATACTATGAGGAGGAGGAGGATGGGGCAATACTAGGAGGAGGATGATGGGGCAATACTATGAGGAGGAGGAGGATGGGGCAATACTAGGAGGAGGATGATGGGGCAATACTATGAGGAGGAGGATGATGGGGCAATACTATGAGGAGGAGGAGGATGGGGCAATACTAGGAGGAGGATGATGGGGCAATACTATGAGGAGGAGGATGATGGGGCAATACTATGAGGAGGAGGAGGATGGGGCAATACTAGGAGGAGGATGATGGGGCAATACTTTGAGGAGGATGATGGGGCAATACTTTGAGGAGGAGGATGATGGGGCAATACTATGAGGAGGAGGAGGATGAGGCAATACTATGAGGAGGAGGAGGATGGGGCAATACTAGGAGGAGGAGGAGGATGATGGGGCAATACTATGAGGAGGAGGAGGATGGGGCAATACTAGGAGGAGGAGGAGGATGGGGCCATACAAGGAGGAGGATGATGGGGCAATACTATGAGGAGGAGGATGATGGGGCAATACTATGAGGAGGAGGAGGATGGGGCAATACTAGGAGGAGGAGGAGGATGGGGCAATACTAGGAGGAGGAGGAGGATGATGGGCAATACTATGAGGAGGAGGAGGATGGGGCAATACTAGGAGGAGGAGGAAGATGGGGCCATACAAGGAGGAGGATGATGGGGCAATACCTGGAGGAGGAGGATGATGGGGCAATACAAGGAGGAGGATGATGGGGCAATACTAGCAGGAGGAGGAGGATGGGGCAATACTAGCAGGAGGATGATGATGGGGCAATACTAGCAGGAGGAGGATGATGGGGCCATACTATGAGGAGGAGGAGGATGGGGCAATACTATGAGGAGGAGGAGGATGGGGCAATACTAGGAGGAGGAGGAGGATGGGGCAATACTAGGAGGAGGAGGAGGATGGGGCCATACAAGGAGGAGGATGATGGGGCAATACCTGGAGGAGGAGGATGATGGGGCAATACAAGGAGGATGATGGGGCAATACTAGGAGGAGGAGGATGATGGGGCAATACTAGCAGGAGGAGGATGATGGGGCAATACAAGGAGGATGATGGGGCAATACTAGGAGGAGGAGGATGGGGCAATACAAGGAGGAGGAGGATGGGGCAATACCTGGAGGAGGAGGATGGATGATGGGGCAATACTAAGAGGAGGAAGGATGGATGGATGGTGCAATACTAAGAGGAGGATGGATGGATGGGGCAATACTAAGAGGAGGATAGATGGATGGATGGATGGGGCAATACTAGGAGGAGGATGGATGGGGCAATACGAAGAGGAGGCAGGATGGATGGGGCAATACTAAGAGGATGATGGATGGATGGATGGGGCAATACTAATAGGGGGCAGGATGGGGCATATTATTATGTCATGGGGCAGGATGGGGCATATTGTTATGTGATGGCAGGATGGGGCATATTATTATGTGATGGGGACAAGGATGGGGCAGATTACTATGTAATGGAGGCAAGAATAGGGCAATACTACCAGGGGGCAAGTGGGGGCATATTACTATGGGATGGGGACAATGGTGGTGAAATAATACCAAGGGACAAGGATGAGACACATTACTGCAGGATGGGGCATATTACTTCAAGGGGACACGGATGGGGCATATTACTACAAGGGGAGAAGGATAGGGCATTACTGCAGGATGGGGAATATTGCTGCAAGAGGACAAGGATAGGGCATTACAACAGGATGGGGCATTACTACATGATGGGGCAGGATGGGGACATTACCACAAGGGGACAAGGATGGGACATTACCGAAGGGACAAGGATGGGGCATACTACAAGGGGATAAGGATGAAGACATTACTACAAGAAGGGGGGTCAGGATAGGAACATTACTGCCAGGAGAGGGTCAGGATGGAGCACAACTGCAAGGAGAGGATCAGAATGGAGCAAAAAGCTAGAAGGAGAGGATCAGGATGGAGAACATAGCTAGAAGGAGGTGGTCAGGATAGAGCACATAACTACAAGGAGAGGGTCATGATGGAGATATTACTACAAGATGAGGACCATGATTTCAGTATGAAATCTGCTTGTATTCCAAGATAAAATCTATCTCCTATCTGTCTAATATTCTGCATTTTTTCCATACAGATCAATCCACCTGCTGTTTCTAGAAAGGGCAGTGGCAGCAGCTCAGCTTCAATGTGCAGTACACATGAGCTGTCTGACCACTGCCGAAGAGACGAGAAGACTGCAAAGGTAAGTTTAAAATAAATTAATTGTTAAAATAATTGAATTGATCATCAGTGTTTCAGGACTACAAGCCCTGTACAGGGAAGAGAGTTAGCATCTGCTGGCTCTCCCCCCTGTGCAGCGCTTGTGATTACCACTGCTGCTGTAATTTAGGTTATATTATCGTATTGGCACTTCGCCATAAATAATTTTGTTTTAGGTTGCAGTTTGGGCACTCGGCCTCAGAAAGGTTCGCCATCACTGGTCTAGAGTGTCAACTGTGATGTATCACTGACACCTGCTGATTATTTTCTGGCTCTTTGTGAGTCGGGGTGACCGTAGCACTGTACATGTACGATAGATGTTGTGAAGAGGTTAACAATGCAATGCATGAGGGACAGTAATACACCACTGTGTAAGCAACTGTGCGAGGTTGCACAAGATTCATATAATCATATGAAATTTGCAGATTATTATTTTTTTAATTTTGCACTCACCTCTTCTCTTTACAAGAGTCTTGTGAATTTGTGCAAGTTGTAATCACCTTCTGTTGCTGTGATTCATCTTCACCACTGACATGACATGGGGGTTTTTCATTTGCACATTTGGTATCAGCAATAGTCAACTGATCAATGACTAAAGGATCAGGATTACTGTGGAAATAAAAGGTAGTGACAATAAATTTTTCAAATCATTGAAAATAAATATGCTTAGCTACTAAAATATAAATAAGCCAATGCAAATAACTCATATTTGTTCATTAACTCATCTGTGTGTATCTGCTGTACAACATACACACTGTATATAGGTATTACACACGTACTGCATGATATCCATGAAAAGGGTAAAAAAAAAAAAAAGCCTGACAGCCAGAAATGGTATTTTTTGCACTTTGTGGTACATAGAGATCACACAACTACAACATTTTAAGTTTCTATTTTTTTTTTCTTACAGCTTCACATGTATTGAATGTTTTCCTTGTGTTATTAGATCCATGTTGGATTCCTAATAAGTTTAGGTTTTATGCATCGGATGCACAAGAAAATTAATTATTTATATGTTTATTTTAACTTCAGTGGCACCACAAGCAATGTGGTGTATCTAATTATATGTGCCAAATGTCCAACAGGTGGAATGTACGTAGGGGAGACCGGGCAAAAATTCAGAACAAGAATGAATTCTCATCGCCACTCAATAAAAGAAAAGTGTATGGATCTACCTGTAGCAAAGTATTTTTGCAACCCTGGCCACAACAGTGAAACCGATATAAATCTGCTCATTTTAAACAAAAGCAATAAACATTTATAACAACACATGTAATTGCAATAATTTCCAGGGAGAAATACTTAATTTTCTGGAACAATTTCAAGGGTGCTAACACTTTCGCTCATGACTGTATGCCTTACAAATTACCCAACATCATATCCTGAAAAAATACTGATACATAGAAAAATTATATGTCTATAACTTAAAAAAGCAATCCCATCTATTTTTTTTATTACCCGTATATACTCGTGTATAAGCCGACCCGTATATAAGCCGACCCCCCTACTTTTGCCCCCAAAAGCTGGTAAAAGTTATTGACTCGCATATAAGCCTAGGGTATGAAATGCAGCAGACCCCCATCCTATTATATAGCCCCCCGTCACTGGTATATAGCACCCCTCAGTAATGGTATACAGGCCCCTCAGCAGTGGTATTATACAGGCCCCTCAGCAGTGGTATTATACAGGCCCCTCAGCAGTGGTATACAGGCCCCTCTGCAGTGGTATACAGGCCCTCTGCAGTGGTATACAGGCTTGTATCTGGCCCCCAGCAGTGACACACAGCCCCCCCTCCTTAGTATGTCCCCCCCAGGCTGCGGCACCTGTTAAAATAACAAACGTTTCATACATCACCTTTCCGGTGCCGCTCCTCCGCTCCCGGCTTCTTCTTCCTGCTTGTGCCGGCTTCTAGTGCTGTGACCGGGCGCAGGAGATGACGTCATTGGCTGCGCCTGGTCACATGACACCAGCACAAGCAGGAAGAAGAAGCCGGGAGTGGAGGAGCGGCGCCGGAAAGGTGATGTATGAAACGTTTGTTATTTTAACAGGTGTCGCAGCCTGGGGGACACATAATAAGGAGGGGGGGCTGTGTTTCACTGCTGGGGGCCAGTGTATTGCAATATGCACGGCATCCCCCCGCCGCTGATGGATGGGGGGATGCCGTGCATATTCATTACACTAATTAGGCGGCCCACTTGACCGCCCGCGGTCACTGTGGCCCCCTCCTGCCTCCTCCAGCACCCGGTCACAGCCCCCACCACAGCAAATACACCGTGACTCGCGTATAAGCCGAGGGGGGGACTTTTCAGCCCAATTTTTGGGCTGAAAAACTCGGCTTATACGCGAGTATATACGGTAAATGTGTGCAAATATTTTGAGCTGATATAGTGTGAGTGTATACTCACCACCTGCTGCTCTCTCCGGAGTCAAGCGCTTTTCTTCTCAGCTGTGCTTGACGTGACCCAGAAGTGACTTGTACAATGTAAGTCTATAGAGTGTCAGAACAAGGCTCCATAGACTTACATTGTAAAAGAGATTTCTGGCTCATGCGTAGAGTGAGCTGGCTAGTAACAATAGCGGTGATGTCACTGAGAAGCAGAGAAAAATGAAGCTGGACATCAGAGAGAACAGTGGTTCGTGAGTATATTAATACACTAACTTCATGACATTCATATATTTACATATTTCATTAACAAATATAGATGGGAGAGCATCTTTAACTCAGGAACATACAGTAGCACAATTCTAGTCTTATAACAAGGGGCATCATCTAATTTCTGTAAAAAATATTTTGAAATCATTTCTATTGGAGGACGGCATGAAATTTACAAAACTTAGTTGCTCCTCTTCTTTAAATCATGCCGATCATGCAAAGCAGTGCACACCAAGAGAAATAGATGGCGCATGCAGTTCAAGAAAACCAACGTTCAGCACGTTTCAGACACTTATCAGGAGAAGGGAGAATCTCAGAGGTTCAATACATAATGTAACAAAGCGCTACCAAACCTAGTGTAGATAAGAACCCAATCACCTATTCCATGCTACACAACTTGTCTGAAGTCCCATGTACCACATTATGTTTGCCTCCATGCTTAGCGTGGTGTGAACTGGAAATCCACAAATATCCAAGGAAGTGAACATGGGTTGTAAAATTATGTTTCTTTTTCTTATCAGTCTTCATCCAGATTGGTACACTAAAGTCAGGCTTCTAGAAATAAGTGCAACAGTGACCTTCATCATTCTTTAAAGGGAACCTATCACCCCCTTTGGGCATTCTAAACCGTGCCAACCAGCTTTAATATTATGTAATTGGGTTCTTGTAACCCCTGCCTGTGCCCAGACGTCCCCCTCATACCTGAGAAATTAACTTTTATTGTCTCCTGCGCTGCATCTTAAAATCCGGGAGGTCTGCTCTCTGGTCTGGTGTATTTGGGTCCTCGCCGCCCCTGCGGTTTTGGCACTTGCGGCAGGTGCGGCTGACTGCGGTTTTTTGCGCGGCCGCACCTGCCGCAAGTGCCAAAACCGCACTTGCCGCACCTGCCGCAAGCCTGCCTATACATTGTATGGGGCTTGCCGCAACCGTGCTGCAAGTGCAGCCGGTATGCGGTAATCGCGGCAGATGCGTTTTTTTCACCGCATCTGCCGCGATTTGAAAAAACGCTGATGTGAAAGGGGCCTAACATCTATCCTATGAATACAAATCTGCATTATATTATTTATTTATATAGCACCATTAATTACATGGTGCTGTACATGAGAAGGGTCCACATACAAAATTATAGGTCTAGTTTGCAGAAAACAAATTTACAATGACAGACTAATACAGAGGGGAGAGGACCGCCCTCTAAACCGCTAAACCGCCAATAGAGGAGGGCAAGGAAGATTACTAAGGCTTATCATGCCCATTGGGGTGTGAACAATTGCAGTAAAGGCGGCGGAGAGAACCCACAGGGAACGCCATGTGTGACTTCTCGAGCTCAGAAGCCGCAATTCAGGAGGTAATAAAATCACTTTTATAAACTTTGTTAATACACAATTTTTACACAAAGGGATAGCTAGAATAGCATACTGATGGTGCAGGGATAGGTATTAACAGGCTGGGGGGTGATTTTTAGGGGTCAGGTTCCCTTTAAATGAAAGGGGGTGTGACCAGTGTGAGACATGTAATAACTCACACTGTGCTTTCATAATCACACACAGTTCTGCAGTGAGGTCAGAACTAACAGTACAGCAGACCTAAAATTGTTATTAGACAAAGTTCACTTATGCTCTACTAACACATTTGCACTACATGTGTCATCTCATAGTAAGTAAGCTTACATCTCACAGGAAGTGAGTGTGAAAGGCATTATAGAGCTGATAGCACTGCAAATGTGTCTATACTGAGATGATATCAAACTCTGCTGTATTGTGTTGCGTACGACAGGCACAGCTCTGCAGCAGAGCTGCCAGCACCAAGAGAACATCTCCTTCGGTAATGTAATGAGGCAAAGTTCACTTCTGCTGTACAGTGTTAGATCTGTTGTACTATGCTAGGGATGATCTCAGTTAAGAACTGTATGTGACTATGAGAGCAAATTGTCAGTTATTACAAGTCTCACACCTGCAACACCCACTTTCATTGAAAATAATTTTTGGTGGCAGATTCTCATGCAGATCTGTGTCCAGTCCATAAAGAGCAATCGTTCACTTACATATAAGACAAATATGCATTTAAAAACAAAACAAAACATCAAATTACAGATATCAAGGTATCATTTTTTTTTTTAATTTTTTCTATTGCCTTAAATCCAATTTAGGCAGTTTAAGAGGGTTGATCCCACTGAAAGATATCCTTTAATATAAAATGAGCTGTTAAGATCTATAGGCCAGACACAGATCTCATTGTGAATCTGCCTCTGGAAATTACTTTAAATGCTGAGCTGACAGCACACTAAAGGCCCTGTCTCACATAACGACGCATCAGCGATCCTGATAAGATGTGCAGAGATCGCTGGTGTGTCGTTTACACATCGCTGGTAAGATGTCAAACAGGAATCTTACTAGCAATGTGAAAAATGACGCTCTAGCGATCCAGAATTATATCGAGGTCGTTGTGAATTTTCTCTCCATAGCGTAGCATTAAGATCGTTGCTCATTATCTTTTCAAACACAACGATGTAGCGTTCCCAACGGGAGACCAACGACACAGGAATGACCCAGAGCAGGTGTAACGATCAACGATCTCACAGCAGGGCCAGATCGTTGGTGCGTGTCACAGAGAACGACATCGCTGTTGTGTCACGGATTTCGTGACGCAGCAGCGATCCCAATAGCGATCTTTATGTGCTGACAGGGCCTTAAGGAAAGCTTCTAGAAAGTTTGTAATGAGACAAAGCTCAGTGAGGAAATCAGACTGTACGTCATTATCTGTCTCACACAGGAGAGTCTGCCCTTCTAATCTTTCTGCAGTGATGTGTCCGATTATAACTAACACATTCTCAGCCTCCATCTCACAGGCAATCGGTGTGAGATGTATTTGTAACAAGACAAAGTCCTACTGTATTGACCCTCCCCCTACATTAGGCTGCCTGTGAGATAGAAGCTGAAGAATTGTTAGTTGTAAACAGGACTTCTCTGACAGCACTATGAAAGGACACTGCAGATGTGCCTGCAATGAGATAAAGTTCAGCTCTGCTGTACTGTGCTGGTTATAACCAGACACATGAGAACTAAAAGTGTATGTATTCAAATTTATGTCTGCATTACCTTGTGCACTTTGGAATCAAGAACAGATCTGCAGTGAGATAAGGAGAGCAGAATGTCATTATGTCTCACACATGAGAGTCTGCTATCTTGATCTCACTGAAAAGCTGTTCCTGATTACAACTAACACTTTTACAACTTACATCTCACAATCAGTATGAGAGTTGTTTGCAATATGACAAAGTTTTGCAGTACTCTCATACACTGGCTGCTTGTGAGATGGAAGATGAAGAAGTGTTTGTTTCAATCCGACACCACTGCTGCAGAGCTAACAACACTAGGAGAAAACAGTTGTAGATGTGTTTGTAATGAGACAAACGTCACCTCTGCTGTACTGTGTTAGTTATAATTACTCACAGCTTGCAGTGAGATCAGAAGAGCAGACTGTCAGTCATGTCTCACACTGGTAACACCCTTTACATTTAAAATAAGCTCTGGAGGCAGATATTCTGAGGTATTCTCTTCATATAATAGATCTTAAAAAGTTAATAAAATGTTATGAAAAAAAACTCACTGTAAAATCCTTTTTTATCCTCTTATTGGGGGACACAGGACCGTGGGTGCTATGCTGCTGTCCTCTAGGAGCCGACACTAAGTAACATCTGAAAAAGATACACACTGGCTCCTCCTCTGCAATATACACCCGAGGCCGGCCTCAACCACTCAGTTTTGTGCTTAAACAATGAAAACAAGACCTATAAAAAAGGCAACCATGCACGAAGCAATGAACAATAAAGAACGTCAACCAAGCCCGTAATGGGCAACTAGGGATTGTACTGTGTCCCCCAATTAGAGGTTAAGAGAAAAGGATTTTACGTGAGTACACAAAAATCTCCTTTTCTCCTTCGCCTCATTGGAGGACACAGGACCGTGGAATGTCCTAAAGCAGTCCCTGGGTGGGAAAAGCATAGTGTGATAGATTATCCTGCACCCTACAGGTGGTCTACTGCCGCCTGGAGGATGCATCTACCAAGACTCGCATCTGCCGAGGATTGTGTGTGCACACTGTAATGTTTCACAAATGTGTGCAGGCTAGACCAAGTGGCTGCCTTGCACATCTGTTGTGCAGATGCTTTGTGTCGAATGCTCAAGATGCCCCCAATGCGCGAGTAGAATGCGCCCTGATGCCTGACGGAACTGGCAAGTTTCTCAACTGGTAGATTTGTTGGATAGTAGTCCTGATCCATCTGGCCAAAGTAGCCTTAGATGCAGGCATACCCTTTTGCCTGCCTTCAGGGAGGATGAAAAGTGAGTCAGTCCTCCTGAAGATGTACACACGAAGAGCACAAACAAGATCCAGAGTGTGCAGAGACTTTTCGACCCGATGCACCGGTGTCGGACAAATGGATGGTAAAAAATTTCCTTGTTTAGGTGAAACGACGAAACCACCTTTCGGAAGAAAGGAGGGAACGGTCGAAGTACCACCTTATTCCCGATGAAAAACCAGGAAAGGTGCTCTGCAGGAGAGCGCAGCAAGCTCCGATACATGACGGATGGAGGTAGTTGCCACCAGAAACATAACTTTCTGTGAAAGAAGTTGTAGGGAAATCTCCTTGAGGAGGCTCAAAGGGGGGCTTTGGAGCGTGTACAAGACCATGTTGAGGTCTCATGCTTCCAACAGCCTCTTGTAAAGGGGGGGGATCAGGCGGAAACCCCTGTAGAAAACTCTTCACCTGCGGCTTAGTTGCTAGGCGGCACTGAAATAGCACAGACAGTGCGGATATCTGTCCTTTGATGGAGCCTAAGGATAGCCCGGTGTTCAGTCCTGATTGAAGGAAGGTCAGGATGGACGGTAATGAAAAACTTTAAAAGGTGGATGGTCCCGAGATCTGCACCAGGTCCAGAAGGCTTTCCACGTACGGTAGTAAATTCTAGCAGACGGCCGGCTTCCGCGTCCTAATCATAGTGTGTATCACCTCTGGGGAAAACCCAGCCTGAGTTAAAACCCAGGTCTCAAGGGCCACACTGTCAAATTCAGAGCCCTCGATTTCTGGAGGTAAATTGGGCCCTGCGAGAGGAGGTCTGGGCGGTCTGCAAGGCGCCAAGGGACGTCGGCGGTGAGCTGAATGAGATCGGCGTACCAGATGCATCTGGGCCAGTCCTTGGACACAAGGATGACTGGGACGCCTTCTAATTTGATCTTCCTTGCCACTTTGGGTATGAGGTGCAGGGGGGGAAAGCTGTAAGGGAGACAAAAGGACGCCCAAGATTGGACTAGGGCATCCGCTCCCAGAGATCGCGGGTTGTGAGACCGAGCCATGAAGTAGGGCACTTTGCTGTTGAGGCATGATGCCATAAGGTCCACGTCTGGAGTCCCCCACCAGTGGCATATCTGCTGAAACACCTCCAAGTGTAGGGCCCACTCCGCCGATACGTTGCCCTGAAAGTCCGCTGCCCAATTATCGATTCCTGGGATGTGCACTGCCGAAAGAATTGATCGGTTTGATTTGGCCCGGCGGAGGATGGGAGTCACCTTGCGCATCGCTTGTTTGCTGCGGGTCACTCCTTGGTGGTTGACATATGCCACTGCCATGGAATTGTCCGACTATGTCTGGATGTGGCGACCCGCTAGCAACCGATGAAATGACTGTAGTGCAAGGAATATGGCACGTATCTCCAAGAGATTGATGGGAAGGGTGGATGCCAAGCGAGACCATTTGCCCTGAGCCGTGTGGTGATGGTACACTGCTCCCCAACCTAGTAGGCTTACGTCGGTCGTACCTGGTCTCATGCACTTAACCGCAGGTTTTATGAATTATATGCAATTATTTTTGTCCCATTTCGTTCATCAGATAACTGTTCCGCGTGGTTTGGTCTCCTATACATCTTATGACATACATGGTTATTGTCTATAGCCTTTTCCTACGTCTGACCGAGTACAATACAGCTCACACCACTTTGGTTCCTTTTATTTATGTACAGACTACTCATGTGCATTTACAAACACTTTATATATGTGTTTATATATCATAACCTGCAACTAACATCTTAGGGCCCTTTCACATCAGCGTTTTTTGAAATTTGCGGCAGATGCGGTGAAAAAACCGCATCTGCCGCAATTACCGCATACCGGCTGCACTTGCGGCGCGGTTGCGGTAAACACCATGCAAAGTATAGGCGTACTTGCGGCAGGTGCGGCAAGTGCGGTTTTGCACTTGCGGCAGGTGCGGCCGCGAAAAAAAACGCGGCTGACCGCGGATTTTTTTCGCGGCCGCACCTGCCGCAAGTGCAAAACCGCACTTGCCGCACCTGTCGCAAGTACGCCTATATTTTGCATGGCGTTTACCGCAACCGCGCCGCAAGTGCAGCCGGTATGCGGTAATTGCGGCAGATGCGGTTTTTTCACCGCATCTGCCGCAAATTTCAAAAACGCTGATGTGAAAGGCCCCTTATCTGTTTTCTATACTTGATACCAGGTGCTCTGTTGCACACGTATGAGTCCCTTATCTGCTTTCACCATTGTGATTATTTGTATATGATATGACAATTTTGTGAGTTTGACTTATTGATTGTGTTGGCCCCAACAACATTAGTATTATGTCTCTTGATTCATCCTGGTTTTTGACAACCCAAGTATAATTCTTACATTGGTCTTAATACCCATGTCATCTCTGTGTCAGCATTTTCAAACTCTGTATATACATTGTGGCCTTGGGAACGCCCCATGGTTTTAAGTGTTTTTATTGTGTCTTGTGCCTGTACAATAAAAGTTAAATTTTATACTCTATATTACTTGTGTGTTGCTCCCATTTATGCCATGTCTTTTCTTTGTATGACATTAGCTCCTCCTTGGCACGGTGAGCACCCCCCTAAATTATCTGTTAATTATTGCTTGTAAATTTTGTTTGTTTTAAGTTTGATGTGTCACATAACCCTCTTCCCATTGAAAAAAATAAAGTTGGATCCAAAATGGCCGTTATAATCTACATCAGCGTCTGGCTTTAAACAGTCTATGTAGTGGCACACCACAGCTCCATCACTGTTTAGTGGCTGGATACTGCAGAACAACTACCATTCAAAGATGGGAACTGACCTGCAATGCTCAGCAATGGTCACTAAAAAGTGAGGGTGCTCCACTCTGTCTTCATCTGACAGCTACTAGAGATGATACCAGCTGATTGATGGGAGTGACAGGTGTCAGACCCTAACCATAACTAAGGATACATCATCAATAACAGGGAAGTGGAAAAGCCCTTTAATGATTCCAAATGATTCATAAAATGTTATCTTAAAAATTAATGCAATTCTGCAGAATAATCATGTATCTGATATGAATGGGTTCATGTATAGGATAAATGGTGAGTCATTTACACAGTATAATGAGAGTTTTCCATGCATTTTAATGAGTGGTTAAAAGAAATGAGACTCTCCCTGCTCCTATGGGTGTTTGAGGTGCTTGAATCCTCTCCTGGCATGCTGTACATACCCTGCAGGTGTAAAGATTCTGAGCAGTAACCACAACAGGAGAGAAGACAAGGGAGAAGGACAGGGTATGATACCAAAGAAAAGAAAAAATAGAGGAAAAAGTAAAATAAATTGTGAGGACAGATCAGATAGGATGTAAAGTCAAGTTTCTGTACATAATAGAATGATTTATATGTATAAAACTCTGTATAACAGAGAAAACAATCTGTAAACCACAAATCCATAATCAGTGAAAGAAAGCAACTGGTATACTAATACAAAGTACCAATAATACAGAGAGAGAATATTTTTTTCTACCAAACTCCTACTAGCTCTTACTGTTCTCTTGTAACACTTAAAGGAAATCTGTGAGCAGGTTTTTGCTACCCCACGAGAGCAGCATGTTGTAGGCAAAGAGATTCTGAAACTAATGATGTTTATCTTAGATTCCTGACTGCAGCCATTCTGTCACAATTAAAGCATTTAGTTTTAGTCATGCAGCAGAGCTAAGAGAGCTGCCCCACCCACACCAGGCTCTCTATACTCTCTATAGAGATTGTACATTGACGGTGAGGTGTCAGTCACAGCAGAGGGGCGTGTCAGACTGCCTTGCGCATGCCAAAGTAGTCCTGTAATGGTAAAGCCTTTAGTCCATACAAAGCAGAATGGCTCTGCACCAAAAATGATACAGTGGATCCTATAAGCAGTAATTACCAGGGACACCTGGACATGAGGGTATAGCAACAAATAAAGCAACATGAAGAGTAGCGCTCAACCAACAATCAAACAAGACCAATGAAATTCAGAAAAAAAGAAGAATTAGCGGCACTCATCTGTTGCATATAAATCTTTTTAGTTCACCAAGCTTAAAACAAAGCAGGTGGAGTATGGGATGCAGGCGGTCATAAAAGAACGACAGCCATTTTACACTTATTAAGCGCTCCTATAAGTCCTTGCTGGCTCTTGATAAATATGAAATGGCAGTCGTCCTCATATGACCACCGGCATTCCATAATCCACCATGTAATCCATGTTTTAAACTTGGTGAAATAAAGAAAAGAGATTTTTACGCAACTGGTGAGTGCCGCCAATTCATTTTTTCCATGGGTAATAAAGCCTTTACTTAAACAATAGCACACACACTGATAAGAGCGGAATAGTTGACGTTTGTTTTTTTTTACTCCTGCAGCATGCCGTCATCAGTTTACATAGCAAAAGCCTGCTGACAGATTCCCAATAAGAGATTCTCAGTCTACAAAGAGTAAAGTACATCATACAGTGGGGACAAGGAGTAAGGTAAAGAATTAAACAAGTGGATAATATTGTCATATTTGCACCTCTTTTTGGATTAAAAAGGTATGGAGGTACTGAGTTATATTTAGGATTGAACTTTATATGGATGATCGGACTCCCAAAGTGTGAGATACCATTACATTCCTTTCAGCGTTCACATCTCCAATCCTTAGGACAAATTCACACCCTGCCAACCTGGCACATATTTCTATCCCAAAAATCTGAGACTATTATATAGTACAATATATGTAAATGAGGTTTTTACAGCTCTATACGCATGTAGTACAATAAAAACACACAATATTCAGAGCATGCAGCACGGCAGTTAACAGCTGATTTCACCTTCTGCAGTGCAAAATCTGAGGCAAAATCTGAAAATAAAAGATAGGCCTGATGTTCAGTCCTTTCCTAAACTATAGGTGCTGTATGTTTTCTAATTAATACAGAAATACCCTTCTTCGCCTTCAAATATATGCATTTACCTACTAAATGTAGCCTTCTCATTCTTGGTGTCCATGGTGAGTCTGATAGTTTCATGTCCCGCTCCAGTGCTTATAGTTTCAGTAATAATATGGTTTTTGTCATCTTCTTCACTGTCAGAGCCACCAGAGGAGCTGCTATCTGAACCAATAACCGGTGCCTTCCTGGCTACACAAACGTTCCACACACAGGGGGATGTGGAACTGACTGGAGAGCCAAAAAAGAAAAGACTTGTGAATAAATGTAAACAATTACAATCTTTACTTTAATTTCATTGTGGTAGCAAACTATAATCTTATAAGAGGATTTACATAAACCAGAACTATGAACAATGACAGTGACCGCAGTCCCATAATTCCAGGAAACTCCCAATCGCATATATCTGATGAAAAAATATGGGGCAAAAAGCATAAAGAAACAACTGAAATAATAATGAAAACTTATTAGTATAAAAATATTAATTTTTATTAGATATATCAAAGAACAAGTAAAATATAAATTATATAAAGAAAGAGATATTTATATTAGTTCAATGGTGAGGACGCAAAGTAAGACAGCACCAGGGACAAAAAATGTATATATACTCTGCAATTGTTTGGGTGGCCATATAGACATATCCACATAGTGAAAAAGTATTTAAGCAGTAGAATAGTTCAGAACCTTTGTACTGCTATAATACTTATAATACCATGTAGATATGTACAGGGTGGGTCATTTATATGGTTACACCTTAATAAAATGGGAACGATTGGTGATATCTAAAAACTGTTTGTGGCAAGTTAGTATACCCTCCCATATACTAATGTGCCACACACAGGAAGTTGATATCATCAACCGTTCCCATTTTATTAAGGTGTATCCATATAAATTACCCAACCTGTACATATTGCTACCATGTTGACAGCTTGTGATGCAGCTTCTAACTTCCAGCCAGCCAGACATTACAGTCACATTATGGCACTGCGGGACAAAAGCCGTGCCAATAAAGCATGAAAACACAACAGGGTGAGTATAATACAGGGTGCTTATGTTTAAAGCGCCACTCCAGGGCTGAACAAAAACAAGAAAAAAAGGCACTGGGTGGTGCTTTAAAGATCATTTAGAAAGTACCACAATATGAGGAATTAGAATACCTAGGAACAATGGTTCTTGATTATTAAGCCTGTTTAAATAGGCCAGAAATTACCTGCTGAACAAGCAAAATGATTATTCATTGGGTGTGATAATATTTTGTCTGGCTTAGAAATGGTTGATCTCAGTAGGACACCACCCAGTGTAAACAGGACATATGTTGCTAATGATGTTCTACGTCCACCAAATGATACTAGTAATAAGCGTTCTGTGTCTATGGAAGTACAGTCAGTCTGCCTCATCAAGCTATTAAACGACTACAGATTGAGTTGCATGTAGCTGTTTAGTGGCAGCGGTGGACACACAAAAATGTGTCCTTATATTATGCTTAGAATCTACATGAAGCTTTATCTTCATCCAAAGAGTCTTGGATTCACAGAGGTGAAAAATGTTACCATATAATTTAGTTGCTTGGGCTCCATTACATAACCTGCAGGGCAAGCATCAGACTAGCTAAAGCTAATAATGAATCAAGCTTGCAAGAGATATCAAAAGCAATAAAAAAAGGATTCGGGGAGTATATCAAAATTAAAAGAAAAGTCAAAGATGCTATAAGATTTTTACAGTATGAAAATGGTGAAGAGGTAAAAAATGATATTGAGAAGGTTGAACTTTTAAATTCCTATTTTGCATTTGATTTTTCTCAGAAAATAAATGTAACATCAAATGATCTTCACTTTACTAGGAATAAAAGAATCCATGCTATCTATATACAGAGAGATAGTGAGGGAATACTTAGCTAACATAAATGAATTCAAGTCTCAGTTCAAATGAAATACACCCCAGGGTACTGAAGGAGATAACAGATTAAATTTTTTTTTTTTGAACCATCATTTTTATTAGGTTTTAGAAATAACAATATTTGTACACAGTCAAATAGCAATATACCAAACAATTGTATCTTACATAGAAGAAGACTGTGTACAGCAGTAGAGTGTTAACAATATCGAACAGCTTGTACATTAAATGTTCCTATATCCCATAACCCTCCTTCCCCCCCCCATATGAAATTATCACATATATTTAAAGAATAACTGCACGAATAAAGTAAATAGTTATGATATTAAAAATAGAGTATCATAGTTATTGCATCCCCTGTTCCTAGCATCTTAACCTACCCAGTGTACCTTCTAACTCCTCCAAGGCATATAGATTAAATTTTGAAAGACACTCTATAATATTTAAAAATTCTTGGCGTACAGGAGAAGTCAAGAGGACTGCAGAAGAGCACATGTTGTCCCTATCTCCAAAAAGGGAGAGAAAGTTGATCTAGGGAACTAGAGGCCTGTGAGCTTGACTTGTATACCAGGAATTTTCTTTGAACAAATTATTAAACTGCATGTATGCAATTACCTGGATGAGAATGAAGTACACTAACCAAAGCCAGCATGGGTTTGTAACTAATAAGTCGTGTTAGGCTACATTCACACACAATGTTTAGTTAGGATCCATTTTTGGGGCAGAAACTGCACTAAAAATGGATACTCACAAAATGCAGCCTTGTGTGTGTGAATGCGACTGCGCTATTTACTCACATCCCCGTGTTTCCATGGTGATCTACAGCGATGTTCTCATTCTTGGAGGCTGCAGTGTTTGGGGCTCGAGGACCTGGCACTGCACCAATAGACCGAGCGATGTCACTCAGTCACATGCCCTACAGGCACCAAATAGAGATTTCTCGCAGGTCCTGCAGCATCCGGGATGAGAGGACATTGCTGCACATCACCGTGGGAGCAAGGGAAGGTGAGTAAAAGAGTGGCAGATGACACAAAAAAGATGGACATGTTCATTCTTTTTACGGATCCATTCTTGAGCCCAAGAACGGATCTGTAAAAAATCCAGCGTCTGAATTCAAAATTGTAGAATGCATTGACTTAGCTGGGACAGCCAACATCACTGCATTTTCACTGCAATAGCGGATCTTTACAAAACAGGGCACTAGCGGAGCACAAAGGGTCCCGTGTGAATGTAGCCTTAGACTAACTAAGTGTAAATGTCATTTCATTGAAGAAATAAACAATATTGTACTGGTTGTTAATGATGGGTCACATAGCAGCTAAGATCATGCTTTTTTTTGTTCCATGTGACTTCTTTTCTCAACTTTTTTGTGCGCTTTTAAAAACTGCATTTTAGGGCTGTGTTGGTGTGGCCAGTAGCTGATAGGGTGCAGTGCAATGTGACAGCAGAGAAAAGGTACGAGAGATCCTGAGCTGTGTGGGGAGCCAGCAGCTGAAAACAGTGAGCAGTGTGATGTGCCAGCAGAGAAGGAGCCAGATGACAGATCAGAGAAACTTGTGCCAAGAACGGGCAGAGGAGTTTGCACTGATTCTGATATTGCTCATCACTGTGTTTTAGCCTGTGGTAATCTGACACCTCATAAGCTGCAGTCAGGAATGTGGATGCCTTGTATAGGAGTATGTTGGCCCCACTCCCTTACCCTTATATGGTTATGTGGCCGTATTAAGTGTGAAGTCGGATCTCACTGTGAATGAGCAAATGTCTGTTTTAGACATAGTCTAGTGGGAACATCTTGTGGATGGTTTATGAATCATTTTCCACCAGATTTCACTTATAAAGAATATTTGAAAATTTACTAAGATCTCTTGCTCTACATTATAATTAAAAAAGAATTTAAACAGAAGTTACACTTTAATTTCCTTCTAACTAGGTGGATCAGAGAAACATAATAGATGTAGTATATCTGTACTTCAGCAAAAGCATCTGCCAATGTATCTCATAACATCCTTATTGAAAAAATTACCAAGTATGGAATGGAGGAATGCACTAGGCAACTATTAGGTGGATTCATAATTGGCTTAGTGATTGACACAAAGAGTAGTAAAAAATGGCTGCACTTCCAGTTGGAAGAATGTCTTAAGTGGGGTATCACAGGGCTCTGTCCTGTGCCCAGTGTTGTTCAACATGTTTATCAATTATTTAGTTGAAGGAATTGATGGTAAACTGATTAAATTTGCTGATGACACAAAGCTAGGAGGGATAGCTAATACCAGAGAAGAGAGAGACGATTCAAAAAGATCTAAACAAACTGGAACAGTGGGCAGCAAAAAACAGAATGGTTTTCAACAGGGAAAAATGTGAAGTCCTACATCTGGGCAAGAAAAAAAAAACAACATATAGAATGGGAGGAATAGGACTAAGCAACAGCACGTGTGAAAAAGATTTTGGTATACTAATAGTTCACAGACTGAACATGAGTCAACAGTGTGATGCAGCAGCGAAAATGGCAAACACAATTCTGTGATGTATTAGCAGAAGCATATAGTCAGGATCATGTGAAGTACTTATCGCCCTCTACTCATCTTTTGTCAGATCTCATCTGGAATATGTGTCCAGTTCTGGGCATCACATTTTAAAAACAATATCAACAAACTGGAGTATGTTCAGAGAAGAGTGAATAGAATGGTGACCGGTCTGCAAATCATGTCCTATGAGGAACAATTACAGGATTTGGAAATGTTTAGCTTGCAAAAAAAAAAAAAAAAAATGAGGAGACTTAACAGCTGTTTATAAATATCTCAAGGGTTGTTACACTGTAGAGAGATCAGTGTTATTCTCATTTGCACAACGAAACACTAGAAGCAATAAGAGGAAATTGAATGGGAGGAAACATAGATTAGATATTAAAAAAAAAAAAAGTCTTTAGACAGTGAGGGTGATAAACGAGGGGAACAGGCTCCACTAGAGTTGGTGAGTTCCCCTTCAATGGAAATCTTCAAACAGAGGCTGGACATACATCTGTGTTGAACCAGATGACCCAGTAGGTCCCTTCTAAGTCTATCATTCTGTGTTTCTTTGATAAATGGTGAAATCTTATATCAGAAAGCGACATATGCATTTAAGTAATGCTAGGGGGCTTCATATGTGGTCAAAATGATTCAATATTTTAAATTCACCTTCAAGGAAACCTTTCATATTGAACATGCAGCTTGATCTGCAGAAGAGCATAGTATAACGAAGAAGGAGCTGAGCAAAATAATATATAGGTTTGTAGAAAAAACATCAGTATGAAAGTTAAACAGAGTTTATCATATAGAATAAACTTTGGCACGTGTATGAACAATGAAAGAAAACCACTTTATTGTTAACAAAAAGTTGCACCAACGTTTCGGCCGTCACTTGGCCTTTATAAAGGTACAGTTATCTGGGTGTATGAACAGTGAAACTAAAGAAACAATCACTACATGATTTATAAAACAACTATTATAGCATATACTTATTTAGATCTGTACTCGAATCAATAATATGGAGAGAAGAATACAGTGGTATCAAGATAAAGAACAAGTGACGGCCGAAAGGTTGGTGCAACTTTTTATTACCAAATAAAGTGGTAACGTGCTTAAAATTGTATTTTATTTATGGAAAATCCAGTGAGCAGCTCTACAAAGTGATTGACAACAATATCTACACAGTCATACATGGAAGACTATTATAGCATATACTTATTTAGATCTGTACTCGAATCAATAATATGGAGAGAAGAATACAGTGGTATCAAGATAAAGAACAAGTGACGGCCGAAAGGTTGGTGCAACTTTTTATTACCAAATAAAGTGGTAACGTGCTTAAAATTGTATTTTATTTATGGAAAATCCAGTGAGCAGCTCTACAAAGTGATTGACAACAATATCTACACAGTCATACATGGAAGACTATCAATCCCTGAAGAGGACCGCCTAGTGGCCCATATACATTTTCTGAAACCTTTCCAACAAATATGTAAAATGATCTGATCAGCTCCCTTTGCTCCATCACATCCTGTCTGCAGATCAGAAACCATTTTCAGCATGACAGCTTCCCTTTAAACTAGCCATACCGCATCCTTGAATGTTTATAGACTTTTGAGTGCCCGATGTTTCAGGTATATAGCTAATATTATTCTTCACACTGTGATTCTTATATATGGTAAGAGAGCAACAATTTTACTCACAGAATTTGTCTTGACTCTGTTTGCTATGTCCCTCGGAGGCACTGCTCTCAGTATCCACTGGTGAACTACACCGAGGACCAGATTCAGAACTATGAAGGAAAGTAATGGTGAGTGAGAGACATCTTTAAAGCAGTTTTAAATAAAAAAAAAACATATTTTGTTAAAATATTAGGAAATGGAACAACCACAAAATATTAATGTAAAAGTATTTCATGCACCATTACTCCTTAAATTTAACATGTATTTTCTTATTGACATGGTTTGAACATTGCTTTTCTCTCCTATTTGCTCCTGTAATGATCTGCAGTGCTCTGCCTGCCCGACATCACTCCCTTAAGGGTAAGTTCACACTTACCCGGCGGTTTCGTCGGCGGCAGCTTGCGGAACCCGCCAGGAAGCTCCGGCGCCGTCCACCGGCTTCCTGGCGGGTATGTGCGGCGGGAGCCGGGCGGTATCCGGCGGCTGCCCAGCGGGTTCTCGGCGGCGATTCTGCAGCGGCTGGAAGCAGCACATGATTCTGCTTGCAGCCGCTGCAGAACCGCCGGTTTTTAGAACATGGTCATTCTTTGCTAACCCGCTGGGAAACCTGCGGGTTAGCAACGGATGACGCTGGGTAACCGCCGGTGTGTGCACTGCCTTGGGCTGTTTACATTAGTTTTAATGTTAATCCAAACGCCGGTTTGGATTAACATAAATTAACATAAAACTAATGTAAACAAAACGGCGGTTTACACAGGTAAACCGCCGAAAACCCGGCCAGTGTGCACTTACCCTAAAGGTGGGAATATTTCACATAAACAGGGCCAATTAAAATCAGATAAACCAGAAAAAAATGTGATAACTGCGCCAATATTTCTCTACCTGCCCTGCAGACAATCAACATCTTATAAAGTGAACCTGTCTATATTGTAATTTAAATAGGCAAACTATAGATTTTAGTAAATCTATAGGTAAACATCGTAATGGGGTAAACATTCTGAATGATCCGGGCTTTCTCTGTACAGTTTACTTTTACACAAGTTAAAGTCATGGTAAATAGTAAAATTGCCTAGCTTTCACACCTGGGAATGCTTTAAAGGCACACTGTCAGGTCATTTTTCAGTACGATACTAATATTACCCTTGAATAGGGCCTGGGCAGACCTTTTAAAAACATGTAAAATCATTATTCTACCCTTTGTAGTTTCCATGTTATCAGCATCTTCACACCCAGCAGGGATCTCCTAGATTAGTCCTCTCCATTATAAGTAGAGAAGAATAGTTTGGCTGCTGTATAAACTGTCATGTAATTATGCACTCCCTCTCAGCAGCTCTCTCCTCCCCTCCTACCTCTCACCATCTCTCTCCTCCCTCTGCTCTCAGTGCTGTGTGGTTTCACATCTGGAGCTACTGTTCTGTACAGGACATGGAGGGAGAAAGCTACATGTCTGCCTTATCTGATCTAGACTCCATTTGTTTATGTAAAAAGGAATCCCTGCTGTGCTGTGAGGGCTCCTGTGTTTATCTGAACTCTTGGTTTTGCTGCCAGAGAGTAGAGAGGAGGATACAACCCCCCACTGATCTCCTGTGCTGTGAATTTGTGATAGGCATATTCATCTATGGGGAGGGGACAGCAGAGAACTAAGTGGATCATTCACTGTGAGTGACAGGTGGAATGATTCTCTTTTGTTGAGGTTTACAGAGGATAGGAGGGAAATATAAATAGAGAAAAAGCTTAGAGTTTAGAGAAAGGAATTAGAAAATGATAGCCGCTACATATGGATTTTTGACCTGACAGTTTTCCTTTAGGCTAGGTGCACACTGGTGGGCGGGTTTGTGTCGGCGGCGGCTGGGCGGACCCGCCAGGAAGCTCCGGAGCCGTCCACCGGCATCCTGGCGGGTATGTACGGCGGGTGACGGGCGGGTGCCGGGCGGGTGCACAGCGGGTT